>LR812524.1:51998531-52057696 GCA_903798195.1 Danio kyathit | reverse complement strand
TTGGATCATTTTAAAGCTGTGAGATCAGTCATTCATCACGGATCGCTCGTCTGTGTCTGCACTCCGGTGAGTTTGGTGACTGATGACCTTCACAGGGTAATCATAGTAATTTCTTTGAGGCACATGAACACAGATGGCAAATCAGCGCCGCTGTTTAAGAACGCCATCACAGCGCTTAAAATGTTAATGGGAAAGGGACGTTTTATTTATTTTATTACCGAAATTTAGTATCGTGACAAGTCTAATATAGTTAAAGAATCAGTTCATTAACTTGAGTTTGATGAATGGGCATCTAAATGGTGTGTTTGGGGAAAGAAAACGTTACTACTATGCCATTTCCCTTAACTTAGCTGAAAATGAGGTCAAATATCCCTTATTATTTTCACTATTTATTCAGAACGGACCTTCGGGTCACTCGGAAGACGGTGAAATGATAAATTTGTGTCACTTTCTTTTCGCTGATAAGATATACAGCCAGGTACACAATATTCCTGTGTGACTCAGGCAATACTTCTGGGGTTCTTCCCATCGAAGCCTCGATTTCGCTGTTAATAATGGCGGCCGCGTGAAATCAGTGCATTCATGAATTCTCTCGTGGTGCATTATGGGAGAGCATAGGGTGCATCGGATGCACACTTCAGAATCTTGCCGGAAGTAGTAGGTCATCCGGGTACTTCTAGCATACTGATTTTCAATTCTATGAATTCTATAAAATTCCACTGATTTCCCTTTAATAATGAGCCGAACTCTCCTTCCTCTGTGCAGTATTGGAAAAACACAGCATGTAGCCTATTCCTCTTTCTTTTTATTACTTTGGAGAAGAGAGGAGAACAACGTATCACTGCTTGAACTGACTCCAAAATGTTTTGCATTTTTTTTGTAATGGATTAATTAATACGCATCGAAATCAGTGTGCAAGTTTTGTTTATGTGACAAATTGTTTACATATAAATACGAAAAAAACACAAACAAAAATTTCAGACTTTAGTGTGCAAAGACCTTAATTAATATGAATTCGTACGATCCCATTACCACCATTTAGTACGATTTGCTCATCCCCCAGTGACTGTTGGGTTTAGTGGCGAGGTTTGGTGCCACACCTTTTTAAAATCGTACATTTTTGTCTGACTGAACGTGTATGAATTAGCCACTATACTGAAAAAACGTAAAATACTTGTGTTTATTCCTTAGATCAGGCTGATTTCTTTAAGTTCATAATAATATCAGGGATTTTCTTGTTAGTTGTTTTAATTTTTTGTTTCCATTTATCAAAATGTAATTTTTTGTGTGTGTTTTTTTTTTTTTTTCATTTTTATTCTATTGTTATGGATAGTTTGTTTTTCTTCTCCGTTTTTTTTCTTTCTCCCTCATCAACAGTCATTTAAATCAAATACTGTACCTGTTAATTAAGGCTATAACATGCTTGAATAATATACATTTTTGGCTTCAAAATTATCTCTTCAAATACTGGGTGTTAAAAAGATGACAAAAAAGTTAAATGCAAAATCTGTAAAACTAATATTGAGCTATCAAATATGGGAGAGGGAGCATTTTGCAGTTATACGCAAACTGTAAGAAGCATAGATAGCCTACATTATTGTTTTCATAGTGGGCTATTAAAGTTATGCAAATGATAATCAAGCTAAAACCATTTTAATATTGCCCTGAAAAAACCCTCATTGGATCAACTTAAATAAATGACTTCAACTTCTAAAAGAATTAAGTTTTTCCAACTTATTTATCACTGAAAACTGTAATAAATTAAGTGGATTAATTCATTTAGTTGTAAGAAGCTGAAGTAATTGAAGTTTTCACTTTTTACAGTGTGTGTTGTTATTATATTGTAAATATATAAGTGGTCTGTTTTTCCATTCTAGTTTGTTCTGTTTAAGTCAAAGTAAGGGATTTTGATATTTGGCTTAAAGTGGGAACCCTGTTCACATATTTTGTTGTGCTAAAGACAACTTCTGAGAATCTTTCATTGTATTTATTTGTTTTTTTTGTGTGTGTGTGTGTGTGTGTAGCCTTTTATAAAGAACCATTAAGTTTCTGTGAAATGGAAGTAACTGGGCTGCATACATTCAGTAAGTGACGTTAGTGTGTTGGTAGATTGTTAGGCGAATTGAAATACTTGTCAGATGTGCTTATATTCAACACATTATTTAAAACAATCATTTTTAGACTGAAAGTTTGTTTCAAGTGTGACTTTTGAGACCATGCTTTGCTTTTGTTAACTACCGTGCCACTCTTCTACTTTTAAAGCTCTACTCAGATTCTGAACGATTTTGTTAAAACGATATGGCTAACATTAAGATGTGTTTTCATCTTATGGTTTTAGCACTTGCACTTAACAGCGTCAGATCTGGTATAGTCCCCTCCTACATTTGTTTCTTCTGAGAGTTGGCAGTGTCGCCTGCCTCTGTCTGTACTGTAGAAATGCAGTGAGGTTCTTGGGAGGCGACAGCTTTCGGTTGAACCACTTCAGAATTTCCATGCATACATACGCAAGCACTCACGTTTCAGCCGTTGAAGCTGTATGGCTATACTCCTTCCTCTGAAGAAACCACAACCAACTGCAGGTGCTTGTGTAGACCTTTTTTTTTTTGCGTGTGTGTGCGTGCGTGTATTATAGAAAATAAGATCTTACTTTGACTGGTTGGATGACACTTCTGAGTAATTTCTTCTCTAAAGTGTTATACCAATATACCAATTAAATGTATATCAAAGAACATTGTGTTGTCTCTTTTTGTTTATTAAAAAGTGTTTATATCTCTGTGATAATATTATAATCTGTAATGATATGCCAAACGGAGAGATTATCCACTTGCAACATACATTTATTCACAAAAATGGGTATAAAATTTGTATGGGTCAACATGATTTTTCTATTATGTCAGAAATCATTAGAGTGTGATGTAAAGATCATCTTCCATGAAGATATTTAGCAAATGTTCTACTGTTAATATATCAAAGCTTAATTTTCGATTGGTAATATGCACAATAACTTTCATTTGCACTTCAAAGATAATTTTCTAACACAATCTCACGCCAATTCGTAACTTTTTGATTTAGGGGCTAATTTGTATGAACTTGTAAAATCTCATTTGTACAGCTTTGCACGATTAGCTCATCCCCCAATGATGTTTAGGTTTAGGGGTGGGGTTTGGCGCCATGCCTCATTTTTAAAATCGTACATTTTCGTATGACTGAACTCGAATACTAATTTGTACGAAACTGACAAAACGTGAAATACTTTTGTTTTCTTGTGAGATCAGGCTGATTGTTTTTGTTCAAATCAGGGATTTTTGTTTGTCGCTTAATTTTTGTTTCCATTTATTAAAATGTAATTTTTCTGGTGTTTTATTTATTTATTTATTTATTTATTTATTTATTTATTTATTTATTCTATTGTTATGGATACTTTGTTTTTCAGCTCTGTTTTATTTCTTTCTCGCACATCAACAGTCACTTAAGTCAAATACCATACCTGTTAATTAAGAATGCTTGGATAATATACATTTTTGGCTTCAAAATGACCACTTCAATGACTGGGTGTTTAAAAAATGACAGAAAAGTTTAACGTAAAGTCTGTAAAACTAATATTGAGCTATCAAATATGGGAGAGGGAGCATTTTGCAGTTACACAAACTGTAAGAAGCCTACGAATTTGTACGAATTACTAAACTAAACTAACAAAGCGTTAAATAGGGATAGGTTATAAGGGCAGTTGAAGGGTTAAGCATGGTGCGCAAATTAATCTGCAAGTTTTGTATTTGTATAATTCAGTTGTCAAGTTATAACTCTAAGTTGTTAAAGGACATGAACAGTCTGAATCTCGCAATTCAAATAATTTTAATAAATATTAAGGAAAACAAAAAAACAAGCAAGACACAGGTGAACATAATCGGCAGCAATGATAACTTACAGGACACTCAAAAAAAGACTACATTTGGTTTCAAACTTACTTTAAGAATATCTAAATTGGTAGTTCTATATTGTATGAATGAACTACACCAACCTTGTCACTGTCATGTGACCGCACAATCGCTTTACTTTCGAAAGTCGTTGTGCTTTAAAATCTTACCAGAAGTTGTAGGTCATCCAGGTACATTTTGCATACTCTTTTTATGAGCACTGCTGATGCATGTATTGTTTTTTTTTTTCTGTACGTTCTTTAGAGTAGTTGCAGGGAAAAGCTACTAAAACTGAGGGAAAAAATCATGAAACAAAATATGAGTACTTTCGAAAGAACACCCCCTGACTGTCTTTTTTTTGTGTCAGAGTGCAGGCTACCACTACAAATGAAACATTTTGGTTAAAGGATCTGAAACAAGAAGTCAGGTCATAAAAGTCCCTTTCAAGCCAGCTCAATCCAATATGAATTTGAAAAGGTATGGAAGCACTATTGTGAAAGTAGAAAGCATGTGAGCATCAGAAATCCTTTTTCAGAAGATGTCCATAGAAGGATGTTGGTAGTAGCTCAATGATTCTGATATGTTTTCATTTCCGCTTTTCTGTTTAACGTAGCAGCACCATCTACTGCACAACTGCACATTGCCTTTTCCAGACCAGAAGCACACTAGATGTCTTGTTTTTTCTTCTTTTTTTTTTTAATCTAAAATCTCCTTGACATAACTTGTTCTCTGCCATGCTTGCATAAAGAACCGCACATTTTTGATGTAATCTTGTTGCATTAGTGGTGTGTGTGATTGGTAATCTTGGAACTTGTTCATTTTGTTACATCATCAGTAATTCAAGAAAATGAACCACTTCCCTTGCTTCTTGTCAGAGAGAGCCTCACTGTCACGAAAACCAGAGTTTCCCCTGACACTATGGTCTGAGTTCTTGTAACAGAGAGCAACAAACTCTCTACAGCATCCCAGCAACGACTGCAAAAACAGCAGTTGAAAATTACCTAAAACCATGCATTCAGAAAATCTTTTTCTTTTCTGCACAGTCTCTGTAAATATGAAACGTCAAGCCACAAAAAAATACTTGCTTACTCATTCTATGAAATGACCTTTGTGTTTTCAGAAAGGTGATTTTTTAACTTTCAGAATGTGTTTACATGTTGATGTAAAGACATATACTGTAGAGCAGGGGTGCTCAACCCTGTTCCTGGCGATCGACCTTCCAGCTGATTTCAGCTCTAACCCTGATCAAACACACCTGAACCAATTATTTAGAACGTGAGGAGCATTTGATAATTACAGGCAGGTGTGTTTGATAATGGCTGCAACTGAAAACTGCAGGAAAGTCGATCGCCAGGAATAGGGTTGAGCACCCCTGCTGTAGAGCTAACATTTCAAACAAAAGTCTGCAATATGACTTTTATATAGTGCAGGAAATGTAAATATGTCTAAATGATTATTATTATTATTATTACATTTAGTCATTTAGTAGACGCTTTAGTCCAAAGCGACTTACAGTTGAGGAGGCATTCAACGATTCAACAAGAAGTGGCAGTACATACAAGAAGTGCTAGTTATACAAAGGGACTGTTTGTGCTCAGAGAAGTAAGTGCTAGAGTTATTAGGGAGATTTTTTGGCGAGAAGAATGTTTCTACAGGTGGTTTGTCAAGCCTGGAGTGTCTGGAGCAAACCTGGTGCAAATGTTGGTTAAAGTGTCAGAGAGATGAAAGAATGTGTTTTCTACAGGTGGTTTGTCAAGCCCACTCACCTGCATGAGGGACACTTGGAATTGATAATGTTTTGGGCTGTCATGTGGTAAGGTGAGGGAGAGGAGTGGGGGTCCTGGTTATTTTATTATTATTATTATTATTATTATTATTATTATTATTACATTTTGTCATTTAGCAGACGCTTTAGTCCAAAGCGACGTACAGTTGAGGAGTCATTCAGCAATTCAACAAGAAGAGTCCATACATACAAGAAGTGCTAATTATACAAAGGAGCTGTTTGTGCTCACAGAAGTGCTAGAGTTATGAGGGGGAGTTTTTTTTAAGAGAAAAATGTTTCTACAGGTGGTTTGTCAAACCCACTTACCTGTGTGAAGCACACTTCATAGATGCACAATGTGTTTTTTTTTTTATATGACATGATTGTAAGAACGTGTCTGGTGCAAACCTGGTGCAAGTGTTGGTTAAAGTGTCAGAGAGATGAAAGAGTGTGTTTTCTACAGGTGGTTTGTCAAGCCCACTCACCTGCATGAGGGACACTTGGAATTGATAATGTTTTGGGCTGTCATGTGGTAAGGTGAGGGAGAGGAGTGGGGGTCCTGGTTATTATTATTATTATTATTACTACATTTAGTCATTTAGCAGACGCTTTAGTCCAAAGCGACTTACAGTTGAGGAGTCATTCAGTGATTCAACAAGAAAAGTCCATACATACAAGAAGTGCTAATTATACAAATGAACTGTTTGTGCTCACAGAAGTAAGTGCTAGAGTTATGAGGGGGAGGTTTTTTTTTTTTTTTGAGAGAAGAATGTTTCTACAGGTGGTTTGTCAAACCCACTTACCTGTGTGAAGCACACTTCATAGATGCACAATGTGTTTTTTTTTATATGACATGCTTGAAAGAACGTGTCTGGTGCAAACCTGGTGCAAGTGTTGGTTAAAGTGTCAGAGAGATGAAAGAATGTGTTTTCTACAGGTGGTTTGTCAAGCCCACTCACCTGCATGAGGGACACTTGGAATTGATAATGTTTTGGGCTATCATGTGGTAAGGTGAGGGAGAGGAGTGGGGGTCCTGGTTATTATTATTATTATTATTATTATTATGATTATTACATTTTGTCATTTAGCAGACGCTTTAGTCCAAAGCGACGTACAGTTGAGGAGTCATTCAGCAATTCAACAAGAAGAGTCAATACATACAAGAAGTGATAATTATACAAAGGAACTGTTTGTGCTCACAGAAGTGCTAGAGTTATGAGGGGGAGTTTTTTTTTAAGAGAAAAATGTTTCTACAGGTGGTTTGTCAAACCCACTTACCTGTGTGAAGCACACTTCATAGATGCACAATGTGTTTTTTTTATATGACATGATTGAAAGAACGTGTCTGGTGCAAACCTGGTGCAAGTGTTGGTTAAAGTGTCAGAGAGATGAAAGAGTGTGTTTTCTACAGATGGTTTGTCAAGCCCACTCACCTGCATGAGGGACACTTGGAATTGATAATGTTTTGGGCTGTCGTGTGGTAAGGTGAGGGAGAGGAGTGGGGGTCCTGGTTATTATTATTATTATTATTATTATTATTACATTTAGTCATTTAGCAGACGCTTTAGTCCAAAGCGACTTACAGTTGAGGAGTCATTCAGCAATTCAACAAGAAAAGTCCATACATACAAGAAGTGCTAATTATACAAAGGAGCTGTTTGTGCTCACAGAAGTAAGTGCTAGAGTTATGAGGGGGAGGTTTTTTTTTTTTGAGAGAAGAATGTTTCTACAGGTGGTTTGTCAAACCCACTTACCTGTGTGAAGCACACTTCATAGATGCACAATGTGTGTTTTTTTTATATGACATGCTTGAAAGAACGTGTCTGGTGCAAACCTGGTGCAAGTGTTGGTTAAAGTGTCAGAGAGATGAAAGAGTGTGTTTTCTACAGATGGTTTGTCAAGCCCACTCACCTGCATGAGGGACACTTGGAATTGATAATGTTTTGGGCTGTCATGTGGTAAGGTGAGGGAGAGGAGTGGGGGTCCTGGTTATTATTATTATTATTATTATTACATTTAGTCATTAAGCAGACGCGTTAGTTCAAAGCGACGTACAGTTGAGGAGTCATTCAGCGATTCAACAAGAAAAGTCCATACATACAAGTGCTAGTTATACAAAGGAACTGTTTGTGCTCAGAGTAAGTGCTCAAACTAAGTGCTAGAGTTAGGTGGGGGAGGGGGGGGGGGGGGGGGGGGGGGGGGGGTTCTACAGGTGGTTTGCCAAGCCCACTCACCTGTGTGAAGCACACTTCATAGATGCACAATGTGTTTTTTTTTTATATGACATGATTGTAAGAACATGTCTGGTGCAAACCTGGTGCAAATGCCAATTAAAGTGTGAGATGAAAGTGTGTGTTTTGCGCAGGTGGTCTGTGAAGCCCACTCACCTGCATGAGGGACACTCAGAATTGATATTGTTTTGGGCTGTCGTGTGGTGAGGTGGGGGAGAGAAGGGGGGTCCTGGTCTTGGTTATGATTATTATTATTATATTTTAGCATTAACATGATGGATCTAGACTAATTACAAAAAAATGCATACAATGACAAAGATTTGTTTTATTTTAACAGTATACATTTATGTGACTGACTACATTTATAAAGCACTGCCCAAAGAATAATAAAGTGTCACCACCTTACTTTTACTAGGTAAGTTTCAAAAGGGTCAAAATGTTGGCACGCATCAAGCAAAGAACACCAGTGTGTTATTAAAAATGAAAGGATAGTGGGGAATCTTTGAGGAATAAATGTGCTCAGATAAAAATGTTGAATGATTAAGATTAGGCAATCACTTAAACATCTGTTAAAATCAAGTCATAAAAATCAACAGTAAACTCGCATTATGTTTAATGGTGAAAGTAAGAACATTTCCACATGCACAATCCAAAGAGAACTCAAGGGCTTGAGACTAAACAGGCTAATCAGAAACTCTCAACAAGAGAGCATAAAGATTAGACTCTGGAGCAATGGAAGAAGTAATCATGTATTCTGATGAGTCCAGATTTACCCCGTTTCAGAGTGATGGGCACAACATGGTAAATAGATGCATCCATCATGCCTAGTGCCTACCATACAAATATGTATTTATTTTTACACATGGATTGGCCACCACAGAGTCCAGATCCTAACCCTATTGAGAATTCTTGGGACTTACAAGGTCTTGGCGAAAAATTCATGCTGATTAGTAAATGTTGTGACATTGCAGAAGCTTATTGAAACAATGCCACTGTCAATGTGGGCCATAATCAACGCTAAAGGCGGTCCAATGAAATATTAAAGCGTGTGATTAAAAAAAAAAAAGAAACATTTTTTAGATGGGCAATGTAAATCTAATGTTATATATACATAATCTTCGTATATTACCACTTCAGTCTGCTGTGTGTGTGTGTGTGTGTGTGTGTGTGTGTGTGTGTGTGTGTGTGTGTGTGTGTGTGTGTGTGTGTGTGTGTGTGTGTGTGTGTGTGTGTGTGTGTGTGTGTGTGTGTGTGTTCTCCCTGCGTTCGCGTGGGTTTCCTCTGGGTGCTCCGGTTTCCCTCACAGTCCAAAGACATGCGGTACAGGATAATTGGGTAGGCTAAACTGTCTGTAGTGTATGAGTGTGTGTGTGGATATTTCCCAGAGATGGGTTGCGGCTGGAAGAGCATCCGCTGCGTAATATCGTGCTGGATAAGTTGGCGGTTCATTCCACTGTGGCGACCGTGGATTAATAAAGGGAATAAGCCGAAAAGAAAATGAATGTATGAATGAGTATATCAGTAAATGACACCTTGAATTCCCTGAGACACACTGTGTACACCACATATGACAAGACATATGGTATAGACTCATCAATTTTAATATCATACGCAACCAAGAAAGAAAAAACGTGTGAACAACACGTCATCCAGACCACATGTGACATTTTCTAGACCACTTGATTCAGTGGCAGTGAATAGTCTACTCTTTGCACAGGGGTAAAGGGAGGCTCGAAATGAAACCACTCAAATGTGCAGATGACACTTGCAGACGTCTGTGAAACCACGCAGACACCTCTTCACTATGACATCATCATAATTCTAATGGGGTTTTTTCCAGCAGCTTTTAGGTTATTATATTTTCAATTTAAAAGCAAATATCATTTAAAGAGTTTGATATTTCCAAATATCTTTATATTGATAGAATTTTAGGAGCATTTAGGAGGACATAAAAGCCACAATATTCAAAAGATAAATTTCTGTCCCCTGTAACTGAGTTGAATAACATTTACTGTAGTTAAAATTTACAGTGCCATGCTGTCTAAAACAGAATATAAACATTTTATTCTAAACATAAGAACATTTTTGACGCCAAATTCTGACCCTATACCATTCAAATGTTGCAACAGAAATCAAGACTCATCAGACCAGGCAACGTTTTTCCAATCTTCTATTGTCCAATTTTGGTGAGCCTGTAAATTTTACCAGTAGTTCACAGAAAAACTAAAAAAATAACATATAACTATAACTAGAAGTTTATTCCCATGGCTGTACATATAACTATTTGTTAATGATATTTAATAAAGCCTATTCAAGTAAAACAAACTTTCTGCATATAAACAACTTTATACATTTTTAACTTCCCAAAAATACACACCATTGCCCATTTCCTCATCTCGCCACCTTCTTTCCAATTTTCAGAATGTAAAATCACATGATAATTCCCGAAATCTCTTGATAAAACAAGTCACACAGGTGAATGACTTGTGATGGATGGTGCTGTTATATGACGTGAGCTGCTGTTTGTGGGTTTAAAAGGTCAGAGCTGACATGCAAGTCTTTGCACAATCTCTCTCATACACAAAACAAGCAGCAAGAGATTTTTAAGCATCCATTTAAGCATGTCGACTTTCAGTTTGTGAGAGATGTTTGTACTTATTCTGTTATAACAGCCATTTAGGTCAAGAGGATAAAACTAAATATACAGTTGAAGTCAGAATTATTAGCCCCCCTTTGAATTCTTTTTTAAATATTTCCCAAATGTTGTTTAACAGCGCAAGGAATTTTTCCACAGTATGTCTGATAATATTTTTTCTTCTGGATAAAGTCTTATTTGTTTTATTTTGGCTAGAATAAAAGCAGTTTTTAATTTTTAAAAAGACATTTTAAGGTCAAAATTATTAGCCCCTTTTAAGCTATATTTTTGCTCTATATAGTCTACAGAACAAACCATCATTATACAATAACTTGCCTAATTACCCTAACCTGCCTAGTTAACTTAATTAACCTAGTTAAGCCTTTAAATGTCACTTTAAGCTGTATAGAAGTGTCTTGAAACATATCTAGTAAAATATTATTTACTGTCATCATGGCAAAGATAAAATAAATCAGTTATTAGAGATGAGTTATTAAAACTATTATGTTTAGAAATGTGCTGAAAAAATCTTTTCTCCGTTAAACAAAATTTTAGGAAAAAATTAAATGGGGGCTAATAATTTAGAGGGCCTAATAAATCTGACTTTAACTGTATACACCATTAAAAAACTGGGATTTATTTGAGATTTAAATAAATGTTCATAGTATGAAAATGTTGTTTCTAGCATTTTTACCTTAATCTTCAGGTAAATAGCCTGGCAATCTGGCTTTTATCAGCACCAGCTTTTATATAATCTATATATTAGTTGAAGACATTTTTCATTTCAAAAGAAATTCTAGCCATTTTAATTGTGAAAATAGTTTTCCTATTAAAGATGTATTATTTGGATTGAATTCAAATAATTCAAATTGAATTGAAAAATTCAATTGAATTAAAAAGTTTTATCACTCCAAGCAGAGCATTTTTTTTTACCTGATATGGGCTGTTTGACATACTACAGGTATGTGTTTCAGTAAAATATTAATGCTTGTTTTATTCTATAAAAATATACTTTATTATATACATTATATATACAGTTGAAGATTGAATTATTAGTCTTTTTTTTATTTTTCAAGATATTTCCCAAATTATGTTAAATTTTTTACAGTATTTCCTTTTTTTTTTCAATTTTTTATTATTTGTTTTATTTCGGCTAGAATAAAATCAGTTTTTGATTGTTTTAAAACCATTTTAAGGTCAATATTATTAGCCCCCTTAAGCATTTCAATTGGCTACAGAACAAACCATCAAATGCAATGACTTGCCTAATTAATAAGTCTTTAAATGGCACTTTATGCTGAATGCTAGTATCTTGAAAATATCTAGTAAAATATTGAGTACTGTCATCATGGCAAAGATAAAAGAAATCAGTTTTATGAAATGAGTTATTAAAACTATTATGTTTAGAAATTTCTTATCTTATTTCCATTAAACAGAAATATATACAAGGGGGCTAATAATTCAACTGTATATGTAAATAATATTGTCATTTAGAGCTTTATTGCAGAGAAAATAAATTGACCAAAATAACAAAAGTTTTCATTTGTTGTGATGGACAATTAGGGCTATTCCACCATGGTATTCCACTATATAACCAAGTGAACACAGAACTATATAAATCTACTATTATGTGTTTAATAATATACGAATTTAGATTAAGTTACTCTGGGGTTCCTCTCTGGAGCGTCTCGGCATGTTCATCAAAACCTCCAGATTTGAACATGGTTTATTTACCGAAACGGCCAAATTCCACCACACATATTGCTTTTCTGACTTTTAAGTTAAAACAACGGTAAATGTGCTGTCATATTAGCGACATTTCGCATACAAAATAGCCCTGAGGTAAAATAACACAGTGAGGTACATAAACAACACAAACTCCGCCCTCAAGCACAACTCACCGTCATGTGAATGTCTTCGTGAATGACTGCATTTCTTCCCAAAATGTGTAGAGAAACTGTACACAACCACACCTTGTATCTTTCTGTCATAAAAAAAATATTTTTTTACGTTCCAGTTGAAACACTGGAAAATGTATCACATTACTGTCAAATGCATTGTGAACCGTATTGCGCAATCCATTACAGCGTAACTATGCCAATAAGCCTATAATCAGTCAACTTTCTGGTTCAAGTTTCTGGCTCAGACTGATTTAATAATAATAATAAATAAATAAATAAAGATGGAAAAACGGTGATGCTGGTCAATTAATTCTCAAAATCACATTTTTTATTTAAATGTAAGTCAGGAGGCATAAATAACAGTAAGAGAATGTTAAGGTAATTTTTTGTGTAATTTCACATTCAAACTGACATAAAGAAACATAAACATAAATATATATATACTCACTGGCCACTTTATTAGGTACACCTTGCAAGTAGCGGGTTGGACCCACTTTTGCCTTCAGAACTGCCTTAATCTTTCGTGGCATATAGTAGATTCAACGAGGTACTGGAAATATTCCTCTGAGATTTTGGTCCATATTGACTTGATAGCATCACGCAGTTGCTGCAGATTTGTCGGCTGCACATACATGATGTGAGTCTCCCATTCCACCACACTCCAAAGGTGCTCTATTGGATTGAGTTCTGGTAACTGTGGAGGCCATGTGAGTACAGTGAACTCATTGTCATGTTCAAGAAACCAGTCTAAGATAATTCACGCTTTATGACATGGTGCATTAAACTGCTGTAAGTAGCCATCAGAAGATGGGTACACTGTGGTCATAAAGGGATGGACATGGTCAGCAACAATTCTCCGGTAGGCTGTGGCATTGACACGATGCTCAATTGGTACTTATGGACCCAAAGTGTGCCAAGAAAAAATCCCCACATCATTCCACCACCAGCCTGAACCGTTGATACAAGGCAGGATGGAGCCATGCTTTCATGTTGTTGACGCCAAGTTCTAACTCTGAATGCCGCAGAAGAGATTCATCAGACCAGGCAAACTTTTTCCAATCTACTATTGTGCAATTTTGGTGAGCCTGTGTGAATTGTAGCCTCAGTTTCCTGTTCTTAGCTGACAGGAGTGGCAGGAGTCTTTTGCTGCTGTAGCCCATCCGCCTCAAGGTTGGACATGTTGTGCGTTTAGAGATGCTCTTCTGCATCTCGATTGTAATGAACGAATAAAGTCTGGCCATTCTCCTCTTTGGCATTTGTGCCTACAGAACTGCCGCTCACTGGATATTTTCTAATTTTCTGACCATTCTATGTAAACCCTAGAGATGCGTGAAAATTCCAGTAGATCAACAGTTTCTGAAATACTTTCAGCCCATCTGGCACCAACAACTATGCCACGTTCAAAGTCACCTTTCTTCCCCATTCTGATGCTCAGTTTGAACTGCAGCAAATCGTCTTGACCTTGTCTACATGCCTAAATGCATTTTCAAGGTGTTAAACTTAAGATTATATGCTAACATTTACACAACTTTGAAGGAATGTTATACTGAAGGTTCTGGGAATATTCCCTTTATTTTTTTCCTTTAACATAATTACCAGAGAAACACTTTTAATTTAATCATTTTTTTCCTAGTTTATTCATATCCTATTTCACAGGAAAAAATGGTCATATAGTAAAATACAGGTAAGCAGTAGTAAACAATGTTTCACAATCACCTCAGTATTAGTATCAGTAGTAGTTAAGCTGCGGTCTATCTCTCTATGCCGTCTAAATAATCTTGATAGCACATGGTGACTGTGAGGTTTGTATTACCCTGGGCATTTGTGTAGATGTCTGCCAGGAGTTTCTTTATAAATTCAAGCTGTTAATATCAGTGGAGGTGGGTTTATTTGCTCCATCAGTGGTGGTCGTGGTCTATCAGTCCCACTTTTCTCGTTCCACATGACATATAGTAGTATTTTCATCATTAAAAGTGTCCTCTATCATCTGAAGTTCAATAATTAAAAACAAATCACATTTTAGGAATGAAAAATATTGATATTATCTAATAATTCGTATTATTATAATAAAGAAGCTTTTAAGCTATTCAGCAGAAAAAAGGAAAATTTATACAATCTAAGGGTGAGTAAATAGTTGTAATTTTTGGATTAACTGTAACCCACTGAAACTGTGTATAATGAACATTTCATGATTCATTAATGTTATCTTTAACATTAATATTCACATCCAGTCATAGTTTCCATCTTAAATACAGCATCAAAAACACGGCTGTCCATAAATAGAAAATTTTCCATTTTTTCCACCCCCAAAGTCACATGTTTTATTACTTTGTTTTTCCCAAAAAAGAAAGAAGGAAAAAAGAAAGATGAGGATGATGATAATCATGTGCCTTTCAAATGAATTCTATAGAAATGCTCCAGCGGTAAAAAAAGGCTGCATGTCCTAGCGTGTTCACTGTTTTTTTCAAACGCCTCTGCTAAACGTCACAGGCAGACTAGTTTAAAAGAAGTGAAAATGAAAACAGACCGCACTGTTAATCCACCACAGTGACAGAATGAACACTGTCAAGCTCTGGGTTACACTGCTCTGTGTCTGTGGAAGAGGGATTTTGTGTCTGGATATAAACTGTGACTGGACCACCGAGTATGACAGTAACAACAGATGCTGTAAAGCCTGTCCTGCAGGTAAGATATGCATGATATTCTCTGATACAACGATATTCTGAAAACTATAGGATGAACATCCATTAGGTATGTTTATTGATTTTGATTGGTTTAATGTTTACGGCGTGTACTCTTATAGATTTGTGCTTTACATTATATACAGTTGAAGTCAGAATTATTAAACCCTCTGAATTATTAGCCCACTTGTTTATTTTTCCCCCAATTTCCCCCAATATTTTTTTCAACACATTTCTAAACATAATAGTTTTAATAACTCATCTCTAATAACTGATTTATTTTATCTTTGCCATGATGACAGTAAATAATATTTCACTAGATATTTTTCAAGACACATCTATACAGCTTAAAGTGACATTTAAAGGCTTAACTAGGTTAATTAGGTTAACAAGGCAGGTTAGGCAAGTTATTAGCAAGTTAATTAGGCAAGTTATTGTATAATGATGGTTTGTTCTGTAGACTATCGAAAAAAAAATATATAGCTTAAAGGGGCTAATAATTTTGAACTTAAAATGGTTTTTAAAAATTTTTAAATTGCTTTTATTCTAGCCGAAACAAAACAAATAAGACTTTCTCCAGAAGAAAAAATATTATCAGACATACTGTGAAAACTTTCTTGCTCTGTTAAATATCATTTGGGAAATACTTAAAAAAGTAAAACAAATTCAAAGGGGGTTTAATAATTCTGACTTAAACTGTATAATACTGACATTGTTGGTTCCAGTAAAAACCATTCCACGAATAACCATTAATATCCAAGGAACGTTTCCATTACATAATAATGCTCTGTATCGTTTAAATCATAAAAGTCTTCTTCACACTAGCAATAAAATGGTACTTAAAAGGATAGTTCACACATAAATGAAAATTTACACATCATTTACTCACCTTTGATTTGTTCCAAACCAGTTTGAGTTTAGTTTTTTGTTCTGTTAAACACAATATAGGATATTTTAAAGAATGCTGGAAACCACAACTGACTTCCATAGTAATTGTTTTTCCCATTATAAATGGTTATAGTGTTTGTGTTAAACAGAACAAAAAAATTATTAATAAATTAAAATTCAAGGGTGAGTAAATAGTGGCATCATTAAAATCTTTGGGTGAACTATCCCTAAAAATGCAAAAATCAATTATTTACTAGAATAATGTATACATTTAATTTATGACCTAATAAAGTTTTTTTTTTAAAGTGAAGCAAAAGAAAAGTAAGAACCATTTTGTACTACATTTTAATAATAATAATGATAATAATAATGATAATAATAATAATAAGTTAAGAAGCAACTTTCACGAAATGTAAAAGACTCGTTAAAATGAAGGTTCACTCCAAAAAAAAAGAGAACCTTTAACATTCATTGGACCTTTTCATTCCACACAAGGTTCTGTATTGTTCAAAAATGTTCTTTAAATTATGAAAAACATGTTAGAATTGAACTTTTTGCTTGGTTATTTGTGGAACCAAAAACGGTTATTCTCTGAAATCACTGCAAAACAGAGTATTTCATGATATTGAAGTATGATGTAAAAAACACTTACAGTGCTCATCTTCTATAAGTACACCCCTCACAAATCGATCTTTTAAATTAATATTTTTTTATAGGAAGCGCTACAATATTATATTTGTGGATATACATTAGATTAGTCAGTACTGAAGCCAAATCTAGAGCTTATCTAACAAAATAACTTACGATAACGTTTCAAAAATGAGTACAGCCAAATTTATATGTTATAGAAAAATATTAAATACAAATTTACAAAAGACGAAAAAATCAAGAGAAGCAAAAAAAGGGAAACATTTAGTTGAAATTTTGTAGGTTGTAATTTATTTTTCAATATTTTCCTTGAATTTGATTGTATTATATTTACATTTCTAAATATGTTTGGTGACTAAAATATAATTTTAATAAATATATCTGTTAAATAAATCTGTTTTGTTTATATTATGCACTAAAATACATTGCCAATATTCACTGAGAAATAAAAATATTCATTTTCAATATGGGTGTACTCAAATATGCTGAGTACTGTATATTTACTTTGTAGTTCATTATTTTTTTGTATTGTACAGGTGAGTATCCCAAAGTGGCATGTTCACAAGTCAGGACAGACAGTCTGTGTGAGAAATGCCCTTCAGATTTAACACATCTTTCAGTTGAGAACAGATGTTTCTGCAAAGATAAGCATTTATGCGCTGGTTATCAGTGTCGCGATTGTCAACCCAGACAGAAATGTAAACCTGGACAACAGCTGATGAGAACTGGTGAGCCATTTATTTCTATTTCATTCAATGAATTGACGTGCCCACAGTAATTAATATTGAAAACTCATCCTGTGGGGTTTTCCTGGGGGCTTTTTTAATAGTCATGCTGTGTAGAGTGGCAGAAAATACCAATTTAAATCTATCAAATGTCTTTTTGATGTATTGGCAGGTAATTTTGACTTCAGTTTCCACTGTGAGCCATGCCAAAACAACACTTACAATGATGTTGAGGACAGCACGTGTAAACCTATTACAAAGTAAGGTGGCATATTACTTTTGTTTGTTTATAGAGTGTAAAATAATAATGAGATCAGTGAATGAGTAATTTTGTGATATTAGGTGTGATGGTGTTGGTGAGATCTTCCCTGGAAACCAGACCCACAATGCAAAATGTGTCTCTGAAGAAATCACTCCTGGTTTGTACTTTTGACAGTTGAAACAAACACAGTGCTGTTATTGTGGTGTTCTCGTGCGTTCAGCAAATTAATTTATTTTTAATGATTGTAATTTAAAATGTGTTATTATTAATGTATACTAAAGTTTGGGATCAAGAAGCTTTGGTATTGTTTAGTCTAAACAAAGCTGCATTTATTTGATCAAAAATACAGTAAAACAGCACTATTATTGAAGTGAAATGATTACATTTTTCGAAAAACAAAATTGTGTTTTAGATATTTTAACATTTATTCTAGTCACGTGATGACAAAGGTTATTTTAGCATCATTGCCTTTATCTTCAATGCCACATTTATCAGAATCGCAGCACATTTTCAATGTTCTTCAGAAATTATTCCAATAAGATGATTTGCTTATTATAAATGGGACATTCTAAAATAAAAACATAAATACAGTGAATAAAAAGTATTTCATCCTAAAAATGTCTAAAATGGACTTGATTTCTCTAAGTTGTTCTGTAAAGGAATATTTCATTCATTTGGTTCTCAGATGTTTTTTCTTTATTAAAAACACTTTACAAATGTACAAACCCTGCCATTCTCCTTGTCCTCAGCCCAAATGAACGTTCAGTTTTAATAATTTTGTTATGCTAAAAGCGTATTATTATTATTATTATTATTTATTATTATTTAGAACAAAATACTTCAGAAATAGCAAGTTTAAGTTGTTGTCACTCACATAAATTGATTTAAAAATATGAAATTATAAATAAATTCTACAAATAAATACTATTTTACAATTGTCCCCATGTTTCTATCAGTCCTGTCACATTTGCATTAAATTTAACATAAAATCCGTGCAATACACATTTAAGGCTATGACTTGGAAGTGACATTATTTGATGGAGGATATGCTGACAGTGATCAAGAATGCGTTCTGTCATTGAATTGTATGATTTTATGCTTGTATTTATATGATTTTTGAGGACGACAAGCTTAAGTCAGGCCCTGTCACATTTTTTATGTGAAAATGTACGTTTCTGGTAGAATTCACAGTTCAATTCCTTTTTATTTCTACAGCCCTTTTACAATGTAGATTGTGTCAAAGCAGCTTAACATAGAAGTTCTAGTAAATTAAAAATGTGTCAGTCCAGTTTTCAAAGTTCAGTTCAGTTTAGTTCAGTTCAGTGTGGTTTAAATTTCACTGCTGAAAGTCCAAACATTGAAGAGCAAATCCATCGATGGGCAAATGTCCCATATGTTAAAAACATAAAGCTTTTTTACGCATGTACTAATATGTTGAGCTTTCTGTTTATCAGAGAATCCTGTAAAATGTATCATGATTTCATCAAAAAATCGTAAGCATAAAAACATCTTTCAGGATTGTTCATAATATGAACACTAAAAAATATTTTTGCTGCTTGTTTAAACTACTTATTTAAAGTGAGCTGAATCAACACAATTCCTAGGTTTTTGGGGGGGAACACCTTAATTGTTTTATGTTCAATCTACTTTAATTTATAAAAACAATTAACTAATCAACTTGTGTTTGTAGGAATTGTGTGGAATCCAGCATTTTTTTTTTTACAACGAACCATTACTAAATATATATCAATAGATAAACACTAATGATAATAATGATCATGATACAGCAGTAAATGTGACTGAAGGATCATGTGACGGATATGACTCTATGATTATAAATTCAGCTATGAATCACATAATATAATAGCTTTTTAAATATATTCATATTCCCACAGATACAACAAAAGGTCCTCCAGCACACGAAGAACAAAACGGGAGCCAGTATTTTTATTCTTTGATGGTGGCCTGTATAACCATCACAGTGTTGACATGCCTGGTTTTCATCACACTTAATGCTTTTCAAATTTTCAAATACAAGACGCTCACAAAATGTAAGTGAAATTTTGTATGTCTAATTTCTTATTACACTTCAAAAACTCCTCATCTAATCAAGAGTTACAATCTTATTTCTAGCCCAAAATGTTTTATTGACCTTGTTTTAAGAACACAGAGGATCAGATTGTGTAAGATTATTATGATTGTTTTAAGAATATTTCTCTTTTTTCTTGCTTGTTTAGTAATGCTTAAAGTTATTTTACCTGAAAATTTATCATTTAAGACAGTCTTGTGTTTTTAACACTGTGTTTTAGCTGTAATAACTTGTTTTAAGTGTGCACATTAATAACAAATCTCAATCACTCTTATATATTTTCTTAAATAATACATTAATTTTCCAATACATAAAAATACATTTGTTGCAATAAGCTTGCAATATGAAAAAGCAAACAGTAATAATTTTTTAACTACTGTCCAGTCTTAGTTTTTAAAAAGATGTTGACAATATGCATGTACGTCATGTGATCCTTATTTAATTCATAATCTTGTTATACGTTTAAATGCTTTGGCTCATTTTTAGAACTATGTAATGATAGTTATTAAAGGGCACCTATAGTGAAAAATCTACTTTTCAAGCTGTGTGGACAGACATATCGTCACCTTAGAATTATAAGGTTCTATCTGACATTTTTGTCAAAATTGAGTTATTGACATTGTCACAAAGGTATACACAGGAGACCCAAATGCAAGTAAAAACAAGATGATTTATTAAAAGAGTCACAACTGGTATAGATCTCACCAGATATAATAGGGCAAGGATGTCCACAACAGAATACGACACGCCAACAGTGGTAAAGGTTCGTCCGTGAACCAATGTCGTATAGCAGCCTCTCATGGATATCTCACCAGATATCGAGGGAAGGGAATGGTAGAGCTATGGAGCAGCTCTCAAGAAAATCGTCGAGTTTACCCACGGTAAAGTTCATTAGAGAAGCGGATTTGGGGTGAAGTCTCTCACAGATAATGTTGTCTTCAGAGCAGGCAGTAGTAACAACATCAGAGAAATGGAGACGAGCATAAGGTCCAAATGAAGCAGGTTATATCGGAGAGCTTCCACCAAATTGAGCGAGAGAGTCTAACAGAGAGCAGACACAGAAGTGAACAAACAACGGACTGATAACACGAGATACAAAACACTGAACATTTAAAGGCACGGTAACGCGCAGCTGCTGTGGCTTAATGATAAACAGCTGATACGTATGAGTGGTAAAGACACGTGACAACCCAGCTGATGAATGTAAACGCACACATACACACACACCACGCGGTGAAAACCCAAACAAACACACCCACTTCCCACACACATGCAAGAAGAACAGATAGATCACAACCGTGACAGACATATTCTTATTAAATGACAACTTATTTACATTATGGGATGGTTTTTTATAAGTTGTTTACATTTTAAAACGTTTTATTTAAAAAACAAATGTTACTCACATACTGTTTGCTATGGAATGCAAAAACTTTGAAGCTCAATATCTCAAAATCATTCAGAGCGCAGATAGAACCTTATAATTCCAAGGTGACGATATGTGTAGGTATAGTGTACAGTATATACCATCATATTGGCGTGATATAAAAACATCCAGTCCTTTTTTTTCAACTTAACAACATAAAAACGGTGGACCAATTGGAGCGGTTTTGAGATCGACCGCAACTTGACAAAGTAGTGCGGTCCCCCCGCCCACTGAATTGATTGACAGCTGCGTATTAACATGTCTCTGTAGTAACGTTTATAATCATATCAACAAGACAGGACGTGCACAAAGCAACCGTAAATAAAAGGTCTGTTCAGTTTGCTAGGATCATCAATCATCATCAAATGTAATCAAGAGTGAGTTTTACAAGTTTAAAATGTTTTTAAAAACAGTGCATGTGTGTAATTAATTACAGCGATTTACTTCATCACCACAGCCGCATGTCAGTACAATTATAAAAGAAGAAGCTTCAATCCCGGTTTGTGGACGTTAAGTCAGGTTTATTTTGTACATTAACATAAAAAATCTCCATACAGCAGTGGATATTAACCTGTATTCTGTCACATTTGCGTGCAAAGACAGTGCAAAACTAAATGCGCGCGCTGTATGTGTGTGTGTCCGCCCTGTGTGTGTGCGTGAACTTTGTAACGACATTGTGTGTGACTTATCGTTGCAGCTCCACAACAAATGCATCAAATAATCATTGGAAAAGATCTTACTGTAGTATTTCTCACAAACGTTACGTGAGATCAGCTTCCTTTATGTCTGTCAGTTGTCTGAGGTAGTCGAGGGCGGAGACTGAGGCACGCTGACAGGCATGTGGAAACGGTGGGCGGGGAGGACTAGCCTTTAAGGCCCAGTACACAAAAACAGCAAAAAGCTATAAAATACTAACTAGTGAAAGCTATAATAAATAATCTGATGGGTGTTTTCAGCTGAAACTTTACAGACACATTCTGGGGACACAAAAGACTTATATTAAATCTGGATAAAGATGTAACCTAGGTGCCCTTTAAATCTAGAGTAATGTTCCTATTTACTAACTTTAGCTCTAGGACCTTTTCACACTAAACAAGAAAAGCAAAATGTTTAAAAAGCAATGTATCTTAAAAGCTAGTTTCAAGATAATTAGACTAAATAAACTGCTTGGAATAAGTGTTATACACTGTTAACATTTTTAGTAAATGACACAGTATTTAACTGTAATATGAACTGAATTTTACTGTAGGTCAGTATGTTACTGTAGTTTAAAGTTGTATTGTGGAAATTACTGTATATTTTACAGTAAATATAGATACAATACTGTAAATACATATACAGATAAATGGTGCTATAATGCAAATACAGTATTTTGCTGTACTTGATTTACAGTAAGTTACTGGCAAAATGAACTGTAATTTGAATTGAACTTTAGTGTAGGACAGCTATGCGGTATATTACTGTATTTTAAAGTTGCATTGTGAAAATTACTGTATATTTTACAGTAAATATAGATACAATACTGTAAATACATATACAGCAAGATAAATGGGGTTATAATGCAAATACAGTATTTTTGCTGTAATTGATTTACAGTAAGTTACTGGCAAAATGAACTGTAACATGAACTCAAATTTACTGTAGGACATTTGTGCAGTATGTTACTGTATTTTAAAGTTGCATTGTAAAAATGACCGTATATTTTACAGTAAATATAGATACAATACTATAAATACATATACAGCAAGATAAATGGGGCTATAATGCAAATACAGTATTTTTGCTGTAATTGATTTACAGTAAGTTACTGGCAAAACAAACTGTAATATAAACTTTAATGTAGGACAGTTATGCGGTATGTTACTGTATTTTAAAGTTGCATTGTGAAAATTACTGTATATTTTACAGTAAAGATATAGATACAATGCTGTAAATACATATACAGCAAGATAAATGGGGTTATAATGCAAATACAGTATTTTTGCTGTAATTGATTTACAGTAAGTTACTGGCAAAATGAACTGTAATATGAACTCAAATTTACTGTAGAACATTTGTGCAGTATGTTACTGTATTTTAAAGTTGCATTGTAAAAATGACCGTATAATTTACAGTAAATATAGATACAATACTATAAATACATATACAGCAAGATAAATGGGGCTATAATGCAAATACGGTATTTTTGCTGTAATTGATTTACAGTAAGTTACTGGCAAAACGAACTGTAATATAAACTTTAATGTAGGACAGTTATGCGGTATGTTACTGTATTTTAAAGTTGCATTGTGAAAATTACTGTATATTTTACAGTAAAGATATAGATACAATACTGTAAATACATATACAGCAAGATAAATGGTGCCGTAATGCAAATATAGTATTTTTGCTGTAACTGAATTACAGTAAATCACTAGCAAACTGCCGTCAGTAAGTTACTGTAGTTTCTACAGGAAATTGTTAACAGTGTAATATTTATTTTAAGACTAAAGCTTGCCAAGTATAATTATCTTCCAGCACTGGTAGACAATTAGACATTTCTACTCTGTATCTTTTTAAATCATTCATTTATTTCTCCTATTTATATGGTTATTTTTTGCCATACATTAAGCCTGGTTATAGTGTTATTTATTAATCTAACATAAAGTGTAAAATAATATCAATAATAATTGTGGAATCTACCATTGTATGATGAGGATTATGCTGTGCCACTATATATTTATATAAGATTTGTTTTGTATATATCACTCACAGCTATGTTTTGTAATGGCTAATTAATTAATTTCTAAAAAAAATAAATAAACATGTTCTATGTCATAGGAAGTGTTTCAGAATATCTGTGTCCTAAATAACTGCATCTCTCCACAGTAAATTTCAGTAAACTGTGCACTCATACGAGGGTAGTGTCCTCAGAATCATGCAAACTATCTAAGGAGGAAAGGGGCGAAATTGACCATGAGCACAAGATAGAGCTCTCTGAAGACTGAAGACCAAAGCTTTCCTTAAAAACTCTTTGATGTGACGATGACAACTGCAACATAAAGCTGAACAAGATTAATTACATAATACACCTTAACGGTCACATCCATGCAGGGTCTATTTGGACATGGACTGTATTGATCTGCACAAAAGCCCTCAGAAACAGATTTGCTTACAGAGAAATCAGCAAAAAATGTGCATGTTTGCATTTGCTCTTTGACATTGAGTTATGCAATTTTGTTTTCTCTTTGTACAGCACTGATAAAAAGCAGTAGCTTATATTCCAACATATGGAACTATTGACTGACACAATGCCAAGCTTTGTACTGAACATCTTGTATTGATTTTCATCTGTTTTTATGTGAATTACCATGAGATAAGGTTTGCTCTCTGCTTGTATGCGCTGTTTCTGCTTAGTTCACGTCTGTTGATTGGACAGTGAAGCACTATTATTCATTGTCATGTATATATAAACACAAATCGATGTTCTTTTCAGGACTATTTGTAATTCATCATTTGAATACTATTGCTTAACTTGAGGTTCTATTGTATATTATGTTTGAATAAGCTTTTGAAGGAATGAAAAATAAGCTGTGCCTAATTTCCTGATACAATAAATGTGACTTTGCATACAGGAAGTAATTTATTATTGTGTATTTTGTAAATGCTAATTCAAATTTGAGTCCTTTATGAGTTCTTTAATGGGGGCAACCTGTGAATTTACATGTATATATCATAGTAAAAAAACGTACCATATGTGTTGGTGTATGAATTCCATTTCTATAATCATATTTGACTACAAATGCCATGTTTAATGTAGTGTTTAAAAAATATTTGTTAAAAAAAATAGTAAAACACAGTAATTTTCTGTGAGCTCTCAATTAAACTGTATTAGTTAAAAAATAATAATAATAATTGATAGCTAATTTAGCATGTAACATCAAGCTATTAAATGTTTGAACAGTGTGACATACTATTTAATGAAATAACATTGAGAAAACGTAATAAATGCTGCAATGGCTAGGCTATGTCATAACTTTATTAGTTAAAATAAAACAATAGATAGCTAATTTAGCAACTAACATTGTGCTTATAAATGTTTGAACGGTGTGACTTAATATTTAATAGACTAACGTTAAAAAAGATTAATAAACGCTGCAACATAAATATTCCTCATTGCTAGTGCATTATTAGGTATACTTAACATACTATCGCTTTAACTTTGTCACAATAATTTCTTCATGACATAAAGATATACAGGACTGACATTTTAAAGTGAACTTTATGAACCTTTTCGCTTAGACAAGTTGGACTTTCCATGGCTATAAGTTCTTTAACGGGAGCAACATGTGAATTTAAAATATATCATAGTAAATAATTAATAACCATATGTTTTTGGTGTACGGATTGCATTTTGTATAATTAAATTTGACTACAAATACCATGTGTAATGTAGTGTAGAAAAAACTATTGTTAAAAAAGTAGTAAAGCCATTGTTCATTTTATGTGAGCCATTAATTAACTGTATTAGTTAAAATTAAAAAATAATAGATCGCTAATTTAGCATTTAACATCAAGCTATTAAATGTTTGAACAGTGTGACATACTATTTAATGAAATAACATTGAGAAAACGTAATAAATGCTGCAATGGCTAGGCTATTTATAACTTTATTAGTTAAAATAAAACAATAGACAGCTAATTTAGCATTTAACATTGAATTATTAAATGTTTGAACAGTGTGACAAATAATATTTAAAGGACTAACATTAAGAAAAAGTAATAAATGCTGCAACAGCTAGGCTAGTTATTAACCATATTAGTTAAAATAAAACAAGATCTAATTTAGCAACTAGCATCATGCTATTAAATGTTTGAAAGGTGTGACTATTAATATTTAATAGACTAACGTTAAAAAAGATTAATAAATGCTGCAACAGCTAGGCTATTTATTAACCGTGCACTGTAAAACCCAACAGTCAACTTTATCAAATGAAATGAGTTTAGTTAACTCAAAATTTACTGAAAGTGTATTCTACTCATTTGAAAAGCGTTTTAAACAGTGTTGAAGGTAATGAGTTAATTAAATACCTCATTACTTCAACTTAAATGGAGTAAGTTCACAGTACTACTCGTATAAATTAGTTTTTTAACTCAAATGGTTTGAGTTGCCTTAACTTTTACAGTGGTAAAAGTTTTACAGATGTTAAAGTGTATTAGTTAAAATAAAAATATAGATAGCTAATTTAGCAACTAACATCGTGCTATTAAATGTTTGAACGGTGTGACTATTAATATTTAGACTAACGTTAAAAAAATATTAATAAACGCTGCAACATACATTTTCTTCATTGCTAGTCGATGCAGTATATGGTCTACTTAACATACTATCACTATGTGTTGCTTTATCTTTGTCACAAAAAATTCCTCATTACAAAGATATACAGGATTGACATTTTAAAGTGAACTTTATGAACCTTTTCGCTGAGACGAGTAGGACTTTCCATGGCCACTTCAAGGTTGCGCAAAAATAACGCAGCCTCGACCTCCTTGAACACACGTTGAGTTCGCAAACGCTTCACAGTCATATGACAACTGCCAGTTCCTCCCAAACACAACATTACAATTCTGGTGGTGGCGAACAACATTACAAACAGCCGAAAACCACCACAGATCAGTCAAATCTAGCATCACAATGTTGGCACTCATTAACCGTCTCCTGGACTGGTTTAAGTCACTCTTCTGGAAGGAAGAGATGGAGTTAACCCTCGTCGGGCTGCAGTATTCTGGCAAAACGACATTTGTTAACGTAATCGCGGTGAGTGTTTTGCATTTAGCATGAGCTACTTCAGCTAGTACAAAAGACTGCATTTCTGTCTAGTATTCCAGGCGATTAACGCACCTGCTTTACTAACAAATGTCGAAGATAAATTAGCATTTATTTACAGTATGTGGCTGGAAAAGACTTGTTCGGGACTATGTTTCTTGGAAAGCTAACCGGCTAACATTAGCTCCCAGATGACTATCAATAATGTGATTGCGCAGTCCATGGGTTCTGTTGAAATCTGTTGACAGTTTATTGAATACATTCAGTGTAATGATCTGCACACATTACAGTTTTTATATGCATATAATGTCATCCTAGTTGAACCCAGAGCCATTTTCGTGATCAGACACAAGTCATCAGTCAGTTGGTGGTGAACTTTCTGCAAAGTTAACTGAGTGTAGCTGTTGTGTTATTAATACTTTCTGATCATAAAAGAGCGGATTAATGTAAAGCATAAACACTGTGAAGATTTTTATTTGTATCTCAAAAATGTAGATTTACAGCACAGTGATATTCTCATTTACAGTGCTCAGCATATATAAGTAAGTACATCCCTTACAAATTTCTTTTAAATTCATATTATTAATAGGAAGCTATACAATATTATATTTGTGCATATACATTAGATTAGTCAGTACTGAAGCCAAATCTGGAGCTTATCTAACAAAGTAACTTGCGATAACGGTCTAAAAACTAGTACATCCAAATGTATATGTGATAGAAAAATATTAAATACAAATTTAAAAAAGAGGAGAAATCAAGCGAAGCAAAAAAAATAAATAAAAATTTTTGTTGAAATTTTGTAGGTTGTAATTTATTTTGCATATTTTGATTGAATTTAATTGTATATTATTTAAATTTCTAAATATGTTTGGTGACTAAAATATTATGCTAATAAATATATCTGTTTAATAAATCTGTTTTGTTTAAATGCACCATTATACATTGCCTATATTCACTGAGAAATGGATAGAAATATTCATTTTCAAAATGAGCTGTACTCATATATGCAGAGCACTGTATATGTGTGCATTCAGTAATGTGTGAGGAAAACGTTGATATTTGATCAAATAATGTCTTTAAAGTCTTACATTGCTTTATAGAGGATTGTATTTAACATTCTTTAATTTACCTTTTTTCTAAATAATGGTTTGGTCTGGGATTTATGCTCCAATATTCTGTTGCTGTTTTTAATGAGTTTGTTTTTGCTGCCCCATAACATCAGTATTCATCAGTTATCATCAGTCAGAAGTAAGTTACCTGTCTGTACATATACATGCAAAGCAGTGACATGATACAATAAATTGCATGGGCCTACATGTGATTAATGAGTTCTTAATAATATATGCTTTTCCTCTGCATTGCAGTGAGTTGCAGTGTTTATTACAGACAATCATTCAGAGTTTGAATGGACATCCTCTGGATGCAAAAAAAAAGTATTTAACTTTGTACTCAGATGAAAAGCGTGAAGGACTTGCTTTGCAAGATCAATCCCAGCTAAAGAAGGGGCACAAGAGATTTTTGTTCATACAAAATGCACTTTAACCAGTCTGGTTTCTGGTGCAAATTATTATGTTTGTGCAATATGTAGAAAACATTCTTAAATGAAGAAGAAAAGATTTTCTATTTCTACCTTAAAGTTACTTCTATAATTGATATTTCCTTTAATATGTGCATTGAAAAAGTTCTTTTCTGTAATTGATCTCACTTTACAGTACTTGAATAATAGTTTTTATTAATCTTAATGTAAACATTATTGATAACTGTTCACTGTTAGTTCATGTTGGCTCTGCTTCGTTAATATTAACAGACTGAGCTTTCAGGCATCACGGTGGTGCAGTGGGTAGCACGATCGCCTCACAGCAAAAAGATCGCTGGTTCGAGCCCCAGCCGGGTCAGTTGGCATTTTCTCTGTGGAGTTTGTATGTTCTCCCCGTGTTGGCGTGGGTTTCCTCTGGGTTCTTCGCTTTCCCCCACAAGTCTAAAAACATGCGGTATAGGTGAATTGGGTAAGCTAAATTGTCTGTAGTAAATGTGTGTGAATGAGTGTGTAATATAGATGTTTCCCAGTGGATGGGTTGCAGCTGGACAGGTATCCGCTGTGTAAAACATATGCTGGATAAGCTGGCGGTTTATTTCGCAGTAGCGACCCCTGATTAATATAAAGGGACTAAGCCGGAAAGAAAATGAATGAATGAATGAATGAATGAATGAGATTGAACTTTTGACTATATTAATGTATTTTTAAATGTTGAAATGAACTAATTAAATGCTTTTGAATTATTTATGATAACAAACATTGACAAATTCAGTATTATTGCAGTGTCACCCTTAAAAGTATTAAAAGTTAAAAGTGGTGCATTTCAAAGACATTTAATATGGCAGCTATGATTGGACGCACATTTGTTTATGCTTTTAGTGAGTAATGTGGTGTGAGGGTCATTCAACCTGATTTTTTTATATCTTTATAGTATTCTGCATAAATAATTTTCTTGGAGGATTAAAGTTTCCTTTCAAACAATATTGAAAATATGCTGAATATTTGAATGTTTGTTTGTTTAAGATTTTTGGGAAAATATAAATTGCAAAAGAACCACATTTATTATTATTATTATTATTATTATTATTATTATTAGTAGTAGTAGTAGTAGTAGTAGTAGAATTATTATTATTATTATTATTATTAGTAGTAGTAGTAGTAGTAGTAGTAGTAGTAGTAGTAGAATTATTATTATTATTATTATTATTATTATTATTATTATTATTATTATTAGTAGTAGTAGAAGAATTATTATTATTATTATTATTATTATATTATTATTAGTAGTAGTAGTAGTAGTAGTAGACAAATTATTATTATTATTATTATTATTATTATTAGTAGTAGTAGTAGAATAATAATAATAATAATAATAATTATTATTATTATTATTATATCATTAGTAGTAGTAGTAGAATTATTATTATTATTATTATTATTATTATTATTACTATATTATTGTTATTATTATTACTATATTATTATTATTATTATTAGTAGTAGTAGTAGAAGTACTATTATTATTATTATGTTGTTGTTGTTGTTGTTGTTGTTGTTGTTGTTGTTATTATTATTATTATACTTTTATTATTAAAAGTACTTGACTATCTGTCTGTCTGTTCACACAAGTGTTGTGCACGCGCTACGCACATCTGTGCATCTGAATTTAAGCAATGTGAGAATTTCTGACAGAAGTCACAAGACTCATTTAATGCGGTACTTCCTGGTCAAGTGACGTGGTCCTCATCATGTGATTTGTTCTATGAATAAAACAATACGCTGGTCACGGCAGTTGAGCTGCATTGTGAAGAGAAGACAGAAAGCTAGTCTCTATAATGTTAAAATGTACATTTGTGGTAAATGTGGTAAACTAATTCCATTGGTTTTGCTCAAAAGACTTAGGTGTGCTTTAGTTATTGGCTCAAGTGTGAGCATTTGCCTTGTCTATATTTATGACTGTCTGTTCTGTGACCACTTCCTCCAAAGTGTCGGAGAGCACGTTTGTACTTTTTTTTTTTTTTTTAATGTCATAATGTGGTTTTCTCAAAAATGCCTGCTTGACCTTTAATGGGAGAGATTTGAATCTCAAGATCTTCTGCATGTCTGGCGTGCTTGAATCATGGGTATGCAAAACTTTAGCAAAGTGGCAGCATACATTATCATGTGACTGCATTAGCCTGATTCATCACTTAAACATTAAATGAATTAGTCAGATTTTGCATCATGAAATTTGAGCATTCATTGGTTGACATCAATGTTCCTGTTTGATATTTGACTTTGGTCCAGCTGAACAGGACATTGACGTCATTGTTTATAGAAATTACATTATAGTTTTTTCCCCCTAAATTTCAATTACCTATTTAATTTACTTACTTGTGTGCAGCCCATCCAAGATGTTGAATATTCAGAAGGATAACAACAATTTTTTTAACATGTTTGTGGCTACATTGAGAGTAAAAAACAAAACATTTATACAGATAAAATAGTATAAACTTTGAGGCAAATTTACGGGCATTAAAAGGTAAAATGAACTGTTATAAAATGAATTTGATAGGGTTTCTTAATGAGGTTTTCTTAAGCTTTTAATCAATTTATGTTAAATAGAATAAGTTTAACAATTTCAGCATGATTCTAACATGCATTTGATTTTGCTAAATACTTTTATGTAACAATAATAATAATAATAGGTATGCTCTGATCGATCGGCCAGAGATTGGTATTGGCCGATAATCACATTTTATGACTCAATCGGTACTCGCTAATCTGGCCGATTGCATGAACCGATTGCAAGTGCTCGTTTACAGTAGGGTTTTTGCGATGCCAATAATTAGTCTTACAATACTATACCAGCTGAAGTATCATGATACCAAGTAGTGTTGCTATACTGTAATTCATAACTCAAATTATAAAGAAAATGGTCAGAAATACTATATTTTATGTTATAATAAGCCTACTTGAATTTAATTCATAATTCCCTCAAGGCCAAAAGAATTACTTGCACCTCACTTCATCTAAAATTTATTCATTCTTTTTGTTTATTTAGTAGATAACTGACCAACAAATAATAGATTAAAATAAAGATACAAATTATACCAAATGAAATTTGCTACAAAAGAGCACTTTGTCCAACAAAATTAGGCTATATGAAGCGCTCAAAAATTGTTTCAATGTTTCCTGTTGCTATTTTGGGTTTTTCATTTATTTTTTTGTTTTGTCTTATCAGGCAACAATCCAAAGTAATTCAAAATTTCCCTTTGTGAGTCGATCTTTTAAAGAGATTGTCACGGTTGTTGTAGCTACTAAATCATATTAACAGGAACAGAAATGAACTGATTCAGATGTGCATTTGAACTGAAGGATTAGAAAATGTGCAATAGGCTACCATAAAAGGTGTGAACATTTTGCAACCTTAAAGGGCTCCACAGACTATTAAAATAAAATGGTCTATTGTTGCACAAGCGTGTAAGCATTTTAGTGACTTTTCCACATGCAACATTATCTATTGTAGATAAACCAATAATGACGATGCTACAGTTTACAAACTACAGTGACACCGCCAGTATTTTATAGCCATAGTATCACGATACTACCATAGTACCGGTAAACCGTGCAACCCTAGTTTACAAGCAGAGGAAGACGCATTTTAACTTCTTATGTATCAAATATGCCCTCCAAACTTTTTCTTCATTGAGGCACATTGAATTATTCTTCCATCATTTGTAATGTTTCCAAATTGCAATTCGAGTCATTTTTCATACCAAATTTTTTATCTGTTTTGTCTATATTATTTTCTGTAAAGCTGCTTCTGACCATGATGTGTCCACACTAAATGTATATAAGAGACGTGTTTAAAGAATCTCCACTTAAATATCATCCTTAAAGGGAAATTGTGCTTTATGCAGTGTTAAAGTTATATAAAGCTTGAAGCATCAGAATCGGGACTCCGTATCAGCCAATCATCATGATGAGGAATCGGTACTCAGTATCGCCTCCAAAAATCCTGATCAGAGCATTACAAAATAATAGTAATTAAATGATGTTGCTTTTTCAATCCAGTGTTTTTAAAAAGCTAGTATGAAACCAAGACTTCGCGCACAATTAAAGATTTATTTATTTATTTATTTATTTAATTGGCATTATCTAGCCACACATGCAGAATCGCAGCCTCAATTAGTTTGATTCCATCATTCAAAGAGCTGCTGTCTCCAGCATCCAGGTGAATAGGTTTTGTCTACTAAATCAAGTCTCTTGCTGTGTAATCATTTCAGCACCTCAGGTGGGAATCGCATCTCCTGAGGTGACCACGTGTGAACTGGTATCTACTTAATTGTTCAAATCAAGTAACAAGTTAAATTATGTTCTCAGCACGGCATAGCAATCTGCAAGCTTGTTTCCTCCCCCATTTGCGCTTGGTGCTTTTAATCATGCATTAGCATCAGGATATCTTGTTAGAACATCTTTAACTGCAGCTGGATGGTTTAGAGTAATGATGGCTGATAGTGTGAAGGGACTGGTTATCTTTCTCCCTGTTGTCAGACAGTCTGAAATAGTGTGCCGACTCAGTAGGATTTTGTTCAACCAGATTAGTTGACACTGCAATCATTAGCTATTTGTTTTGCAGGACGGCATGTATATTCTCAGCACTGTTGTAAAAAATATTGACATTTCGATACATAAGATAGCATACTGAAATAACAGAGTTGAAACAACGCTATATCACTTTTCCGCAGTTTTTCTACACGAGAACCAGCTTTCTCCCCCCCCCCCCCCCCCCCCCCCAACAGTAAGATCACAAACATGCTATCACTCTTTCAGCGACACTCGTCTAATGTCAAGTTGATATGTTTTGTTATGGTTTTACTGCCATGATGTCATTGAGTGTGTTTACATCATTCACTTTCTTAAGCTGGTTATGCTTCTAAACAGGATATGCGCATATAATAAAAATAATAATAATATTTTGTACACTCTGACACTTTCATGTCTTAATAAAGCACAAAAACATGTCATCGACAAATGTAGAATCACCAAAACAAACAAAAAATGCTGATTTTGTGCATACTGTAAAGAATTGATAATGTAAAACAGCCTAGATTCTGACAGATTTCTTGCCAACATTTTTGAGCTACTGATGCTCATATTTAGGGCAAATCTTAGAATCTCATGTAAATGTGGTTTTCTGGTTTACTGATTTGCATGTAAACACATACAGTCAAGCCTGACATTATTCATACCCCTGGCAAATTCTGACTTAAAGTTTTTGTTTAAATGTAAATAAAAGCTGAGAAATATTTTTTCCTTGATGATGCCTTGTATACATCGTCTTATTGTCTTTTGAGAGCTTTTAGTATCAGTCCAGGTCCTAAAAAACTTGCTGGTTGACTTTAAATCCAAATTCGCCAGGGGTGTGAATAATTTTGGGCTTGACTGTAAAAAACAATGTAAAAAACAGACTGTAATAATCAGATCTTTGATAGTTCTTTGCTTGTTTTACGTTACTCAATGACTTCGTTTACATGGACATCAGTAATCGAATTACTTGCCTTTTTTTGCAAAAGACTATAATATGATTAAGGCGTTTACATGAGTTGGTTTTTAAATGTTCCTTTCATGATCTCGTTTTACATGTTATAGCACATAATTCGATTAACGTCATTGTGTCACCACACTATCCATTTCCTCTGGAGTTTCATATAATTTCGGGTGTTTCATTTTTTTTATTTGTCGACTCACTGCAGTTTAGCACTATTACTTTCATTCAGGAACATTTTATGTATGCCACCTTGACAAACGAGATATTGGATGTGAGTATGAACTGCTATAAGAGTTGTTTTAGTTGTTCAATTTGATACTGCACACCGAGTGAAAAAACCTCAGCATTTCGCTGTGTGTGTCTGTGGTCCTACACTGACTTGATAGATGCAGAGAATAGTGTCAAACAGCTGTGTGTGAATGGAATATCCTGTCACAAAATGTGTTGAAAATCCTTCACGATGGTAATAGTTTGATTCCAGACTTTACATGTCTGTTCTGAGCTTCAGTAATGCGACTAAAATATGCATACTCCACCTCTTAATTCCATTTCTGTTTAGTTCGATTATGACCTTAATTGGATTAAATTAATCAAAAATTGCTGTTTCCATGGTAGAGTCTTAATCGGAGTATTGTATTAAATTTTTTTTTTTTTTAAACCAACAGATTCTTGGTGTCTATGTAAATGTACTCAATGTTAAGAGTTGAGAACAAAATCTGATGTGTATTAGTATATTGAATCTGTGTTCAGTCCTGAAGTAACAGCAAGCTAGTAAATCGTCTGCTGTCAGACAAAAATCACTTTTGGACCTACTTGAAAAACTTAAAACACTGTTGTCATTTCCATTTTGCTCTTTTACCTTATTTGTGATTGTATTTGTCAGATTTGTCAGAGGAAGTTTTTTCCTCGCCACTGTCGCCACTGGCTTGCATGGTTCGGGATCTGTAGAGCTGCGCATAGATGGATTTGCTAATCAATGTTTGGACTCTCAGTAGCGATTATTAACCCACACTGAACTGCGCTAAACTGAGCTGAACTTAATCTCTGAAAACTGAACTGACACTGTTCAATTCACTATAATCTTCCATGTGAAGCTGCTTTGACACAATCTACATTGTATAAGCGCTATACAAATAAAGATGAATTGAATTGAATTTACTTTAAAATGCACTTCAATTATTCTTAATTAGGGTTCAGTTTTTATGTCCTTAATGTTGCTGCAATATTTCCCCAGGGTATCAATAATGGTGTGGAATATCAGTGATTTGTGGTATATCGAAGTTAGAAATTTAAGCCTGAATGTTCAGTTATTCTGTATTTAGAAAACATGCTGTCAAGTACTGCGAATCCATTTGAACTTACTAATGCTATTTAAAAACTGTAAAGTTGAGAAAAAAAATGACTAAAACTGTTAAATAAAAAAATAATGCAAACTGTTAATAAAAAACTACCATGGATACTTATAGATTGTGATTCTTTTCACTTTCTCATGTTTTCTCATAGTGTGCAAACCAACAACAAAAACAGAAGTGCTTTAAGCTAGTTTTGTGCACCAGCTATTGAAAATAAGTATACTGTTTGTTAGTTTGTGGGAGTTGTGATCAAAATCTTGCATCCCACTATGAGTAATTCTATGGCACAGTATCAGTAAGCATGATGATATAGTTATTTTTTCAAAACGTTCAATGTTGGCACCATGTTTTTTTAATAAGGCTGATAACCGCTAATATTAGTGAATGGAAGAAATTACATCTACAGTTATGACTGTGCAGTGAAGACCTGAGAGTGTGTGCCCGAATACTGAGAGGGGGTCCTAATCTTTACAGAGAAAGTTTTACTGGCAACAGCATGACAAATAAAAGAAAGGGTTTATTAGGGACTTTTTTTCTATCAATGAGGCCAACCACTTTAGACCTGCTAGCGGTTTAAACATAGCAACTTACATTGTTTGACTATTAAGGATGTGATTACTTATAGTACTAAAGTAAAATGTCTAGCTTTCTTATTGAGATTATAAAGTGGACAAACCTAGGAAATGTTTTATTAGATCTGCACAATTACTCAATGATTGCAAACTCTCAATCAGTGTTTGGTGCAAATTATTTTTTCATTAATGCTTTTAACTTTCTTAGCACAAAACCTTCACCATTGACAATGGCAATGAGCTAATTATACAAATTTTGGAAGGTTCATAAATGGCAATGCATCTTGGTAATTTCCTTCAGCTGGCTTGAGTTTTTCTTGTTTGTGAATTTTCATTATGAATCATTCATATAAATCAAATAAATCGTTTGACGGGAAGCACATTGGTAACTACCAGTGACTGCAGGCCCACACTTACAGCAACGAGAAAAGAAATTGGGCGTAAAAACCACACACACACACAAAAACTAGGCACAGAGGGAATACACTTTAGTTCGTTCAAGTTCTTGAGATGTTGATGTCTGTTATTTTCTTTTTTTTTTCTTTTCCCCAGTCAGGCCAGTTCAGTGAAGATATGATACCAACCGTTGGGTTCAACATGAGAAAGGTCACAAAAGGCAACGTCACCATCAAGGTATGCCTAATTTTAATGGTTAAACCATTGCTTCTTGGCTTCCATTAGAAATATAACATGCATGTTTTATTGTAAATGTATAAGTACTGCAGAATTCTTCTGTTTATTGCACAGATCTGGGATATAGGAGGTCAGCCGAGGTTCAGGAGCATGTGGGAGCGATACTGTCGTGGAGTGAACGCAATAGTGTAAGAATTTAAGCATCTTTTATGACGGACAAATTGAATAGTATTCACTACCTGAGTTCATTTCTCTGTTTATTTTTTTACTCAAAGGTATATGGTAGATGCAGCAGACCGGGAGAAGGTTGAAGCTTCCAGGAACGAGCTTCACAATCTTTTAGACAAACCACAGTTACAAGGAATCCCTGTAAGGCACTTGCTTGTTTCTACAGCACACAATTGCTCAAACATCTCATGATCTTCAGTTCCTGTGGATTTCTTTGGAATTTTTCTAGGTGTTGGTGCTCGGCAACAAGAGGGATCTACCCAATGCGTTGGATGAGAAACAGCTAATTGAAAAAATGTAAGGAGCTCTACACCACACAAATGTTTTCCTGCTGCTTTATGATTCAAAGTCAGCTTGAAATCGGAATGGACCAGAGTTAAATAGAGTGATGAATGCTCATCATTACAGTGGAAAAAACTTAGATTGACCTTTTCAGCTTATGTAACCTTGATCTTGTGGGTGGGGGGAAATGAACCAGTATAGCTGTTTTCTATATCTACCAAAATAGATAAACGTATGTACATAAATGATACATCGGTGGCTGTTTCTTTAGGCCACCACATGTTTTGCCATATTAGAATGGTCAAAACCTGCAACTCTATTTATATTCATATATAAATATCTATATATGCAGAAGATGTTGGCTAGCACAACTAATAGGTTTCCTTTACATTACTTTAGCAATTTACTTTTTTTTTTTTTAATAGACAAATTAGCAAAAATTTGATCTTTTTGTTAGTGAAGACACATTGACCATTCCAGGATTATGAATCTGAAAATGCTATTTTATTAATCTACAGTATAGTACCTAAGGAATGGGATGTTTTGCACTTAAAAAAAGGGATTTATTGTATTGAAGGTTCTTTATTCCTTATCCCTTATGTGCTGTTCAGGATGTTTTCATCCACTCTGGGAGTCTTCATTTGGCCACAACTTCCTCTGTGTTTCAGCAAATAAAATTACTTTTGGTGACCAATCTTATTTTGACACATATTTTAGGAAAATGCATTGAAAATTGTCAAACATTCAACAATACACTCTGGGCAAATTTACGTGCCTTTTGTTATGTTAGTGGCTGTTTTTGCCCTATTGACTTCCATTATGCCGGCAGCTAGCTCTCTGCAACTCTCACATGGTCGCCCACTGAAGCTAAGCAGGGCTGCGCCCGGTCAGTACCTGGATGGGAGACCACATGGGAAAGCTAGGTTGCTGCCGGAAGTGGTGTTAATGAGGCCAGCAGGGGGCGCCCAACCTGCGGTCTGTGTGGGTCCTAATGCCCCAGTATAGTGACGGGGACTCTATACTGCTCAGTGAGTGCCGTCTTTCGGATGAGACGTTAAACCGAGGTCCTGACTCTCTGTGGTCATTAAAAATCCCAGGATGTCCTTCGAGAAAGAGTAGGGGTTTAACCCCGGCATCCTGGCCAAATCTGCCCACTGGCCTCTATCATATCATAATTGGCTTCATCACTCTGTCTCCTCTCCACCAATCAGCTGGTGTGTGGTGTGCGGTCTGGCGCAAAATGGCTGCCGTCGCGTCATCCAGGTGGATGCTGCACACTGGTGGTGGATGAGGAGATTCCCCCCAATATGTAAAGCGCTTTGAGTGTCTAGAAAAGCGCTATATAAATGTAAGGAATTATTATTATTATTATAATCACATTTTTTGATTGCAAAGTCATGACACCGAATAATCATGCATTGTTGATTATTGGTGGTTTTTTATGTTGGGAAGAGGTAACTTTACAAATTTTTACTGTTGATCATTAGTTTCAGTGCAAAAAAAGCTTAGTTTCTGGATAAAATTATATGGTTATATGAAGTATATAGTGTATGTTGGGGAGGGAGGGGTGGGGGTGTGTGCGAGTATGTGAGCAGCTCAGCTCTAAGCATATTTATGCATGCACACTATAATCTGCAGTTTTACTCCATAGAACTCTGTATAAAAGGCAAGGCCAGTTTAGTTATACTGCACATTTCACACATCATTCAAGGTGCTTTACATAAACAAGAATAAAAGAGACAAGTATAAGAAGAAAATAAAAACAAATAATAAAAATGATTAAAAACAGATTAAAATGTGTTAAATATGTTATAAAAGAAGGAAAATTAAAAGAAAGACGTAATAGTGTGATCTGCTGGACTTAGGACAGTGCTCATTCAGTAAAGGCACAGCTAAACAGATGTGTTTTAAGTCTTGATTTGAATGTGCCTAATGTTAGAGCACAATTGATAATTTCTGGAAGTTGATTCCAGCAGCAGGGTGCACAGTAGCTGAAGGCGGATTCACCCTGCTTTGACTGAACTCTTGGAATTTCTAATTTACTTGATCCTAAAAGTCAGAAACTTTTTTGCACAGGCATATCTAGAGGGTTAATGCTGCTAACTGATGATCAACAGTAAAAATGAAAAGTTTTACGTTACAGAGAAAAACGCCAACAATTAAGAGTGCATGATTATTTGATGTCATGGCTTTGCAATCAAAAAATGTGGTTGTAATTGAAAGCAATGGGGCAAAAACTGCCACTAACATAACAAAAGGGTAGTCAATTTGAACAGCACACAAAGGTTAAAAGAACCATTACTAAAGGAACCTTTTTTGAAAAAGGCTCACAGTTGACTTGGACCATTTTTTTTTATTCGTTCATCCTATATCTTGTTCTTGCAGGGTCACTTTTAGCTTATCTTAGCATAATGAATTGAATCGTACCATTAGCATTAGCATAGCAAAGTTTGAGTCTTCTGTAGTTACATCTTGTAATAAAACTGACGGAAAATGAAAAATGACTATTTTCTAGGCAAATATTATTAAGAACTTTACTCTCGTTCTGGCGTCAAGAATCTCTGCCACAGCTGCACCAGCTAGAGTGATATTACAGTGCATGAGAACTGGCTACTTTCAGAGGGTAGTAAATAGTTACTTTTAGCACAATATTTGCGAGAGTGTATGGTTTGTCTTATTCATATTAGGAGTTCTTGTCTCTGCTTTATACAGTCTTAGAATCATATTATGCCAAATCATATGATGCTAACTGCCTTCCCATAATAGAAAGCTTAATGGAATTATAATGATCAGGGAATTGCATTACTGCCTCTGGTTTTCTCAGTTTATTTTTATCTTTTAAGGATAAAGAATTTCTCTGAATGCAATAAATAAATAACATTAATGTATTTGCATTTAGATCATTTCTTTTTAATGGAAGCTAAAATATGGAAGATGTAATAGAAGTTATCATTTGTCCTCTGAATTGTTCATTCAGTTGTTTTTTGTGCTTTATTGTATAGACTATCTTTATATAACGTGTCTTTATAATTTCTTTAAAGAATATTAAGATCATTAATGGATAATGTTTTTAGACATTACATATTTCGGGGGGGTCTTGATTCTTCTTTCATTTGCCAATTTGATGTTGTGATGATTGTTTCATGTTTTCTAAGAATGTTGTGAAAACGAGATGAGTCATAATATCTAGATTGAGGTTAACCTAAAGGAATTAAAAAGGTCGTGCTATTCGGGGGTCTCACATGAGAATTGTAGGAATGACTGCCATCTATTGGCTGAGATTTGTATTTGCTTCATTGTTTCCTGCGACTGGGGCTGCTTTATTTAAAAACTGTTAGACCTGAAATTCAATATCATACATCATATAAATATATGCCATACACTGCATTGTTTATCTTGTCATATGTTTTATCTCTTAAGGAACTTGGCTGCTATTCAAGACAGAGAGATATGCTGCTACTCTATTTCCTGCAAAGAGAAGGATAACATTGGTAAGTAGTGAGCTGTGAGTTCTGGTTAAAGGGCTGGTTCACAAAAAAAAGAAAATTCTGACATTTACTCTTCCTTGAATGAATTGTTCTATGTTGACTCACTTGTATTTATAGAACCACCAACATGCAACCACTGTCAAGCTTCTCTCACCATTAAACATATTTTACTAGAATGTGAAATTTTAAAGACTATTAGACAGGATTTCAATACTTGGAGCACGTTTATGGATGTTTATAAAAATGTACAATCAAGCCTGAAATTATTCTGAAATTCTGACTTAAAGTTACTTTTATTAAACCAGCTATTTTTGTTTTGACCGGAAATGACACGGGCTTCTCCCAAAAAACAGTAAGTCAATGTAAAAGAGGCATCATTGTGGACAAAAACACTTATCTGCTTTTGTTTTTTACCTTATAAAAGTTATGGGGTATGAATAATTTCTAGTTTTACTGCTTCTCCAGGAAGAATTCTAAGTTATTTATCAAATATTGGACTGAAAAATCACATTTAATGTTTTAAATGTAAAATGTTTTATACTTATTTGTTTATTTATTTATTATTTCATTTTTTTTTTAATTATGAAGTTGTTTTTATGCAATATGTATTTATCTATATTCATGAATTTTAAGTTATTTATCAAATATTGGACTGAAAAATCACATCTAATGTTTTAAATGTAAAATGTTATTTATTTATTTATTTATTTATTTATTTATTTATTTATTTATTATTTAATATATTTTTTAATTATGAAGTTGTTATTATGTAATATATATTTATCCATGTTCACGAATTCTGTTATTTATCAAATATTAGACTGAAAAATCACATCTAATGTTTTAAATGTAAAATGTTTTATTTATTTGTAATTATGATTTTTTATTATAAAGTTGTTATTATGTAATATGTATTAATCTATATTAATCTTCCAATGAAATAGCTATAAATTGCTGATTTGGTAATAAACAAGCAAACAAACAAACTGACTGCTCACTTGTTCAACCTATATGATTTTTTTCTTCTGTCATATCTTAAAGATGCAGTATGTAAGTTTGACACCCAGTGGTTGAACTAGGTATTGCACATCTGTTTCAAAACACATGCAAGCTCAGGTTGCCAGATTAACGACACCAACAGTAGTGTGCCTGTGCCTGACTGTCTAGTCTAAAGGCGGATTAATGGCTGATTTAAACCGTGTTCTAAAAAAAAGCAACGGAACGCGATAGAAGGAATAGAAAACTGACAATGATCACCTCAGGTACACCCCATGTGCTTTATTCAGTGTTAAATGCTAACAATGTGAGTTCGAATGCCATTTTACATGACATTTATAGCTATACTACTGAACGCAGCAGATAGTTCACCTCAGATCTTGAAAATAAAATAAACCATGTGAAATTGAACTTTGTTAGAGGTTTAATATGTATTAATTAGATTATAAACCTTACCATTCTGTTGCAGTTCAGTAAGTGCGCTATTCTGTGCTTCTGAATGGCTGTATTTAGATTTCTGTTATGTTTCGTCTGGTGTAAACAGCCAAATTGCTTATTACTACGTATGTCATCTTGTATCGTGTTGTTAGGACATGAGGTTACAATGTAACCTGCTCACCTAATGTTTACGTTCCTAATATTTATATTATTTGCTAATTAATAACCTCATGTAGAACTCTGAATCTGCGTCTCATTTCGGAGTCTGCTTCTGTCCACCAGAGGTCGCATTTCAGACATGGACGTGAAATGTGAGAGCTTTCCCGACTGAATGAATGAAATAAGCTGTTTTCCATAAAGGCAACCTGGCGTGCTGAAATATAATTGGCTAAACTGGCATTGGGCGGGTTTAATGACCAAAACAAAGGCAGCCATTCTGGCAAGTAACGCACATTTTCAAAGTAGAATATCTGGCTTTAGCATTGTTTTTTTTTTAAAGATAAACAAGAATGTTTATTGCTTCTTAAATATCTGCAAACATATTATGGTATTTTTATGCTTTAGAAAAGTTAAAAACTTACATGCAGCACCTTTAAAAAAACAAGATATTTAGAAAAATGCTGGTAGTTGAAACTAATTGACTTCCATAGCATTTTTTTCCTACTATAGAAGTTGATGGGCATCAGCATTCTTCAAAATATCTGTTGAACAGAAGAAAGAATGTCATAAAGATAAAAAAAAAAAAAAAAAACGAGGGAGAGTAAATGATGAGGTAATTTTCATTTTTGAGTGAACCACCCCTTTAAGTTTGTTGTGTGATCTGTCTGATTTGTTTTACTTACATGGTACTGTTTTGTCACAGACATCACACTTCAATGGCTAATCCAGCACTCAAAGTCGAGAAGAAGCTGAAAGTGTCTTGAGTTTATCCGCTGTCATGTTACTCTCACAACACATCCAATGCTCACTTTGTGAAACTGTACAGTTCTCCATAACGTGCCCCTCACACTACCCTGCTCGTCTGATCCCATAATCCTCCCGTCCGCATCAGTCATGTCAAAGATACATCAGTGGCTAAAAGACGCTAGCCTGCAGAATCAGTTTCTTCAACCTCTTACAGACTGCTGTCAGATGAACATTAAGGATTTCCTTTTTTTGCAAAGCCCAGCAGCTCCGGTGGTGTCCACTTGGGGTTTCCAGAACAAATCTGTTTAAAAACTGAGACAAATCCAAACTTTAAAATTGATGTTTTTTTTTTTTCTCTCCTTTCTCAAGTCAGTCAGGTTATGCTCATGAGAGCGTGTTATATCGTTTCGACTGTTGCTTTTATTTCTTTCAATTTCTCTTCCCCCCACAAATTGTATTTCCTAATATTAAACATGAGGAGCAATCAGTAAATGAACAGCTTAGTGGAAAAATCCAGAATGATTTTTACAGAAGTGAGTGTAAGTATATTTTGAGAGTATGAATGTTTTGCTGGTTAAGGTTTTCATTTAGCTCAGTGATGTCTTTGAATGGTGTTCATAAGCTGAGAGAAAGAGAGTAAGTTAAAGTGCCTTGTGCAGTGTGTATCTGTCCCTCAAGATAAACAGTATACCGGGTGTGCCTGCCTGGAGCTACGTTGGATAAAGACAGCTTACTTTGACCTGCAAGAACCGAAGGCATGCTTTTTAAGGTAGATTATTGTACTGTTGTCGTTATCAACTCAATATTTGTACAAAAAGAGGCAAATGTTGAAAACCCCACTCTTATCAATGCACTTTTGTAAATACGATGAACCAATAAATAGATTGTCAACATGTAGGAGGAATCTTGTGTTGCTGTGGTTGTTTTTAATTTAAAAAAGTTTATGATGTTTGGGTTAAATAATCATTTATTATGCATATCCTACATTTATTATACAGATGCAGCACATCTATGGAATACATACATTTTTATATATATATTATGTAGGGCTGCACAATATATCGTTTCAGCATCTATATCGGAGTGTGAGCATTTGCAATAGACACATCGAAGCATCTGAAATATGGAGTCAGGATTATAGTCTAGTAAATGCAGTGGAAAAAAAAAACATGATTTAGTAACTCCAAATATTTACCAAATATGTTATCATTTGCATATATTTTTAAGGTTAATGACTATGTAAGCATTTCAAGCTAGTTTTAAGCATTTGGATACAACAATTTATATAATTCTAACCCAAAGAAAGATTATTCAACTCTGTACAGTTTTATTTTCATTCATTCATTTTCCTTCGGCTTAGCATTTCAGAGGTCGCCACAGCGGAATGAACCACCAACTCTTCCAGCATATGTTTTACGCAGTGGATGCCCTTCCAGCTGCAACCCAGTACTGGGAAAACAGTTTTATTTTAAATTGAATTTTACATACAGTTGAAGTCAGAATTATTAGCCGCCCTTTGAATTTTTTCTTTTTTAAAATATTTCCCAAATGATGTTTAACAGAGCAAGGAAATCTTCACAGTATGTCTGATAATATTTTTTCTTCTGGAAAAAGTCTTATTTGTTTTATTTCAGCTAGAATAAAAGCAGTTTTTAATTTTTTAAAAACCATTTTAAGGTCAAAATTATTAGCCCTTTTAAGCTATTTTTTTAATGTTTATTTGGGAGGCTAATAATTCTGACTTTAACTGTATTTTAATTTGTGTAGCTGAATACTTCTAGACTCGCAGGAAACTATAAAGCACTGTTCATTTTAGTAGTATCTTTGCTACTGTATTTATCAATGCTTGTGATATGTGCCGGCCTACAAAATTATCAGTCTAAAATGACAAATTCTTTCTCAATAGAGCCATTCAAGTCATCTGGTGAAATTATACTCAATATGTATCGCAGAAAAATTAATTATCGCAATATAAGTTTATTTCAATATCGTGCAGCCCTAATAGTTTTAGTTTTAGACTAAAAACATTTCTGTTTTTGAAACTAATCTATTAACATATTGTAAATGAAATTTGGTTTAAAATTGTTTTATGTTTGTCATAAATATTTTGAAAATAACATTTTGTAATATTTTATTTGATGTTCTCCCTTTGTTCGTGTGGGTTTCCCCCACAGTCCTAAGACATGTGGTACAGGTGAATTGAACAAACTAAATTGTCCATAGTGTATGAGTGTGTATAGGTGTTTCCCAATACTAGGTTGGGGCTGGAAGGGCATCAAATCATTCAATGTATGTTTGTTTGTTTATTTCTATAGTGCTTTTACAATGTAGATTGTGTCAAAGAAGCTTAACATAAAAGTTCTAGTAAATTAAAACTGTCAGTCCAGTTTGCAGAGTTGAAGTTCGGTTTAGTTTAGTTCAGTGGGCTTTAATTTTCTCTGCTGAAAGTCCAAAGAGCAAATCCACTGAAGCGCAACTTCACAACTGCCAAATCATGCGTAAAACATATGCTGGAATAGTTGGCGGTTCATTCCACTGTGGCGACCTCTGAAATAGAGACTAAGTCAAAGGAGAATTAATGATTGAATAGTTTATTTGTAACTTGGCTTTTCGGATGGTTTCTATTTCGTGTAAATCTTTATTTTCATTTGGTAATAATGGCAATGTTTTTAATAGCAAATTCATTTAAAAATAGCAAAAATTCTTGCATTAGTTTATAGTTAAGGCTTTTGCATAATTTCTAGTTTATTTCAACGTTTTATTTTATTGTTAACGTTATAATACAGCTATTATTAATAAAAATGATTATTATTATTATTTTTGACTTAAACTTCATTGTGTTTTTAGTAAACATGGTCATCAACAATGGTAATAGCAGAATTCCTCAGCATTTAACGGTTTAATGGTAACAATATGAAATTTTTTTTTTTTTTACAAATTATATATATACAGACACAGACACGCATACAAATATATACATATATGATTACAGAAACCTGTAAGTATAAAAGGGAAAAACTATATACACAATGTCTGAGAAGTATAACTGAAATAAGTGTCTAATAAAATGATTCATCAAGCAGTAAACAGAAAATGAGAAAAATTATATTAACAAAGATATAGGGGTCTTTATTAAATCATTTTAACATTCAGATTTAAGTCAATATAATATTTACTTTAGATTTTGACATTTTTTTGTACCAAATAAAAATGTTTTTTTGTGTTACATGTATATTAGTTTTTTTTTATTTAATAATAATGTGAACATGGTGGTTCATTCCGCTGTGGCGACCCCAGATTAATAAAGGGACTAAGCCGAAAAGAAAATGAATGAATGAATAATGTGAACATTTTAATGCTATTTGATTTGCTATTATTTGGACTTAGTAAAATAAGTTTAAATAGTGTCTAGTTTATGTAAATCAGCATTTTATTTTATGAATGCCAACATTAAAACACTTCTACTAAAAAAGTGAATTAAAATTACTTAAAAATAGTAGGAAATTTATTATTCTGCATGTAAAATATTTTACTTTTTTTTTTTTAATTACATTTATAACATGCATTCAACATTGCCTAGCTAATATGAACTATGTAGTATTTACAGCATGTGTGCCATTGTTTCTACTTATTGTATTTTATTGCCAAAGAAAACTGCTACTAAAAAAAGCTAAATTTGTAGGATTTTTTATGAACCTTTCTACAAAATGGTAAAACTATTTGAATGAAAATTATTCTGTATGATTCTCATTATTACCATGTATTACTGTATGTTTAATACATGGTGATATTCACAGTGTGACACGGCAACATGGTGGTTTAGGGGTTAGCACTGTCGCCTCACAGCAAGAAGGTCGCTGGTTCGATTCTCAGCTGGGCCAGTTGCCATTTCTGTGTGGAGTTTGCATGTTTTCCCTGTGTTGGTGTGTGTTTCCTCCGGGTGCACCGGTTTTCTCCATAGTCCAATGACATGCGCTATAGGTGAATTGAATAAACTAAATTGGCTGTAGTGTATGTGTGTGTGAATGTGTGTGTATGAATGTTTCACAGTGCTGGGTTATAGCTGGAAGGGCATCCGCTGCGTAAAACATATGCTGGATAAGTTGCCGGTTCATTCTGCTGTGGTGACCCCTGATAAATTTAGGCACTAAGCCAAAGGAAAATGAAAGAATGATTAATAGATAGCTGTATTAGTAGTGGGGGTAGTACTGGTTAACTGTAGTAGTAGCTAAACAAAGAAACAGATAAGACTGTATTTACGCTCACAATCACAACCACACATGTGATTTTCTCATTGGTTCAGATATGCAGAGCTGCTTTCAGTTCATCTGCCACGACATCTCATAGCGTGTGTGACTGACGCCTTCATTACCCAATCGCCTTCTCCGTAATGACGTCGCCGGCAGAGGACCAATCAGCGTTGGGTATCAGGGAGGGGCTGGTTTGTTGACAGGAAGTATGGCAGAACTGAAACCAGAAAGAAGAGCTGTGGACTTTTGCGCTTCGTTAAGTCGCAGCGGCTAAGTGAATTATGACTTTTAAGGCCGACAGCAGGCAAAGATGCAATGGAGGTCAATAGTCGTGGGTCTCCTTGTTTTAAGAGTGCTGCTCAATTGCGCGGTGTGGCTCGTGTTTGGACTGGGACCCAGCTGGGGCTTTGACTTCCCCATTAAATTCACGTTCAACTCGCAAAAAATTGAACTTTTCAATGATGGCGAAAGAGCCACCGTGAAAACTAACGCCTGGTTGCGGCACCTTTATGACAGCAGAAACCCTCAAGCAAAGACCTGCTCCAAGATCAGCGGGAATTCGCCAAAGAAGTCCTACCTCAGCTTCTTTGAGGAGGGCAGAGATGAGTATGACAGAAAGTACAGCTCCTTCCCGGACTCCCTCAAAGTCAAGATGAGGGCCATGGCGCGGGACATGTTTTATTTCGGATATGATAACTACATGAAGTTTGCCTTTCCAGAGGATGAACTGAACCCTATAGCTTGTGAAGGTCGAGGGCCTGACGTTCTCAATCCGTAAGTTACTGACTAATTCATAGAACCATTCAAGAAACACCTCCATTAACCAACACTCTTGTGCTCCATATGGTACTTCTTTCTATTAGTGTAAAGTTGGTTTTATATTCGGACATTCGTTAATTTTTGACCAGTGACTATTTGTGACTAACTGCTTTGAATATTTGGTGTGAAATCGCATGTAAGTGTGACCTCATAACAACATTAACACCATTTAATTGACTGAACAACGTTGTACTTTAATAATCATTGGCTGCTAATGTGATTTCCCTATTTAAAATTTCCAAAGAACACTTTTCTGAAATTAGATTTGGAAGGTGAAAGTCCAAATGTGTGAATACAAAACCAACTTTACCTTAATCTGCTTTATCTTGAGCATACCGTCTTGGCATAACCTGCAAATCAATGTATTCATCTGCACAACATCACACATTGTACACATGGTACAGTGAATCCCGTTTTTGAGTCACAAAAATGTGACTGATTAGGCTTTTCAATTGAGGTAAAGTCATTTTTTTAAACAGTGACAACTTGTGACACAGACCCTATATTGTTTACCACGCTACTTTGAATATTTGGTCAGAAATAGCATGCAGGTATGGCTTCAAAACAACATTAGCACTACTTAATTGACTGTGAACAATGTTGTGCTTTGATAGTCATTGGCTGCTATTATGATCTCCCCATTTAGAATTAGCAAATAATTAATTAATTCATTCATTCATTCATTTATTCATTTCCCTTTGGCTTAGTCCCTTAATTCATGAGGGCCCAGGGGTCACCACAGCGGAATGAACCGGCAACTTATCCAGCATATGTTTTACGCAGTGGATGCTTTTCCAGCCGCAACCCAGTACTTGGAAACACCCATACATTCTTATATTTACACACACACTACGGACAATTTAGTATATTCAGTTCACCTATATCACATGTCTTTGGACTGTGTGGGAAACCGGAGCGCTCGGAGGAAACCCACGCGAATGCGGGGAGAACATGCAAACTCCACACAGAAATGCCAACTGGCCTAGCTGGGACTTTAACCAGCAACCTTCTTGCTGCTAACCACTGAGCCACCGTGCCACAAATTTGCAAATAATACATTTTTGAAATTATATTATCAAGGAGAAAGTCTGAATGTGCGAAATATAAAACCAACCTTGCCCCAATAACCTTTAATAAGTTAGAAAACTAAAGAAAACTTTCCCAATGAGCCACAAGGCCTGTGCAAAACAGAACGTTCCTGGGAAAAGCAGAAATATCTCTTTCATATTCTGCACCACAGAGGTTGTTGTTGTTTTCATTGTAACTGAATTGAATTGTTCCTCTTAGGTCAAATATCAACATCAATGATGTTCTTGGAAACTACTCTTTAACTCTCATCGATACTCTTGATACACTGTTGGTAAGTAAAAATGTATTTATTTACTCTACCTTAGACCATCCAAGATGTTGGTGACTATATTATTATTCATTATTCATCAGTGACTGACCAAAGAAACAATTAAAGCATGCAAAAAATTATTTAATACCTGTAATGCACCTCATCCTGAAGTGAAAAAGTGACTGAACGTTATTTTCAACATTATTAATTTTGATCTACAGCCTAAACAAATGGTCACAAGTGCATCTTGATGGCAGGTGCTCAAGCCTTTTGTAGCCTTTCAATATGTAGATGAAAATGTACATTTTTATTTGTAACTTTTTAAATGATCTAGGTTACAGCATCAAGGATTAGTATATGTATGTAACATTTTGATGCACAATGCAACGATCACATTCTCCCTCTACTATAAACAAACATCATCCGGTCATTTAATTATGCGACAGGACACTGATGATGTGGTTTAAAGAAAATAATGTTGAAAATCAGTTGTTTTACTTCATAAAATCTTTGTTTATTGTCAGGGGCAATGTGATTTTGATGTTTTGCCAGTAAATGTTTTATATTAGGTCATGGCGGATTCTGATATAAATCTTTATTTTATATTCTGCTGGAGACTAAAACGATCTTACATCTTGTAGGACATGGGGATGAGTAAATTGCTAGCTAATTTTAGTTAAGTATGTGATTGTGTAAATAATTATGTAAGCTTATAAAGTTACGCTCTAATTGTTGTGAAACCAGGGTTTTTTTTTTACTAGAAATGCAGTAAATCAGCTAAACTTTGACAACTTTTTTTATTCTATGGGATTTAAAAATGCTGCTTTATGAAATGAGTAACAAATAACTTTTTAACAGTAGCTAAAACTGGTTTCACTGATCTTTAATGAACAAGGCCCTTTTAAAAAAAAAAAATCTTTTAGTACATGGGAAAAGAGAGAGTAGCCGATTTATGTTCAGTTTGTTCCAGTAAACAACCTTGAATTTATCTAAGCTTATGATTAACTGTGAGTTATCTAGCAAAAATATTCCACATCAACTGATTCAAGGGGTAAACTGAACTTACTATTTATCTAGCTTCAGGGCTGTTGATTACACATACTCTCTGCAGCTCTTCACAATTTTTTTAGCTTACAAAATCATTCTTTAACCTGTACATTGATGCACAATGTATTCCATCTTTGCAGGTCCTCGGAAATGTGAGCGAATTTCATCGAGCTGTTAAGTTGGTGATTGATACAGTATCTTTTGACAAGGACTCCACTGTTCAAGTCTTTGAGGCCAACATTAGGTGCAGTTTTCCCCTTTTTTTATACACAATAAAATGCCAACACCCTTAAGCCTGGTTTATACTTCTGCGTCTAGTAATCGGTGTGACCCGTTCCTGAGCATTTATACTTCTGTTCTGCGTGCTGTTTGTGTTGCTCTGCAATAACACTTCCAAAATGCTAGCTGACAGTAGGTTTTTATGTTCCTCTGTGTTGTTTTGTTGCGGGTGTTTTTTTTTTTTATTCTACGTTGTAGAAGTAGCTTAAACTCTCTCATTTTGAGGCAGGAACCGGGGGACGTGCAACTTTAATCATAAGGTAAACACAAAACAAAACTCCATCTGGACCTCCTTCATGAGACTCGACACTTGTAAACACTCACTCCAACGAGTTTGCTCATCTCTCGGTCCCGCCCACACTCGTCAGCGCTACCAAGCTACCTTACGCTATGCGTTGTTGCGACGTGTAGTTACATTTTTTGAGAGGTGCATGTCAGCGTTGGCCACGGCGAAGGCCATGCGTCCACGCGGAGCATACGAGTGCGCTTGACGCAGAAGTATAAATCAGCCCTTACAATGTGATTAGTTTGAGCAGAATATATTCTCAATGTTTAAGAATGAGAACATTCTCCTTGTGTTTTATGGATGAAGGTTTATGGTTAAGGTTTGTCACTTGGCAAAACAGACTTATTAAGCAAACAAAACAGTAATTTTGATCTCTTAAAGTCACAATTTAGTTTTGGAGTCACAGATTGGATATACAAAATATATAGACAAATATAATTTGATTCCCATTTTTTACAAGAACACTTTTAACAAAAATGAGCCATTGATCCCATATTTTTAACAAATAAAAAAAAAAAAAAAAAAAAGTAAAACAAAAAAAAATTGATTAATAATAAACCTCTTATTAACAGCATAGTTTTTTAAAAATCTTTGGTAAAGTAGTCAAACAAATTCAGCATAAGGAAGTGAAACCCAGATGTGCTCAATGTATTTTCATTTTCTCATAAAAGAATGCGCGTACATACTGTAATGGTTTTCTCCACCACCATTCTTGCGACATTATTATATGTTAGTAGGAAGCAATATGTTCTCATACTTGCAAGCTGAATAATGCAGGAGGATTTTCAAGTTCTTCTGCTCTTTCACAACACTGATTAAGACTGTCTTTCATTCGGTCATCATTAAACTTTGTAAATAATCTTTAAGTCTAAATAAAAAAATACATCTGCACACCACGCTCATGCTGACTTGTAGATTCTGTCTGGTATGGCTCACAGATCCCCCCCCCCAAAAAAAAACTTAACCTACAGTAAATACTTTTTACTAAATGAGACCGATCGCACTATTATGTCTTTTCTTTTTATTCCTTTAAAACCAGTTTTAACACATTTTAGTCTGTTTTTCATCATTTTTATTCCTTGTTGTATTTTGTTTCTTTTATTCTTGTTTATGTAAATCACTTATTATATGCATAGAATTATGTATGAAATGTGCTTTATAAATAAACTTGCCTTGCCTTTTCAGAATCCTTGGCAGTTTGATCTCAGCCCACATTCTGCTGACTGACCCACGGCACCCGTTTGGAGATGTAGGACTGAAAGACTATGACAATGAGCTGCTACACCTGGCACATGATCTGGCCGTTCGACTACTACCTGCTTTCGAGAACACTAGCACAGGCATCCCTTATCCAAGGGTCAGGCCCGCTTACATCCATTTTTATAGTGAGACAATGGTTCTTATTTCTTCTGTCTGATATTTGCATCCTACCCTGTTTTCATGCAGGTGAATTTAAAGAAAGGTGTTCCTCCTGACAGCATTAATGAGACCTGTACGGCAGGGGCAGGATCTCTGCTCGTGGAGTTTGGTATTCTTAGCCGTCTGATTGGTGACTCTACATTTGAATGGGTCGCCCGGCGGGCTGTTAAAGCTCTCTGGAAATTAAGAAGCAATGAAACTGGACTATTGGGTAAGTTTTTAGTCTTTCACTAAACTTGAGATAAACCAGTTGACCACACAGAAATTATAATATGCTCTGTTATTTGTTTGTTTGTCAGTTTTGATTCAGCTAATCTATGCTACAAATTGGCACACAAAATTCTTTGTAATAATTTTTTTTGTTACAAAGTGTGCAAACTGAGCATTAACAGAGGCCAAAGATGCTAAAGACTGACAGTAGATACTTTATGCAATTTTCTGTGATTGTTTTAGGACTTCTGATTCATTTGCCTTTGGATAAATGATAAGGAATAACAAGCAGCAATAAACAGTCAAACTACTTGCTTTACAAACAACTGGGTTTATGAAAATACATAGAATTTTTTTTTTTATAATAAGAAAATGCCAGTTTGCAACATCAAGTATCTAGGGTTGTCACGATACTGGAATTCTGTACCAATCGGTGCTGAAATTTAAAAATGTCAATTTCCCACTAACATTTGAGCGTGTTCTTAAACACTGCTGATTTGCTATTGTGATCAAGTGCTCAACAGAACTTGAACTTCACTCACCGAACTTCACCACTGACTGAGTGTAAACACAGATACAGGGACACTGGAGTGTTTTAAAGCCGCAAAGATCAGTCAATTCTTCAGTGGGTCGGGCGTATGTCAGCTCATAGACACACCAGGTGATCTTCGCGGCTTTAAAACGGTCCAGTGAAGGTTTTTAAAATTTCAGTACTGATAGGTACTGAATTCCAGTATCGTGACAACACTTCAAGCATCATAACAAGCTTTTTTATGGCTAAAAACCAAAAGAAGTGACCAATAGAAGTTCAACATTTAAATAAAAAGATTGTACATATAAGACTTTAATGATTGTGTAGTCTTTGTTACAGCTTATTCTTAGGTGACTGCTAGTATCTTTACATATTTTAAAAAATGAGCAGCAGTATTACATTCATAAGTGAAAATCTTGTTCTAAAACTTGAGTATAGATCTGTACTTATTATGCATAAGCTTCATTCAGTATAATTGGGCCTCTTTTAATATATCTTGTGTGTATATCATTTGGCTCTCTGTAGGGATTCCTTGTGTAAAAGTTTGTGGAATTTTATATTTAGACGGTCTTGTATAATGCTTATTAAATACCAGCACACTTAACAGTTTTGTAACTTACCAAGGAAATGCTATTATTCCTTCTGTCCTATAAGCGGCACTATTTTTATTCAGTCTTTCTGCTGTTTTTGTTTGGTTAGGGAAAAAAAAATCACACATGAAAAATCCAAATCTGTGCATCACACTAACATATACAATAATTTACACAGATCTTCATTTGTTTTGCACCAATTGTCTTTTATTTGTGACCACATGTTTTTGTCTGACCTGTAATGATTCTCTTGTCTCTTCCAGGGAATGTGGTGAATATTCAGACTGGCCAGTGGGTGGGTAAGCAGAGCGGTCTGGGCGCCGGCATGGACTCATTTTATGAGTACCTTCTCAAGTCTTACATCTTGTTTGGAGAGAAAGAAGACTTCAGGATGTTCACTGCAGCTTATGAGAGCATTCAGAGCCACCTGAGAAGAGGGTGATTATAAACATGTGCATGCGTGACCACAGCTGCTTGTGGTGGAAGTTTGAGCTTAAAAGGTTTGCATGTGGGGGTTTAACCAACTGCAGATAAAGTGTGTCACTTGGGATCTGTGGTTGTGCATGCTATCATTTACAGCCAATGAGTGGATTGCTTGCAAGTACGTCTATTATAAGCATTCTTGTTTAGTTACGAAAGTTTCATTATGATAGATTGAGGTTTGGACTGATATGTTAAGGGTTTATTCATTTTTTTTGGAACTACATCAGTATGTAGATGTTTTAAACTTTTTGACTCTTCTAAAGCATCAAAATACTATGATATGTTTGCATAATATTTAAGAAACATGCTAAGTGAACATTCTTGTTTATCTGAAAAACAATGCTGAAGTCAGTTATTCTGCTATGAAAATGGGCATTACTTGCCGGAACGTCTGTTTTTGTTTTGGTCCCTTTAACTCGCCCTATGCCAGTTTACGCAATTTTATTTCAGCACCCCGGGGTATCTTAGTGGAAAACGGCGTATTTCATTCATTCAGTCAGGAAGGCTCTCAAAGTATGTGTCCGCGACCAAAATGCAACTCCCGGTGGACAGTAGCAGACTTCGAAATGAGATGCAGATTCAGAGCTCCACATGAGGTTATTAATTGGCAAATAATATAGATATTACGAACATAAATTGTCACCTCACGTGGCAACAACACGCTACTTGATGAGATTTGCTGTGATAAGCAATTTGGCTGTTTGCACCAAACGAAACACGACAGAAATTTAAATAGAAGCTATTTAGAAGCACCGAATATGCACTTACTCGTGAAATAGTAAGGTTTATAATCTAATGAATACATATTAAACCTCTTTAACATTATTAAGTGTACATGCTCAATCACTGAGCCAGTTCTAAAGTTCAATTTCAAACAGTTTATTTTATTTTCAAGATCTGAGGCGAATTATCTGCTGCTGCTTTCAGTAGTATGGCAATAAGGGTCATGTAAAATGGCATTCAAACTCACATTGTTAGCATTTAACACTGAATAAAGCACATGAGGTGTACATGAGGTGGAACTATAGTTCCTGTTGTACTGCAAGAAAGAGAAGCCATTTCTAAAATATGTATGTCAGGTGTTGGTTACAACAAAAACTCCTTTTGATTTGGAAAATATCCCTTCTATGGTGTGCCGTTGCTTTTATTTAGAACACTGCTTAAATCAGCCTTTAGGCTCGATAGTCAGGCTTGCTCCTGTTGGTGTCGTCAATCTGGCAACCTGTGCTTGCCTGTGTTTTGAACCGGATGTGCAATACATATTTCAACCACTGGGTGTCAAACTTACATACTGCACCTTTAATACACAATTAATGATTTTTTGTAAAAGCACTATGATGCTTTTGTTGCCATACTTTTTTTTTTTAAGTGTGCCCCTATTCATTATTTTGCAGAAGAGAGGCGTGTAATGAAGGAGAGGGCGACCCACCACTCTATGTGAATGTGAACATGTTCAATGGACAGATCATGAACACATGGATTGACTCTCTGCAGGCATTCTTCCCTGGACTACAGGTCTGAAACATGTCGGCTTATCTGTCTCTTTTATATGTCTATTTTATTTATATGTCTAATTTATAAGTATTTACTCAAATACTTATAATACCAGATCAGCAGGTATGCTCTTACTTAAGATGACATTTTTTTTCAAACAGAGTTAGCTCGATCTGCATTCTCGAAGTATGATCCATAGGTATGGAATGAGCTTCAAGATAAACTACATATGATTTCAGTACCATCCATCGCTATATTTAAGTAAAGTTTCACAAAGTAATTTCGAGAGGAGCACGTGATATGATTGCTCACGGCTGGTCTCCCATCCGAAATCATTAGTAAGCTAATCAGATTATTCCAAACTCCCTATAAATACCCTGTCCAGTATTACTCTCTTATCTTCAGTTTGTAAGAATCTCCCCATGCACTCCATCTCCCCCTTTTCCTCCTTTACCAGGGGGAGCTCTCAAGAACTACCTGATTTCATACCCCCTTACATGCTCATCAACCAGGCGGGAGCCTTCTCTGAGATCAGGGTTCTCTCCTGTGACAGCATGCCAAACCTGCTAATATTATCAAGCAAAGTGTGAACTCATTCATTTATTCATTCATTCGTTTTCTTTTCGGCTTAGTCCCTTTATTAATCAGGGGTCGCCACAACGGAATGAACCGCCAACTTATCCAGCATATGTTTTACACAGCAAATACCCTTCCACCTACAATCAGTAGGAAACACAAACACGCGCACACACACACTCACACACACACACACTACGGCCAATTTAGCTTACCCAATTCACCTACAGCACATGTCTTTGGACTTGTGGGGAACCTAGAGGAAACTCACGCAAACACGGGGAGAACATGCAAACTCCACACAGAAATGCCAACTGGCTCGAACCAGCGACCTTCTTGCTGTGAGGCGATCATGCTACCCACTGCGCCATCGTGTTGCCCTAAGTGTGAACTCTTGAAGCATATGTTAAAGTGTGTCTATTTAGAACAGCATACATGTTTTAATAATTAAGTATGGTTTATATTAATTGTGTGTGTGTCTGTGTGCTGTAATATGCATTTTTTGTAACGTTGTCCTATGCTGCCCTGTCTTGACCTAAACTCCCTGCTAGAAGTATTTTCTGCTTAATTAAGTAAATAAATAAATGTATATTATATAATATAATATCACTTATTAGGTAGTGTAACATCACAGAAGTAAATGCAATTTTAAGCATATATGAAACAGCTATTTTTAGATTGCTTTAATGTTTTACAATATACCTAATCTTTAGCCTTGGTGAGCATAAGATACTTGTTTCAAAAACATAAACCACACTTTTGAATAACTGTCACAAAAGTAAATAGTATAAATTATATTATAATATTAACACTAATTTAATTTGATTGCTGCTTTTTTTTAAACACTGTCTTTATTGATTTTAGTAGCTTTCAACATGTACAACAGAACTCAAAACCAAACATACAAAATTATAATAATAATAGTAATAATAATAATAAATGGAAAGTAAAACAATAAAAATTAAAAGTAAAAAAATAAATTTTATATATATATATATATATATATATATATATATATATATATATATATATATATATATATATATATATATATATATATAAAATTTATTTATTTATTTTTAATTTTTATTGTTTTATATATATATATATATATGTGTATATATATATATATATATATATATATATATATATGTATATATATATATATATATATATATATATATATATATATATATATATATATATATATATATATATATATATATATATATATATATATATGTATATATATGTATATATATATATATATATATATTTTAAAATTGACTGAAAGTTAATTCTACTCATTTGAAAAGAGTTTTAAACTCAGAGTTGAAGGTAATTAGTTAATTAAATACCTCATTACATCAACTTAAATTGATTAAGTTCACAGTACTCGTATAGATTAGTTTTTTTTTTTACTCAAATCGTTTGTTGCAATCGGTTTCCTCAAACGATTTGAGTTGCCTTAACTTATTGGGGTTTACAGTACTCAGTTGGTTTGAGATGATTTATTTGGTTTTACTGTGTTCAAATTGCTTCATTTACTCAAATGGATTAAGTTCACAGAACTCATTAGGATTAGTTTTTGAACTTAAATGGTTTGTTGCAATCGGCTTTCTGATCTTATAGTAAAATCCAGAACTGTCTGTGTGCTGTGGTTTCATGTTATAACAGTAAATAATATTCTTGTGCATCCCATACAAGACTGGTCTTTGTAATGCTGACCTAAAACTAGGCCTGTCAAGTTTTTTTTAATTTCATTCATTCAATTCATTTGAGTTCTAACCAGGGACACTCATCTCCATCTCTTTTGCTCAGGTTTTAAATGGAGATGTTGAAAATGCCATTTGCCTTCATGCCTTCTACTATGCAATCTGGAAGCGTTTCGGGGCTCTTCCTGAGAGGTACAACTGGCAGCTTCAGGCCCCAGATGTCCTTTTCTACCCCTTAAGACCTGAACTAGTGGAGTCCACATACCTGCTCTATCAGGTACAAACCATAAACCAAAAATAAACCACAAAATGGCTACATTTTTAGACTGATATTACAGTATAATTCCTGTTGAATTTCACTTCTACAGGCAACCAAGAATCCATTTTATCTTCATGTGGGGATGGACATTCTTGAAAGCCTTGAAAAAAATACCAAAGTGAGGTATGAAATATCTGAAAGGGATGTAAATTGGGAGGCTTGTATATTCTTAGGATGAATGTTTTGTTTGTTTGTTATTTAGGTGCGGTTACGCCACTCTCCATCATGTAGTGGATAAATCCAAAGAAGATCGAATGGAGAGTTTCTTCCTTAGTGAAACCTGCAAATACCTTTACCTGGTTAGTTGGTCATGTTCTCCCTATTTTCATTCCTTGCATCTAATCATTTTTCTGTGCTCACCGCATAATCACTGAATGCTTTTTACAATCCTTTTCAGCTCTTTGATGAAGACAACCCACTGCACAAGTCTGAGAATAAGTACATCTTCACTACAGAAGGTCATGTAGTTCCAATAGATCAGCGTTTCAGGGAGAAAAGTTGGGAAGAGCAGTTCCCATATGAAGAGGCCAAGAAAGACCCCCGAGCCAACATAAGCAATGTAAGAAACTGCTTTTAATATAACCTCACAGTACTCCCAGTTTTGAATATACAGTGCTCAGCGTATATGAGTACACCCCTTTCAAATCTCATTTAAATTAATATTTTCTATAGGAAGCTTTACAATATTATATTTGTGAATACACATTAGATTAGTCCGTACTGAAGCCAAATATGGAGCTAATCTGACAGAAAACGTATGATAATGGTCCAAAATTAGTACACCCACATTTATATGTTGGGGTAAAATATGAAAAATTAAAATTAAATTGAAGAGAAACTAAAAATTTATACAATTTTGTTGAAATTT
>LR812524.1:51651031-51993531 GCA_903798195.1 Danio kyathit | reverse complement strand
ATATAACTCCTCTGTAAAATAAACAGAACTGTATGCCAGTGAAGTCTTTTCTTAATCCGCTTAAAAACATGAACTTTGCACAGTTACTGACTGCTATAATGTATAACTGATATAATCTCCTTAAAGTACTTCTGCTGAAGTGCATATGCAGGTGATTCATTTGGTTTGCAGCTGCATGTAGTGTAGTTGCAAATCTACAAGACAGATCATTGTGAAATACTAAAAGATCCCAAACACAGCTTATAAACTCGCTTCAGAGCCAGTTCTTTCAAACAGGATGACGCTGCATGTGTTCTTGTGTATAATTTGTGATGGCTCTGGTATTTAATTACATGCAGTCAAATGTAGATCCCAACAGCAATAATAGAATTTCTTCTTCCACATGTAATCAATTCCCTCATGAAACTGTATGTTACCCAGGGAGGAAACGGGCTACAAGGGCAAAGCACTGGGTTTTGTCGATTCAGCCAATCTGTAAAAGAAGAAAGACTTTGTTAATGCTCATTTATAAATTGAACTGATGTTTAAAGGAACACTCCACTTTTTTGATAATAGGTTCATTTGCTAAATACCCTAGAATTAATTGATTAGTTGAATTTTTTTTTTTTTTTTTTAAACAATTTTTTTGAATCAATTCAGCTGATTTCTGCTGCATGTCTGGCAGGAAATGTTTTAGCTTAGCATAGATCATTGAATCGGATTAGACCATTAGCATATCATTCAAATTTTAATATACAGTTGAAGTCAGAAATATTAGCCCCCCTTTTTATTTTTCCCCCAATTTCTGTTTAACGGAGAGAATATTTTTTCTAAACATAATAGTTTTAATAACTCATCTCTAATAACTGATTTATTTTATCTTTGCCATGATGACAGTAAATATTATTTAACTAGATATTTTTCAAGACACTTCTAAACGGCTTAAAGTGACATTTAAAGGCTAAACTAGGTTAATTAGGTTAACTAGACAGGTTAGGGTAATTAGGCAAGTTATTGTATAACCATGGTTTGTTCTGTAGACTTTCGAGAAAAAAAATTAGCTTAAAGGGGCTAAAAAATTTTGTCCCAAAAATGGTTTTTAAAAATTAAAAACTGCTTTTATTCTAGCCGAAATAAAACAAATAAGACTTTTTGCAGAAGAAAAAATATTATCAGACATGCTGTGAAAATTTCCTTGCTCTGTTAAACATTATTTAGGAAATATAAATATAAAATTCAAAGGGGGCTAATAATTCTGACTTCAACTGTGTGTATATATAAATATATACACACACACACACACATCTATCTATCTATATATATATATATATATAGTTAAAGCTTGACTCATTTGTAGGGCCAGACGGAATCTGCGGACGTTTTTTGCTATTTCTGCTGAGAATTTTGGTAAAAATTGGCGGATTTCTGCGGAATTATTTTGGGAGTATCATAACTAAAACCTTAATATGTGAAATAAAAAAGAATACCTTTTTAACTTTTATTTAATGTTTAAAATGCAAATCCAATTAGATTCACTTTAATTGGTAAGCAAGTCTCTCATATAATATATCAACTAAAAAACAGAAAATATTACTTTACAAACTGTATTGCACATAAATCAGATGAACATTTTCATATTAATCAATAATATTACTGTAATTAATTAAAAAACTGAATAAATTTAGATTTACACACATTTACTCAAGTAAATAAACAGAATTAATGATGGGCTAAAAATCTGCGGAAATCTGAAATTCTGCGGAAAATCTGCGGAATTCTGCGCGCGCAGATTCCGTGTGGGCCTATGTAACATTGTGTACTAAGACACATTGAAAATTAAAAGTTGCTATTTTTTCAGCTGATTTGTCTACGAACTATATCTCATTCTAACGTAATAATCAAGGTTTTGGGATTTTTTTTGATGTAAAGAAAACGTCCACAATATACTTTTTTTAGTGTTTCTTTGGTCACACTATTGTTACTATAGCAGGCCCGTATCCAGTTGGGTGGTTCTTTTTTCTTAAAAAGTGGACCTTTTTGCAGTTATTCGCCTTATTTTCTGTTTGATTATGGGGTTTTAAATGCTGCATTTTAGTGACATTTTAAACACAATTTTCTGCTGGATTAGCTTGTTGGATGGTATCATAACCACACTTTTTGATGTACCAAAAACATTTCCTAAAGATTTACATCCATTATCATTTACATCATATAAACATCAATTAAATCATATATTATTAGAAAAAAAAGATTAGGAATTTGTTAATTTTTAAATTTAAAAACTTGCCTACTGTCAATTAAATATCAATAATTTAAGTAGCAAACTGGCCAACACATTCAACTGTCCTCAGTCACATTGAAGCGACAGCCAACACAGGATTCCGCTTGGTGTTAAAGCCTTCTTCAATGGATTATTTTCAAAATGTATTATGGCATAGCAGTCAAAATAGGACAAATGAGCTTATGAATGGGACATGGTCTTTCGAACCACTAACTAAAAGAATAAGACTTTCTCCAGAAGAAAACATACAATAGGAATTACTGTGAAAAAAAATTCTGTTAAACATCACTTGAGAAATATTTGCAAAAGGATAAAAATTTCACAGGAGGACTAATAATTGTACCTTCAGTTATATATAAGCCTATGCCTGATTATATACAACATTTTATTCTACAAATAAACGTGTGATTCCGTATGACGAAATTCCCAAAATCCACTCTGTAAATCTATGGTGAAAACTAGACTACATTTTTATTTGTATTATTATTATTACTTATTACACTATAAAAACAGCATATTTTCCCCACTATTAAACAAGTATTAAAGTGCTGCTTCTCATTAGTTTACCTCTTGTGAAAAGTGTTGTTTAGAAGAGACCGCAGTCTTTGAGATTTTCCTTGATGATGATGTCTGTTACGGCGTCGAACACAAACTTGACGTTCTCTGTGTCTGTGGCGCAGGTCATGTGGGAGTAGATTTCTTTGATGTCTCGTCGCAGGTTCAGATCTAAGAACTGCACCTTGATGTAGTTGCCAGCATCCTCAAAAGTATTGGGACCTGACAGAGGTATGCCATAGTTACTTTTGCATTATATAGAAGCATATTTGTAATATTTGTTACTTAGTAACTACATGTGGTATTCTACATTTAGACATATGTATTTTGAAGTCTCACCATCATAATCAGGGAAGCACATGCTCAGATGAGCTTTCTTGATTTTCTCCACGAACACATCCTTCTTGTTGAGGAAGAGCACAATAGATGTGGTGGCGAAGTAACGGTGGTTGCAGATACTGTTGAACAGGTGGAGACTCTCATGCATTCGGTTCTTTGGGAACAGAAAAAAAAAGAGTTTCTGTTACAGAAATGCTTCAGTGTAATACAAAAGACTTTGTACATGTATAGTAGGCCTATAGGGTATTCAAATTACAGTTTTATCATGCCTGTAGCCAGCCTGGTGAAATGGGTGGCTCTTTTTCTTCTCAAAAAGTGGACCTTTTTGCAGTTATTCGCCTCATTTTCTATTTAATTATGAGATTTAAATACTAAATTTAGGTGACATTTTAAGCACCATTTTTATCTGGATTAGCTTGTCGGATGGTCATCATAACCACATTTTTTGATGTATTTTTATTTTTATATTTTGATCGATATTTTTTTTTAAATACAATTTTATTACATCATATATCATTAGAAAAAAAAAGGTTTTCAATTAAAATCTGTAGCCTATTGTAATTTATTAGGCAAGTAACAAACTGGCTAGGACATTCAACTTTCCTCAGTCAGAATTTGGCCATTAGAATAATAAAAAAATTAATATAGTAATAATAATTTAGAGCTTGACCATTTTTCTAGCCTTTCGTAAAAAATTAATGTATAGCAATAAATCAAGGGTGTAGATTTGCTCTTTACATTGGTGGGGACATACACTCCTAGCGCATGCATAACACAGCACAAATTCTCTTTTGTGCCTTTAAAATCATGAATCAAGGCTTTAAACAATTAATACAAATAACAATTAATAAAGCATGTCAATTTGGATGATTTTACTGCAATCTGGCTTCAGGGGGGTATGAATGTAGAGAAATTTAGAGAGGTATGTGATGCAATTTAACCATTTTATCTTGATTATTATTTATCACAATCATGAAAGCCAAAATTAAAACAAAGTTTTGATTAATTGCACTTAATATTATTATGGTGGACTTCAAGCGAACTTGACTTTAAAAACTTGACTCTTTGAAAAGCTACTTATGTCCACATCTTGTACAGTGAAGGAGGACTGGAAAATGTCCTTGTTTTGGCACTTTTCACATCCAAATGTAATTACAGCTGGCATTAATAGCATAAACAGGCCCAGCCAATCACACTGTCCTTATGTGTTTGTGGGAGGGAGGACCTGAGAAGAGAATGTTATTAACCATGCATGTCCTGCATGTCGAGGTTGCTAAGGATTGACGGAGCATTATTTTATTTTGAAGGTGATTCAATTATTGGTGGGGACATTTCAGTAATTGCTAGATATTGGTGGGGACACCTCCTCTCCGTCCATGCCAAATCTACGCCCTTGCAATAAATAGCCAAAATATTTTCAAAATATTAAGCTTTTTAATTTGGCAATGAACATACCTGTACCACAGATCTTATTTCTTATGCTCAAATAGCATTTTAAAAAGTGCATTCTAAGGCAGAGGTGTTCAAATACAGTACAGGTCCACAAGGGAGTGCTAATGAGTCAGTGGAAATGTTTGGAGAGAAAATATAAAAATATAACTAATATATTCATTCATTTGCCTTCGGCTTAGTCTCTATTTCAGAGGTCGCCACAGCGGAATGAACCACCATAACTAATCTATAATTTGATAATGATAATTACTATTATTTGATAAACAAATTAAAATACCTGAATAAAATAAATATGGTAAATGGAAAAAAAATCATTTTAGTATAGTAGTAAAAATAGTTATGGTATAGTCTTTTTCAGGTTTTGTTGCTGATTTCACATATGTAATTGGAATGTTAAAATCTAAGATAGGATATTTGCATCTAATAGTTTGGAAATGCAAATATAACTGCCAAGGGAAATGATTTCCCTTGAAAAAGACTTCCCTTGAATGCATGGACCACAAATGGTGACCTACCACTTCATCATCCTCCACCAGCACCATGTCGTATGCGCTCAGAGCAGCGATGAAGATGATACAGGTCACACCTTCAAAGCAGTGGATCCACTTCTTCCTCTCTGAGCGCTGACCACCCACATCAAACATCCTGCAGGCCAACAAGGTCACTTATTCACTCCTTTACACCTTTTCTTGCTTTAATTATTTTTTGGTTTGTTGTGGTGTACCTGAAGTTGAGGTCTTTGAAGGAGAACTGGGTCTCAATGATACCGGTGGTCTTCACTCTTGAACGCAGGACGTCCTGTTCAGTAGGGACATAGCCGGGCTGGACCAACCTCTCCAGATCATTCAGATAACTTGGAGACAGATCAGTGGAATCAGTACAGAATTCCCTATATATATTTCAAATTAAACTTCATACTGAATATACAGATATAGAAATTTGATACATGGTAATGTAGGCAAATTACATAAAACTTCATATCTGGATTTCATAATATGTCATATATGCAACATATTTTGAAATGTTGCAAAAATTGAAGGTTTCGTTTTTCATTGAAATTACAAATATGTAAATGTGTTCATATATATTAGCTATAATTTATATATTTTATTGTATAGTTATTTGAACATGTATTTGTAAATCAAATTAATTAAATAAACATACAAGTGGTCATTTTTGCAATATTTCTAAATATTTGTTATATATGTGACATTTTATATTGAATCCAAATATGAACTTGTATGTCATATATCAGATTTCTATATGGGCTGTCTTGCCAAATGATTTCTAATGCTTTAAAGCAAACCTATTATGCTCCTTTTTACAAGATTCTTGTCAATTATGTCAAGTGAAATATGAGTAATATATGTGGTGTATATGTGAAGTTTCAGCTCAAAATACCCCACAGATATTGTTTTGTAACTCTTTGAAACTGCCCCTTTGAGTCTTTGATCCTAATTGTGCCATTTTGGCGACTGTCGCTTTAAATTCAAATGAGATTTAGCTTTTTTCAAAAGAGGGCGGAGCTACAAATGCCTGTGTGTCAGCATAGTGGCAGATTCAAAAACAAGACGAATGTCCTATGCTAATGAGGGAGAGATCATCACTAATGAACAGGGCTTTCCCTCTCTGATGACATGTACAAATGGAGAATGTCAATCAAAGTGTTTCTGCAGACTGTTTTTATGAAGTGTGATTATAAAAAATGTAATCAATAAATTTTTACCATTAGAAGCTGGTTGTATTTTCACACTTTTGCCACACAACTGCATTTAAACCCCTAATAAAAGTGATTTTTGCATCCTTTAAAAGACTATTTAGGAATACATACTATCCAGCAGAGTCGTTGAGCTGGTATTCTGAGGCTCTGTCAAAGCACGCCTGGATGCCTGAATCCTTCCACAACCTCAGGATAATGTCTGACAGCTCCTTCGGCATGGTGCCTTCCTCAATGGTGTCTGCTAAGTGCATCAGCTTCCTTGCATCATCCTGCAACAAACAGGTAAAATGATGTATAACTGACAGATCTGTTAGCTTGCATGGGGTTTTGTCTGTAAAAAAATTCTGGTTGCCTTACATTTTTAAGCGGAATCAAATTAACCTTATTAGTCCATTGAACTTATATTATGTTAAACTGACTTAAAACAGCTGCCGTAACTTATTAAACTAAGTTAATCACATTCTAACTTAATTTTACAAGTTACCATGACCTAAAATCATATGCTGTTAGGACTAATTGGTCATACTTTTTTTTTTTACAGTGTAGGTGATAAATATAAACTGCTCGTCAAAGATGAGATGTCCAGTTTTAGGTAAAGAGTACAACAAAACCATCGTACAGAGGGGAGAAACTCAAATGCTCCCTTCTGGACGGCGGTTTTGTTGTACTGGATGTAGAACTCCGAGAAGGAGAGCCACTTTTGTTCTTAAAGCTATTTTGCTTTTAAATTTCAAAAGTAACACACTAAAATAGTAACAATTTTCAGTACGCATTTGAGATATTTTTAATCAACATACCTGTTGTTATTTATTTATTTGTATATTGTGTTTGCGTGTTAATAATATTGTTTTCTTTCGATGCTGGTCCATATGCATTGAATTGCCCCTAGGGGACAAATAAAGTTTTTTGAATTGAAATATGCAAGTGTCTTTTGTGAAGATAGGTTAAGGAAAGGAAAGGTAAGGCATGTTTATTTATATATCATATTTCATACATAAACAAGAATATTAAAATAATCCTAAAATACAATCTGTAAAAGAAATAAAAAAACAACTGTTATGACCCACATTATGGTTAGCCTAAGGGAAGGGGAGCATTGCAATATTAATTTTTGGAACAAAACACATAAGCAAACACATAATATAGAAGAAATAAAATTATTAACAACATTATGCGTTTAAATAAAATAAAATGTTTGGGTGAAATAAATTTTATCATCATCGAGTGTGAAAATTAGATGGCATAGCCTACTTTTTTTGACCTGTAGGTACTATTAAATCACACAAAAATGTCAATATATGATAAATCATACAAACATTAAATCGTAAAATAATCATATAAAATTGTAATTGTATAAAATTATTACATTTAAAAAAATCTTGTAAAATAGGGTAAGACCTACTGGACTGAAGGATAATGATTTAAATGACAATGAATTGGTGTTTTAGGGCTGCGTTGTGATCCTAAAATATGTGATTTTTGTTCTAAATATTTTCTGACAATATTATATATATATATAATCTCATATAATAATCAGTAAACAAAATACTCAGAAAAAAACAAAACAAATTTAACTGGATATTCTGAAGTTCCATAGAATGGAAAAATGAAAGCTGTAAAGCTTCTTGAAAGTGATGACGTGATTGAAAATCCGGTATAATCCTCCATTATGACTTTCTTTTAATAATCTCTTAGCTGTGCAACATTCATGACCTCTTCTAACAAGACAAGCTAATGTTATAAATCAGTTACTGTACAATTATATTTTTGTAATACCATATAAAGAATATTATATTTTTAAATTGCTTTTAGGGTGACAGACACGGTGGCTCAGTGGTTAGCTGGTTCGAGTCCCGGCTGGGCCATTTGGCATTTCTGTGTGGAGGGATTCTGATGAAATATCTGTTACAATGTAGAACGTAGCCTACAGTAGTTTTTGAAGTAAATCAAAACAAATTACTGTCATGTTTTACAAGGGAAACTATGTCTATTTCATTCAAATTCAGTGTATGCCTAACTTATTTTTTTATATTAAATTGTTACATTTACTAGAAATGGGTGGCGCGGTGGCACAGTGGGTAGCACTGTCGCCTCACAGCAAGAAGGTCGCTGGTTCGAGCCTCGGAGTCGGCTGGGTTAGTTGGCATTTCTGTGGAGTTTGAATGTTCTCCCTGTGTTCGCGTGAGTTTCCTCTGAGTGGTTCGTTTTCCCCCCACAAGTCCAAAGACATGCACTATATGTGAATTGGCTAGGCTAAATTGTCCATAGTGTATGTGTGGATGAGAGTGTATGGGTGTTTCCCATTGATGGGTTGCAGCTGGAAGGGCATCCGCTGCGTAAAACATATGCTGGATAAGTTGGCGGTTCCTTCAAGGACTAAGCCGAATAGAAAATGAATGAATGAATTTACTAGAAATGTTTAGGTGATTTAAAAAAAAAAAATCTTGTTTCAGTGTGTAGCATTGGATTTAAACAACGAACAAACAAACAAAAAACCTTTGTTTACATTTGTCAAAATGACAGATGACCGGTCTAATTAAAATGGCTCGTCAATGTCAAAATGACAGATGATCAATCAAATAATTGTAGGCGGGGTTTATGGTTCACATTGAAGCACAGCGCGAATTTCCAGTGAGGCGAAAAAGAGCAAGGTAAAGTTTAAGCATCTGAAGAAAGATTAAAAGTGAAACAATAGCTATAAACAACTCTATATGTCAACTGTTTCATGACAGAAATATCGATTGTAATATCCTATAATGAGACTTCCTATAATTATAATTTTCGACTTGTCTCCTAATTTCGACGTTTTGAATTGAATTGAGAATATGGTATTTATTCACGTAATTCACGTATCTCTACCTAATATGATGAGACAAGAAACATTTTGCGTTTTTGAAAGAGCCTATAAGTGAATGTGTGCATTTTATGTTTTAATTTTGTGTGTAAATACTTCAAAATAGCTTTCCTCGGCATTATATGATTTCCTAATTTCTGCTATCATCATTGTGGCGTGTAGCCTAATCACCACCGCTGTTTTCAGTGAAGTGATTTGTTTATATGTAAGGGGTCAGTGGATGGTGTGTGATGTGTCTGTCTGTTCACCTGTGCAGCAGCGTCTCCATAGCCAATGTTGAGTGTGGACATGGCCCTCACAATGGCCAGAATGGACTGCATTGTGTTGCTGTAGATGATGACAATAAACTCCAAGCACTCTTCGAGGGAGTAACCATCTTTGTGGATAATTCTGGGATGGAGAAAGATACGTTTTAATGATCAGTTGTTTCCTTGGTTTTGAGGTAAATGGCTCTGAATGTGAATTAAAAGGAGGATAGTAGTGTAGTGGTGTAGATAGTAGTGTAGTGATAGTAATGCAGTTTGTTGTGTTTTCATACATTTGTGTCCTCAGCACTTACTTCATCTGTTTGACAATTGTGCTTTTCCCCGACTCACCAGCACCTGAAAGCAAGACAGAATTGGATTACGGGTAACGCTTTACAAAAAGATTGGCGTGTTTATAGTTAGTTAATGTACTAACATGAAAAATAAACAGTACATTTGTTACTGTATGTAATCATCTTTGTTAACGTTAGTTAATGTAAATAAAGTTGCACCTTGTTAGTTCATCTTTATTCACAGTGCATTATTAGTGCATAATGTTATCAAGCATGAATTTGGAATTTAATAATGCATTGGTGAATGTTAAACTATGATTACTAAAGGCTGTATTGCTCATTATTATTTCATGTTAGCAAATACATTAACTAACATTAACTAATAAAACCTTATTGTAAAGTGTGCCTAATTATTATTTTTATAATCTGTCATGAACACATGAACTTTATCTTATCATATATTGTACACACAGAAACTTTTCATGACGGCCTTTTAAAAAATCTGGCATATATATTATTATTATTGATGTAATATACATGTAAGTTTAAAAAATATTGATTGACAATGACATTAATAATAAAAACTTTATATTTAATAAATAAACGGACACTTGTTATTATGCATTTTAATAAAAAAAAATCATAATCATTTAAAAAAAATAGTATACAAGTAAAATAATTTATTATAAGAGGGTAAATAAAGATTATGACCCTAAAGTTATAAGGCAATCTGTATCAATGTTTGAAAGGATTTCATGAAGACTAAAAATAACATTTCTGAAATTGACTGCTCAATTATGATCAAAAATGTCTGTATTTCACTGTTGCATTCTGCCAAAAGTGTGATGACACTGTTTGTTTTAATCAGACTACTTCAGATTGCTTTACATTCACACTGACCCAATACACTGTATGTGTCCAGTCTGTTAAATAATTATGACCCCTAGGTCTCCAAATCTACTTTCTACAAATGTTTCGAGAGGACCTCAAACCTCAAAGGAAAACAGATTTGTCAAACCTAAATGTCTAATTTGTTTAGAACTTTTGAACAGTAATATTCGATTTATTTTGACAAGCATAAGTGAATTAATGGCTGAACACACCCATCTCTCTCCTCTGTCTTTGTTTATCTTTTGAAGGATTACAATAAGAGGCTTGAGGCTTATTATTCCTGACTTAAGCCCCTTTAAGTTAGATGTCCCATAACCCTGACCTACATCATCTCGCTGACAAAGAGATGATCAGTTATGATACAACTATTGTTGAATCTACAACAAACATACTTGAACTCCCTTAATTGCAATGTTTATAAGTATTTATAAATACAATATAGAGGCATTGGATATAGTTTTTTTAATAAATCATGCACAATATCAAGTCAGTTTTTTTTTTTTTACTTTGATTTGAATGTCAGTATTCATTAAGTTTTCATCTTGTACTAAGACTTGCAATAATTAAAGTTACTTTCATGTAACAAAAACAAAAGATGCATCTACATTTTCAGTCTTTAATTAATTAACTTTAAAAATAATGTCGAACACCACATTCTTAACTGTCGCCATTTAAATTACAGCATGTAGTGAAAGGGACAGGGCTTTCTGACACCAATGACAAAATAAATGTATAAATTTTATACACTAGACAGATATATGCATGCATATCGCATCATTTGGGACACAACTAAACACCTTCTTTCCTACTGTGTACAACCACAACATTGCCTGTTTATTACAAATGTTTCAAACAGGAACAAATCTCCAATTTTCTAAATCTAGCAAATGCGTTATATTCTTCATGATTGGACTTGAGCAATGATTTGAAATGTGTTGATACCTAGCAGCAGAAGTTTGACGGTCCTGGCATCTTTGTCTGCATCTTCTTTCAGCTTCTTCTCAAGCTCCCTGGAGTGTTTTTCCTCGGCGCTCGCCCCGGCCCCCATACTGACTCTTGATTAGGGAAAAAGAAGTCCTTCTGGATGACCACTCGCTTGCCTAGAGGCCTCCAGGTGCTCTCACAGCTCACACCTCAACTGGATCTCCAGGATCTGATCAATTGTTTGGAGTCTTAGAGGGATTTCGGGGATGGATCTGACCACCTGGGCCACCAGGGCCAATGGAGAACAAGGACAGGAGGCATTGAAAGCGTGCAGAGGACATCTGACCTCAGATTTAAGGAGAAGATGCTGCGCTCGGCAAAATGGGATAATCTGGCCAGCGTCTTCACAAGCACATTAAAATGGCCATGGAGACCGGGTGAGTGAGATAACGCAGTCATACAAACATTACAGTTTGCTTGGCATCATCTGGTGAATGTGTTTGTGGGATATTTCAAAAAAAGAAGCTAAAAGTCATTTTTGCCTCTGATCTTAAAGGGATAGTTCACCAGAAATGAAATCACATCATTTATTTTCCCATATGTGGTTTTTATGAGGTTCTTTCTTCTGTTGAACTCAAAAGAAGATATTTTGGTGAATGCTGCTGCTGGCACCTATTGGCTTCCATAGTAGGGGAAAAAATATGGAAATCAATGGGTGCCAGCATTTTTTTTTAAATATTGTCTTTTGAGTTCAACAGATGAAAAGAACTCGAATAGGTTCTGAGCAAGTTAAGGGTGAGTAAATAATGACCAGAGTTTTCATTTTTGCATGAAATGTCCCTTTAAATTATAAGTAAATTTTAAATTTAAGTTATTCTATGCAAAATTAAGTTGAAACTGAAATATATATACAGTTAAAGTCAGAATTATTAGCCCCCTTTATATATATATATATATGTATGTATATATATATATTTTTTTTTATATTTCCCAAATGATGTTTAACAGAGCAAGGACATTTTCACAGTATGTTTGATAATATTTTTTCTTCTGGAGAAAGTCTTATATGTTTTATTTCAGCTAGAATAAAAGCAGTTTTTAATTTTTTTAAAGACCGTTTTAAGGTCAAAATTATTAGCTCCTTTAAGCTATATTTTTTTCCGATAGCCTACAGAACAAACCATCATTATACAATAACCATAAAATATAAAATATTACATTATTTATTTTTCATAATCTAATATGTACATGTTTCATTTATGCAATAGATTATTTATAAAAATTGAATTTGAAGTTTATGTACACCTAAATGATAACTGATAACTGATGATAAATAAAATTATGTGCATATTTCTATGACAATTAAGCATATTTCTCCAGTTATCTTGGTTGTAATTAAATCCTATAATCCTTCAAATAAAATAAAATAAGGGCGACACAGTGCCGCAGTGGTTAGTGCTGTCACCTCACAGCAAGAAGGTCGCTGGTTTGAGCCTTGGCTGGGTCAATTGGCGTTTCGGTGTTGAGTTTGCATGTTCTCACCTGCGTACATGTAGGTTTCCTCTGGGTGCTCTGGTTTCCCCCACAAAGTCCAAAGACATGCGGTACAGGTGAATTGGGTGGGCTAAATTTTCCGTAGTGTATGAGTGTGAATGGGTGTGTGTAAATGTTTTCCAGTAATGGGTTGCAGCTGGAAGGGCATTTGCTGTGTAAAACATATGCTGGATAATGTGGCGGTTCATTCTGCTGTGGCGACCCCAGATTAATAAAGACACTAAGCTGAAAAGAAAATGAACGAATGAATGAATGAATGAATGAATGAATGAATGAATGAATGAATGAATAATATAATATACTTGCCCCCATGGCCGTTTATATCGAAGTTGATATTTAGCTGCACCATGTTGGTGTTTCGTAACATCTTATTTTTACATGGTGGGTCATTAGCCCAACGCTCAACCCCTAAGCTGAAGGACCAGGACATCAAACATAAACTACGGACAATTTAGCTTACCCATTTGCCAACTGACCCAGCCGGGGCTTGAACCAGTGACCATCTTGCTGTGAGGAGACAGCGATACCCACTGCACCACCATACCAAACCATAATATAATATAATATAATATAATATAATATAATATAATATAATATAATATAATATAATATAATATAATATAATATAATATAATATAATATAAACTCTAAGAAAACAGAATTTACATTTTTTTTTTTTGCATTGAACAACAATTATTGAGTCCCCAAAGGACTTTAGAGTGTAAATCAGATTCAAAATAAGTATTTATTTTTCAGTGGGAAGAATATCTTAGTAATCTAAACAAGAACCCTTGTTTTTGGAATGAGAAAGTTCCAGGCATGTTAAAAGTTCCAGGCATGTCTGAAGACATTATGTTAGATGTCTTCATGAAATCATCAATACTGAAAAAATGAACCTTTATTGTAAGTACTGTACAGTAATTATTACATTTTATTAATTATTATTTTGTTTTTTTCAAAACAGTTTTTTCACTCTAGTACCTAAAGTATCCGTGAGTAATGCTAATCTCATCTTGCCACTGTAGTCATCAGGATCAGTTGACATTTTCCATGTAATGTACACAGTGTGCAGAGCAGCGTTTAAAGAGCTTTAGTCTTTTACCTGATAGAGCCCATTGACCTCAATCTGAAAACTGATACATTTTAATCCATAGGCATCACAGGTGAGAGAGACGAGAACACTTTCGTCAGTGTTCTTCATCAGTAAACCTCACCTTACACAGAAATATATTGTTAATGCTGCTTGTGACTATTAAAGACAGTTTTCAAATGAAAAAGCTACATAATTTTTATTATTATTGGTCGCATTTATTAAAGCAGTTTTGCTCTAAATAGAGATTTTGCTGCTTATCACGGTTGGGAAATGCACAAGGAAATGTTTCAAGAAAAAAGTAAAAGAAAAAACTGCTTTGCATCATGTCTGTTACAATATAGAGTGCACATCATTTTTCTGATCTACTTTATGATCTGTTATCAGTTATTCTAATACAATGTGCTGGCAGTATCTTTTCAGCTTAAAAAAAAAATCTATTTCTATATACATAAATTATTTCTCATGCAATTATATAATTTCAAACTACTAAAAAAGTCAATAAAATCCCAGGTAAACTGTAAAGCAGAGATCAAGATGCAATTTCTAAAGCACAAATAAACCAAAAACATCCATGAATAATGAGATACAGGCAGCTATTGTACATACCTTGTCTTACAGTGTTGGTTTAGTTTGTATTGACATCAGTCAGATTTGAGAATTTCCATGTCACTATATTATTACGCTAGTTGCATTTTGTTTAATATTCCATTGAGTGATCAGAATATATACAGTATAAAATCTAAATATCGAATGGTGTGATGACTATGTTAAAACTGCCAGGTCAGGTTTTAGCCATTTTACATTCACTTTTCTCAATGACAGAAATCCTTTTTAATGCTGACATAAAGCAGCAGGTAAGTATTAACTAAAATAATGGCATTTTTTGTGACTGTAACGTAAAACTCCTAAACTATGTTCTATAGTTTCTCGGTTAACTATATAATATGCACAGTGGTGGAAAGAGTACTGAAAAATCATACTCAAGTAAAAGTACCATTTGCCCAAAAATGTAGTGCGAGTAAAAATATCTGTTGTAAATATTACTCAAAGTAGGAGTAAAAAGTAGCCCTTTTAAAAATACTCAAGAGTAGTGAGTATTGAGTATTACCATGTAAATAACTCATGCGTTTACATGCAATTTGTACACGAATGTGTAAACGTAACATTCTGTAGTGCGTAATTGTTTAAGGGCATTTGGTGGTTTCAGTCCTCATACAGTAAACATTTATCATCAGTGACTCTATCAAGTCTCTCAATCATCTTCTTGCACACTTTTAATGCTTCCAAATGGTTTGTTGCATTTATGAAAGACCAATGTCTTTCGGTTGTTCAATATCATGCAATTTACTTTCTATGTGCGATTTGATTGGACAAGAATCACAGGACTGATTTTTCTACTTTAGCCAATCCCCAGAGACAAGAAAAAAAATAGTGACTGCAGGCTAAAGGAAAGTAGTGGAGTAAAAGTACCAATACAGCACTAAAAATGTGAAAGTAAAAGTGCACATTTTTAAAACAACTTGGTAGGTTACAATTCCTAATAAAAACTACTCAATTACAGTAATCTGAGTATTTGTAATTTGTTACGTTACACCACTGAATATGCAAATCAACATACTAAACAGATATTTCAACCAAAAATGAAAATTTGCTTGTTAATATACTGTTGATTTACACCAGTGACGATATACAGCCATATCGCACTGTTACAAGTGTGATATTGCATTTATACAACAGGTCGACGACATAATTGTGTATAAAAAAGTAAGAGGAACTACTTTCTTCCCCCATTCACTCACATCTGCAGCTGACCGTCAGAACAGCAGAAACTGTTGCTACTTCCCAAACGTCACTTTAGAGCTAGTATTTAAATGATTCTCTACCGTAATGTCTAAAGTGATGACAAAACAGGTGATTTTACTGACATTCTAAGATTATAAGGCTGAACAGCATGAAATGCCATCAGTCTACAGATTTCCCAGTATTTCTCTGTTGCAATCGGCAGATCACAATAATTAACCCCGGAAAAGCCAAATAAAGACTCTGATTCTTAATAATTTACAAAATGCAAGACAATGGCAACCAGTTAAAACAAAAAAAACCATAACAGCATAAATTCACCAGATCATTTTTCTGCAGAAAACCCAAACTGTGTTTGTTATAAAATATATAACTTTAATTAGTCAACGACAAAGATGGAAAAGAAAACAAATAAAAAATACATTACTATAACATTACCTGTTCATAACATCTAATTTAGGATCTTTTCACATTAGAATATTCTAAAAATAAAAGACAAAACAAAGAGGACAAACCACAGTGAGGGGTAATGTCTTACAACGAAAAGAAACAAAATACACTTATACAACAGTCATTTCACACAGCCCGTTTAGCTATGCTTGTAGAGAAAACACAACGGAGGTGAAACAGACACGTCAGGTAATTGTGCTTGATTCCATCACTAGTTCAGCAAAGTCCTCTGTCTTCAGAAAACAGTCTCTCTCGCTCTCTCTCTCCATTCATTATGTTAAAAACCATACAGCAACACAGCCACATATCCAGAATTTGACTACATACCTGTACAGTACAAATACAGTTCATGCAAACTCAAACAAGCCCCCTAAAGATTCATTCTAGACAATTTAACTTGTCCAAATGATCAGATGTTTAGAGGAGCTTGCTCGGACTTTTATTTTTATTTTATTTATTTAGTTTTTTCTGAAAATGACTGAAGAGGTACATATCTAACATTCGCTTAAAAAACTAAACAAACAAAAAGAAACATTCTGCTCTGCAAAGAGATGGACATGTTTTCAGTTCCTTTGCGTGCAATAATACATATTTATATAAAGGAAAACAAAAAGTGATGTACATACATACTGTACAGGAGGCTGTAATCAATCATAAACCAAATATATAACACACAGAATCGACTGTATATTTAACACGCATTAGCATAGCAACATATGGAAGATCAAGAATATTAAAAGATGAGTGTTTCTGATGATACTAAAGTCTTTTTTTTTTTTTCAGGGGAGGTCACAGAAAAACGTAATGCGCCAAACATACGCATCTATCTGAGATCACACGCTCGGCTAAAAGAGTCACTCCGGTATCAAAACATCAAAACGCAGTCAAACTGTCCATCAGATGTCCAACTCTCCGCTCACTGCAACTGTAATATATACTCAAAGTTTCATGATAACAGTCATATAATGTGGATGACGTATGAATGCCGCTGTAATAAATATATCGGAAGGGAAGTAACAATGCTAACAAAATATTTGCACAGATCTATACACGAAACATTTTTTTTTTTCTCCGTTGTTGCTGTTGTTGCGCTATTCCCATACAAAGATATCCACAGAATCTAACTATGTACAAGCCTACAATAAATACTATGCATTTTCAAGAGAAACGTATTGTTTATGTTCTCCTCGGCCGTGATGGTTGTTGGTGGGTTATTATGCAAGTTTCCTCATGTCTCAGCCATGCTGCTCTGCTCCTGGTGGTGTCTCCTGTTTCGGGGCTTCCGCAGGTCCTTCTGGAGCTCCTTGAGGTCCTTCTTCTTATGGGCCATGGGGTCGTCCCCTATCTGCCAGTAGTCTTGGCAGTACTGGTTGATGAGGCCCATCTCAGGTTGGCTGAGGATGGTCAGGAGGTCTTTATATTGTTCTGCGCTGGGCGTCCAGGCGCTGGACTGGAGGGGCGGGGAGGCTGGAGCGCCGCTTTCGGTTTGGATGCTGTTGACGGTGTGGGCGGAGAGAACCACTAGCTGGAGTTTGACAAGGGTGTGCTTGAAGTTCTTCTCAGTGGAGGTGCACTGGTAAACACCACTGTCGGACAACTGGAGGGAGCGCAGGAGGAGGCCCTGATCCGTGCGAACCACACGCCCGTCAGAACGGATCTGAAACACAAGCAAGGATAAGCATATACTGATGTGGTTTCTCTCTCTACTGAAGGTTTTTTTTTTCCCTTCACTTTCGTCAATTGGTGAAGTTTGTTCCTCGCCACTGTCACCATTGGCTTGCTTGGTTTGGGACTGGTTGAGCTGCACATCGATGGATTTGCTCGTCAGTGTTTGGAAATTTCAGCAGTGAAAATGAAACCACACTGAACTGAACTAAACTGAACTTCAACTCTGAAAACTGAATTGACACAGTTTCAATTTACTAGAATTTCTATGTTAAGCTGCTTAATGTGCTATAGAAATAAAGATGAATTGAATTATGGATATGCAAAATATATTTAAAATATTTGGTTGTATGCAAAAAGTGTTATAAAAAGGATCTTTTAAATCTTTTAATAAGAAATATTTCATTGTTCATTATTCAAAAAAAATTCATGAGGAAAAAACAAAAATGTAGTTTTAGAAAAAAATTGGTAAAATATTTGGTAATATAAAATATTCAATTTATTTATAATTGTAAAAAGTGTATAGATTTTTGAAAGGATTACAAAAATATGTATAAAAAATTAAGTTCAGGGATGTTTTTAATTCAAAATATTCCAATTATTTATAATAAATAATTAAGTTTATAAAATTATATTGAAATACGAAATTAAACATAATAATAACTTAAAATAATATAAATAGGTATAGATCATAAAAAAATGTTTTAGAATGTTTTACTACAAATATTACATTTATTTATCTTTACAAATTTAAATGTCACAGTTTTAAAAATAAATGTTAGAATTAATGTTCTTTATAGGGATGCACCGATCTCGATACTTGGATCGGATATTGGTTCGATTCCGCACATTTTTTCTGGATCTGGGACTGGCCAGCTGGTACTGATTCAAATCCGATCTTGTGCGTGTGATATATTCTGTGTAATTTATAAGCCAACAAAAGCTATGAGGGTAGCCTATTATAAGGCACTAGAAAGTTGTCATGTAGGCCTACTATATGCCAAATGTTTTGAAGCTATAGTTTAAAGTGATGGACAAATTATTATTCAAGTGGTTAAATTCATGTTCAGTTCAGCGCTTCCTGCCGCTGCGCCTGTCAATCATTCTGAATTCATTCACAATTGAAACTGTCTCATGACATCACGAAAAACATTCAAGACTATTTGTTCATGTTAGTTTAAATAATCAATGGAGAAATGCATCTAGTTTTACATTAAATGGGTTCATTTTGACCTGCAGCAAGGAGTTCATTGCTGCTTCTAAATCATGTTGCGCTGTGTCTGTTATATCAGCAGATTGCATTCGCAACACTGGAGTAGAGAGGGTTATTACCTGCTCTTCACACACAAAGTAGGTCTACCTGAAACTTTAAATTAGAAAAAGCTTAATAATACATTTGACAGATCCTCATATTTTTCCTTTGTGTTGCTCAGTTTTAAAAGTGTCCGCAGATACCTGAGGGCTGCGCGCTGTGTCTCAGTGATGCATCAAGCGCTTCATTCAAGCACTGCGTGTGCGCCGCCATATAAAATTAGTCTCACAATGAGTTTCAGTTCTCTCATCCTTCCGACTGAGTTTATTCTTCCGAGGGGAATACTTTGAGTGCTGTGTTTGTACAAACAGTTTGTAAAGTCTGGCTCATCGAGGTCAAAGTAGTTGATTAAATTAATTAAAGTGAAACTGACGGGCGCAATATTCATTGTCATTAACAGAAAAGGGAATGTTTATAAAGGTAAAACTGCCCTCAGACAGTTTAGTTTAGACTGCATCAAACCTGCAGGAAAATATCAGGCTTTGCTAAAAGGCTTGTTATTTTACCAACGATTAGGGTCAATAGTGGTAGCCTATTACCAGGCCCGGATTAAGAATTCCCTGGGCACAATGTCTTGTAGGGTCCCATACCTGGCCACACCCCGATAGTTAATTTAAAAAATAAGATTATGATATTTTTAAAATAAAATTTATCTATAACGTATTCTCCACTTTTATGAAATAAACGATATACAGTACATATATTTTTAGTCTACAAAGATTTAACTTATTTTTAAAGCATTTAAAGCACTTTGAAAAAAGAAATAGTCTACTGATAAAACTAGTGAAAATTTATGGACATAATATACTTGTTTAAGTTCACTGAAGCAGTAGTAAAAATATATATTTAAGGGTATTTTTAATGTATAACTTCTCCAAACTCATAATGCACATGATTATTCCTATTTTACTGTTTTGTTGTTTTTGACTTGTATGCTCTTTGAGTTTGAGAAAAGCGCATTACAAATAAAATGTATTATTATTATTATTATTATTATTGTTATTTGGATATAACACCTCTCCAATCCAGAATCTGAGTCTTCCACAATACAGACACACTTTATTAATGATTCCTACTTGTTTTCCTCAAGATGTAGAGTATAAGCAAAATCTGATATGTAGTGGGGAAAAAAAGAAGAACGTGTTCATTAGACGCTGGATTTTAACCGGGTTCCTGAGCTATCGCGTCAAAACATGTTGCCATGCTCTTTAAGAGCTACGCCGCTCATGCTGCTGTGAATTGCTCTCTGTAGTCATGTTGTCTCTGTTATTTAAATGGTGATGGGCGGGAATCACTCAATTAGCTTATTACAACGAGGTGCACTATTTGCACTTTACCTGAATAGACACTCCAAAATTGACATTTTTCTCCCCTTCGCAGGGGCCCCAAGTGCTCACGGGCCCCTGTGCCTGTGCCCATAATGCCCATTGGTTAATCCGGCCCTGCCTATTACAGAGTTCAACAAAAAACCTTAATATTGAAAAAGGAAACAAATAATGTAGCCTAATTAACAGCAAGCATCATGTTTTTAGTTAGATTGTGCCATCTGAGTCTGTTATTTTTACTAAAGAAGATATATTATTTGAGTTTATCACCAGAACTATATATATATATAAAAAAAAAAAAAAAACGACACCATATTAGGATCAGATCTATATCGGTCGGAACGGACACAAAAAAAAATGGTATCAGTGCATCCCTAGTTCTTTAAATGTTAAAAATATATAAAAATGATGAGTTAGTAAAGATCCTAAAAATCAATCTTAAAAAATTAACAAATTTTGTTCAAGGAGTTTTGTAATTAGGCACTGTAATAATCTATTCTATTTGTTTTAATTAGTTTTAGAATTAATTTAATTTAAATATTCATTTAGTATGAGAAATATACAATTTTCACACTTAAAAACACATTACAAAGATACTGTTGCAATATTTCAATAATTCTGATGTAGTAGGACACTATTACTGTACCTCTCTCCTCCGATCGCTGTTCTCCTTCTGGAAATGCCACTTGATGGACACATGAGGAGATCTGGCCTGACACTCCAAAAAGGCTGTGCTTCCCTCTACTCCATACTGCACTGTCTCCAACGTGTTCTTATTGGCTGACGGGAATGAAAACAAAATAATATCTAAAACAATAGCCAAAATCACAATAAATTCTCAAGAACTTCTACTCCTCACTATCACTGTATATTAAATTTGTTTCTCACCATTCGAGTTGTAGCCTCTGCATTGCCTTATAGGGTTTCCATACTTCACATCTTGCCTCCGACTCCGCCTATTAAAATCAACAGACCAATCACAAACAAGGAAATGCACTCAAATGAAACTCCACCTACAACAGAGCACTAGCAAATGAGGAAGTAAATTCAAAGACCCCGCATGTAACACTCAGACATAAAGCAAATGAAGAAATACATTTGGACCAATCTTGTAACTCAAATACTGTACATTGTATTTTAAGAATAAAGACATGATAATAAAGACATTTAAATCACCTTTTTTGGTTGGCTGAGTAGCGAGAGCAGGACTTTCCGTCCCAGGCGCAGTATGGGTCTCTGGCCAGGCAGCAGTCAGCACAGGCCTCTCCGTAAACATCACATCTGTGCAGAGCCAGATGTGTGACGCCCACCGCTGAACTGACATACAGCTGTTGCTGAACACAGGATGACAGGAAAATAAATGTTACTTTCAATCAAAAACAGATCTTTTAGGCCAATTTATCCTTGAGAGCCCAATCAGGAAACATATGCAACTATTTTATGTATTGTCAGAAATTTGGCTAATTTATAATTTTGTTGTATGAAAATGTATGATTTTTTAAACAGAGGCATGCCTCCCAAACCCTTATTGAGATATGAGCAAATCATACTTAAATATATCAATGAAATCATATAAATGATTACTAATTAACCACTAAATCAAAAAGTTTCAGTGAGATAGCGCTGTATTTACAAAACCAGGCAATCTCAGCAAACAACCTGAATCTGATGCCATGTTTTCTGGCAATGTGAGACATTTACAGATTGAAAATCTGATGTGCTTGCAGACACAGTCTGGTCACTCCAAATCATATCCCAGATATTGCATATTTAAGATTTTAATCTGAAATGCACATTCGATTACATACAGTTGAAGTCAGAATTATTAGTCCCCCTGAATTATTAGCCCCGCTGTATTTCCATCCCTTATTTCTGTTTACCAGAATAAAGATTTTAGTTCAACACATTTCTAAACATAATAGTTTTAATAACTCATTTCTAATAACTGATTTCTTTTATCTTTGTCATGAATACAGTACATAACATTCTACTAGATATTTTACAAGACACTAGTATTCAGCTTAACGTGGTTTGTTCTGTAGACAATCGAAAACAAATATTGCTAATAATATTGACCTTAAATAGTTTTTTAAAAATATGAAAAACAGCTTTGATTCTAGCAGAAATAAAATAAATAAGACTTTCTCCAGAAGAATAAATATTAAAGGACATACTCTGAAAATTTCCTTGCTCTGTTGAACATCATTGGGGAAATATTTACAAAAGAAAAATAAATTCACATGAGGGATAATAATTTTCACTTTAACTGTACATAAGTTTATAATAAAAAAAAATTAATCTTTAAAATATGATAATTAAGCCAAATCATATTGTGCTCTTAGGAATTGTTCAAATTACAGTTTTTCTCAGTCGCTTTGATGCATTTCTCACAACACTATTTACATTTGCACAACAGTTAATGCATTTCTCAAAACAATTAGTGCAAACTGCAAAACCTAGTGGATAACCTGCAAAAGCGCGTCACTTGCTCAAAATGGAAAGCTCATTCCTCAAAAGCAAGTGTTCATGTCAATGAAAGTGTCAGTATCATCAAGATGAAAAGTCCTGACACCATTGTTTATGAACATGATAGTCAAATGGCTTTGTCATGTTTTCATTATGACACTTTACTCTGTACATTTTTTCCAATACAAAAAAGTCAGATTTTGGTGACACTTCCTGAAAAGTTCAAGACAGCACTATATACTATTAGCACAGCCATTTGAAAACTACAGTAAAGTTAGACATCACTGCGTTTAGTGAGGTATCTGAGTACAAGACACTGAATATGTATGTTTCACATTTGTACTGCATTTGCTCTTTACAATTCTAATTTATTCACAGCATTGTGCAAAAGAGTAAATACACCCTTATTTACAACAAACATAAACTCCCTTTGGGTAGAGCTGTGCACAACTGTAAACAATATTGCAGTACATATTGGAACTGAACCTACAACATACATAGATCTGTAAATCATTCAAATTGTTCAATTTAGGAGACATTTTCAGAAAAAAAAGATTTAAATTTTTTTTAAATAAAATTAGCTTGACAGATTTTGACAACTAGTTCAACATTTTTTTATGTAATGACTCAAGTAATGAAATGAGGACTATTCGTTTTATATGGAATGACTATTCAGCATCCTCAAGTTTAGTTCATTTTGACTGACATGACATAAGCAAATGATAATGTTACAAACAGCAGAGAGTTGTATGAAAGCAATTGATGCATGTCCAAAAGCATTTGCAATTTGTTGAAAGGAATGAGAAACTGCTACTATGATGTGCACAAATGACTAATTGTTTTGAGAAATGCATTAACTGTTGTGCAAATGTAAATAGTGTTGTGAGAAATGCACCAAAGTGACTGAGAAAAACTGTAATAAAATAGTTAGCAGCCTGGCAAATATCACTGTTTAGATGCTTAATAAATCTGAATTTTACTCATGCTGGACATTTGTCAAATGTTCATTTTAGGTCCTGACAGTAAATAAACCCTGTGTTTGCTACAATATTTAATATTATTACTACTGACATTGCAGAATTTTAAATTAATATTTAATTCTAAGGCGACGCAGTGGCGCAGTAGGTAGTGCTGTCGCCTCACAGCAAGAAGGTCGCTGGTTCGAGCCTCGGCTGTGCCAGTTGGCGTTTCTGTGTGGAGTTTGCATGTTCTCCCTGCGTTTACATGGGTATGCTCCGGGTGCTCCGGTTTCCCCCACAGTCTAAAGACATGCGGTACAGGTGTATTGGGTAGGCTAAATTGTCCCTAGTGTATGGTTGTGAATGAGTGTGTATGGATGTTTCCCAGAGATGGGTTGCAGCTGGAAGGGCATCCGCTGCATAACAAATTTGCTGGATTAGTTGGCAGTTCTTTCTGCTGTGGCGACCTCGGATTAATAAAGGGACTAAACTGAAAAGAAAATTAATGAATGAATTTAATTTTAAATGTTATTTTGTGCAACTTACTCGTTTTGGAGAAATCTTCATAGTAGTTATTGAAGTTGGAACCTGTAAAATAGAATGTTTAGGATGTTTATTATGGATGCATCCGTCAAACTGACATTACCAGAGAAGGACCGCCACTTTAAACAAGGAAGCATATGGTCAGACTTTGAACGAAACCCCTTTTTTCAGTAGATTTAGTTTAGATTTTAGATTTAGTACAGATTAATTGTTAATCACACACACACACACACACACACACGCACACACACACGCACACGCACACGCACACGCACACACACATACACACACACAAAAGCAGGCAGTACAATATATTCTTGTAATGGAATTAACACAGAAGAGGCTCTTACTCGGAAGACCTCCACCTCCTCCAGAACCAGCTCTTCAGTCTGTAGATCATCTCTGGGCAGGACAATCACTTTCTGAACTGTTCCCCTATCTGTAAAATAATCAAAAATCAGGAGTCAGAAATATTTCAAATGTTTCAAATTTTATTTTCTGAAAAAAAATCTAACAAAACAGGTTGCAGTGACTTTTATTGCATTTGCTTGGTTGTGTGGTGCAAATTTTGTTGTGGTTATGGTCTAGAAATTGAGGAATTAACTGCACAAAAAATAAAAGGAAGACATATGACCACAGTATGAATACTCTATAAAACAAATACATATACATCACGTACAGTCAAGCCCCAAATTATTTATAACCCTTAGCAAATTCTCACTTAAAGTTACTTTTATTCAACCAGCAATTTTTTTTTACTGAAAATAACACAGGCTTGTCCAAAAAGATGATGAAATAATGAAACGATGTACAAGAGGCATCACATATTTCTGATTTTATTTACATTTGAACAAAAACCTTTGTTCAGAATTTGGCAGAGGTATGAATAATTTCGTGCTTGACTGTATGTACACAGTACATATACTGTAATATATAAAATAAATGTAGATGTGCTGTAAGTTCACCTGTTCCTAAGAACAGAACTTCATAGTTGCCATCAGCTGCAGCCACTTGGTCCACAGTGATGGTGGTGAACTCATAATCAACGTTGGTTCGTACCACCAGGGGGCGCTTGTGGACTGGATAAACTGCATTGAACATTGTGGGATGGGTGCGCATGAAGTTGATCACCTCATCTGGGTAATCTTTAGTAGACTTCATGTTGGGGGTGAACGTCCCTCCTGGACACTAAGATTAGAGGGATAACATTAAGTGGTTTTATTTCAGCAACCATTATCTTCATACTTTATTTATGTTTAGATGATACTCACTGTTCCTGGACGAGGGTATGGGATTTTGCCCTGGTATGCAACCCATTGGTAGTTTGGGCCTTCTTTATGAGCGAAAGGGCCATTGAAGACCATACGCACATCAGCCATTGAATAAACACATACTGCTGAGCCTTTAAACACAGACCTAGAGATGAAAAGAAGCAAGGAGAATATATATTTTTTCTAAGCAAAAGAATATTATGGCTATAATAATTTTAACAGTGATTTACAGAAGACAGGCACTAAAATGTACTTCAGTGTAAGAACATGTCATTCATGTTTGGAATAAGAATCATTTGATGACATATTAAGATATACTATCAAATTATACTTTATACTATCAAATTATTCCTAACATTAATATGATGAATAATTTGACCCTCTTAACTATGTTTTTCTTTTTTCATTTTCAGCATTATAGGTGACCACAATTTAAAAATCAGGATAAAATCTAATTTAACTTTGCAAGTATACATCCTCCTTGTACTGTGCAAGAATTGTGTTGCTATTGCAAAGAAAAAGAAACAGTTTTTCATTTGTATGTAATGTGGAAATCCTACCAGTTCAAATCAAGCCTCGTCGTGCATTTTCTTTCCTAATTCAATAACTTTTCGCTCAGAAATACTGTGGGGTCAAAAAAAGCTTGAAACCAGACTAAAAAATGCACTTTTAAAATCTAATTTAAACCTGGAGATAAACAAGTTTCTGGATTTCGAAACATTCAAAACAAAGAAAATTTATGCCATAAAAGCACTCCAAAAATATGTAAAACTGCGCCGAGACACTGATCAAATAAAGAAACTTGTGACACTGAGCATGTGGACTCTATTGTACAAAAAGCCCATTCGAATTTGAGTGCCTGCCATAAATTAAAAAGGTGAAGAAATGATGAAAACGAGACAATTATGAAACCTAAGGTAAGGTAATTAAGGTAATGTCATTTTTTTTAAATTAAAATAGGCATGCTGATAGAACCATTTAGTTTAACAGTTTTTTTTATTTTTATTGATAGATATTAGTCAGAGAGCCACGGCACCAAATACTAGAATCATTAGACATCAACTGCTCTAATCTAGCAGCAGAACACAATTAGCTCACATTTTCTTTCTCTCTGAATAAAGCAATACAATAATATATTTTTGCATTAAGGACAATATAAAAAAAAAATCACACAAAACAAACAAACGAAAATATAATATTAATAATAATAATAATAATAATAAATTTATTACTAGAATAACATTATAGAAAAAACACATATTAGGACTTACAACAATACAGAAAAAAATATAAATATAAATATGCAAAGGGTACAGCAGTAGAAAATAAATTAATGAAAAATATTAATAATAAACACCACTCTCCATTCAAAACTAAGCCAGGGGCTGCAAAAATAGGTATATATATATATATATATATATATATATATATATATATATATATATATATATATATATATATATATATATATATATATATATATATATATATATATATATATATAATTGAAGTCTGAATTATTAGCCCCCCTGTTTATTTTTTTTCCCCCAATTTCTGTTTAACGGAGAGAAGATTTTTCTCAACACATTTCTAAACATAATAGTTTTAATAACTCATCTCTAATAACTGATTTATTTTATCTTTGCCATGATGACAGTACATAATATTTGAATAGATATTTTTCAAGACACTTCTATACAGCTTAAAGCGACATTTAAAGGCTTAACTAGGTTAATTAGGTTAACTAGGCACGTTAGGGTAGTTAGGCAAGTTATTACGATCGAAAAAAAATATATAGTTTAAAGAGGCTAATCATTTTGACCTTAAAATGTTTTATAAAAATTAATAACTGATTTTATTTTAGCCGAAGTAAAACAAATAAGACTTTCTCCAGAAGAAAAAATATTATCAGACATACTGTGAAAATTTACTTTCTCTGTTAAACATCATTTGGGAAATATTTAAAAAAGAAAAAAAATTCAAAGGGGGCTAATAATTCTGACTTCAACTGTATATACTGTATATACACACACACACATGCACATACACATACTTATGTACATATACAGTATACATATACATGTACATACATACACATATATACAATAGAACCATTTATAATGAAATAAAAGACAAATGCTAAAACAAAATGCATGTTAAGAACATTGTTTCACGGATTAACACAAATAGAGACAGAGCGAGAGAGAACAAGAGACAGAGGGACTGATAGAGCTGTGAAATCACTTGCGGTTGATGGAGGAGAGAGTTTTCACTATTATCACCAAGAATGGTGCTTTTGGGTTTAGAGAGCTCAGACAGAGCCTGAGGGCTTCGCCAATTTAATCTAAAATCTACAGCTAGATTGTGAATTGCTATAACGCACAAACACACACGCATGCACACACACACACACCCGTGTGTATTTACTCTGGATGATTATCATGTGAACCTCATCTAAAATGTTGACAGCTCCCTCTGAGGCTCAATTTGTATAATATTTTAGCGTGTATGAATATCCTCTCCCAACCACGTCTGATAGCGATGATATTATGTCGATAACTCCTTATGAGAATATCACATCTCAGATACACACAAATGCTCTTTTCCTTTGTGCAGTGGGAGGACTTGTACTACCGTCTGTCAAGGCTGCCAAACACTTGTTATTCAGTATGTTAGAAACAGTCTTCGGCATCGGGGGAAATGGGGGTGCTGCCCCGTGGGCAACTGGAGTGTGAATATGAAAGCAAATCTATTCAAGTTCCCCTGCCAATCTGATAAGCGGCCTGATTAGTAAGAGGCGTCGAGGAGGAGTGAGGATTGAATACTGTATTTGGGAAAAAGATCATGGTGAACTTACGCACCCGGACACTGAGAAGACGCCGTAGATGACAGGATTCTTAGTGTCTTGAGTCTTCTGGATGTACACGTCCCCTGAAAGAAAGATTGAGTTACTTTAGTTCCTGTATTTGAAGACATTTGAACTAGTTGGCATTAGGGATGCTCCGATCAATCAGCCGATAATCACATTTTATGATTCGATTGGTACTCGCCAATCTGGCCAATCTCATTAACAGATCGCAAGTGTTTGAGAACGATGAGGCCCGCAAATCATGGCGACGAGAGTGGATGAGCAAGAGAACAGATCACAAGAGGCACATCGATGTTCTAACTAAGCATTACAGTTTTTAGGTTAAATAAATAGCACAGTAAAGATATTTCGAGTGCAAATCCTGCTATGAGATTGGAGCTGTGATCATTGTGCTACTATGAATAGTTGGAGATGAGCAAAATATTTGAATGGGACTGCATGTATTTAGGCCCTTTTACTGTACATATAAGAACTGAACGTTCTCTGTTTTTGACTGTTTTGTATTTCACTAAAAGACGTCTGGAAATAATTTTTTTTTTAAACTTGAATATTTAAAAATAGAACTTTTTGTAATATACTTATTGCAATAAACAGTAGTGTATAGGTCTATTTCCTTTTAGTAAAGAAGAAATATATTTATATATTTATAGTATACGTGCAATTTAAATTCTTATGCATCAAATATGTGCTCCAAACTTTTCCTTCAGTGAGACATGTTAAATGATTATTCCATCATTTGCAAATGTTTCTAAATTGCATTGTCAATCATTTTTCTTACCAATTTTTTTTAATTTGTTTTATCTATTTTGTTCTGAAAAGCTGCTTCTGACCATGACATGTTCACACCTAAATGGTAATAAGAGACATGTTTAAGGGATTACATGCAACATCCTTCATTTATTCTCTTAGGTAAGGTGAGATCTCCACTTAAGTATCATACTTAATGTGAAAATGTGTTTAATGCATTATAAAGCTTGAAGCATCAGAATTGGTACTTGATATCGGCCAATCCCCATGACAAAGAGTTGGTACTTGGTATCGACTGTAAAAAATCCTGATCGGAGCATCCCTAGTTGGCGTACTACACAATTTTGAGACAAGAACGTACAGTAAGTAGTTGAGTACAGTAAGTAGTATCTGTAAGTATGAAAGCCTTTATCTACATTGTATAAACAGGTAATTATCTTGGAATTCTGAAATTTTTTAGATTCTCAGAAACTTCCCAATCTCATATTTGCTAGTTAAGACAGAGTTGCATAATTTTCTGAAAAAAAATTATCACTATATGAAGTTTATTTATAAACTAATTTTGAGAAGATCATGTGCTTATGATTGTCCACGGCTGGTCCCTCATTAGCTAACATGATTCACCAATCAGACAATTCCTAACTCACTATAGTTTCTTACCTCAGTATCTTCGTCTTGAAGAATCCCCTTCCCACCCCTACTCCTCCCTCCTTTTTCTAGATTGGGCGACACAGTGGCCCAGTAATTAGCACTGTTGCCTCACAGCAAGTATGTCACTGATTAAAAGTCTTTAATGGACTAGTCGACATTTCTGTGCGGAGTTTGCATGTTCTCCCTTGGTTACATGGGTTTCCCCCGGGTTCAGTCTTCTCTATTGACTTACCACGTTTCTACTTAAAAATCAAAAGAGAAGTCAAACTGTTTTTGAGAGATTGTTATAGTAACAGTTTGTGTTCTCATTTAACTTTAATACTGCATTTATTTGTAATATGAGGAAAGAAGAAGAGGTATATTTTGAAGCTTTTCTGACCAAATGAAAAGTTTCCCTGTGGAATGCAATACTTTTATTAGATAATGCAAATGTATTGCAAACTATTGCAACACTTCTTGAGGGAATGCAATACTTTTGCAAGAGAACGTACAAGTTTAAAGAACAATCAAAAAAGCATTGAAATACAATCCCCATCACCCCCCTTTAATATTTTTATCCATTACCATATCTTTTTATGGGCTCCACAGTTTATGTACCATCATTTGGGACAATAATTTCAATTTTGAGCTCTATTTGTTTATGTGGCCCAGTGTAGCAACAATAGCTAAACCAGGGTGGAACTTCTTTAACAATTGAAGACAGGTGGATTGCTTGGCAAACCTGTGCTAAAACTTCATTATTTCATTATTGCAGCTTTGTTTTGCACCACTAGTAAAACCATAATTACTGTAGCATCATATTAGCATATCCTTCAGTTACACTAAACACAAAGAATTCACACAGAATTCACTGTTCCTCTTTGTCTCTGAAACAAACTCAACGACACAAATCACCCCAAAGGGCCATTGATAGTCTGCTAGCCAAAACGAGAGACATGAAAAAGAAAGCCATTGGGAGAAACAGTGTAATGGGAAAAGCGGGACTGTTGGGGGGTTCATAATAAGAGCAGTTGAGCACCATTAACACTGCAAGGAGAATGGGAGACAGAAGGGTGAAAAAAGGGCAGAAAGAAAGAAAACAAAAGGAGACACAGATAGTTTAGGGGGAAAGAAGAGCCAGCGGTAAAAGTACAGACAGATGTCCCATCAAAAACAGGCAGAGGATGACCTCAGACGGATAGTCACGGCTAAACGGACTAAGCAATCAAGCGCTGAGGGAAAATCCCACACTGCAGCGAACAAATCTCACTCCAGCCAAGCCACAAAAAACAACCCATAAAACCTCACTGCCCCTCTGAGGATAAGGGAAAACAACCAGTCAAAAACTCCACTGACAAGTTCATTCCTCAAACACAGTGACACGGGGAACGGGAGTGAGAAATATAGGACGGAGAAAGCAGTCCTGAGGGTACCTTGTGTGCTGTGTTACAGGAGCTGTGAAATGAAGCAAACACGGAAAGACCGCTTACTCAATTTATGCATGTTGTAAAAGCAATAAAATCCCAGCATTCATGCGCTTACATTCATTTGCCTCTGAAGAGTGGCTGAGGCTGTTACAGCTGCTTTACCAGCCAATCCTATTCAGTCCTGTCAATCAAACTCTCCCACACCAGGAAAGAGTCCATTTTGTGTAAGCCTGTTAAGATGCAGCTTACATGCAAGCCTCACACATGTGCACAATAATGCACAGTCATGCATGTGGCATAACGTAAAACCACAAAAATATGTTTGTATTTATATATTTAGCAGGGTATATTTGATACAATATTGAACTGTTCGATACGACCTCCCTGGGTCAATAAGAATATGAATATTTTTTGCTTTTGCATTAAAATTTTAAACATTTATTTTGCAATCAGCTTTTGCTTGGCCTACATGACGCAGTGAATTACGGTACATGACTTGACCAAGTCTGGCTTCCACACAAACATGTCAAACATGGACCAATAACAAACATGGACCAATAACTAGGCCTGAACTGGGCCAGATAAGGCTCATGTTTGGCGATTGTCTGGAAGCCGGACTTGGTGTGTCACAACTGCAATGAAATTGATAAACCCATGAAGAATTGCACTTTAGGCACGCTTTGGGAGTGCTTTCTTTCAAAGCGACCTGGGGTGCATTTCCTAAAACCATCGTTAGCTAACTACGGTCGCAAGTTTCATCGTTACAAACATAGTTAGTTGATTTGGCGTTTTCCAAATCCATCGTTTCAACAAACATTCGCAAACTGCATCGCAAACTTGTACGCTTGCAACTACACCTCTAGAGCTGTAGTTGTGTTCTATTCCCCATTATCCCCACTATGCCCGTTTCGTTTAGAACATTCTAACATTTAAACTTGGAATGATTAATAAAAACATTCATCACTCAAAAGTCATCACTCTTAGGTGTAATTTGCTTTCAAAGTATTTTTTCAGTTCATTTTAGCGATCTTCATATTGACAATTGGGCTCCCTTAGTAGTGCACTTTGAAAACATTTATGCCATTTTGAACGCAGCCGTGGTTCATGACAAAAGCTATAGGTGACCTATTATTTAAAAACGGAATTTACGTTACGTCTCCAAAGCTTGTGAAAACAAAAAAAAAATATATAGCATTGGTTAATGGTTTTAATTTATAGTAGGTTATTTATTAAGAAATGTATCTGTATATGACATAGTCCTGTTGGTTAGAACATTTCTGCAGTAGTTTTAATGTGTCAATTTGTAAAAGTAGACATACAATTTTTTTTTAAATAAATAAACAATATCCTACTTAATAATAATAATAATATGAATAATAATAATAATAATAATATTAATAATATTAATAATATTAATAATATTAATAATAAGGTTATTATTATTCTTATTAAGTAGGATTTTTTTCATTTTAATAAACTGTAAATTAGGCCTACAATTTTTAACAATTTATAGGATTTATATAGGCTATGAGATTAGAATATGTGTTAGATTAGTGATTTTATATGGAATATTCTCAATAATATTTGTAAAGGAAACATATTTAGGTCTTATATGTGTTGTTTACATTTTACATATATTTACAACTATATATTTATGCATGTATATGTATGTAACTATCTATAACTAATGTGGTTTAATGATAGATCTGCGACAGAGAAACTACGGTTTTGGGAAACACTCATCATTACATCGTTCTTTTCCTAAACGATGCATCGTACTATGATAGTTCAGCCAGGAGTTAAGTTGTTGTTTAGGAAACGCACTCCAAATTGGTAGACAGAGCAAATTCTGCATGTGCATGAAATGAGACAATGTATATATGGTTAATAATAATATCATTTGTAAAATAATAATTTGCTTAGTAAAATATAAGTAATTTAAGTTAAATATAGGTCAGTTATTTTGAAAATATACAAGAAACAATAAATTAATAAATAAATCTGGATTGTTTCCTGGATTATAATGAAGGCCAAACAGGAAGATGGAAATGACTTTGTGTATTTCATTTCTCAAAAAAATATTTAAATGTATTTTAAATGTGGGTCAAAATTACGTGGCCCACATATAAATTTTTAACATCTGAGCCAAATACTACATTTGACATCTGGCCTATGTCTTGTGTGCCACCTTAAAGATGGTGCCACTTCTGCCAAACCTGAGCCATGTTTGGCCCACATGCTGTATGCCAATGCAGAAATGAATGCGTGCTGTGCCAGCTTTATGCCAAATCTGGGCCAAAAATTTTTGCTACCTGGGTATTTACTCTCTGAACTGGTTCTGTGCATGTTATATGGCATGTCCATGTGCTGAAACACGGCTCCCCATGAGTAAATGTCCCATCGGTGAGCATTAAAGTAGCAGATGCTTTCATATGAGAATTAAAGTGACGTAAGCCTCGTGAGTGCACGTTGGATTTGCACTGGAAATCTGAGAAATCAGATTCAAATTATCTGAACAGCTGACGACGTGCAAATTAAGTCTTGCTTCTCATCGTTAAGGCTTGTTAAGAAACGTTATGACTAGGCGGCCCACACGGAATCTGCACACGCAGAAATCCCCAGATTTCCAGCCCATCATTGAGTCTATTTAATTACTTGTTTAAATGTGTGTAAATTTATATTTATTCAGTAGTTTAAATAATTTCAGTAATATTATTGACTAATATAAAAATGTTCATATGATTTATTTACAATAGTTTGTACAATAATATTTTCTGTCTTTTAGTAGATATATTATATGAGAGATCTAATTGGATTTGCTGTAAACATTAAATTGTAAATTCTTTCTAAAAACTCTGCTTTTTGTATTAATATTATATGTTAGGCACCTAAGGTCTTAGAGTAATGAAATTTCAATTCTCTGTATGTCCTATACATGTGGTTGAATTGACAATAAAGCTGACTTTGACTTTGGCTTGACTTAAATAAAAGTTAAAAAGGTAATATTTTTGATTTCAAATATTAAGTTTTTAGTTTCGATACTCCCAAAGTCATTCCGCATAAATCTGCTGATTTTTTTTTTACAAAATTCTGAGCAGAAATAGTAAAAAATGTCCGCAGATTCTGTCTGGCCTTAGTTATGACTGATAATTATATTCATCTGTTCGACTTGATGAGCATTCAATCGGTTATTCCTTGGAATGTAAACATTCGGCAAATTGTGTTTGTGTAACTTTCTCATAGTGCTGCATCTGTGCCGTGTCTTAAAGTAAAAACATATCTAATCATGTCACACACTAATCAAACATCTAAAGATCTTGACCGAATAGCTAGCTCAGTAATGGTTAAGCATTATTTAATTCATACAGTGGAGATTATATACTGTATGCATGTTATTTGATTATATTTTCCAGTTTATGTAACTAAAATCTACTGTTATATACATGAAAATTTGTTTATTTTAGTATTATCTTTGCTATATTGTATTAATTTTGTATTGTATTCTGCTTAGAGGTTTTTTTTAACTAAACATATCATATACCAAACTGTATCGAAACCATGACCTAAAACCGAAAACCAAACCAAACCAAACCAAACCGTGATAAGTCTGTATTGCTGTGCCACTAATATTTAGGCAGTTACAGCACAACTTCTTAAAAAGCCAATTTGTCAAAGTTCAATTTCATACTCAGAACTGCTTGCCTCTGTATATTTCTCGCAGGCCCTTGTGGCACTTCACGCTTAAGCACAAACGCTAGACGCTGCACATACAGGAAAGAGAGGAAATTACTTTTTCCAAGTTATACCCTCTGGAGAGACATATCCATTGAACCATCAGACACGAGCGGTTTCCACAAATGAGCTATATCACGGCCTATCCTGCAATAAGAGGCCTCTTATTTCAGCAAGTATAGCGTGAAAATGAACAGAACAGAACAGAATATAATGGGCCTAGGGCGAACACCTCACTGTATATATGGAGTCAATCAAATGTTACAGCTGTTTTATTTTATGCTTATGAATACAAGACTTGTCCATAAAATCAAACTAGTATAACATGTCCATCCGGTATCTGGATTAGACAGAAAGATTTATCAAATAATCAGCTGTACTCGAACAGAACCGCATATTTGGACAAGTACCACGGTACTCTTGGAAGCATCGTGGTGTGCCATATAAAAATAATAGTACATATTTTTCAATGCTATGGTGAATTTTAATGTACAGTAATATTACAGTCTGATCACTGTACCATGGTATTACCACAGTAAAATACTCTTTGCATGGTACTGCATATTTTGAATCAAAGAAATCATAAATTGTAAAAATATGGTATATTAAGAATATTTAAAAGACTTTACCATGGTACTGCCAGAATACTTTTTTGTAAAGTTAATTATCATGGTATACCAATGAATTAACAAAATACCACATCACTGACATGGCATTTTGAATATACAGTTGAAACCAGAAGTTTCCATACACTCTAAAAAAAGGAACATAACCATTTTTAAAAAAATGTCTGATGGTAAATCATACTAAACGTTTACTATTTTAGGTCCGTTAGGATTACCTAAATCATTTACATTTACTAAATGCCAGAATAATGAGAGAATGTTTTTTGAGATTTTTTTTTTATAAATTTCTAGTTAGTCAAAAGCTATTTTTTAGCTTTGCTTTTAAACTGTATAACTTTGGTCAAATGCTTTGGGTATCCTTCCACAAGCTTCTCACAATAGTTTGAAGGAATTTTGGCCCATTCCTCCTGACAGAATTAGTGCAACTGAGTCAGATTTGTAGGCTGTCTCCGCGCACAAGCTTTTTCAACTCTGCCCACAAATTTTCTATAGGATTGATATCAGGGCTTTGTGATGACCACTCCAAAACATTCACTCTGTTGTCCTTAAAGCACATTTTAACTAATTTGGCAGTATGCTTAGGGTCATGGTCTGTTTGGAAGACCCATTTGTGGCCAAGTTTTAATTTTCTGGCTGATGTCTTGAGATGTTGCTTCAGTATTTCTACATAATGTTCTTTCTTCATGATGCCATCTACGCTGTGAAGTGGACCAGTCCCTCCTGCAGCAAAACAGCCCCACAACATGATGCTGCCGCCCCCATACTTTAAAGTTGGGATGGTGTTCCTAAGCTTGTAAGCTTTCCCCTTTGTCCTCCAACTGTAACACTGGTCATTATGGCCAAACAGTTCAATCTTAGTTCCATCAGACCACAAGACATGTCTCCCAAAATGTGTCTTTTTCCCAGTGTAATTTAGCAAATTGTAATCTGGGTTTTTTGTTGATTCTGGCTTGTTGATTTTCCCATGTTGTCACACAAGGAAGCAGTGTGTTTGAGGTTTTCCTTAAATACTATTCTACAGTTGTGCCTCCAATTAACTCAAATGTTGTCAATTAGCCAGTCAGAAACTTCCAAAACCTTGACACCATCATCTGAGCTTTTTCAGAGGCATAATAGTCTTATTGTATGTAAACTTGACTTTCAAGAAAAGTTATAACAATTTCTCAAAAAATCTCTCTCTCATTATTCTGCTATTAAGCATAACAGAAACAAATTTGATAATCTTAACTTACCTAAAAGAGAAAAAGTTTAGTCACAATAACATCTGACTTTTTTTTAAAAAAATGGTTATGTGCCTTTTTATACAGTGTATGTAAACTTCTGGTTTCAACTGTATGTATAGTATATATTAGTGGTTATACTAACTGAATGAAACTTGGATTATTTAAAGTAATTTAAAAAAAGTTTTTTGTTTATGTCAGCGTCAAAGATTCACGTGAACTTTAAATGAACTTTAAATCTTAAAGCAGATGCCAGTTAGATCGCTCCATTCAAATACCATAGAGCAGACGATAAGCAATCACGTTTACGCATGATGGAAAAATAATGCGATTGGCTGTTGTCCTCTGCGAAGTGTAGATGCTGTGACATATTTTGTGTGTGAACCGTGAAGTGCAGCCGCGTAGGTGTGGCAAACTTCATAGCGCGTGTAAACATCATTCCCCATAAACGTGGTGAAGATGCGCAGTGAGGAGACGTCTGATAACCACAATGAGCAGTAACCGCAAAAAATGCCCGACTTGAGCAGGATTTTGAGCAGCTTTCTAGCGTGCATTATCATATTGGTAAAATCTGCGTCTGATGTCTCTAACTGTGTAATAAGGCTTAATGTTAAAGCCTAGCCTTTGTCTTTTGAGCATTATGTTGTTGTGAAATAACTTCACATGAATCTGTGTGCTGTCGACGTATGCATTACTTCTGCACTAAAATATCTGCTATTGTTACATTCTTACTAGAATGTGCAATGATCAATGTGTTGACTGCATTTATTTAGCAATAAAATCAGCCTGGGTGCTAATGTTGCATTATTAACAAAATTAAAGTGTTGACAATACATTTGTTTTGCACTAAAATTTGTCATTGGTAATATTGTATTGTTTTTGCAATGTGTTGAAGCTGAAGCAACGTGTGAGCTGTCAAACAGCATGTGTATTTATTTCCTGCAAATAAATCACAAATTCTGGAATGTTGCAAAACATTTGCATCTTGTGTTTTATTGATGACGTCACCAGCGACTAGTCGACATCGACTTAACTTTGATAACATAAGTCGACTTATAAAAATCTAAAGTGGTTCAACCCCTAGTATATATATATATATAGGCAGTGCAGAATTATTAGGCAAATGAGTATTTTGACCACATCATCCTCTTTATGCATTTTGTCTCACTCCAAGCTGTATAGGCTCGAAAGCCTACTACAAATTAAGCATATTAGGTGATGTGCATCTCTGTAATGAGAAGGGGTGTGGTCTAATGACATCAACACCCTATATCAGGTGTGCATAATTATTAGGCAACTTCCTTTCCTTTGGCAAAATGGGTCAAAAGAAGGACTTGACAGGCTCCGAAAAGTCAAAAATAGTGAGATATCTTGCAGAGGGATGCAGCACTCTTAAAATTGCCAAGCTTCTGAAGCGTGATCATCGAACAATCAAGCGTTTCATTCAAAATAGTCAACAGGGTCGCAAGAAGCGTGTGGAAAAACCAAGGCGCAAAATAAACTGAGAACTGAACCATGAACTAAGAAAAGTCAAGCGTGCAGCTGCCAAGATGTCAAGATGCCACTTGCCACCAGTTTTGCCATATTTCAGAGCTGCAACATCACTGGAGTGCCCAAAAGCACAAGGTGTGCAATACTCAGAGACATGGCCAAGGTAAGAAAGGCTGAAAAACAACCACCACTGAACAAGACACAAGCTGAAACGTTAAGACTGGGCCAAGAAATATCTCAAGACTGATTTTTCTAAGGTTTTATGGACTGATGAAATGAGAGTGAGTCTTGATGGGCCCGTGGCTGGATCGGTAAAGGGCAGAGAGCTCCAGTCCGACTCAGACGCCAGCAAGGTGGAGGTGGAGTACTGGTTTGGGCTGGTATCATCAAAGATGAGCTTGTGGGGCCTTTTCAGGTTGAGGATGGAGTCAAGCTCAACTCCCAGTCCTACTGCCAGTTTCTGGAAGACACCTTCAAGCAGTGGTACAGGAAGAAGTCTGCATCCTTCAAGAAAAACATGATTTTTATGCAGGACAATGCTCCATCACATGCGTCCAAGTACTCCACAGCTTGGCAGTCAAGAAAGGGTCTAAAAGAAGAAAAACAATTGACATGGCTTCCTACCCCATAGAGAACCTGTGGTCCATCATCAAATGTGAGATTTACTAGGAGGGAAAACAGTACACCTCTCTGAACAGTGTCTGATAGCTGTGGTTGCTGCTGCATGCAATGTTGATGGTGAACAGATCAAAACACTGACAGAATCCATGGATGGCAGGCTTTTGAGTGTCCTTGCAAAGAAAGGTGGCTATATTGGTCACTGATTTGTTTTTGTTTTGTTTTTGAATGTCAGAAATGTATATTTGTGAATGTTGTGATGTTATATTGGTTTCACTGGTGAAAAATAAATAACTGAAATGGGTTTATATTTGTTTTTTGTTAAGTTGCCTAATAATTATGCACAGTAATAGTCACTGCACACACAGATATCCTCCTAAAATAGCTAAAACTAAAAACAAACTAAAAACTACTTCCAAAAATATTCAGCTTTGATATTAATGAGTTTTTGGGTTCATTGAGAACATGGTTGTTGTTCAATAATAAAATTAATCACATGAGTAGCAGTGAGATGTGACTGTATATAGGCATTGGTGGGAGGCATGCCGCAGGCCGAGTGCCTTAGTGTCCCACCAGTGACGATATACAGCCACATCGCACAGCTACTCGTGGGATATTGCTCATATATATGATATGTGATATTGCGTTTATACAACAGTTTGATGGCATAATCGTGTATATGTAACACCTGCCGGTCCTACGTCACCCAACCCGTTCCGAGCTGGGATCGAACCAGCGACCTTCCGCATGGGAGTCGGTTGCTCTAACAAGGAGGCTAAAGACCATGGTCTCTAGCGTCTGTCGCTAGAGCACCTTTAGAGGTCAGAGGAGTGAGGTTTACCTGCACAGCACTTACTAGCTGGCCTCCGTTACACTCACCCCCTAAACCTCACTCCCATACAGGTCACAGCACCAATGTAGCACTTACTAGCTGGCCTCCGTTACATATATAAGTCCGCCATATAAATAGCAAATGCACTATGGCGGGACGCAACTGACTCTTAAAGGGAATGGGAGATGAGACGCTGATTGGTTTATTCTCCAAACACACCTATAAATCATTAAGAGAATAAGCTCAACCCTGTTAGACCATGCGCCGCAGCGCAAAGCAGAATTTTCCGTCCTTAAAATGGCAAAAGTAGATTCTGACACGCCCTTAATGCTTTTGCGCCCTGCGCTTTGGACTTTGTGCCTAGATCGTTAAAATAGGGCCCGAAGAGTCTAAAAACCTTTTGTAAGAGGAACTACTTTCTTCCGCCATTCTTTCACATCTACAGCTGAGGTCAGAACAGCAAAAATCATTGCTAATTCACCAACGTCACTTTAGGGCTAGTATTTGAATGATTCTTTAGCATAATGTCTAAAGTGATGACAAAACAGGTGATTTTGCTCACATTTTAAGATTATAAAGCTGAACGGCATGAAATGCCATCAGTCTACAGAGATATCTTCCAGTATTTCTCTGTTGCAATCGGGAGATTACAATATTACTATGGAATAAATACATAGTACATCGTCAACCGTCTTTGCCCGAAGTGCTGACTCTCAGAAATTATCAATATTTTAAAATAGGCACTATCCTTATAAATAAACTGCATAGTTGCAATCTAAACAACTACATTCTCGACTTAAAAAAGCCTCAAAAGTACATCATGTTGCCCAACAGCAGCAATATTTGTCAAACCGTAGAGTGTCCTCTGCTTGTTGCTGTTTGTGGGCGGAGTAATACACAAGGGTGAAGGGTTAAGAGGCTGGACGAGTGCTGTTACTGGCAGAATATTGCATGGCTATCAGCCAGTCAGATTGAAGAACCAGACAGAACTATTGTATATATACAGTTAAAGTCAGAATTATTAGCCCCCTTTTAATTTTTTTTTCTTTTTTAAATACCCAAATGATGTTTAACAGAGCAAGGGAATTTTCACAGTATGTCTGATAATATTTTTTCTTCTGGACAAAGTCTTTTTTGTTTTATTTTGGCTAGAATAAAAGCAGCTTTTAATTAAAAAAAGGTCAAAATGATTAGCCCCTTTAAGCTATATACTTTTTCGATAGTCTACAGAACAAACCATCGTTATATAATAACTTGCCTAATTACCCTAACCTGCCTAGTTAACCTAATTAACCTAGTTAAGCCTTTAAATGTCACTTTAAGCTGTATAAAAGTGTCTTGAAAAAATCAGGTAAAATATTATTTACTGTCATCATGACAAAGATAAAATAAATCAGTTATTAGAAATTAGTTATTAAAACTATTATGTTTAGAAATGTGTTGAAAAAAAAACTTATCTCCGTTAAACAGAAATTGGGGGAAAAAATAAATGGGGGGCTAATAATTCAGGGGGCTAATAATTCTGACTTCAACTGTATATATATATAAAAAAAAAAAATTTTTTTTTAAATAATTAAAAATTTTAAAAAATATCACCGTTAATCTATTCTCAAAGTTGGGTTAGGAGCTGGGTCTATTTTAAGCAAGCTATGATGACTTTCACCTTGATATATTAGCGCAGATGTATACCAGACTGGTGAGCCGTCTGACAAAAGAGTGCCCTTCTGAATCAAATCAGCAGGATGCCTGACTCTAACTGCAGTTCGGCAGATTCACTTTAACTCACGAACATTTCATCCATGCCATCGTGACAAACTGGGGTATTAGACGCAAATAAGGAGTGAGGACTGGTGAGAGTGTTATGGAATTTAATAACGCACGCCAAATGGAAAGAAAAATACTTCCGCATTTCGCGATGTGTATGTGTGTTTGTGTGTGTGTGCGGTCCTTTACTGACAGCCACGTGTGGATCTTGTCGGAAAATATGGCGAAAGGTCCTAAAGACCACATCGTTTACTTCAATATTGCCACTAATATCTGCATACTCCACGTCTTAATTCCATTTCTGTTTAGTTCAGTTATGACTTTAGTCGGATTAAAGGTAATCAAAAATCGCTGTTTGGAGCTTATGTAGGCCTACAGTTCAACATTCATGTTTAACTGAATAAACAGTTAGTAAACACAAGTAATGTCTAATGCCCCACCTGGCTTGAGAAACCCGTTCTCAAAGACTTATTGTTTGGGTAGCCCACACATTCTGAATGCCTTCGGCAGAATTCAAATGAGCCATTTTAATCTAGATTAATTCCAAGATTAATCTAGATTAAAAGAAATTATCTATGCCCACCTATAATATATACAGAATATAGTAATACAGTGGCACATGCACCTAATAAATAAAATATTAAACTAAATTACCATGTTTATGTTTATATTACCATTAGGTTTCTTGTCTAGATCTATTGTGACTTTTATATTTAGACCACAAAACCATTCATTGTGTCAATTTATTTATTTATTTTATATTTATTTATTGCTTTCCCCTGATGTATGGTTTGTTAGGATAGGACAATATTTGGCTGAAATACAACTATTTGAAAATCTAGAATCAAAAGAGTGTTAAAAAATCTAAATACTAAGAAAATCATCCTTAAATTAAAATCTTTAAATAGTGCTTAGCAATGCATGTTACTAATCAAAAATTGAGTTGTCATAAAATTACCAAAGGAAATTTACAAAATATCCGCTTGGAAGATGATCTTTACTTAATATTCTAATGATTTTTGGCATGAAATAAAAATCAATAATTTTGACCCATACAATTTATTTTTGTATATTGCCAAAAATATAACTGGGCAGCATAAGAACATTTCATAGTTCAGGGTCACAATTGTCAATGTTCAGCAGCAGTCATGGGTAATGTTCCATAAATGCCAGATTTGCTAAAAAAGAAACTTACTGAGCTCATCGAAATGCGTCTCGATGCCATCAGCGCCGGTGACTGAGCAGATGAGCCGAGCCTTCAGGAAGGTGCTCCACTTGTTCACCAGACAGCAGTGTCCTCCATCATCATTCTGCAGAGGAAATGAGTTCTTGTCAGACACAAACAGTCACTATCAGACACAAAGTTTGATTTGACGAACACCTCGACAGCCTGTATCTGTGAAATGAAGACATTGCTTTACATCAGTATCAAGGCTATTTCTGTGGGTTTGCATTAACTGGCTGTGACTGGGTTGTAAACATTGGCTTTGAGCACTGCTCAGCCCCATCTGCTGTGGACGGCAGCCAAATTCAATAATGAGACGCAGCAATGCCCAGTGACCAGCCGCCAGCAGCTACCCACACATTACAAACATGCTTCTTTGATTCACATTAAAACAGCAAAAAATAACCAAGAAACAAGCGGTTGCTCATGTAGGAGGCATTGGACAATGATGGAACTTGAGGACAAGGAGAATCTGTCGATCAGCAATTCAGTCCTGCGTGGACATTATAGCTTCATGTTCAGCATTGGAACACCTAATAATTAAAAAAAAACGTATCAGTAATGAGCTAATGAGAACAATGAATAAGAATACCATTTACCCACCCTGAAGTCATTACAAACTAAAATGACTTTCTTCATGTGAAATATAAACTATGAGCTTCAAAAATAATGGAAAAGCACCATTAAAAGTCCACAAGACTATATTCAGATCTTTTAGGCCCCATTCACACTAACACGTTTTAGTTTTAAAACGGCATTGTAGAACGAAAACGATCATCCACACTGATGTTTTACCTAGCATTTCTGAATAGCTCTCCATCCACACTATACAGCTGAAAACGCACATCACGTGACCAAACACACACTCTGACATGCGCTGCAGCGTATGCTCACATCTGAGCTCCAGGCAGTCAGCGGGTGCTTTGAGCACACCTCCCCAGGTGAGAGCAGTGCACGTTGGACAGTTCATCAAGAATATACAGCTGGATCTCATCCCACTATAGTTGTTAAACGTGATATTTAATTCATCTTGTTTATATTTAACGATTTTTCTGTCTTTTGAATCTATTACTTTTTCTCAGGTAACGTGTTTTGGCTGAGCGTAAAGATGAGCTAATATATTAATTTAACCACGCAGACACAATTTTGCACATTTGACTGATAGCTTGCATTTATTTCCTATATTATATGAACCATATATTGTATGTTATACTTTTATAATGACCATCATTGATTATTAAAACTGATATTCAGCGAAAGAGACATGGTATGCTTTGTATTTTCAATGAAAATGAAAGGAGAAAGTTATGTTAGGCTCTGTTTTGTTATAGATATGCATACAGTGAAGATGACGCTCATATAAATATGTAGCTACATGATGCCTCAACATTTTTAGTGTCTGTTAAGTTGTTGATATCAAAATAAAAATAGACAGTTCCTTATATCATGTTTTCATTTTATTGTTAAGATGAAAGGGAAACAACGTAGCCAGGGTGATGCGAATGATGTTATAAAGTACACTGTTCCCTTTGAAGATTTACCCGACGTGTCCTCAGGAGTTTGTTTTCCATATCAAACATGCAAAGTCTGAACTTACAAGGAAAGGATGCAAGACTGATCTGTGTGCCCTTAATATTGAGGGAAAAGCCCCAATCAGATCGAATGTCTGCAGCCACACCTCCGTTTTCAGATGTCTCCGTTTTCCCCCATCCACACTTTCACAGAGCAGCAACATTTTAAAAACCAAAACGGTCTCTTCAGCGTTTCCAAAACTCTCCATTTTTGGGGCTTGAAAGTTCCCGGGTAGTGTGAATGGAAGGTGTAATCCTAAAACATATGCGTTTTAAAACTAAAACATATTAGTGTAAAAGGGGCCTTAAAGACGTATGATAACTTTGTGTAAGGAACAGACCTACTGTAAATGCAGGAAAATGTCTTTTTTTGTGGAAGTAGAATGAAGTAGAACATGAATAAAGTAGAAGCACTGCCTAGTTTTGTGAATGAACCGTTCATTTCAATGAATCAGCTCACTAAAACAGTACAATAGATTCATACTTTAAACAGTTGTCAAGTTCAGTGCATCATCAATCATTTAGATGCAGCTTTTAAAAACTATACATAAACTACATATTAAAACTTACATATATTGGATATACCAAACAGCCCCAGTGGCCACCTTGGTGTCAAAATGACATCAAATTGAAATTTAACATTGGCGTGAAAACACAAGCCAAAAATCAATTACAGGACAGTCGTTTTGACATCAAGGTAGTCAATAAACATCAAATCGGTTTTTATATTTTGTCATGTTTTTTTGTTGTCATTTTGACATCAAGGTATCCGCTGGGAGTGAAATTATAGAACAAACTGGTGTGACAACATTTCAAACAAAATCTGACCAAAACAAAGGTCATTTGGAGTTTCTTTTATGAGTTTGAAGCAGTTTCCCAAAGCAAACTTTAAAGAAAAATTAACTCCAGCTGATAAACACATGTACACTACTATTGGTCCTTTGTGATTACGTAATAGGTACACATTGCTCTGTGTCGCTGCCTTCTTTGATGTCAAATCTAATTGAAAGCAACGCTGGCAATGTTTTTCCATGTTCAATACCAAAAAGCTGCTTGCTTTAAAGCAACATACCTGATAAACAGTGGAAGGGATAATTACTGATAAGAAAATAGAGTTATTATTCCAAGTTATTACATATTGTGGTAATATAACACATTGAGCTGGACACTTTAATGATGTTTGCAGTTATTTTTAAAGCCTGAAAGAAAACTGCAAGTCCTTATTCTTTGCATGTATGCATGTATGATTCTCCTTATGAAAAAATGTCATGCATATTGTAGCAACACGAAATCAATTAAGAGGGCAATCTACAATGTGTAGTTCGTTTGTTGAAGATAAGACGAAGATTAAGAAAATATCTCACCAGGCAAATTCTGCCAATCCTGGACTGAGCCATGGGAGTCTGACCCATCTCAGAGGCCTTCTCACGGAAGAAGAAATACAGCTTGTCGTCATTCTTTTCTGCACTATCAGGGATGAGCTGAGCATGGACAAATGTTGGATCTGAAAGAGACAGAAAAAAAAGAGCCGGGAAGGAAAAAAGCAGGAAAAGAGATTAATCATAGTTGGAGCAAAAAAAAAAGCTAAGAGAAAAAAGCAAAGCAAAGGGATGATATTAAATAACACTGAAACTAATGTGAAGCATTAGCCTGTATTATTATTTACTACACTGGACAGTCACTACACTGTGGGGAGTCTCAAAGCATATGTGTGAAGTCTGTGATGGTTATCCTGTGGACACTCATGACCAAAAGGCACGACTAAAGCATAGAATCAAGAGTCAAGGAGTCACACGCAATACAAAAGAAAATCACGTCGATAAAAGATTTAGTGTAATAAAATATCAAGCATTTGCAAAAGAAAAATGAAATTTATTGCACATTACAGTGTTTTTAGCAAGTTGTAGTGGTGAATTTGACAAAACTTAAAATGTAATGTTATTAACAGATCTGTGGTGTTGCGTATAAAAATGCTTACAACAGTTCTTTCTGGTTCTCGAATCTTAATGGCTGATAGCCATGCAATATTCTGCAATATCAGAACTCACACAGCCTCACCCTTCTGTATTACTCCTCCCACATAGAGTGACAGCAGATCAATAAACTCACTACAGTTTGACAAATATTGCAGCTGTTGGACAACATAATGTACTTTTGAGGCCTTTTTAGACGAGAAGTTGTTTAGATTGTATCTATGCAGTTCATTTATTTATTTATTTATTTATGCAGATTCTCATACAAAAGGATTTTTAGACTCTCCGTGTTTGATTCTCTTTTTTATATATACGATTATGCGACGAACTGTTGTATAAATGCAATATCACACTCGTAGAAGTGCGATATGACTGTATATTGTCACTAGGTTTTAACGGTATTACTACTTTATCGATACCACTTATCAGTTCTGTACTTTTAATGGTTCTTTTATCGGTACTTTTTGTATTGTTTTTTTTTTATAAAAAAACAAACAAACACATTGAAAAGAATTAACAACACTGCATTTTATTGGTAAATTTTGAATATAAATTAAAATGAAACCAATAATTGTAAAACAAATAAATTATTTTTTCCAGTAAAATAATGTATAATAGTTTGAAGGAAAATGACTCTCAGTTTTTAGTCATTTTTCTGGATAAAAATCAACATGTTTGCCTTTTCTGGCAGAAGTCGGAATCTTTCTTGGTTTATTGTGCTCCCTGCAGTTGAAAATACTCTCTTTGAGTTGCAAAATGCAGTTAAATGAGATAATGTTTATTATTTTATTAACGCATTCACATAAATGAGTTAACAGTGTTTTGGGAGTTAACTGTGTTTTTAATACAGTTTTGGAGCATCTTGCAATGTAAAAATAAGCAGTTTTTTATAATTTCTTAATAAGCATACTTTATTATTAGGCTATTCATAGCTATATTTGTAAATAAAGTAATTTAAAAGCATTTTTAATGTTTAGGATTTATTTAGGCTACAGCAGAAAAAAAATACTGTTTCACACCGAATGTGTGTGTTTGTTTAACTATTAATATTATACTAATTTCGGTGATTGACTGCTGGCATAACGATGTGGATGATGTAACGTTACCGTTAGTAGCTAGGCAGTCAAAAACTTTTCATTACTTTTCATTGCAGTTCATGCACTTTTGAAAGATACTTTCACTTAGCCAGATTGCTTGCGTTTCCGCTTATACAAGAATTTTTTTTTTGTATTTGTTGCAAATTACATTGTTGCTGTCCACTCGAGAAATACAACCCATCTGGTTCACTCCGCAAACTTACGCGTGTGTGCGCGAGTCTGTGTCGCAAGCTATCTGAGCCTCCGCTGAGTGCGCACACATAGCCGAGAACTGTGAAGGCTTTATACTTGATGCGCTCGCCGCAAACACAAGCATTTCTCATGTAAGATTGGCAACTGTGCAGACGAATATCAAATATCACAAATTAGAAAAGTTTGGTCAGTTAAATTATGCTACTGTAAGTAATGTTTATTAAGCAATAATTCTCCAGTACCAATAGCAGAACCGTTAACGTCAGAGCTTATCTATACTTCAGGCTATTATAATTTAGCACTGATACCAATAAAGTACTGAGTTTCGGTACCCATCTCTAATCGTCACAGGTGGGACACTAAAGGCTGATTTATACTTCTGCGTCAAACGCACGCGTATGCTACGGCGCTGCCTACACGTGGACGCATAGCCCCTCGCCGTGGCCGTCGGCGACATTGACGCGCACCTCTCAAAAAATGTAACGCGTAGCGCAAGCCCTGTGATTGGTCGGCTTGGTAGCGCTGACGAGGGTGGGCGGAGGTGAGAGCCGCGCGCCTGATGCAGTGAGTGTTTACAAGTGTGGAGTCCCATGAAGGAGCTCCATATGGAGACTGTTGTTTTGTGTTTAACTTATGATTAAAGTTGTTGCACGTCCGCCGGTTCCCGCTTCAAAATGAGCGAATTTGAGCCACTTATACATTAAGAAAGTGTTCAGAAAACACAAAACACCAGCGAAGAAACTCGACACATAGAAACATAAACACCTACTGCCAGCTAGCGTTTCGGAAGTGTTATTGCAGAGAAACAGAAACAGAGCGCACAAGTATAAATGCACTGCTACGTGCAAGGCTTGCGCCGTGGGTTATGCCGATCACTTGACGCAGAAGTATAAACCAGGCTTAAGGCACTCAGCCTGCGGCCTTGTGTCAACGCATGCCTCCCACCAGAGCTGATATGCAGCCATATCCCACTGCTGTGTGATATTACTCATGTATATAGAAAGCATATATATTAAACAATAACATGTTTTTTTTTTAAATAAATGAAGAAATTAAATTAAATGAACTTTACAAATACTAAACATTGCAATTTTCACTGCAAAAATACTGTCAGGGATTAAGCAAAACTAAGCAAGCAGTTGCTTGAGGGAAATGGTTTTTGCAGAAGTGAATGAAATATGATGTTAGTAAGACAAGGGGTCTGTGCTGAATATTCATTTCTGGCACTTTTACAACTAAACAAAGAAATTTGTCTTGGTAGTGTGCCACAGTTCAAACATTTTGGGCATACCGTGGAGCCAGCGGGAGTTATACTGGTCGGTCCTCATTGCCGTGTGTTTGCCCAACGTGCGAAAGATGGCAGAGTCTGTTCCCATAAAATCGATGTAGACGCCGGCATAAAGCTGGCCATCTGCCAAAACAGAGCGAGCATAAGGGAGATAAGGAGAGATAGAGAGATAAACTTGACAAAATGAGCCCATCCATGTCTGAAACAAAAGACAGGATGCTTTGTAAATATATATTTTTTAAGAATGGAGGAGAAGTATGATGGTAATAAGAGGTTCGTACTTATCAAAGCTGAGACGCTGTTGAGTTTGGGGTCGTAGGGGCATTTCCCTTTCCCAGAATCTACTTTACCAGGCTCCAGTCGGAAAATGTATTCCTGGAAGGGGGGAGAGCATAACAGATCATCATATTGATTCTCAGCTTACCTAAACACTTTAAGTTTCCAGTGATTAAGAGTGTGTGTAGGTATAAGCAAGGAAGTGAAATGCATACAGGTTCACTGGGATAAATGAAGAGAAAAACTAGTTGAGGTGGCAATAGAAATTTGAAGGGGACCTATTATGCAAAAATCACTTTAATAAGGGGTTTAAGCACAGTTGTGTGGTAACAGTGTGTGAATTTATCCAGCCTCTAATGGTAAAGATTAATTCATTCTATTTTTTATAACCACACTTCATAAAAACAGTCTGCAGAAACACTTTGATTGACATTCTCCCTTTGAACATGTCATCAGAGGGAGAAAGTCCCACCCATTAGTGAAGATCTCTCCCTCATTAGCATAAACAGCCCCGATTATAAATCTCCAGTTTTAGGATGCACAATTGAACACTGTAGTCACCATAGACTGCCTTATTCTGGGACACTTCTTTTGCCTTTTGTAGTTTTTCACAGAGATGACGTTATTCCTGTTTTTAATCCGCCACTATGCTGATGCACAGGTGTTTGTAGCTTTGCCCTCTTTTGAAAAGAGCACAACCTCATTTGAATTTAAAGTGACAGTCACCAAAACAGCACAATTTGGATCAAAGCTTAAAAGGGGCAGATTCAAAGAATCATTAAATATTATGTGTGTCTTTTTTTGAGTTGAAACTTCACATACAGACTCTAGGGACATCAGAGACATAGTTTAGATCTTGTAAAAGGGGCATAATAGGTCCCATTCAATGTATTTAAGCAACCTTTTTGTTTTTAAAGTTTGGGTCTTATATATTGATTAATGCCAACACTGATGATGTTTGACAAAAGACACCTGGTGTAAATCTGCCCAGAGGAAATAAATAAATGCCATAATCCAATATTTACAAAGTAGCTTCCAAAGAAAATGGACAATTTGTCACAACCATCATACAGTATGATGTTAGGCATTTTTACAAATGCACATTGCACAAATTACCCATAATCAGGGCCAGACGGAATCTGCGGACGTTTTTTGCCATTTCTGCGGAGAATTTTGGTAAAACTCTGCGGATTTCTGCGGAATTATTTTAGGAGTATCATAACTAAAACCTTAAAATGTGAAATAAAAAATAATATCTTTTTAACTTTTATTTAATGTTTAAAATGCAAATCCAGTTAGATTAACAGTAAATAGTTAACTGTAAGTAAATAAACAGAATTAATGATGGGCTACAAATCTGCGGAAATCTGCGGAAAATCTGCGAAAAATCTGCGGAATTCTGCGCGCGCAGATTCCGTGTGGGCCTACCCATAATGCACATATGCTGCAATGAGACACGATTCTGAGAAAAAAAAGAGGTCTTCTAAAGCAGTTTGTCCTTTTAATTGTTACATTGTACGACATGATGTCCAGTTTCTGATTCATAAAGATATTTTAGTCTATGATGAGTTCATAAATTTTACCCAGACTGCACTAAAGTTCATCTGGAAGTGGACTGAGACCCATCTTTTCACACTAGGGATGCACCAATACCATTTCTTTTGTAACCGATCTCGATACCAAAATTCTGAGTATCAACCAATACAGATCCGATCCCGATATTGTGCCTTTTTTTTTTTACTTTCTATAGTTTTGGTGATAAACTCTAATACTTAATATATCTTATTTAGTAAAAAATAGGACCTAATAAATTAGGCTACATTATTTGAGCATTCATTATGTCATTGACATGATCTGTTGTGGTCCAGCTTATGTTTCCTTTTTTAATATTAAGATTTTTCTTTGAAATCTGTAATAGGCAACCACTATTGACCCTAATCGTTGGTAAAATAACCAGCCTTTTAGCAAAGCCTGATATTTTCCTGCAGGTTTGATGCAGACTATACTAAACTGTCACGCAGTTGGAATTGTGAATGAATGGAGAATAATTGACAGGCGCAGCGGAGGGAAGCGCTGAATTGAACATGAACTTAACCACTTGAATAATCATCTGTCCTTCACATTAAACTATAGAATGGCTTCAGAACATTTGGGATATGCTACTTCCATGGCTTTTGGTGGCTTATAAATTACACAGAACAAGATTGGATTTGTATTAGTACCAGCTGTCCGATACCCAATCCATCAAAAATATGAGGTATTAAATTGATATCCAATCCAAGTATCGGGATTGGTGCATCCCGAGTTCACACTTAGATATTTCTTGATAATGTTAGCAAGTTTGGCATGCTGTCTCAGGAGAGAACCCTGAGCTAGGAGATAATTGAGCCCAGGGCTCCCGCCTGCTCAAAAAGCATGTAAGGGGTATGAGATCAGGTAGTTCTCTTTGGAATACAAAAATAAAGAAGTAGTTTTAGACAAGTTACTTATAGTATATTTGGATTAATCAGATTAGCTTATGATTGCGGATGCTTTTCTCGAAATTAGTTTGTGAAACTTCACTTCACACAGAGTTCACACTTTATTTGAATAACCAGACTAACAAAGAAATCACACCAGTGTTTGTTTTAGTCAAACCAACCATGCTAAGTATAAATGAAATTCTATTTGGTTTTTTGGGTTAGTAACAAACACCTTCAATTCTAGTATTTGGGGAAATTTTCACTAAAGGTCCACTCCATCCAGTTTGCATGCCAGTCAAAAATATGTAAAACATAATTTAATAAAGCTTGCTCTGTTGTACCAAATATGTACAGCTACAAGTAAAAACACCAAATATGATTGAATTACCCATTAACTAAAATAAGCACATCTAAAGAGTCCACACTTATCTGAATATATTAGCAATTCAGCAAATTCAAGTCTCAACAAAGAACTTGTTTTGGATAGTTCACAAAAATCTGTTGGATCCTTTCTACTTTCTAAGCTCTTCACGCACTCCACAATAAAAGGCAGTGATGAATTTAGTGCTGACTAACCACTTTTCCAGCATGTGTGGGTGTGGGAGTAATCACTGCACGTTCTGCTAGATTTCTGCACCAAAGGCAGGCTTTGGACAAGTGGAGACAAACTTGAGAAAGACAAACTCTAAAGACAACAGTTCCTCTGCCGCTTCTTTCAACGCCTTCAGCAGCTGAGAAAACCAGCTGTTGAAAATCCAAACACTGTGAGAACAGAACCTGTCCTTACACTTCTAAGGAAAAACCACACACAATTATATTATAACTTATAACGCATCTGGTCTTAACCCTTATATTATGCATGGTCTTGGCACTGAGATGAATTTTCATCAATCTGATCAAAGTGGATGACACTAAATAAAGGTCTAAACAAGATCTAAAACGCTTTGAGCTTGTTGAAAAACACATTTGATTTTTATATTTTACCGACACTTTATAGGCATGCATTTGATCTGCTGATGTGTCAATTTTGCTGTGAATCAATCTTCTTGCTGTTGCTACTGTAATGTTACTGAATCACAAACACACACACACACTTGTACAGCTATCTTTATGGAGACTTCCAATAGATGTAATGACTTTTATAATGTACAGGCTGTGTATTTCATCCCTCTAGCCCTAAACCCAACTCTTACAGGAAACAATCTGCATTTTTACATTTTAAAAATACTCAATTCTGTGATTTATGAGCTTTTTTTTCTCATGGGGACAAAAAAATATCCCAACAAGGTCAAAGTTTACCGCTAGGTTCTGTAGAAGCTTTTTGCCACTGGCCAACAGACTGTTAAACTCTTAAAGGGTCACTATGTATTTATCTCTGTTTTTTTTTTTTAAACTTGTATGTACTATTGTGATTTGCACTGTAGATCAGCCTGACCATGAGGACCGTCAGCTGCTATGTACAGTTGAAGTCAGAATTATTAGCCCCCCCTGTTTATTTTTTCCCCAATTTCTGTTAAACAGAGAGATTTTTTTTCAAGACATTTCTAAACATAACAGTTTTAATAACTCATTTCTAATAACTGATTTATTTTATCTTTGTCATGATGACAGTAAATAATATTTTACTAGATATTTTTCAAGACACTTCTATACAGTTTAAAGTGACATGTAAAGGCTTAACTAGGTTAATTAGGTTAACTAGGCAGGTTAGGGTAATTAGGCAAGTTATTGTAGAACGATGGTTTGTTCTGTAGACAATCAAAAAAAAATATATATAGCTTAAGGGGCTAATAACTTTGACCTTAAAATGGTTTTTAAAAATTAAAAACTGCTTTTATTCTAGCTGAAATAAAACAAAAAAGACTTTCTCCAGAAGAAAAAATATTATCAGACATACTGTAAAAATTTCCTTGCTCTGTTAAACATCATTTGGGAAATATTTTAAAAAGAAAAAAATTCAAAGGGGGGCTAATAATTCTGACTTCAACTATATGATTCTTTTTCAAATATATTTTGTTATATTATGCTATTTATTGTTTAGGGTTATTTCTATTGGAACTGTGGAGCCAATGCTACAAAATTTCAGTCTGTGTATACATACATGCTATTGACAATAAAGTACTTGACTGAATTTACCAGTATTATACTTGTGGGGACATTTGGTCCCCACAACGAGGAATACAAAGTACACACACAAACAAATAAAAATGAAATAAAAAAACTTCTACTTAGAGTCTATCTGATGCGCAATATAAAAATCATAGCCATAATTCTAACATAGACATAGAAGTAAGAAAAAAGTTGAAGTTTGAAAAGTTGATAAAAGAATCTAAATCCTTTGTCCCACCTTGGGTGCATATGGTTCTGGTGAGGCACTAGGGTCTGCAGCTCGACTGGTTCGGCCTCCTGCACGAGGCATCTGATCTTGGAGAAAACCCTATAAAACAAGGCGTGTACCTCAATAAAAGACCCGTTTCTATGAATTCAGTTAGGACCCAAGAGAGCGTCCCTGGCTGTGCTCCAACAAGGAAGAGATGAAAAACATTATGATGGCTGCAGTTTGGTGTGTCAAGAAAACAGATAAAGAAGTTGTGTTTAAAGCATGCACATGCTGAAAAATAACCTTTTTAGCACATTAAAATCCCCTTTTCATGCATATAATAGAAACAGACATGCATGTCAGAAAAACATATAACAGTGAAGAAATATATTAGAATTCAAAACCTGAGACCACCACTGAAATTTTGTATTTTTTTTATTCATATGATTTTTCATGACTTTTTCACATTTTATTTTAAATAGTAAAGCATTTTCAGGTTGATCTCTGAATTTGTTTGTGTGAAAACTTAAAAACTGACAAAAGTTGTACTTATTTATAATAGTGTACAATAATTACAGATACAGAGCTCTATTTTAACGGTCTAGGTGCAGAGTCTAAAGCGCATGGCGCAAAAGCATTAAAGGTGTGTCTGAATCCACTTTTGCTATTTTAAGGACGGAAAAATACGGTTTGCGCCTTAGCGCATGGTCTAACAGGGTTGTGCTTATTCTCTTGATGAGTTGTGTGTGTTTTGAGCATAACGTGCATTAAACCAATCCGTCTCATCTCCCATTCCCTTTTAGAGTCAGTTGCATTGCGCCATGGCGCATTTACTATTTACATGGCGGACTTTGTAAGATGAAAAACTGAGCACTTCACTAGCGAGAAAACATTTTAACAAACAATCTGCGCAAGGATAACAAACGAGCCTCCTCCATTCGGACTCTTTACTTTCTCTTTCTCTTTACTTTTACTCTTTACTTTTGTGGATAAGGAAGCGGTGTTGTACGCACTCCACTGAAGACATCCATTAGCCTACATATTTAATTTTGTTTGTTAAGAGTAAAGATTTGTTTCAAAACTATTTCTAAATTCAGTTCTAATTTCCAGCAAACTAAAAAATTAACAATAAAATGAAGTGTGGTCAAAAAACTTATAGAGTTATATCCAGACAAACGTCCTATTCTTATGCCCCATGGTGATGCATATGTCTCCAAAACCCGACAGGTGGACAAATCTAAACTTGTTTTTATCAAAACAAATATAAATATGCATATAATAAATTATACTACTACTAATAATAACATTATACAAATGCAAATTGTTATGAATAAACTGAAAAAGCCCCCCGACATGAAAAAGGCATGGAGGCAGGGGTTTTTATATTTATGTAGAAAATAATAATTTTTGTAACATTTTAAACATTAAATTTTTTCATATGTACAGATATTTGTGTATTGCTGTACACCCTGTGTGTATTAATCAATGTGTAAGCGTTTGGACAACTGACGTGCTCTGCGCTGGACTTTTAGTTGTTTAGTTGAGCAGTCTATTTCAGTTCCTCAAAATAGCAATGTGTAAACACCTTGCCATGACACATCCATATTTTAGACCAGTATGCCCATGAGTCCACAAACTGGCGCAAATCGATTTGCTATTTAAACAACGTGGTGCAAAATGTGAAAATTAGGGTTGCGCTGGTCTGAAAATAGCAATAAATCGCACCAAACACATCTTGCACCTTATTGCGCTGGGTGTACGATAGGGCCCACAGAGTTAGAGAGAGATTTTATTTTAAATCAGAAAACATTTTTCTTAGTGATCTCAGAATTCGATACCTAAAAACGTCTTAATGATGTTCTCCTGGACAGTGCTTAATGATGGGACGTGGTCATGGGAAAGAAGGGAGGTGAAATTGGGACTGGTGTTAAATGTAATTACCCTCCTAAACACTAGGAAGAGTAACAGAGTTAAAAAGACATACAGGTGGTAAAGATTATCCTGTTTGTTCCAGGGTGGGGAAACATTCCTCTCTAATGACATAATACCTTTTGACTAAGGTAGCCAACAGCTTGATCCCCTGACCTGCAAGTGGTAGCAGGTGACCTGTGAATGATGGTTTACCTGTGCCCTTTGGCCTCTGTCCACATAGGTACAGATGGGGTTGTAAGCTCCCGTCCCGCACACATACAGGTGAGTCCGGTTCCACGGCTCGATTAGACGGATGAAATTACCACATTCTCCCTGTTGACACAGAACAGAGAGAGATTAGCAGAGCTGTCATGGTTAAATAATGATGCTTCCAGATGGATTCAGACTACAGACAGGCTCATGTTGGGAAAACGACTTTAGAATTGGCAAAGATGCTGGTACTCAGTAGGGATGCATATTGAAATTCTAAAAAAAAAGAAAACTTAATTTAATTTAATATGCTAAATTAAATAGCTAATTAAATGTATATTATTAATTTAGTTAAAATTAATTTATTGAAAGGCAGTTCATTCTGCTATTGTGACCCCTGATAAATAAAATACTAAGCCGATTGAATGTGAACAAATGAATGAATTTATTTTAAATGTTTTAATGAAATTATGTTTTTAAATGTATATACTTTTTAATGGTTTTTATGAACTTTTCTAATATTATTTAAAATATTTTTAAATGTAATTTATTATGGCTGAATTTTAGCATCCTTAGTAGTCTTCAGGCTCCAATTATCTAAAAAAAAATATTTTGTTGCATTTTCAATATTGAAAACACTTAACATGCTGCTTAATATTTGTTTATATTACAGACCCCCTAGTTTTTCACGATTTTGTTTGTGATTTTTATAAAAAAAAAAAAAAAGACTGATTTTGACAAATCATAAAAATAAAGCTTCTTTATTTTGGTCTCTTGTCAAGACAAGATCTAAAATGGTAGGGATTAAGCCAAAGGAAGGTTGTATAACTCTTATTTTTATTCACAAACTTACTTTTTCTCTCTCTCAGATTTCACTCCCCGGAGCATCTGACACCATTTACCTCACACATAAGACATGTGTTAGGGCTTCCCCTACCGTAATACAACTAAACCACGGATTGGCATAAAACTCGTCGCAGGGAAGCGTTTTCGCTCGTTAACTGCATGGAAAAAGTTAAACTAAATAATTTATCGATTTCACGTGTCATACGCACAAAACGCTAGACACAGGGTGTCTAGTCGCATCTTTGCATTGACTTCGCATATAAATCACTCTCGATTCATGCGCGCCTATTTACTGCACAGGCTGCAAAACAATCCACCCTCCTTCCATGTAGTGTAATGAAAGGATTGTGAGGGCACAAGTGAGACGTCATTTTTTGAGAGATTTTTTGCGCTGCGTATGCAACATCTATAAGTGACCTAAAACAACTAATTGCAAACTGAAATAAATATATTTTGATTATATGGTCTGGAATTGGATGTTTTATGAGATTGTTTACATTTTTGCGATTATTTTGCGTTTAATTAAGAATTTTGCAGGATCGTAAAAACTAACAACTATTGTTGATTTTGCGTTGGATTCAGCGATAAATGCATTTATTTTCACGTTTGATCGGTTTAATGTGACTTTGCTGAATTAATCTATTAATTTCCTTAAGGAATAGTTCCCTAACCTTCACTAGTTTCTTTCTTCTCTTGAACACAAAAGAATATTCAAGAATGTTGGAAACCTGTAACTACAGATTTACAAAAAATACTATTCAATTTATCTTGTTCTGTGTTCAAATTAACAAACAATAATTGTTTGGAACAAGTGAAACTATCCCTTTAAAAAAAAAATCATACTGGCACATTACTTTGATTGGTGTTTGTTGCATATAAGCAAACAAAATCGAGTAATTAAGTATCCAGTTTCATCTTGCTGAAATCTTACATTGATGTCTTTCCCTGAGAGGACACATTCCGTCCTTTTCTGCGGAGCCACAGGCCAGTGAATCTGATGAAAAACACAAAGATATACAAATGTGGGTCATCCTCATCCAGTGGCCGTATTTACTACCAAGCTTACTATGGCCATGCCTTGCTTATAGCTGAGTTTGTTGCAGTTGAGTAACTGATAAATCTTACTATAAGGGGCTCTTTGTTGATGTCATTCAGGTCTAGAGACAGAATGTAATCCTTGCTGCCCACATACATGCGATCATGGTCCTCGTCCATGCGGAGGATTCTGTAGTCCGTCGAGTTCAGCAGGAAGGCAAAGTGATGGGCTGTTCCAGTAGACTTCAGCTCTAAAAACCAAGTAGAGATAAATAATAATTAAATGACAAAAATATTTGCATTAAAAATGTAATTACAATTTCTTTGCTAAGGTTTACAATTGTGTATTACTCCCTGACCCAATGATAGCATTTTTTGGTTGGTCAGATTTTCTGAAGACTCAACCAAAATGTACAGTTACCTGTTCAGTATGGCATGCTGATAGCTAAGAAAGTTATACTTTGTTTCTGGAAGAAAAAAACGTCAGGCCTCTCTTTTCTGACTGGCTTCTTGGAAAAATTTAGACTGATTTATACTTTCGCCTGGCGCCACGTTGCGCCTCGCGAAATGGACAAGGCTTTTATACTTGTTCGCCGTTGTGATATTCTTTAAAATGACAGGGGGCGGTCAAAAGAAACCCACCGTAAAGTCAGACGAATAAACAGAGAAGTAGGAAGTTTCCGAAACTACGTCATATCCTTAAGTGAAGTTTCACAAACTAATTTCGAGAGGAGCATGTGATATGATTGATCGCAGCTGGTCTCTCATCTACAATCATTAATTAGCCAATCAGATTAATCCAAACTCACTATAAGTAGCCTAGCAAAAAGTACTCCCATATATTCGTTTTCCGAATAAACCCCCCATCCACCCCTTCTCCCCCTTTCTTCCTTTACCAAGGGGAGCTCTCGAGAACTACCTGATCTCTGTATGAACGAGACCTGAAGTACATGCTCAATCGGCCAGGCGTGAGCCCTGGGCTCAATTATCTCCGAGCTCCAAGTTCTCTCCCGGGACAGCATGCCAAACCTGCTAACATTTGTCAAACAATATCTAAGTGTGAACTCTTGAATATTATTGATATTTAAACTAATTATTTTTATTATTTATTTTAATGATTATAAAGATTTTTATAACCATTTGAGATTTTTTTTTAATCAAATTTTGATGCATCACTTGCTTTTGTTCATATCTCGGACAGTTTTAGTTACTAAAGTTTTTTAAAATATCAATGACAACAGAACATGTGTATTAAAAGGGTCTGTGTCTCCACTTTTGCCATGGCCTCTCCTTTTTTGTTTTTAACAAACTTATCCCTCAAGTTTTTCTAAACTTTAACAAAAACTTTTCTCCTTTCCTACTGTTGCAATTTCTAGCCAAGAATTATTGGTCATCTGGTTATCCCTATGATCATGCATGAACGGATCATAAAGATGTCTGTACAGATGTACCTATTTCAGACAAAATTTCTTCAAAGTGTTTCATATTCAACTCAAATGAAACACGCCGCTGTTCACACTGTTCGCTTGAGTCTCAAAACAGTTTGTGCGCTCCGCCAGCCGAAAGCATGTCGTGCACCCAAAGTGAACCTTCGCAAACTCCGCGATGACATCACATTCGTCGCACGCACTCAAGCGAAACCAGCGAACACATAGAGTATAAACCAGGCTGTAGATATGCCACCTCTAGGAACTGTTTTTTCTTTCCCCATACTTCTATTGCAGTCTTTTTGTAGGTCATTTGTCTTGTATTTCACCATTTCCCCTGGTTTCATGCTTTATTTTACATTTTGCACAGATTATTGTTACATGATGGGTCTGCAAACACTATAATAAAAAAGTATTAAAAAAAATAATTGCAAAAAATGACAAGTTTCCACATCTCCCATTGGACAAACAAATAGTTAACCACTCCCCAAATTCATGCTATTGGCTGAGCCGATGTTTTTGTAAATTGGGTTATTTGTGCTTGAATTGCACAATTTTAAAAATCACTCAATCCAGATGGGTCTCAGACCCAAAATGCTTAGCTTAGGAGGCCAAATCCTATCCATTAGGCCACCGGGACAGTTCTAACTAGTGTTTTATTGCTCCTTAGTTATTTTCAGTACAGTGGTTTCTGGAATTCATACAGAACAATTGGACTTGTCAGTTCAATAAGTAAAACACAACTGTATGATTATGAACGCTAAAAAATAATAATGAAAACAAAACAACAGAAAGTGTTTGAACGTCTACAGTATCAGCACCTCAGAAGATTTATCAAGTATAATAAGCCTTCTATTGGATGCACATCCACTCTCCCAATCCACAAACGCTAAAAAGACAGGCTATCAATCCAAATACTATAGGCATTGCCAAGTCACAGTCGTTCCTCAACAAAACAGCATCTGTACAGCTCTATGGATATGACCGGGATGCAATTCTCTGCTGAGCTGGCTGAAGGCTTTCCTTGAGGTTCAATCCCCTGGCTGCATTCCTGCCTCTTTTGTTATTATTATTGTTATAGCTCTGTTTTTATAGGGTAGATTTCTTGGGGATCTTTGGCTCCCAGACAGTTCTCGTGGGGCCTCCAGAAGTCTTATATTTAAATACAACTACCAATGCTGGGGTGTCCCGCTTTGTTTTTTTCTCCCCCAACAAGCTCTGTTTCCTTTGTTGGAAATTGAGTATTTGGTCTATAGGAGACATCTATGCATTGGCAGTGATATTGGATATTTAACTGTGCATGTTCATTTCCTCTGGTTTTTGTATTTAGTTTAGGTCTGCACTGCTGTAATGTAATGCTCTTTTTGCGTCCTGCATTAGCACAAATCATTTTGTTAGTAAAAAAATAAATTAGTTTTAGTTGGAATAAAATCATTTTAATTGATGAATTCCTAACAATATGTTTAGATGAAAAATAAATAAAGGGATGGGGTTGATGTGCATATTTATGTTTTTGCATACCTACACCATTGGTACAAATAAAATGGATTATTTTTATATTATTTTTTAAATAAATATCTGTTTTGGATATCGGTTATCGGGCACATAGACACAAAATAATTGGTGTTGTTATAGGTTCTAAAAAACATTTTGTTGGACTTGAGTGAAACAAATTTTAGACTGAATTTTAGACCATCACAAAACCCGTTTACGGCATTCAACAACATCAGTCTGTGCCATACATCATCATTATGCCATTTCTACGTCATTGCAAAACTTTCCAGCTGATCTGCTTTGTATCATTTTCCTCTCTTTTTGCATTCATATGTAAATTGCACAAGCTTATTTCACAAATTTACTCATCTGAAAGGTCAGAAAAATCACTAATTACACCTACATTGTACATATATCCGTAAGTTAGCAGTTTTTCGTATTTTGTGATTTATGTTTTTACCACCCCCCACCCCCCCACCCCCCTTTTGGTGCTTTTAAATTGCATTATGGGACCTTAATCATTCTTCCAATTTTTCCCCTTAGAGAAATTATTAGCCATCTTTATACCAATCAGCAATCTTTATACCATGTGTAAACAGGACCAAAACTGTTCATGAATATTACACATTGACATTCATAAGTTTGGTTTCGTAAATCTGGCCTTTGATCCATAAAAACCCACATCATTTAAAGTGCCCCAATTATGGGTTTTTGAAAATGACCTTCCATACAGTGTGCGACACAGCTCTAAGTGAATGAAAACATCCAGCTGAGGTTTAAATCTGAAAGTATGCCGTGTTTAAAACTATTGATTCTTTAATGAAATAGTCTACTCTGTCGAATGAATGAATCGAGTTGGGTACAGATCTTTTGCTTGAACGTGTCGATGTTGTTACGATACATCACCAAATATGTAGTATAGGTTCAGGTAAAATGTGAATGCGCTTTCTTTTCAGACACTAGCGGAGCGAGGGCTCATGGGGGATCACAGGACTGATCATTACGCGAACAGATGATGATCCCTGACAGATGGAGATTCGGCTGCGGGGAATAAAGGGTTAAAGTTCATTTTCACAACAATACCACAGTATAGCCAACCTAGTGCCTAGTCTATGACTAGTAACCTAGTCATTTTTGATACAATAACCTACGCAGCAACGTGGGATTCATCAGCCGTTTGCTATTAAAGGAAGGAGCAGCAGAGACTATTATGTATGGGACTTTGTCAGACTTTGACAGGGACTTTGTCAGTAACTGTTACAGTTTATGTGGACCAGTTTCTTCTTCCTCCGGATCATAACATGTAAGTGTGATTAAAATTGTTACCTCATTTTGTGTAGTTTGCAAAATATGGGTTTAATTGTGTGTAATAAGTTGTAATCGCCCCGTGCAGCTTGTAATCACGTATCTATTATAGATCAGTGCTTGTACTGTATCTCTCAGGTTAAATCTATGTAGGTTATGGTTCATGGAGTTCACAGTGTAGTCTCTTCGAATGACCATGGAGGACTGTGTCGGATGTTTTGCAAAGGGAGCCTGTCGAAGGAAACCTTTAGAGAATGGAATGTCACGACTCATGTTACTATAACGCAACGTACTGGCTTCTGTCTCCGATAGAGTCTACCTGAATGGTGGATGGTGGATGGTGGAAGGAGAAATAATGCTTTGCAGATAGCTGGCAGAGATCGGCCAAGCAAATCTTACTGTGACAATTCCCTGTTCTATTGTGAAACAGATCTGCGCTGGAAGACTTGACCAAAAAAGCATGCTTTCACTTTGCAGCTCAAGGTCAAATGGGCAAGTTCATAATGAAAAGAGACAGCGGACCACATAACACCATCATCAGATTTGAGAAAGACAAAATGTTCGATTGCTCAAGGCCCAACGCATGGAAAAGTGCCATCACAAATGCATGAAACAGTCTGTAATATAACCGCAAGAACATGATGTCTACAGAGATGTAACGAAACACTTTTAAAATAGGATAAATGCAGCCTTGGCTTACTTTTTTGGCTTTCGATAATTGTGTGTGGTTTGTACAGCAATCATAAAATGCTTGGTTTTGGAGAGAATCACAAAGTTATGCAACAATTTGTATAGAAAATAATTTTTCAGCAAACTCTTTATGTGACATAAAATGACATATAAATACCTTTAATTTTACTTTCCCTAAAACACTGTGTTGTTTCAACGTCTAAAATGCAAATTGTCTTAATCATGACGGCAATGAGTTCCCCTTCGGGAGGGGAACTTCAATGCTATGTGGAAAAACTTCCACTATGGGGGATTTCGTCAGAATCCAATCATCTGAAAGAGTATAAAAACGGGCCAATGAAATGCCAATGAGTTGGCAGCGTCAGCGTGCACAGCTGTCTTGAATGACAATCAGTCTGGCATAAAAGGCTAGCATGTGCTCAGCAACGCTATCCTTTTCGCTTTCAGAGCCTTTCACGAGCTTCTGAGAGAGTCTATGAGGGTATCTCCAACCTGTGTCTACAGAGAGAGATCGAGAAGCAGCTTCTCCCGGTCCAGAGCGTGTATACGCAGTGGCAGATGGTCGAGCTGGGTTGTTCTCCCTTGCCTGGCGTCCTTTGGGTCCGGTCCTCCAAGAGCGGTATGTATATAGGAAGCAAGTTTCCTAAAAGAGCAACACGGTTGTGCAGCGCGTCTTTTTCAAGACGTCGCTCCGACCGTGCGTTTCTGGTTGCGGTGGTTTCCTGTCCCCGGATGATGGGCACGAGCACTGCGTTTCATGTCTGGGGGTCCAGCATGTTGATGCGGTGCTCGCGGGCAGTGCATGCCATCATTGTGATGTCATGTCTGCTGCGCAGTTAAGATCGCGGCTCGCTCTTGCAAAAGAGCGACCCACCCCAGTTGTCCCCCGCACTGCGGTTGGCACTCGGGCAGATCTGAGGGTTTCAGTGGGAGTAAATCCGCCGCCCTCGGGCTCGCGGACCTCTCGCTCCTCCACGCGCTCCATCCAAGCTTCAGGTGAGAGAAGCGCTCCATCCTCGGGTGGTCGCCCTCTCACTTGATGACACCGAGGATCAGATGTCCATCGCTGCATCGGAGGATGGGCTGTCATTGTCTGATGAGGATGCGAACCCGCTCGCTCCCTCCCTCCGGGGTGGAGAGCACGGTGTTGGCATCTAAAAAGCAGACATGATGGCCGTGCTTTCCCGGGCTGTTTCGGCCGTGGGTCTGGTGATGGTTTATCCCCCAGCTCCGCGGCCGGACCGACTAGATGGGTGTTATGTGGAGGATATAAGAAGGCAAGACCTTCTAAGCCTTCCGTCCCCTTCTTCCCGGAAAGTGCGCAGTAAGCTCACGCAGTCTTGGAGGGCACTTTTTTCTCTGCCCGATCTGCGTGCGCTTTCATCCTCACCATCCTTGGAGGGTTGGTTGTCATTGTCTGATGAGGATTCGAACCTGCTCTCTTCCTCCGGGATGATGGGCGTGGCGTCGAATCCAGAAGCAGACTTTGCAGCCGTGCTTCCCAGGCTGTTTCGGCCGTGGGTCTGGAGATGGTTTATCCCCCAGCCCCGCGGACGGACCGACTAGAGGGGTGTGATGTGGAGGAGATAAAGGAGGCAAGACCTTCTAAGCCTCCACGTCCCCTTCTTCCTGGATGTGCACAGGAAGCCCACGCAGTGCGCTGCGTGCGCCTCCGCCCTCACCATGCATGCTACGGCCACCTACCAGCGCTCCCTAGCGCAGGCGCTGGCCCAGCTGCGCGGGGATGGTTCCGACCCAGGACTGAGCATGAGCTCCGCACAGCTATCGACTGAAGTCGGCTGTGTGTGCCCCAGGGAAGGACGATGGTCACATTAGTGGCCCAGGAACGCCACCACGGGCTAACCTGGTGATCTGTGTGATGCTGACAAAGTTCGCTTTCTTAGCTCACCCATATCCCAGGCTGGCCTGTTCGGCGACACCGTCAGTGAATTCGCCCAGGAATTCACGCCGGTGAGCGAGCAGTCGGAGGCGATGGGTAATACCATCTCTCGGCGGGATCGTAAAACCGCTCCTCCCCCGCCGAGCCATCCACATCCACTGCTTCACGCCGAGAGCGCCCGCCTGCGGCTTTGCTCGGTCGCCCCCGCCTGCGCCTCTGGCCAAGCGGCTGCGCCGAGCATCTCGCAGGCAACCAGCGCTCCCCGCCCCAGGGCGCCGCTAAGTTCGGTAAACGAACCGCGAAGCGTCCCTGAGACGGGCCATCTGGAGAGGAGGAAATTTGCTCTTTCCCCGCTGGAGGGCGGGGCTCTTCTTCTAAACAGCGTTAAAAAACGCTATCAAAAACCTCAGAGAAAGAGCATTTTTTCCCTTCCCCGGATGTGACAGCCCCGAACACTGCCAGTCTGGGACGCTATGCTTTCCAGCTCGCAGGATCGGTGCACTTCGCCAGTGGCTCGCGGAGCGAGAGAGAACGGTCTCCTTTCTCTCCCCCTCCCAGCCCACCTCCGGAGTACGGGTGCGAGACAAGAGCGAAGCTCTTGCCTCCTGCTCTCCTGTGGGACCCCAGTGCTTCCCGGTTGAGCCCACCCACTCCGCGCTGCCCCACCGCTGGTACGTCAGCGATCGTGCGGACGAAGCCACTTGCGAGGGCTCTGCCTGCCTGGTTAGCGCGGGCCAGCCCATCGCAATGGCTCATCCGCGCGATCAGACTCGGCTACGCGATTCAGTACGCGAAACGGCCTCCCAAGTTCACGGGTGTGTATTTCACCAGGGTCAGCCCTGCGTCCGCCCCTGTCTTGCGAGAGGAGATTGCTGTCCTCCTGGCGAAGGATGCAATCGAACCGGTCCCTCCAGCCGGGATGGAGAGCGGGTTTACAGCCCGCACTTCATCGTACCCAAAAAGAGCGGTGGGCTACGGCCAATCCTTGATCTGCGCTTTTTGAACCGCTGGCTTCACAAGCTGCCGTTCAGAAAGCTTACGCAGAAAGCGCACCCTCCGGAGCGTTCGTCCTCGGGATTGGTCTGCAGCAGTAGACCTGAAGGACGCGTACTTTCTCCATACTTCCACGCCACCCGTCAGTTTCCTGCGGTTTGCGTCTGAAGTCGAGTCTGGCGGTACAAGTCCTCCCCTTTTGGCTCTCTCTGTCTCCGCGGGTTTTCACCAAGCTCGCGGAGGGTGCCCCAGCTTCGGCTTGCGGGCATCCGCATACTCAATTATTTCAAGCGACTGGCTGATTTCAGCGCGCTCGCGGGATTAATTGATTACGCACAGAGACAGGGTGTTTCGGCACTTCGACCAATTGGGGTTTCAGGTCAACCGAGAAAAGAGCAGCCTCGCCCCCGTGCAGAGCAACTCTTTTCTCGGGTTGGAGCTGGACTCGATCACCATGACGGCGCGCCTCCCCCGAGAGCGCGCCGGGCTGATGCTGGCCTGTCTGAGAGAGTTCGACAGGAAAATGTAGTCCCACTGATATTATTTCAGAGGCTCCTGGAGCATATGACATCCGCAGCCGCGGTCTCGCCGCTCGGATGCTCCATATGAGACCACTTCAGCATTTGCTTCACGATCGGGTCCCTAGACGCGCATGGCACGCGAGCGCGCACCGGGTGACTGTCACTCCGCTGTGTCGCCGCGCCCTCAGCCTCTGGATGGACCCTGTGTTCTACAGGCCCGCGGGCCTCTAGAACAAGCGTCCAGGCATGTCGTCGTTTGACGGATGCTTCCAGTTCACGCTGGGGGGCCGTGTGTTGCGGGCATGCAGCTGTGGTTCCGTGGTAGGAAACTGTTGCATTGGCATCTTAACTGCCTGGAGCTGTTGGCAGTGTATCTCACGCTGCACCGTTTTTTACCGGTGTTAGAAGGGAAACACGTGCTGGCAGGACGAACAGCATGGTGGCGATGGTGTTATATCAACCGCAAGGGAGATATTCGCTGTCGCCGCATGTCTCAGCTCGCTCGCCGTCTGCTCCCCCGGAGTCATACGCGGCAATCGCTGCATTCCATTTTTCCCCGCCGAGCTCAACCGTGCAGCCGCTGCGCTCTCACGGCAGTTCGCCTGGGAGAATGGAGGCTCCACCCCCGACTGTCCAGCTGTTATGGGTGCGTTCTGCGCACTGGCTACACAGCTGGCCCCGGGGCGTGCGTAATACGCATTTCTCCAGTGAGCCTACTCGCACAGATGCTGTGTAAAGTCAGGGAGGACGAGGAACAGGTCTATGCATTGCGCCTCTCAGGCCCAATCAAACCTGTATTCTAGCTCTCTCCTCGTGATGGCCCCTCCCTGGCATGTCCCATGGAAGAAACTTCTTTTTTGGGGACAGGCACCGTTTGGCACCCGCGCCCAGTTCTATGGACATCACGTGTGGCCCATAGATGGAGCGCGGAGGACTTAGGTGACCTACCGTTAGGTGGTTAACACCATCACTCAGGCCTAGAGCACCCTCTATGAGGCATGCCTATGCCCTGATGTGGAGTCTATTCGCTGTGTGGTGTACTTCTCTCCGAGAAGGAAACCCCAAACATGCCAGATCAGTGTGATGCTATCCTCCTTCAGTTGGCTGGAGCCAAGGCTGTCCCCTCCGCACTGAGGGGTTGGCGTGGCGATCATCCCCGCTCTGAGGATGCGGCGATGGCGGCGCGCTGGGAAAGCATCGCCTCATCATCCAGTCCCCAGAGGCGCGAGACGTAGATATATATCCTGTCCCCTCTCTTACCCATTTGAAGATCTCTCTTAGGAGAGGTCTGCTCGATCACTCGACTCAGTATCTATATGATTTCTGTCCAGGTAGACAGCTCTGCTGGTCGCGTTGGCATCGGTCAAATGGGCGGGTATCTGGAGGCATTTTCGGTCAGCGAAATGTGCCAGCGTTTTGGGCCGGCCCACTCTCACGTTTACCTGAGACCCCGGCCCACCTAGGTGCCCTAGGTTCCTACAGCGCTCGTCTAGACTATGTAGTGAACCTGCAAGCGCTGCCCACGGAGGAGGCAGACCCAGCCCCTTTATTGCGGTGTCCTGTTCGCGCTTGCGTATTATAACGGACCGTACTCAGAGCTTAGATCCTCTGAGCAGCTCTTATATGTTACGGTGATTGGCAGATGGGAAGTGCCATATCTAAACAGAGGTTGGCCCACTGAACAGTGAATGCCATCTCCCTCGCTCATCGAGCTAGGGCGAGCCGTGTCCCCCACTCGGAGCGCGCTCCACTCGGAGCGCGCATCCTTTTGGGCGTTAGCACGCGGCGCCTCTCTAACAGACATTGTAGAGCTGCGGGCTGGGCGACACCTGAGCATTTGTGAGATTTATCTTCGAGTGAACTGATTTCCTCACGAGCGGTGAATGAGGAAATTCGGTTAGGTGTTGTAAAACGCTTGCTGCGCCTTTCTCTCTAATACAGAGATACGTGCGCTTTTCTCGCTTTGTCAGTTGAGTTCCCCACTCGGCGAACCCTGCAGAGTTCCTCCGAGGCCCCCAGCATCTGACTCAGCGGAGGAGTCAAATGTTGGCCCATTACGTTGTAGGTATGCCCGCTGGTCATCCCGCGTTCTGGGTATAGGTGCCTGCTATGTGCGATCCCCGCTGGCGATCCCATACGCTCACTCAGCCACGATGTAGTCCCCCCTCCTAGGCGGGCTCGTGTCTTCCCTCCCCGCTAACCACCTCTTCATATGTGCACTCCCCCTTCTCAGGGCTAGTCCATATGCTATTTTGCCACCAGGTCTCCCCCTCCGGGCAGCAGGTGGCCTCCGCAGCGTCCTCCCTATCGGGACTGAACGCTTTCCCAACGTACTGTCGTATTTAAAAATTCCTAGAAACTACTAGGTGTATTTTACGACTCCCCGAAAAGAAGGTAAGTAGGGTAAGTAAGGGCCAGGGGACACGTTGGAGGACTGTGTCTCCAGCGATGCAGGTGCGCTCGTACTACTGCGTGGCGCGCCCCTCACTGGAGACATGGTAAGGTTCTTTCGTTGTGGCGCTTTCCATAAATTTCCCCATAGTGGAAGTTTTTCCACATAGCATTGAAGTTCCCCTCCCGAAGGGGAACGCTCAGGTTACTAAAGTAACCCTCGTTCCCCGAGGGGGGGAACGGAAATGCTATGTTCCTTCGCCACAATGATTGTCCCTTAGCTGTTGAGTGTGAAAGCCTCTTCAGCTAGAAAAGGATAGCGTTGCTGAGCACATGCTAGCCTTTTATGCCAGACTGATTGTCATTCAAGACAGCTGTGCACGCTGACGCTGCCAACTCATTGGCATTTCATTGGCCCGTTTTTATACTCTTTCAGATGATTGGATTCTGACGAAATCCCCCATAGTGGAAGTTTTTCCACATAGCATTTCCGTTCCCCCCCTCGGGGAACGAGGGTTACTTTAGTAACCTGAGCGTTCTTTAACATGTTTAAACAAACAAAAAAAAAACAGCCCAGGCTCATTGAAAATACATACCTCAGCCTACATTTTTGTGAAACTTAAAAAATACATTGCTCTGGGTGCATTTCTTTGCACGTTTCAGATGGCAAATCCACCAAAGGGCGCTGTCTACATTTTAGCAAATCTGAAACACATTGTTTGGGTTGGTTTTTAGATATACATTTCATGTTTATTTTGTGAAAACATGCTTTATCAGACTTGCATTAAAAGTACAACAGAAAGTAAGTAATGAGAAAACTGATTACGCCAGAAAATTTGTCCATACAGAGACAGATCTGTGACACAGTGTTGAGTAAGTTACTTTAAAAAGTAATAGATTACAAATTACTGATTACTACTGGAAAATTGTAATCTGATTACAATACTAGTTACATCATGTAAAAAGTAATCAGATTACTAATTATTTCACTTTGAAGTTACTTTTAAAACATATAAAATATACCTATAAAAATACTAAATAAACTGCAGCTCTTTCAGTAATTTAATATTCACTAAAAAACATTACACTGGGTTGATCACAGCAGCTTGACATATTCAAAATACTTAAAAGGTTCGCCCAAAACATAAAATTCTCTCATCATTCTCTTTTTTCCAATCCTGTTTGTCTTTTTTCACACATTTAGAAAAAAACTGGATACCTGTAACCATTGACATCTATAGTATGAAAGAGCACTGCAGTGTTTGGGTGTTTGTCTGATACACATTAGTCTACCTAAATGTATATATTCCAAAGTATGAAGCTGATCGGTCTGTTCTTGTCCCGTGACTCGCGGTTTTCAACTCGGTGGGCCTGGGAAATGTGAACGCGTGCAATATGCGCTCCCAATATGCACAAAAGACGAGATATGTGAGCAGCCTTATAAGCAGCTAAAAAAATTCAATTTAGCCTGTTTAGGCTGAGGTGGGCCACCGTGTTTTTGGGTGCTGGTGTCCTCCTTGGTGATGAGTATTGTTGTAGAATGCTTTCTGTTCCAGTGCTGAACAAGTTGCTGGTTGAGTTAAAAGCAGTCAAAAGTTCTTTAGAGACTGGACATAGACTGCATTTCACAGCAAATTTTTTTTTACGCTTAATGAAATCAAAGTAATGTCTGTATTTCCACTTGAAGAAGCAGCCACTCTCAACAGCAACCATTTCAGCTCGCATTCTCCAGCAATTTAAAAGCACATGCTTATTAACTGACGTTGCAGCAGAAAACGTGATTTAAAAGAAGCATTTTTTTCTTCCAAAAACTATATTAGTAAAGTAACGCAATTACATTGACTTTAGTAACTGTAATCAAATTACACAAATTTGAAATGTAATTCGTTACATTACTGCGTTCCTCAAAATTAGAATAATTAGACTACAGTAACACGTTACTATGGAACGCGTTACACCCTACTCTGGAAACAAATATATTGAATTACAAATCATAGACATCGTTAAGTTGTTTTGCGGCATTTTTTTGATGTTGTGCAAAGATCTGCACAAAAATAATCCTTTATTCGTCCTTAACATATCCCTGTCCTATGACGGTGCTGTGTTGCAGCTAGAAGAGCATATGCTGCGTAAAATACATAAATAAATACCAGAGTAGTTGGCAGTTCATTCCGCTGAGGCAACCCCTGATAAATCATGGACTAAGCCAAAGAAAAATGAATGAATGAATGAATGAATGAACGTATCCTTGTAAATATCATTAGTGTGAAAAAGAACAGTTGTTGGCATCATACTGCCCCCTAGCAATAATTTTACCTAGAAACTGCAGTCAAACATGTTGAATTACATTTTTTTGCGTTTCAATATAGGCCGAAGCACGTATATCCAATGAGCCGGTGTTAAAAAATAATGTAATTATATTTCGATATAAAACACTCTTTCACTGTGAAGTCAATGGAATGTACGAAGTATGGAGAAGCAGCCGTCACTACAAAGTACCAGTATACGAGTACGCTGTATCAGAAAAAATGATCTACTCCGCTCTTATACAAAGTGAATAAGCACGGGGCCACAGACAGCATAAGATCTCATGTACCTGTGTGGGCATTCCTGGCACATTGCTAAAATTCCACAATCTCTTTCATTTTAGGGTTCTAATTAAGCACAAGGGCAGGTCTGCCATGTTCCAACAAGTTCTCAGCCATGTCTGTATATTTTGCCAGCACTTATGATGCAGTCTAGTAAGAGAATAGCAGCGGTAACTGAGCAATTTTCCATGACAGAAGTGTGTATATTTTATTGTTCGTGAGTTATGTATATACAGACAAAACAAAATGAATACCTGTGACTCCAGTGACGATACATTGAGGCCGTATGAAGCGTGATGATCAGTCGGTGCGAAGAAACTAAACATTATATCTTTAAACTACACGTTTGCCAAATGGTCCTTAGTTACAGTCTGGAGTGTGAGAAAATTTAAATGACAATTAAATACAATTTATTTTCTCCTACATTATGGGTGCACTTACACTATACTATCCAAATCGGGCCCAGGCACGTTTCCCGGTTCGTTTGACAAGTGTGAGTGCTCCAAATCTTTTTCCATTTTTCCTGGTTATAAAAGGTGTGCCAGAGAGCGGTTCGGTTGGGCTTTGGCACAGTACACTTCATCACCTTGAAATTATAAGGTTCTATCTGCACTCTGAATGACTTTGAGATATTGAGCTTCAAAGTTTTTGCATTCCATATAGCAAACAGTATGTGTGTAACATTTGTTTTTTAAATAAAAAGTCTTAAAATGTAAACAACTTATAAAAAAACATCCCATAATGTAAATAAGTTGTCATTTAATAAGAATATGTCAATAACTCAATTTTGACACAAATGTCAGATAGAACCTTATAATTGTAAGGTGACGTCTTGTAGTGAGTGCAAAGCCCGCCTGAGCCCAAAACTGAAGACACAACACAAATTTTAGGGGACTGTTTCAAATGAATTTATTAATCAGTCTTACTGTTCAATGAATGCAAACTGTCGTAGTTTATTAAAGACGCAAACCCCTTGCTGCACGTCAGCTGTATCTTCAGCAAACCTCCTAATACGTGCTGCACGAGGACTTTATGAACATTTATGAGTATCAAAAGTTGTGGATCTGTTCAGCAAAAGATTTAACTGTATGTCACTGCATCCCAAACGACTAAAAATAATACAAAACAATAGAACTAAAGCAATGTCCACTGTGCTGAGTGAGAGCGCTTCTCTTCCTGTTAAACTGAACAGTCGATTCATCTATGACGAAAGCGTGCTCAAGTTCAGAAGGTAAAGATGCAGTGTGAGTGCAGGTCGTCGGGGGAGAGGGGAAGGGCGACAATCGCACTTCAGCACTGTTCAAGGCAACTGTACCTAGTGTGAGTACGCCCTATGTCTTTCTTTCTTGCTTGCTTGCTTGCTTTCTTTCTTAATAGTTAAAATATATTTTTGTGATCAAAATGCATGTTCACAATTGAAATCATTAAACTTTTTAAATTTAACAACAATTTAACTTTTTGGAGTTCATTTAAGAGTTAATTTGGAGTTTAATTTAAATAATGAAATTTAAATTAAAATAAAACCTAAAGTGAAACCGGGGTCTTTTATTTGACATGTTGTCATGAAGACACTGTGAGTTTTTATGTGAATATGATTTGACAGGTTTTCTTACATAAAATAGTAAAATATTGAAGTGATTCTCAGGTCACATCAGCTTTGGAAATAAAGTGTGAATGTTTCTGTGTACAGTCAAGTCAGTATGTGTACAGTCAATTATTCATAGCCCAGGGGTAGGAATAATTTCGGGCTTGACTGTATGTCCTCAAAAATAAAACAGTAGAGGCACCATTAGCAAAAAAAAAATGCAAGTAAACCAAACTGCGCCTTACATTCATGACATTAAATTTCCAATTCCAACATATTCCGCCTTATGCAGCTAATTCCACTTTTAGAATTGGACTCTGCACTTCCATCTGCATTTTTTTTCACATCGCAGAAATCAATAGAGCATTGCCATGTCTAAACTTAATCTTACACAAACATGCACACAGAAACATTGAAGTTTATCTTTAGAGACTGATCTTTCCCTTCAGCTGTCCAGCCTAAATGAACACTTGAAGATTACGTCTTATCTCTTGGCTTTAAAGCTCTGTCACTCAACAGCTCGCATGGACCCGAGTGACCGTTTGAAGGACGGTGGGCCAAATATGATATGGAGTTGTGTGTGACTCTGTCTAACCGAACCAAAACTTTCCTCTCACGTTTCATCATTGATTTTAACAGCCCTCATCCCTGACAGAGGATTAGCGCATCATCCTTATCTTCTGGGAAGACGGGACAGGGTGATTAAAGTGAAGGATTTAATCAAAGCAACACAGATAAAATGTCTTTTTTCCCTCTCTCTCATCTGTCCATCAAAATCTTATGACAAATAAGGGCAAAATAAACAAACTTGCCAAGGTACTCAGCTACTCAGAAACTATAAGATACACATTTACTGTGCAACAGATGAGAGGCTCGATATTGACTTATTCTGTAATGTCGAAGTGTGCTCACCTCCGATTCAGTTGCCAATGAAGAAATGACTTGGACGGTCAAATTACTTGATCTACAGTCAAGTGTGTTCATGACTATACACAAAAAGTATAATAATATAATATGAAAATATCAGTTTCCAACATGAAGCAGCATGAGGAGCTGTTTTTAACATCTAAAAATCAATGGAAGTGAATAAGACCGGAAGTCTCGAGCCAAAAAGATTTTAATGGCTGCGCCCGCTCATACATGAAGAATAAGGTCAAAATCCAGTAGACTCAAACGGCAGGCATTTCATGAAAATAAATGACAAAGTATCAAACTTAAAGGGCTAGTTCAACCAAAAATGAAAATTCTGTCAATAATTACTCTCATTACCCTCATGGCGTTCCAAATCCCTGAGACCTTTGTTGATCTTCGGAGTACAAGTTATATTTTAGGTGAAATCTGAGAGCTCCCACATCCTTCTCCATACACAGCAATGCTCCAGTCATGTTCAGAAAGTCCAGAAATTGCACCAAAAAACATTGTTTAAAAAATGAGACCATATGCTGAGGCGCATTCGAGGTAAACACTGTGAGCATGCGCCCTATACTGACACTGAGGAGAAGAAACTGTTACATAAAGTTGCTGTTTTGTTTAATGTGCGCTCAAAAAAGTTTTCCCAAAACTTGATAATATTCTGTTTAAACCACTGAAGGCATATGGTCTGTTATGAGAGTGTTTTTTGGGGGGATTTTCATGGACCTTAAACGAGTCTGCAGTCTATAGAGGATGAAAAATATCTAAAATATCTTCATTTGTGTTCCAAAGATGAACACATGTGTTTGGAATAGCATGAGGGCGAGTAATAATAATTGATTTTTGTTATTAGGCAAATTGATGGTGCGTCCCAAACTGCATACTTATGCACTATTCTATCCCATTTTGTAGTATAAATAGTGTAAGTAGTGCGTTTACACTGACAACACTAAAAATAATAAGTGCACTTTAATTACTCGGATGATGTACTCAATCAACCGGTAAAATGAAGTGTGTAATGATGGACACTTCACACACTCAACGGGCGCAGTTTTGCTCACGTAGCGGAAGGGGCGGAGCTTTCGGGCGCACATGTTGGCTAAATTTATTTGTTTTGGATTGTGAAAGCGAAATTCTCCTACGAGTGATTATAGCGCCTCCCGATGGAGAATGTGGTAATACTCACGGCAGTTATTATTTGGTACTTTGTTCATTTATTTCCCTAATTTGGCAACCGTCAAACGTCATCTGGGAAACGGGTTGAATTTCCGCCAAGTAAAAAAACATTACTGTTCCATTTGGGACAACACTACATACATATACTATGCTGTTGAGTGTGTAAGCGCATAAGTACATAGTGCATGAGTGCATAGTGTGTCATTTGGGACGCAGCTTAACACTTTTTAATAGCAATTAGCATAACTTTTCTTCTTTTAAGAGGGCCTGGAAAACATGGATTTGGATTTATTGAAATGCTAAACCAGGGGTGCTCAAACTTGGTCCTGGAGGGCCGGTGTCTTGCAAAGTTTAGTTCCAACCTCACACACCTGGACTAGCTAATCAAGCTCTTACTAGGCTTTGTAGAAACATCCATGCAGGAGTGTTGAGGCAAGTTGGAGCTAAAATCTGCAGGACACCAGCACCTCCAGGACCGAGTTTGGACACCCTAAACACATAACTTTCTTTCTCACTAGTATACAAGATATAGTTTCAGCATCAACATTGCAGTGTGTGTATCCGCAATAGTCACATGATCAGGACTTGCAGAGTCAAGTGAGGATCATAGTTGACCACAGTTCAGAACGCATCAGGTTTGTTGATTAATTGCAAAGTTTAACCATAACAGAGTGAAAGTTTGGCATTTGTACGTGTTTACTGTGTAAACATTCTAAGCGAGTTTGAAACATTCAGGCGCGAAAAAACAACATCATTTGTCACTTAATGATTAACTGTTTTTAATTTATAAAATAAGACTCTGCAGCATCATTTTACATTCGATGATTTAGTTTCTGAACCCGAATACTGCTGGAGTCTCCAGAAAAACATAAAGCATTGTTTATTTAATGTTTCATTTGTTTATCTATTGTTACAAAATCTTTATGAACTATTTTTTTTTTCAAAATAGATGTATTTAAGTGATCTGGCGATTATTTTTTTTATATCACAATATATATATAAAAAAAAAAAATACCACAATGTCTGTTTTTTATATTTTGCAGTCCTCTAACACTAAATCAAATATTGAATTAATTCTCTCATTGCAAATTATTTTTGTTAATTATTTATGTCACTTTGTTACAACAATCTTGCAAACAAACCTAGAAGAGCAATAAAATATTTAAGTGGCCTCTAAAAATATTTGGACACTTTTGAACATAGAGAAAAAAAAGCAGTTTCTCTTTAAAAACAAACTTTTACATGTTTACAACTGATAATTGTATGTGCATATATATCTCTTTAAACATACAAGCAAAAGCTTTCATTTTGGGATGTTTTGATTAAAAAGGATGCTATATTTTGCTATATTCCTTAAAAATAAAATAAAATAATATTAAAAACAACTTTAAAATATTTTTTTTAAATGATAAATTGTTTATACAGTTGAAGTCAGAATTATTAGCTTCCCTGTTTATTTTTTCTCCAATTTCTGTTTAACGGAGAGGAGATTTTTTCAACACATTTCTAAACATAATAGTTTTAATAACACATTTCTAATAACTGATTTATTTTATCTTTGTCATGATGTCAGCACATAATATTTTACTTGATATTTTGCAAGACACTTCTATACAGCTTAAAGTCACATTTAAAGGCTTAACGGGGTTAATTAGGTAAATTGAAAATTTTCTTGCTCTGTTAAACATCATTTGGAAAATATTTAAAAAAAGAAAAACAAAATTCAAAGGGGGGCTAATAATTCTGACTTCAACTGTATATAATACAATTGTGGCCTAAATGTCTAAATTCCTATTGTAACCAATGTATTTTCATAACCAGGCATGATGCTGATTGTGTGTTCAGCACCATAGACCTATGGTCAAACTTATAAATCTTATGATAAACAACAAAAATAAAGAGTGCATTTAGGAGAAGTGTAAAGAATTTTTGTAAAGAAAACAGCACAGATGAATAAAGTGAGGAAACGGGGGTTCATGCATCTCTCCAGTTGGGAGTCTCCCCTCAGGGAATGATGGGAGCAGTGTTTGCTTTGGCCCGCAGTTTCAGTGAGAGTGAAGGTCATAGATCAGGCTCACAGACATAAGCGCACACTCAATGACAAATCCAGAACCACGTGTTACCCTGACCCATGCGATCATACAGTCAGTTGTTTCTGAAAACGGGATGAAAAACTTGTCATTTATTTCTTCTCACAAATAGCAGAAACGTGGTAATAATTACCAGGCCACGGCTCCATTGGCTGTGACGACCCAAAGTCCTTGCTCCAGTTTAAAGAGCTTATTAAAGATGTCAGAATGTGTTTTCACAAGCTCACGGCCCATAATGCACTATAGTTAGGCCTATTTATTTTACATCAGGATTTGATGTGACAGAATAATATGTATGTATGTCTGAATACATCTTGAGTGACGAGTTTTCTCATTTGGCCTCGTGTAATGAACATGGCCAAAAACAACACCTCAGATTATTGATTCTTATCACTTTATGTGCTTGAAGAGTTAGTTTTAGGCCCAATCCCATTTCTATTTTTTTACCCTTCCCCCTTCCCCTACTCCTTCCCCTTGGCCCTTGAAACAGAGTGTGAAATTTTACTCCTAAGAAATGGGACAGCTCTACAACACCTGAACACATCATCATATGTCGTCACAATATCTTACTTCATATGAGATCGACGATCGTGACTGCTGTAGTTATTCCAGTTGTGTTATTTTTTGGTATTAATCTTCAGGAAATCACTGAAGGCAACGATATCATGTTATCATAAAGATATAATGTGGCAATAAGATCATAACTGTACTGTGTATTTACACTGGCCACATTCATCTAAACACACAATAACAACATTAACATTATAGCAGACACTGTAAAAAGCTCATTCCCAGCCACTACACTTTTATTGGTGTCCCACAAGGTTCCGTACTGGGTCCACTCCTGTTTATCATATATCTATTGCCTCTTGGTCACATTTTTAGAAAATCCAACATACAATTTCCTGCTTTGCTGACGACACTCAACTCTACCTGTCCACCAAGCCCTCCAGTTCTTTTTCTCCTTCAGCTTTGAGCAGATGTTTAGCTGAAATAAAAATCTGGCTTTCAGCGAACCTTTTAAAATTAAATAGCGACAAAACTGAAGCCCTTCTCATCGGGACTAAAAGTGTTTTGGATAAAGCTGATAATTTCACAATAGACATTGATAATAGCAAAATTTTTCCCTCTGTGCAGGTAAAGAGTTTGGGTGTCATCTTGGATAGCACACTCTCATTTGAAGGTCACATCAATAATATTATGCGTACTGCATATTTCCACCTGCGTAATATCACTCGTCTTCGCCCTTTTCTCACAACCAACAACACAGCAATTCTTATCCACGCATTAGTTACTTCACGTCTTGACTACTGTAATGCACTTCTTTCTGGGCTTCCTTTTAAACTTCTCCTTAAACTCTAACGGATTCAGAACCATGCAGCTCGTGTCATCTCTAGGACTCCACCTCACGAGCATGTCACACCACTTCTTTATCAGCTTCACTGGCTTCCGGTAAAGTTTCGTATTGATTTTAAAATATTACTTCTAACTTTCAAGGCACTTCATAATCATCCTGCTCAATATCTTACCGAACTTCTCCATATTTATACCCCTTCTCGCACTCTTAGATCCGTCAACTCTTTCTCCCTGGTACCACCTCGCACTAGATTAAGCACAATGGGAGAAAGATCTTTTAGCTCTATGGCTACTCGGCTATGGAACTCGCTTCCCCTGGATCTAAGGGGCAGTGACAGTCTTGACACATTTAAATCTCGTCTAAAGACCCATCTTTTTAAGCAGGCTTTGCTTTAACAATTTTTTATCATGTTTTTTATCATGTTATGTTATATTTGCGATGTGTGTTTATACTTGTTTGGTCAATGCATGTTTGGTAATGTTTGTTATTTGTTTTAATTTGTTCTAGCATGGCTGTTGATGCTTGTTGTAAGGCGACCTTGGGTGTCTAGAAAGGCACCATTTACAAATAAAATGAATTATTATTATTACTTTTCTGACAGGGTATTCGAGTGACAGATGTGAAAGCATGTTATTGGAGTTTCTTTAATAGTTTTTTTTCTTAAAGCATGACGGTAAAACACGACCACTATTATGAATGTATAAAAAACATATGCTTGTTTGTTGTAAAAATTTGTAATGACAAAAAAATACATAATTTGCATCTTCCTGACAGCCCTGCTGTCATTGTAGATGGTGTATTCTGGGAAATTTTCGGACCCCTTGGTTTCGAGTGTGGTTCTGGAAAATCTCAGTTTCAAGGGCTATCTAGCCCTTCCCCCTAGCCCTACGCCTTCATGTGAATGCGCAAAACGAGGGGTAGGGTAAAGGGGAAGGGCTAAGTGGTAGAATTGGGATTGGTCCTTAAACTTGGACAAACAGGTAAATAAACTTAAACACGAAAACGTCGAAAACGGTGAGCAAAATAATGCTAGTTTGCATAGAAGCTAAATAAAAGTAGCTATGCTAATAGCTTAGCTAAAAAGGTTTGCTAGCAGCTACATAGTTTTTAAAGTAAATAAAGCATAAAAATTACTACAGTTTAGGTGTATGGTGTATTTGGTATGTTAATAACGGATTATAAATGGCAGAAATGTAGGCAGATATACAGCTTTAAATGTTGTTAGTAATGTTTATATTGTTAGCTTATTGAGAATCTAGCAGCTTCTCACTGTGCAGTGTTTTAGTATAGTATTTATAAAAATATATTTAGATATTTAAGCTTAAGGCTTAATAATAGTAATTAAATATGCTTTTCCCCCATAAACCTAATTTACTTTTATTTATTTCAGTTTTAATATTTCAGTTTATTTTTATTTAGTTGACAAGAAAACGATTCTAATTGTCATGTTTTATGATTTACACTGCATTTATTTTCAGATTTTAGTACTTTGGATAACTACAAATGTTTTTTCTCTACACTTTTAAAGAGATACATTAGATCTTCCTCCCCAAAACAATATTCTCTCAACATTTACAGACCGATTGTAGAGTTTCTCTGCTGAACCCAAAGGAAGATAATTTGAAGATGAAATGGAAGCCATTCATCTTCCCAGTAGGAACCTTGGAAGTCAATGGCTACCGGTTTCCAAATTATGACTGTATTTTCATTTTTGGGTGATCCCTTTATGTTATTTTCATAACATCATTTGTCATCAATTTGCTTCACAGCATCACAAATGTATGTGAGGCAAGTCCATTCATAACTAACTTTCGATAACTACAAATCTTTTAAAGTTTTTCTTAACACTTTTAAAGAGTTCAACTCCCCCAAAAATGTATTCTCTCAACATTTACAAACCATTATAGACTTTCTCTGCTGAATCCAAAGGAAGATATTTTAAAGAATTTTGAATACTGTAGCCGCCAATCATCTTTCCAGTAGGAAAGAAATTTTTTATATGGAAGTCAATGACTACCAGTTTCCAAATTATGACAGAATTTTCATTTTTGGGGGGCAAGTCCATTCAAAACCAACTTTGAGTTCTCGTGACCAAAAACAAAACAACTTCTGCCCTTGCATGCATCCAACATTGCCCCGTCTGATGACCCCGATAAGCTTCTACTCCACACTCAAACACGCAAATGTGTTGGAAGACCTTGAGGTGTTTATCTCAGCATCTTCTGATATCACCAGGTTGGTTCGTTTTAAATGAGGTTGTCAACAAACAGATACAGATAAGCGCAGCCTCCTCTTCCTGTTCAGGGTTATCATATTGGTCAATCTGATGGTTACGACAGATCTTTCAATAGGCATTCCTAAGATCTGCTTGTTTCCTTTAATCTTTTTCCTTTTTAACGCGTCTGAACACCAAATCGGCCCTCCATCCTGCATTTCACACCATCATCGTGACAATGTGTAAGTCAGAAAAATATATTCAAAAAAAGATTTACTTAAAAAAAACAATTAATACAATATTATTTTCTATATTTTCTAATATTTGAAGTACAATGTTAAAAAATAATGGCTTCCACACAATTGATTTGTGTTGATGCAACATGAAGGAATTAAGTTAATTTATTTGTTTTTACAAATTTAAGTGGGTTAAACATAAAACAATTACATTGCCCCCAAAAAACACAAGAATTGTGTTGTTTCAGCTTGTTTTAAATAAATAGTTTGAACTAACAGCAAACATTATTTTTGAGCGTATTTTAATATTTGTATTATTATTGCATTTTATTATTTAAGGAATTTTTTTATTATTTATCTTGTCTTAAAGTTTTTATATTTTTACATGATATATATATATAAAGTGCATTTGAGAGATTGTTGAGCCTCTCATTCTTCATTGAGAGATGATAGATATTTCTGATCTCTCTTTCTTTCACACCCTCACCTACATTTCTCCATCTTGCGCCTCTTTTGCAGGTTAGGTGAGAATATTAAATAAAGAAGGATGTAAATGTGAGTTCATACATTTTTTTTCACTGTTAAAAATCTAAGCTCAATACATTTTTCTTCAGTTTTGTATGCTTTTTAAAATTAGATAACTGAATTTGCAGCTAATAAAAACACCTCATCACTAAATCACAAATTCCCAGAGGCTTCGCTGCTTATTATCAGGACGTCCTCCTAATCTCTGGAATCCTGAGAATCATTCTCAATAAAACTAGAAGAAAGCAAGCACTTATTGTTTGCTCAGCCTCCTCTTATTTTAATTTAACCTACTGGGGTGTGAAAATCAGTCTTTTCACAGCTCCATTGTGCTTTAGTTTGGTGCCCGTCTCACTAACACCACAAAACCCAGTCGACACACAGTGGCTACGCCGGTTAGCTAGATGGGGGTCAAGAGGTCACAAAGGTTATCTTGCACACTGGCACAAACTAAACCTCCAGCCTGGGTCATTAAATGTAAGGTCAGTGGGTTTGCCCACTGGACACTCGACACACATCCACTTGACCTCTGTTGCTTGGAAACAAGAGAGAGGTCGTCGGCCCAAGTGAATGGCCACAGTGACCCGAAACCCAGCGGAAGACCTTAACGCCATGTGACAGGCGAGAAACAAGCATCTGAATTGCCGGCCGCTGCTCTCCTGCTGATTAGGAGTGTGTGTGAGAGAGCCTGGGAGCTTTGATTTGCTCGTTGCGCTCCACTCATTCATTGAGTGCCTTTCGTCTCTGTCTTTTGCTTGATTGTGAAAAATTGTAAAAAAATAAATAAATCAGGGACAGGCAGAGCTCTTAAAGGGATAGTTGATGCACAAATGAAAGTCTTGGTCTGCATATCGTAATGTCACTATAAAGTAGAGCTGTGCGATTTGGGGAAAATATCTAATTGCCATTTTGTTTGACAGATATTGCGATTTGATTTACGATTTGATTTTGTAGGCAAGATTCAGCTCAATAATCTGAATCACAGCTTCTTACTGCAGTGAGTGTTAGTTAAAAAAAGAAACTAAATATATATCAACTTACTCCAACATTTTTCAAATTTGTTTTGTAATATTCAGAAATGAAACACTAATTTTTCTCTAGAGCATAGGTCTCAAACTGGATTCCTGGAGGGCTCCAGCCCTGCACAGTTTTGCTCCAACCCTAATCAAACACAGCTGATCCAACTAATCAAGGTGTTAAAGACTACTAGAGACTATTAAGCAGGTGTGATTTGGAGCTGGTTGGAGCTAAACTATGCAGAGCTGCGGCTCTCCAGGAATTGAGTTTGAGACCATTGCTCTAGAGGAAACACTAAGCACGAATAAAATGACCTTACCTTTCTGTAAACAAGTTCAACTCAAATTAGGGAGATAGTGTAGCTTATTATACAAACAAACAAAAATAAATTATAAAAATACAGAACACTCAGCAAACAAACATGGTACTGCAAAATAGCTAAAATACTGTATGTGCGAGACGGAAATGTATATCTCCTCTCCAGCATTTGGATGAGGTTTTTAATCCCTCTTTGGTCACTACATTAAAAGACACCGTGTATTTAGCTAGGTCATGAGTTATGGTGCTAGTTATCTCCTGGTGCCTTTGTGATGTTCATATGATGTAACAGCTGCAAACAACCCTGAAATTGTACTTTGCTGTTGCTTTGAGTGTCACTGGCAATATTTTTGGTTGAGTTTTTAGCAAGACATTCCTCATATAGTGGCCTGTGGTGCTTTTTTATGTGTTGGTTGTCGTATTTCCTCATTCTGCGACAGCTCTTACAAATGACCTGTTTTTGTTCAGTGTCTGTGACTTTAAAACTAAAATATTCCCATATTACCGATGTGCTGTTTATCTTTGATATTAATTCGTCTGTTAATGTTTCTGAAGCAGCAGACGCCATTATCCCAATTGTCTGCGCTTTCCTGTTTGTTTGTTTTTTTGGTAACACTTTACAATAACAGTACATGAATAATGATGTATTAATGTGCAAACTAAACATTACTTTATTATGAATTAATGATGAGTTAAGGTATGCACTAATCATGAACTAACTTGAACTACAACATGAGTCACATGAGTTCATGTGTGAATAACGGCTACCTTAATTACATGTTAGTACATGTTGTTAACTAATGTATTAGTTAACATTTAAGTTTAAGCTAAATGTAACCATCATGAACTCATGAGCTGTTAATGTATGATTTTGTCATGACTTTACTTCGAGGGGCACATCATCATTAACTCATGCTTAACTACTCATGAACTCCTGTTCATGCTGACGTTGACAGAACACTTTTCTATTGTTATTCAGTGTATACTGACTAGTTGGTTGTGTATAAGGAGTTCATGAGTAGTTAAGAATGGGTTAATGATGATGTGCCCCTTCAAGTAAAGTCACAACATAAATATATATTAACATATCATGAGTTCATGATGGTTAAATTAAGCATAAACTAATGTGGTAATTAATACATTAATTAACAAACAATCATGTACTAACAAGTAATTAAGGTAGCCATAATTCACACATGAACTCATGTGACTCATGTTGTAGTTAAAGTTAGTTCATGATTAGTGCATACATTAACTCATCATTAATTCATAATAAAGTAATGTTTAGTTTACATATTAATACATCATTATTCATGTACTGTTATTATAAAGTGTTACCGTTTTTTTTATTGTGGGCGTTCCACATAGTTAAGTTGCGCAATTCTAATTGGGCAGAATGAAAGCGTGCTCACTAAATTGGCTAGTAAGACTGTCACACACACAGACGGCAGTCAGGAATTTGCTCTGAGTGGGAGAAATTAAATAATACATATATATTCCATATTGCAGCCTCTTGCGATTAGCTAATCGCAACATTTCAAATCACGATTGCGATTCGTTTTCGATTAAATCGCACAGCCCTACTATAAAGGCATGTATTCTTCTGTGCATTCAGATGGGTTCGTAAGGAGTTTATGAAAAGTGTGTTTCTCCTTCTCTTTGTATGGTTTCAAGTGTGCTTTGCTTCCTGTTTATAATGATTGTTGCTGGAAGAGATACAGGTGCAACAAGAATTATAGTGAGGATTATAGTCAGGATTATAGTGAGGATTATTTATATTATTTATTAAATTACCCATTAATTGTACTTAATTAACATCTACCCCAACCCTCACAGTAATGTGAAAATAAAAAAGTAATTATATTGAGAATTCATTCATTCATTTTCCTTCGGCTTAGTCCCTTTATTTATCAGGGGTCGCCACAGTGGAATGAACCGTCAATTCAACCTATGTAGATTTCAACTATGTAGATGCCCTTCCAGCCACAACCCAGCACTGGGAAACATCCATACACTCTCGCGTTCACACACATACACTACAGCTAATTTAGCTTATTCAATTCACTTTTACCACATGTCTCCACGCGAACACGGGGACAACATGAAACTCCACACAGAAATGCCAACTGACCAACCCAGGGCTCGAAACCCCGACCTTCTTGCTGTGAGGTGACAGTGCTAACCACTGAGCCACTGCACCACCCTATATTGAGAATTATTTATATTATTTACTAAATTACCCATTAATTTGTATTTTATTAATGCCTAACCCAACCCTCACAGTAATGTAAAAATAATAATTATTGTTGTATAGTGTCACAAAAATGATGCTATAATGATGTTAGTATCCACAGCTGTATCCCATCTAGACTTAATGGAAACAAGGATTTACAAAGAATAACTATAACTTTCATACGATTGAATAAAAGAAGCCTCAACACTCTGCTAAATATCTCCTTTTAAAATAGAAAAAACTTGATATTATTCATTCATTGTAAAACGATTTTAATTTTACAAGTATTGCTTTAAAAAGTAACTGCAGCAATTATCTGGTACATACAAACATACTGTCTAGTTCTAAAAATGCATATTTTGAGACTCAATTAACAAGTAAAATTAGAAGCTCTCATCAAGGCTATACCATTACTTTGATTAACTATACTACAAATGAAAAACATAAATATTGAATATAAATACTTTAAAATGTAATTATTTCTTGTAGGACTGCATGATATTTGTAAACTAATATTTGTGAAGCTAACAGTAACTGAAACTGCAATTCAACGACTGGCCTTTGGGGGCTGGCTCCAGAAACTTCAGATGTCCACTGACTGCTATGCTAAATTGGCCATTTTTACAGCTGATAAAAACATGTTTACAGCCTGGTACAAAAGATGGTTCTCTTTATATTACCCTTCATGACAAATGTGAGGAGGTTGAATATTTTTTTATAACTCATCCGTTTCATTTTTATTAAGTTATATCAAGTCTGCATAATTAAGGGCGTGGCCACTTAATAGCTAGGTCTCGCTGGTCACCGTCACGTCACCTCAGCTGATTCCAGCCGATCTCGGCATATACATCGTATTTTTGTTTTGTTTTATGTGGCTTTACACAGTCAATTGCCTTTTGGGATTATTTCTTACAATTATCAGATGATATGGCATGCTGTGGACTTAATTGTGCTCACAAACCATTCCTTTTCCCAGGTGAGTGAAATTCTTATTCTTGAAAATTCTAGAACAGTCATCTGAAATGTTGTTGTACACTGGATTTCAAAAATAGCCTTGCATTTACTAACACAGACTATACTTGAAGTGTTTGGAAGTAATTTGTGTTTTCCTCCTGTAGAAAAACATCATAAGAACAATGCTTAGTGGTTCAATGTATTACAACAGTGTTTATAAAAGACCAAAGAGAATTTACTGATATATTATACAATCAAGCACATGTGGTCAGAAAACAAACGATTCACAGGTAATGAAGTATTAAGCGTTTCTTCCAAAAAAAAAAAAAAAACCCATCTAAGCAAAATGCTAGCAGGCATTTGTAGCATCCCTCATGCTCTGCCTCTTTGCCCATGTTTGGTTACCCACGGTCAGCGCAATGACGCTCAAACAAAATGGCGACGGTTGGCCACGCCCACTTGTAGCTTCATTTCCGCTCTTCAGAAACTTATTGGTGACGTCACGGATACTACGTCCATATATTTTTACAGCCTATGTAAAATTGGACATTGTGATATTTTGTTTTGCTGCGATATCGTGATATGAACATAATTTCACCAGATGATTTGAATGGCTCTATTTGGAAGGAGTTTATTAATTTAGATGGACTGATGGGAAAATATAATTAAATACAACCACAGGACAGTGCAAAAAAATAAGTGAAATAAACAGTGTTTTATGTTTTTCTGGGGAGTCAAACAGTATTCAAATACAAAAACTGAACAATCAGACATAAAATAGCAGGGTCATCATTGTATAAATAATTTTACCCAATCATATAAAAATTATATTTAATAAAATATTTATAATTTACCCCTTTAATAAATAATCTAATCCTGCGATCAGCCATTACATGTCACATGGTCCTGCAGAAATCATACTAATATGATGATTCAGTCCTCAAGAAACATTTATTAAGGATTTAACATAGAAAACTGCTAAATATTTTTGTGAAAAACTGCACATATTCTGCTTACTTTGTTCAAAAAAATAAAGTAAAATTGCTGTCTCATTATTTTTAATTATATGTAACCTTGCCGAATAGTCTTACCATTATACAATAGGTATGTGTATTGTGTAAATGTACACCCTCATTAATTGTCAGTGACATGCAGCATTATGTTAGATCGCAAAACTAATTTCTATTATAAAATCACTGATGCTTCAATTCACTCTGTCTTATTTTATTCAAAAGCAAATTATCTCAAAGACCCAGCATGACGCGCATCGCAATGCCATCATAAAGTGGAATAAAACAAGCAAAAATGCATCAGTGTCTTTCATCATTTGACCGTACCTCGCACAAACACACATACACACGTGTGCAAATTGAAACACATTAACATATGTAGCTCAGTCCCATGGGAGAGAGACCATAAGAATTGGAAAAAGCACCCCCACCATCCATATGAGGTGTCAATCAAAATGCATATTAACCACTTAAGGCACTCAAATGCCTGTGAGAAAAAAGCCTGCGAGGAATGACTCTATTTAATAAGGCCTGATGCCGGCAGCAAGCCATTTTACAGACAATGAATTACACGAGATTGCAGAAATATGTAAATTCGCATGCAGAAAGGAAGAAGGTTTACACAAACTGAAGAATTTGATTGTGTTTCTCTGTTTAAAAGATGCGCATGTGTGTACAAATGTGAAATTCTAATGCATATAAACATTAAATTTATTTCCTAGAGCAAGTAAACACAAAATATATAGATACAGAATTTTAATGTCAACTTTATGAAATAGCTCAAAATAGACTAAATGATCAAAATAAACAAAATGTAAATGATTATTTTAGCTTTTTAACCACACCGACTGATGAAAAACATAAGCAATATGCTCATTAACAATGGCAAGAGTGTTTTTATGCATGTAAAGTTGCACATAAAGATTTTGAGTGTATAATAAAACAAATAATGATATGGAAATGTATTTTTAATGTTTTGGACTGTCTGAATTGCATTGTATCAGTTGACAAAGAAGTAAATGATGATAATTGATATGTTATTTTCCTGAACAATGGATATAATGCTTTTACAGGTGAAGGAAATGTTTCTTGTGTTGTTAGCTATACTAAAACGAAAATAAGATTTTTTTAACTATTGAGTAGTCATCTAACTAATGACGTAATGTGATTGACTGTGGAATAAGAGAGTGGAGTGAGAAGATTGTGCCACACACTGAGGAAGGCATTGTGTCCGTGTTTTTTATCTCCTAAGCAGTGTTGGGTGAGTTATTTTTAAAAAGTAATAGATTATAAATGAGTGATTACTACTGGAAAATTGTAATCTGATTACATTACTAATTAATTAATGTAAAAGTAATCAGATTACTAATTACTTTACTTTGAAGTTACTTTTAAAACATATAAAATATACCTATAAAAATACAAAATAAACTGCAGCTCTTTCAGTAATTTAATATTCACTAAAAAACATTACAATGGGTTGATCCCAGCAGCTTGACATATTCAAAATACTTTAAGAGTTCGCCCAAAACTTAAAATTCTCCCATCATTCACTTTTCCCAATCCTGTTTGTCTTTTTTTTTTTTTAACACAAAAAAACGACATGAAGAAAACTGGATACCTGGAACCATTGACAGCCATAGTATGAAAAGCACTGCAGTGTTTGGGTGTTCTGTGTTTGTCTGATACACATTAGTCTACCTAAATGCGTGTATTCCAAAGTATGAAGCTGATCGGTCAGTTCTTGTCACGTGACTAGCAGTTTTCAACTGAGTGCACCTGGGAAATGCGAGTGTGTGCAATATGCGCTCCCAATATGTACGCGTGCGCAAAAGACGCAGCTACACTTCTCTTCATATTCAGAAGGTACCTTCACTCCCGAGAGTTGGGCTGCCGTGTTTTTGGGCGCCGGTGTCCTCCTTGGTGATGAGTACAGTATTGTCGTAGAATGCTTTCTGTTCTAGTGCTGAACAAGTAGCTGGTTGAGTTAAAAGCAGTCGAAAGTTCTTTAGAGACTGGACATACAGTTGAAGTCAGAATTATTAGCCCCTCTGAATTATTAGCCCGCCTGTTTATTTTTTCTCCAATTTTTGTTTAACGGAGAGAAGATTTTTTCAACACATTTCTACACATAATAGTTTAAATAACTCACTTCTAATTTATTTTACTTCTAATTTATTTTACTTCAAATTTATTTTATCTTTGCCATGATGACAGTACATAATATTTTACTAGATATTTTTCAAGACACTTCTATACAGCTTAAAGTGACGTTTAAAGGCTTAACTACTGTAGGTTAATTAGGTTAACTAGGCAGGTTAGGGTAATTAGGCAAGTTATTGTATTATGATGGTTTGTTCTGTAGACTATCAAAAAATATATAGCTTAAAGGGGCTAATAATTTTGACCTTAAAACAGTTTTTTAAAAATTAAAAACTGCTTTTATTCTAGCCGAAATAAAACAAATAAGACTTTCTTCAGAAGAAAAAATATTATCAGACATACTGTAAAAATTTCTTGCTCTGTTAAACATAATTTGGGAAATATTTAAAAACGAAAAAATAATTAAAAGGGGGCCTAATAATTCTGACTTCAACTGTAGACTGCATTTCACAGCAATATTTTTGTTTTTACGCTCAATGAAATCAAAGTAATGTCTGTATTTCCACTTGAAAAAGCAGACACTCTCGACAGCAACCATTTCAGCTTGCGTTCTTCAGTAATTTATGATTTAAAAGAGGTATTATTTCCCTCTAAAAACTGTATTAGTAGCGTATTAATGCAATTACATTGACTTTAGTAACTGTAATCAAATTACACAAATTTAAAATGTAATTCGTTACGTTACTGCATTCCCCAAAAATGTAATTAGAATACAGTAACACGTTACTGTGGAACACGGTACACCCAACTCTGCTCCTAAGGATTTAAAATAAAGCTATATAAAGTAATTATTTAACGAGTGTGAATCATGACCTTCTGAATGATATTATTAACAAGATTAACGCAGCGAAATTTTGAAAACCGCGAGAGTGCAGTGCAGACTTCATTACTGAACTTGATGCATAAAGTTAAAAAGGGTCAAAAATGATTTCAGCAGAAACATACTTCTAACTTAAAGTGATTTATGTCACAAAGTTTGATATTCATACAATGTAATATGGCATTAAAATGCATTTCAAGTACGAAATGCTTCATTTCCAGATTGGATTACGTCTTTGTGAATCTATAGGATAAAGAGGCATAGAATGTCAAGACAGCATTGAATTAAAGACAAAAAGTGGCTAAATTTGCACTCCTATTGAAGCCACAAGTTCCGTTTTATTTGTGATGGCCAATGAAAGTGGCCTTTGGCAGCCTCAGCATGTAAGACTTAATTGCAATGCAAATGGCCGTCACCTCCAGACATTGACACATTCTATAGAGAAAAAGTAACCCACAACAGCTCAATTTCAGTAAAGAATGCAACAAGAAATGCACAGTCATTGCAAACTGAAGAAAAACATTCCCTGATTAAGAGAGCAGCTTTTATCCTCTGCATAAATGCATAATACCTCATGCTATGCTAAGCTGATTGACAGCTTGACAAGCCAATGGATTACTGCCTTTTTCCAGTTCATGTTGACAGACAAGCAAACCCCGCCCCCTAAAGGCAAGCATGAGCTCTAAAGGCTAAAGCCCTCTTTTTCATTTGACAGACAAGTGGGCAGTGCTTTGCAGTGACCCCCTGACCTCTGAGCCCTGGCAACAAAGATCATGTGATTCGCACAGAAAGATGGCATTGAACTTCTCTTTAGTTCTGCTCTTCTTTTGTTGCATTGAGCTCCCCCTGTCCAACACCAGCTCTTCTAGAGGCACTTTAGCTGACAATATCCAGCAGAAACAGAAGGAGCAGATGAAAGCAACAGAATAGAGAGTGTCTCAAAGTGGCTAAATTCCTATTATTAGCATGATGGAGATTAACATGAAAAGGGTGAGAGAATAAAGTGCATTTAAAATCACTGCCAGTGAATAGAAAAAGTTAACAAGCTTCAGCGATGTAGAAAAAAAAAAGATCACCCTGTTTTTCTTCCTCATTGGCTGGTTTGACATCTGCAACAGATAGTCCCAGAGGTAAGACGTGCCCCTATAAAAATGGATCACCTTACATGTTTTAATAAGACCAATAATTTAATCCTTGTTATAGGTAATTAACCCCAAACCAGCCATGAAATTATCTAATGCGATTGTCTCTCATTCGGGTAACTAATTGAATTCGTGAGCCAAATGAAACAAGCTAGTGATAAACGGCCTGTGAAGAAAAACAAGAAAAAAAGAGAAATGATAGGGATTAATAAGGTATGCTTGCACTGGGAAAGTCAACATGATCAGTCTTCATGATGTGGGAAATTGCAAAGTCTCAACATAAGGATTCATTGGGAGGTTTTGATAAGCAAGTTTAGATACGCTGGTGTTTCTTCCTGCATCTGGTTTCTCAGGGCTTCCATTGGAAAAAAAATGTTTGTGGACAAAATACTGCCAGTATGTGTTAAGACTGAGGAACCCATATTTAACAGCTAATTGCTGGAGTGAAGAACAATATTGATTAATATTTAAGTAGACTACAGTGTAAACACTGCTAATCTTACTTAGATCTGTCTTGTTTTTAGTCCATTAAATTCATTAATTTTCCTTTGGCTTAGTTTGTATTTCAGAGATCGCCACAGCGGAATGAACCACCAACTATTCCAGCATATGTTTTACGCAGCAGATGCCCTTCCAACCCAGTACTGGCTTGCTGTAAGGTAACAGTGCTAACCACTGAGCCAACTTGCCGCCATTTCTAGTCCAAATATCTAAAAAAAAAAAGGTCACACTTTATTTTGATGGCCTGTTTGTTGAATTTGATTACATTGCATCTACATGCCAGCTAATTTTCAATAGATTATAAGTAGACTTTTAGGTTGGGGTTAGGGTTAGTGTAAGTTGACATGTACTTGCAAAGTTTCTTATAGTGAAGGTGCAGTATCAACAGATATTTAACAGACAGTCTACTGATACTCAAATGGACCATCAAAATAAAGTGTTACCAAAAACAAGACAAGCAAAAAATATAATCTGGTTTTGAGAAATAAAATGTCAAAATAAAGTTGAGTTTTTCCTTAAAACAAGCAAAATAATCTCCCAATGGGGTAAGCAAAATAATATTATGTCAAAACGAAAAACAAGATTATTTTGGCTGATTAATTTGCTTGTTTTAAGGAAAAGCTCACTTAATTTTAGTACATTATTTCTGCAAATAAGACAATATTTTTTGATTGTCTGGAAAATGCATCCTGATTTAAGAAGTTTTATATATTTGGACTAGAAACAAGACAAAAATCTCAGTCAGAAAAGCATTTTTGCAGTGAATTACTGGATTAGTCATTTGAACGAATAAACAGATAAAGAGGCTAAACTGCATTTTGGGGGGAGCTTTTGTTAGGGATTTGCCATATTGACTACACAAAATCTCTTTTTTGGAAGGATTTCAATACATTTCTACATTTTTGCAAATCTGAAATAAGTTAGATTCCCAGTACTGGGTTCCAGCTGGAAGGGCATCCGCTGCGTAAAACATATGCTGGAATAGTTGGCAGTTCATTGCACTGTGGCAACCCCTGATAAATAAGGGACTAAGCTGAAGGAAATGAATGAATGAATATGTTATTTAGAGTATGTTTTGTTGTACTTTTCAGATACATGTACTTCTTATACATGTCCATAAAAGGGGCGGGGCTTGTCATAAAGATCACCTAGCGAATCACTGACCTAAACCCTTCCCTAAACCAAACCAATGTTATTTTCCAAAGAAAACGTAAAAGAAAAAAGCACTGGTGCCACATAATTTTACCCTGATTTTATATTGCTTTTACCTGTTTTTGTCCATATGGAGGGGGGGGGGGTGCAAACGTATTGGATTACAAATGAGACACCATTAAGTTGTTGTGTGGCATTTATTTGATGTTGTGCAAGGAACTGCATGAAAATAATCCTTCATTCATTCAATGATAATATGTATCAGTAAAATATCACTCGTGTGAAAAGGAAAAGTTGTTGGTGTCATAGTGTATCGTAGCATTCATTGTACCTAAACTGAGTAAGTGGGCTTGACAACCACCTATAGAAACGCTCTTCTCTCTCTGTAAAAAAAAAAAAAAAAACACTCCCCTCCTAACTCTAGCACTTAATTCTAAGAGCATAAACAGTTCCTTTGTATAATTATGGGGGCTTGAGAAAACCAACATACTGTTATACTACATAAACTTAATATTCTTCTTCTTCTTCTGAGACTAATTTCTATATGCATCTCCTCCTAGACTGTTCATACTACAACCACCAAACTTACTCCAAACCTCCAAACTGGTCTGACTCGGGTTGCTATGTCTTTGCCAACTGATCCGACTTACAGGTTTCCGCAAAATTACCTAGAAAATTCGGAAAAGTCCCATTGACTTAACATTGGACCAAACTTTGTGACCTCATAACTTTGCGCCAGACTGTCATACAGACTTAAGGTTATGCTCATTTAACTCTGACTACCAATCTGCCAATCACAAGCCACACCCTAGCAACCACTTACGGCACCCTAGCAACTGTCCCATAGACTTCCATTGTAAAAAACTGCCATTTACTTCACATTAGACATACTAACAACATACAAATTCATACTAACAAAATACCAATCCATACTAGAAACATACTAACAACATTCTAATTCATACAAAATTCATGCTAACAACATGCTAGTTTATACTAGAAACATGCTAGCAACATGCTAATTTATACTAGAACCATGCTAATAATATGCTAATTTATGCTAGAAACATGCTAACGTATATTACTTATCTATGCCAGCTGTTTCAAACTTCTTAAAAACTACTTCAATTATTTAAACTATTAAACTACTTCAAACTTTCAGACTAGGCCTTTTCAAGCCACCATAAAGTTTGTCTACGAACTTTAATTTTCTAGATAGCACTTCTTGTGTGTATTGCCTCTTCATTAAATCGCTGAATACCTCCTCAATTGTAAATCATTTTGGACAAAAGTGTCCACTAAATGAATAAATGTAAATGTAATCTGCAGTCAAAGTATGTTGAAGTACATTCTTGCTGTTTCACAAAAATGTAGGGTGAAGCACGTATTTCCAATGATTCTGTGTTGAAAATAATCAACAATGTCAGCTTCCACATCATTAAAAAAAATGTAAAAATATATAAAATGATAAATAAAGAGAAAAAAGTGGTAAAATGTATTGTGCATAGCTAAGAGCATTACACTACACAATTAATTTATCCAAAATCCTTAATAAACACATATGTTAGGCGTAGGAAATGTGCATAAGCGATAACGGATGTTGGAAATCTGAGTAAATCCACAGCGATTTCTGTGTTTGTGCGGATTCTGTGTGGGCTTGAGTTTGTCCAGCGCTCTCTTTCAAACAATGTGCAGATTGAATGCTAACGAACAACAAAAAAGTAAACACGCTATGCGCCGTGTGCATGTGCAATATATGAAATCTGTTATTATTTACAAATCCACATGCCTTTCTAATCTTACGTGTCCTAACTTCTTTTGTGTTCCACAGAATAAACCATTTACAATGAAATATTGTGGGGTCTAATGCTGCTTTATACCCTGTTTACCCTGTCAATATTTGTTTGTATGAACACAAATATTGAATATTCTGTAGAAGAAAGAGGGTAACAGAGGTTTGGAAGGACATTTGGTTGAGTAAATAATTTATTTATGTGTAAATGATATCTTTAAGTGCACAAACAGATATGTTTTTGGTCAAACACTACACTGTAAAACCCAACAGTCAACTTTATCAAATTAAATGTGTGTAGTTAACTCAAAATTGACTGAAAGTTAATGCTACTCATTTGAAAAGAGTTTTGAACTCATTGTTGAAGGTAATGAGTTAATTTAATACCTCATTACTTCAACTTAGTGTGGTTTATTTATAAACTAATTTCGAGAGGATCACGTGCTTATGATCAACACGGCTGGCACCTTATCAGCTCCGTAATCTGCCCTATTAGATGATTACGGACACACTATAAATAACCAGAGATTTCACTCCAGTTATCTTCGTCTCGAAGTTCCCCCCTCCTTCCACCCCTACTTCCACCCTTTCCTATAGGGCGACACGGCGGCTCAGTGAATAGCACTGTTGCCTCACAGCAAGAACGCCACCAGTTTAACCTCCCATTGAGTCGGTTGGCGTTTCTGTGCGGAGTTTTCATGTTCTCCCCGTGTTCGCGTGGGTTTCCCCCGGGTTCCCCGGTTTCCTCCCACCGTCCAAAAACATACACCATAGTCAATTGACTAAACCAAATTATTGCCTAAGACAACTTTAGTTAACACTTTTCACACGGCGATAAGCGGGGGAGTTCTCGAGACCTTCCTGAGCTCGAACTTCCCTCTCGCCCTTCTAACGGGAGGGAGCCCCGGGCTCGAGGATATACGAGCTCAGGGCTCTCTCCCGGCACAGCATACCAATTACGCTTTATTGATCATCAGCTAAGTGTGAACTCTTGAAAATGGAGTAAGTTCACAGTACTCAAATAGATTAGTTTTTTTTACTCAAATGGTTTGTAGCAATCGGTTTCCTCAAACGGTTTGATTTGCTTTAACTTATTGGGTTTTACGGTACTCAGTTGGTTTGAGTTCATTTATTGGGTTTTACTGTGCTCAAATTGCTTCATTTTATTCAAATAGATTAAGTTCACAGTACTCATTAGGATTAGTTTTTGAACTTAAATTGTTTGTTGCAATTGGTTTCCTCAAACAGTTTGAGTTACCTTAACTTTTTGGGTTTTACAGTGTATCATTATCAATTTTTTTAATGACTGCATTTATAGCCCTAGTTTTCCATTTTCCATAAAGCCTCATAAAAGTCGGAACAGACGTGTTACGAATGTGTTAAGAATGCTTCAGTAACTCTATATTGACTCCATGACTAGGCGCAGACACATACACACGCACACATTAATGTCAAAGTAGCAGCTTGGAGAGCAGTAAATATGTTTTCACTTGATTCTCCCTGTAACAAAATCAGCAGGCAGCGCAGACATCACGTTCAAAAATCGCAGAAACAGATGTTCGCCGACTCTAGACAGACACCTAACACATTCCTCCTGGCGTCTCTCCAGCATGCACCTCTCTCTTATCCTATTACGCTCTTTTTTCCCAATACATCCCATCTACATTTCCATCTTGTTATCGAGTCAATGCGTTCTCAGTTTACAGGAGACTCACAAACGCACTTTGAATTGTGGGACAGCTTAAACATTGGGACATATGCACAAAAACTTTCTTGTTCTCCCTTTTCACATCTGTTTGTCTCTTTCCCCCCCAGCAAAAGGTATGGTTTAGCATATCTATTTTGCAAAGTCTCCAATGGGAGCAGTTTGACAGACTCAAGATTCAAGCTGTAAATCAAAGCTATAAAAAGCTGAAAATAAAAAAATAATCTGGCCCCTGCAATTTTTTTTTGTAACTATCGAGGGATGATAATACTTAAGCTAGAGGTTTTAACCTAAATGTGTCTGCAAGAGTGATGATTTTGACTTTATAGCTTTATCGTTTCTATAACATGAAGCTCTAAAAGTCTTCAGAAGGTGAAAATATGATCCAATATCCTGTCCAAGTATATCACTGAATCAGACCGCAATTAATGAAATCTCTTGTCAGGCTTCATCCCAAAAGACACACATGACTTGCTTTTCAGAGTATTGCGCTTTTATCAGCTGTCTAACGTTTCTGTGGTACTGTTGAAGTAATCCAATGAGAATATTTGATATAAAACCTCTCAAAGTGTGTCTGGATTGTACTGTACGACACCGCAAGTGTTAATAAAAGGCCATAAATCAGTTAAAAATATCTGAGTTGGCCTGTAATGTTTTATTATACAGTTTTCTCTATTTCTCTATGTGCAATATTTCATGTATTAATCATTTATCATGTGTAAACAGCTTATAATGAAATTTAAATAAACAAAAAAGAAGAAGAAGAAAAAAACAAGACCATCCCTAACTTCTGGGATTGTCTGTGAATGTATGGTGTACTCTTTTTTATGTGAAGGACTCGGGATATTTTTGTCAGGAATATCTAAATGATATGCTATTGAGTGCCTCTCTTCAATTATAAAACAAATAAAGCGACAAGAATGTGGCATGAGTTTTGTTGGAAAAACTTGGTTATACATTTTGCGAGATCGTGAAATACATTCCAGGAGCTATTTTTTTTGCAGTTTTTGTTTTCGCGAATCTACGAGAGGCCGCTGTGTACGATTTTCCAGATCTCACATTTTTCTCGTGGGTGCCATTTGCGCCTGCTGTTCTTGTGTAAATCCACCGGAGGCCGCTGTTAACTGACTGACTGACTAATCATTCCATCCACCTACCCCGTTCCCTAAACCCAACCGATAGTGTTTTCGGAAGCACCGATTGACCGGATCATACCCTTCCCTAAACCCAACCGATAGTGTTTTCAGAAGCACCAATTCACGGAATCACCCCCTTCCCTTAACCCAACCGACAGTGTTTTCAAAAGCAATCCAGAAAAAGACAAGGCCTCATGGCCACCTGATTTTTACCACATTTTCAGATCTTACTATGTTCTCACCCTGTTATTTACTTGTTTATTTTATTTTTTGGCTTTTGTTTTTGTTGTACCTGCTTTCTGGAACCGTTCTTCGCCGGACTCAAACACCGTCGTCGCGGTCAACTCTCTGCCTCTCAAGGCAAACTGGTAAGAGCTAAAAAGCCGTCCACATGGAGGTAAGTGGTCAGCTGGTAGTGCGAAAAGAGCATTCGTTTTAAAGACGAAATGCAGCCCTACGTAACTCTGGCTACAGAATTTGCGCTCTCCAGAAATGTATACAGTGGTATGTTTTCACAATGTTGCATTTTGAGAGGTGTTTAGACTATTCAGACCCACTGTACAAGTGAAAGCCAAAATCTAGAATGGCATCTGACAATTAAATCCACTTCGTTTTGAAGCACAGAGCAATTCATGACAAAGTGTGTAATATAAAGACTGTATAGATATTTTGTTGAATGGTTGAGAACCACTGCCTACTATACAAAAAATATTTTTGAGTCAAACTACTTATTTAAAATGAGCCTAAACAACCCAATTCTTGAGATTTTTTGGGACAACTTTATGTTCAATCCACTTAAATTAGTTCAAGATAGCCTAATCGATTTGTGGTTGGACAACATGAATAAATTATGTGGAACCCTGCATTTTTTACAGTGTGTTTTCGATCTCTAGGGTGCATCCCACACCTTTCCCTTGCTACTGTTTGGTGTGTGTATGTGTTTCTCTATTTTTTGACATACTGCCAGTCTCGCTTTAAGATCAATTAAATTCAGTGGACGCAAAAAGAGAGAAGGAAACAAAAGCATCACTCCATGAAAACTGTTTTTTGCACCATTTTTGTTTACATGGTACCTCCAGTTATTTTTCACCAAGCAATTTTGAGTTTAATAGACGTCTAAACATATATAAGGCTACAGTGAAAGTGTAAGGCTACGTTTGGGCTGTCAGTGAAAATCTAGTCATCTAACAATAGTCTGAAAATAGACTAGTCATCTAACGGACCGATTAGACATACTTCACGTGTATTCATTCATTCATTCATTCATTCATTCATTCATTCATTCATTCATTCATTCATTCATTCATTCATTCATTCATTCATTCATTCATTCATTCATTCATTCATTCATTCATTCATTCATTCATTCATTCATTCATTCATTCATTCATTCATTCATTCATTCATTCATTCATTCATTCATTCATTCATTCATTCATTCATTCATTCATTCATTCATTCATTCATTCATTCATTCATTCATTCATTCATTCATTCATTCATTCATTCATTCATTCATTCATTCATTCATTCATTCATTCATTCATTCATTCATTCATTCATTCATTCATTCATTCATTCATTCATTCATTCATTCATTCATTCATTCATTCATTCATTCATTCATTCATTCATTCATTCATTCATTCATTCATTCATTCATTCATTCATTCATTCATTCATTCATTCATTCATTCATTCATTCATTCATTCATTCATTCATTCATTCATTCATTCATTCAATGAATGGTCTAGTGTTGGATTTTCACTCACAGCCAAAGACGGCTGTGTTTAGACATCTATTAGACCTCTGTTTAACATCTATTAGATGTCAATACAACACAAAAAGGCTTCTTAAGTGAACACTGCTTCAGGGGTTCATATTTATTAATTAATTCATTCATTCATTCATTTTCTTTTTGGCTTAGTCCCTTTATTAATCAGGGGTCGCCACAGCAGAATGAACCGCCAACTTATCCAGCATATGTTTTACACAGCGGATGCCCTTCTAGCTGCAACCCATTACTGGGAAACACCCATTCACTCTCATTCACACACATATACTACGGACAATTTAGCCTACCCAATTCACCTACATGTATAGTGCATGTCTTTGGACTTGTGGGGAAACCCACATGAACATGGAGAGAACATGCAAACTCCACACAGAAACGCCAACTGACCCAGCCCAGGCGTGAACCAGCGACCTTCTTGATGTAAAGCGACATCGCTACCCACTGCGACACCGCACCGCCCTGGTTCATATTTTTGCAAAACAAAATATAGGAATTAAAAAAGAAAAACAAGTGCAATACAGAAGTCAAAAATGACAGAAGGGGACAGAGAAAGACAGACTTAGAGATTGAGGCCAAGTCTACAAGAGCCTTAAAGGTGTCTGCCATTTATTTCAAACAACAAAAATAGAGGAATGCTAAGGGAGGAAGGGAAAACAGCATCATATCATTGACCTCCTAAACAATGTTTGCATTTACCGAGCATGAGATCACTTCATCACACAACAACAAAAGCAGACAGCTCACTGCCACCACAGACATCACCAACGACCAAAATCTCCTCACAATCTCAGTCACTAGAGACTCCAGCTGAATTTGGCTCAGAACCACAAGCCCATCTTTTCCAGCCGTCTAACTCTCCAAGCCCACATGTGTCGTTCCTCTGAAATGACGAGGAACATCTGGAGGAAAAAAGCTTACCTGAGAGATGCACAGACACGCACGCATACATACTCTCGCTGAATTAAACATAAGAGTAGATTGCCAGAGCGCTTCCAATGATTATGATTGTTACCTCTTATCTAACCCATCATTAAACTGTCAGCTGTGTAATTCGCTCTAACTTGTATATACTTCAGAAGACACGACATCAACATTTAACAAGCACAGTGCAATCAGGTTTCCAATTCACTTTCATTATATAAACAGTGCCTAGAGCAGTCAACTGCAATATGGCTTATTTTATCCCCTACTAAATATTGCAGAGAGTATTTGATTCACGTTGATTTGTTCATGGCACTTCAAGGTAATCAAAGTATTTCAGTAATAAAAAAAAAACAAATAAGACAACCAATAATGAATTCATTAATTCCTTCATGTTGCATGAGGAAGCCTGAAGCAGCCTAAAGAAGTGTTAAACGTCTAGGTTCAAAGATTTTAAAGGCTATACAGTCAGAATGTTGCTATGTTTCTAGCACACTTAAATGGTTCTTTAGTTGCTAACATGTTTTTAAAACTTTGCTAGAAACATTGGTAACATGTTGATAAAATCGTTTAGCACACTGCTAACATACTTAACAGTATTTTCAGAATCAGTTTTATTGCCAAGTGTGCTTGGACACACACAAGGAATTGTTTTGGCAACAGAAGCTTCCAGTGTACATAAAGTGACAACACAAAATTAAATATGAGAAAGAAAAAAGGGCGATAAACATTAAACATTAAACAGAGATGCAGTTAGTCAAAAAGATCTGGATGTTGAATTGTATGTACAAATTTGTTGTAAATGTACAGGTTATAAGGTGCTGTATACCAATTCGAATGGAGAAAGTATTGCATTGTATATTGTTATAAGGTGCTGTGTACAAGTGTGTATGAGAAAGTATTGCTCGTTTTTTGCACAGTAGGGGAATATTTAACTGTTCATGAGGTAGATGGCCTGAGGAAAGAAAGTTTTCCTGTGTCTGGCTGTTTTTGTGCTTGGTGCTCTGTAGCGCTGACCAGACGGTAACAGTTCGAACAGGTAGTGTGCTGGGTGCGAGGCGTCCAGAGTGATTTTGCAAGCCCTTTTACTCACTCTGGAAGAGTACAGTTCTTGAAGTGTAGGAAGGGTAGTGCCAGTGATTCATTCAGCAGTCCGGATTATTCGCTGTAGTCTACAGAGGTCAGTTTTGGCAGCTGAGCTGAACCAGATGGTGATTGAAGTGCAGAGGATGGATTGGATGACAGCTGAGTAGAACTGTACGAGCAGCTCTTGTGGCAGGTTGAACTTCCTCAGCTGACGAAGAAAGTACAGTCTCTGCTGGGCTTTCTTCACAGTGATTTTAACAGTCCCAGCAGGCACACAACGTCATAAGATGTTAATATTAGGTTAGATTTAGGTTGTGATGTCCGGTGACCAAAATTTTATGCCTAGCCAGTGTCTGAGGTCAACATTGTTTTGATGTCCAATAACGACGTCAAATTTTAGGTTATGTTGGAAAAAGACCAAAATCCAATGTTGAGCCAACATCTTAAACCAATGTCATATTGACGTCAAATACTGACATTTATTCAACAGGTATGGCAACCAAAATCCAACATCGAGCCAACATCTTAAACCAATGTCATATTGATGTCAAATACTGACATTTATTCAACAGGTATGGCAACCAAAATCCAACATAGAGCCAACATCTTAAACCAATGTCATATTGACGTCAAATACTGACATTTATTCATCAGGTAAGGCAACCAAAATCCAACGTCGAGCCAACATCTTAAACCAATGTCATAATGACGTCAAATACTGACATTTATTCATCAGGTATGGCAACCAAAATCCAACATCGAGCCAACATCTTAAACCAATGTCATAATGACGTCAAATACTGACATTTATTCATCAGGTATGGCAACCAAATCCAACGCTGAGCCAACATCTTAAACCAATGTCATATTGACGTCAAATACTGACATTTATTTAACAGGTAAGGCAACCAAAATCCAACGTCGAGCCAACATCTTAAACCAATGTCATATTGACGTCAAATACTGACATTTATTTAACAGGTAAGGCAACCAAAATCCAACATCGAGCCAACATCTTAAACCAATGTCATAATGACGTCAAATACTGACATTTATTCATCAGGTATGGCAACCAAATCCAACGCTGAGCCAACATCTTAAACCAATGTCATATTGACGTCAAATACTGACATTTATTTAACAGGTAAGGCAACCAAAATCCAACGTCGAGCCAACATCTTAAACCAATGTCATATTGACGTCAAATACTGACATTTATTCATCAGGTATGGCAACCAAAATCCAACATCGAGCCAACATCTTAAACCAATGTCATATTGACGTCAAATACTGACATTTATTTAACAGGTATGGCAACCAAAATCCAACATCGAGCCAACATCTTAAACCAATGTCATATTGACGTCAAATACTGACATTTATTCATCAGGTATGGCAACCAAAATCCAACATCGAGCCAACATCTTAAACCAATGTCATATTGACGTCAAATACTGACATTTATTTAACAGGTAAGGCAACCAAAATCCAACATCGAGCCAACATCTTAAACCAATGTCATATTGACGTCAAATACTGACATTTATTCATCAGGTATGGCAACCAAAATCCAACATTGAGCCAACATCTTCAACCATTGTCATATTCATGACACATATTGACATTTATTCATCAGGTATGTCAATCAAAATCCAACGTCTGACAGACGTCATATTGGTAATGTCCACACAACGACAAGCTGTAGCATCATTAGACGTTGATATTTGGTGGTTTTGACCAAAATTCAAAGTTTGTCTGACGTTGGACACTGACGTCGATCTGATGTTTGGTTCTGACGTCAACCCGATTTTCATTTCCACTCAAAGTTGAAATGTCCCATGACATTAGGGTTCAACATCAATCTGACGTCATGCTGACGTCCTGTGCCTGCTGGGGTATGTCTTAGCACACTGATTGTATTTGATTGCCTATTTGTAGTTGGTGTTGTAAAAATGAATATATTTTTTTATATTTTTGTCTCTTTTTCTTTTCATTAAACAATTGTATTTGTATTGCTTAAAGGTGATATATTAACCAAACTTCTTCTTGAGTGTGGTATGTTTTGCATACTAATAAAGCATTTTTGCAGAAGTAGATGAAGCTTGTCTAAAATTAACTTGAGCTCTGCAGCGAAACTTCCTGTGAGCACAGAGTTTGCAGTTGAGAAGTCTTGTGCTTTTTGACGTTGTGCAGAGAATTAGTAGAAAAAGAGGACGTATGTATGGGTGCGGCCAACAGAGGACTGGAGGATGATTGACAAGTGATGAACTCCACTAAACTCTACCTGTTAATATCAGCTACATATAAAAGCGTGAATCAGGAAATGAAATTTGTGCGCACCTTCTGAATGTGACTCTTGCATTGCATTGAGGATAACAGAATTCTGTAAATCGAATTATTCATTTGTTTTCAATAAATTACTTATATGTTTGACATTGAAGAAAACCTCTCCTAACCTTTTTTTTTTATTAAACACGCATGGAATTGATTGAATAATCCAACATTGGCTGCCCTACAAAAGCCTATATAGTATTTATTTTTTGAATATGAGATTTGACATTCATTTTATGTTCCCCTGAAAAAAATAAATGTTTGCAACAATATGACACTGAGTAATTGACGATTATATTAGGATTGTACTATATACAGTAACTGGGGTGAAGTGTAAGTTCGCTTTGTTCATTTCATCCCAAGATATATTAAATATATAATTAACTTTCTTAAGAACTTCCCATTCATTAAAAAAAAAAACATTTTTCCCATCTTTTCTCATTGTCTTTCCTGTCCTTCTCTACCCTCTAACATGATGGAGAAATGCCAGCCAGTCAACGGTGGACACATTTTTCCTTTTACCACCCCATAACCCCTGTTGTGAATTCACATTCTGTTCTCTCCATCCAGCTCTGTGCTCTTATTGGCCTCCACTGTCATGATGCTTTGGTGTGTCAGCACAGGTCATTGTCTGAGTCCAAGTAATGGCGTGGAATTAAAGTCCGTGCCTGACTGACAGATGGTAATAAATGGTGGCAGTCTAAAACAACATGAAGGGAGAGGCGCCCTTGACCTCACACCTCCCCTTAAGGTCAAGCATGTCTGGTAACCTCAAGGCTGTAACTCCCACACCCAGACCACATCTGGAGGGAGAATCTCTGTTTGTGTGTGTGTGTGTGTGTGTGTGTGTATGTTTGTTGGGGAATGTAAGAACTCATCTTCTCAATGTTGTCGCCCAGAATGAAATGGCTTTATCTGCTGTCACACAGCAAAAAATGATTTTTTCTTATGAGTTTTTGTCTTGTTTCTAGCGCAAATTAGAGATGCAACAAATAACCGATTTCACTATTAACTGAGATTAATTCGTCATGGTTAATTAATCATAAAGACTTCTCAACAGCGCGTTTCTGCATGGAACAAAACTGCCGCAACTAAAAGTTATGCCAACTGTGCGCAAGTTTGAAGTTCCGAACTTGTACACCGATGTTGATTCACACGTGCAGGCTGATTTTAACTATGGCTGAGGCTATTAACTAAGGGCCGTTCACATATCCCGTATATTCACATATTCACTACATTTGTTCTTTTTAAAAGGGAAATACTTAGCTAATATGTAGCTTAGGTTTACATTAGACAAATATTTATTTATTTATTTTAATTAATTAATTGATTGATTGATTGTTCTGTCATTTATTTTCAGTGTAAAATTATTAATTATGTTTAAATGGCAAAAACTTTTTTCCACTTATTTTTAAGTCCAAAGAGAAATGGACTATTGCCTGTTTTTTATTATTATTTTGTGCTGTATTATTTAGTTACTGAGCAGCAATAAATAACACTTTAAAATATGAGGAGTTTTCATTTGATAGACTAAACTAGTAGTGTTTTGAAATGAATGAATGCATAATAATCTTGATAACCGTGATTATTCCTCAGACTATAGTCATACAATCAAAATCTATAATCGTTGCATCCCTAATCCAAATATCTAAAAAATTTTCTTAAAAAAACTTAAAGCAGGAAGCATTTTTGTCTTGTCAGAAATAATGTGTAAAAATTAAGTGAGTTTTTCTTTAAATCAAGCAAAATAATCTGCTTAAGAGGTAAGAAAAATAATCTTATTTTAAAGCGAACACACGATTATTTTGCTTACCCCAGTGGCAGATTAATTAGCTTGTTTTATTAGACATTTGGACTAGAAACAAAGGTGTCACGGTCGCGCAGTGGGTAGCTTGATTGCTTCAGAGCTAGAAGGTCACTGGTTCGAGCCCCGGCTGGGTCAGTTGGCATTTCTGTGTGGAGTTTGCATGTTCTCCCCGTGTTCCTGTGGGTTTCCTTCGGGCACTCCGGTTTCCCCTCACAGTCCAAAGACGTAGTACAGGTGAATTGGGTAAGCTAAATTGTCCGTAGTGTATGTGTGTGAATGAGAGTGTATGGGTGTTTCCCAGTGCTGGGTTGCAACTGGAAGGGCATCTGCTGCGTAAAACATATGCTGGATAAATTGGCGGTTTATTCTGCTGTGGCGACCCTGGATTAATAAAGAGACTAAACTGAAAACAAAATAAATGAATGAAAGACTAGAAACAAGACAAAAACTAGTATTTTTGCAGTGAACTCCCATAACTTCAGTGTAAAAATGACCTTTTCTAGGTTCTGTTGTATCGAAGGATTATTTAGAAAATTCCAAGAACATGATGCACAAAAATGTAGTTTTAAGATAACAGGTGAAATTCTCCACAACGTGGTGACAGGTAACAAAAGAAATGCTGCCATGGCAACCAAACCAGCAGACACACAAGGGAAAGGCATTGTCTTTGCTGATGGAGAGAGAAGGGTGTATGAACACAGACACACAGACTCAAGCACACACTTTTTTTGCAAGAGGAAATTGTTAGTAAAAATCCACCCTTCTGCTCCTCTCATTGTGCCCACTTTAAGAGGAACAGACTTACCTTAAAGAGACAGTTCTCACAATAATAATTAGAATAATAAAATGATTGTTTAATAAAAACATAACAAGAATAATAAAATGAGTCTTTTTGACCTTTTGAGAATTTACATTTTTCTAAATGTTTCATTTCATGTCCACTGATTTAAATGTATTCAAATTATATATAATGTATAGATTTTGTTTTCTTTTAAATTTTCTATTATTCCAAAAATCCTTACATTTCTACAGCTGAGGAAAAGATCAAGAGAACTTTTGCTTTCATTATTTAGTTCATTTGTTTATGTAGAAATCAAAAATTGGTCAGAAAACAAAGCATTAATTTATTATCCTCAAAAGTCATTACTTCATTTTCCTTAGGCTTAGTCTTCATTCATCAGGGGTCGCCAAAGCAGAATGAATCGACAACTTATCCAGCATATGTTTTACGCAGCGGATGCCCTTCCCAGCACTGGGAAACACCCATACACTCTCATTTACACACATATACTACGGCCAATTTAGTTTATTTAATTCACCTGTACCGCATGTCTTTGGACTGTGGGGGAAACCAGAGCACCCGGAGGAAACACACACGAACACAGGGAGAACATGCAAACTCCACACAGAAATGCCAACTGACCCAGCCGAGGCTCGAACCAGCGACCTTCTTGCTGTGAGGCAACAGTTCTAACCACTGAGCCACCGTGTCGCCCCTATCTTCAGTATAAATGAAAAAAAAAAACATAGCTACATACTAAAAATTATTATTCTTAGTGAATTATTATATTATTATTCGAAGTCTTCAAGGACAACACATACACTTATTACACACGTATTACACTTAATACACTTCATTGAACATGTACACAAAGATATCACCTATATACTATAGAACTATGCAGACTATGTTTATATATAATAATTTTAACTGTTAAAAGCTATTATTAAATAGTTAATTAGTTAAAGTCTGGTAATAACTAGGGATGTGACGACTCATCGTGAGTTGGTTGAAAATCGATTCATATATGTGACGATTAAAACCGGGTGAAATGTTGAATGAATCACGATACATGTTTTGAACAGAGAGCGCGCTGTGTTTACATCAGTGTTTTCATAGCGAAAGTGTGAAGATATTTTTCAGACTGAAACAGAAAGTTGTTCTGTTACAGAAACAGATATTAGATTATTTTTACCCTCTCCTTTTCAAATTAGTTTATGCATATTTTAATAATTTGCTTATTATTGAATATTTAAAAATGTTTAAGATTATCTCTTCTTAACACAATGATACGTATACTAATTAATAATACAAATAATGTTAATTATTCACCTTCATAATCATGTTCAACTCCTGTCTCTATTCTACTTTATATTTAGTAATTTTATAATCAGTATTTTATGCCAGTGGCCAGTCCCCTGGAGCAAAGAGCCTACTGACCACCTCTGTACACACTGCTCTGTGGTTTAGGAAAGACTTTCCTCTCTACACCAGCCATCTCAATCTCAGTCCTCAGTGAAAGAATTTTTCATCAGTAGGGAACATTGTAAATGTGCAAAGACCTCAGCTTATACCAGAAAACATAGATATGCTGATATTTCTTTTTAAAAATGTAAAATCCCAGCAGTCACAGTTTTAGTTTGTTTATATTAATGAGTCTTTAGTTTGCAATATTCTTTTTTTTATTTGTTTTTAAAATAGCAATTTAGTTATGGCAGAAAATATATTATATTTTGCAAAAAATGTGCAGCATTTAAGAAAAAATGAAAGGGCTCTTCATCCTAAATTTGTTTCAAATAATTTTGTTAAAAAAAAAAAAAAATCGAGACTAAATCATGAATCATGAGATTAGTATCGTGAATCGTATCGAATCGTGAGTCAGGTAAATTGTTACATCGCCAGTAATAACCTTAACTCTTCTAAATTTGATTGTAATGCAATAATGTGCACCTTTTGTAAAGCTGCTTTGAAACAATAACTATTTTGAAAATAAACAAATAAACTTGAATTGAATTATTATCAAGATACACGGATTACTTTATCTCTTGCTGTTGACCACACTTTCCTTCACACGTCTCCGCTGTTTACATCTCTCCCCTGTTTACATCAAATGATTACAAATACTACACAAGCACAAGTTCTACACTGTTAAACAGCATCTCTCCTGCGTGACTCTGATGGCACAAAAAGGCTCCAGGTCTGGGCTTCAGTGAAGCTGCCTGATGACAGAGCCTATTGTGACCTCTCATTATAAACAGAGCTGAATGTTGGTGTGTCTTCCTGAATCAACTCACAGTGGACCACACAGTCCTTCTCCTTTATTTGTGGCCAAAGAGCACAATAGGACAGAACAACATGGACAGTCTCTGAGCAATTAAAGTCTGGGAGAGGACAAAGATCCTCTCTCTCACCAGAAGGATTATGTCAGTGCGTTTTAATGTCACAATATAAGTGGGAAACAGTTCAGAAATTAGACCGAACTTAAGGTTAGGGTTAAAAAAGAAAAAACAAATCGTTATTAAAACATTTTCAAAACATTAAGATGGGTCCACTTCTACTTTATTGTTTGCTCAAACAACTGATTTAAACACAATTCTTAAGTTTTTTGGGACAACTTAATTGTTTTATGTCCAATCTACTTAAATTTGTTAAAAGTTTACTCTATTGAGTTTACTCAAGGGGGGGGTACGTCATACGCCAATTTGCATATTACTGACGTCATCACGTTCTACCTTTTCTGTTTGTTTAACAGCCTATGGTAAATAAATGGGGTATTATATTTGCACTACGCTTTATGTAAGCTTGTCAATTTAACTAAATTTATTGCTGTTTGAATACAGTATATCATTATAGATGTGTAGTGAATTTGCAGTAATCTCTCAGACGTAATATACTCAGACAAGTTCTGAAACTCTCACTTAAAACATCTCTGATTGTGAACAATAAACGGTCAAATTAAATTGTTAAAATAAAGGAGAAGCAGATCAGTTTGACTGTACAAGGGAAATACCTTCACACTCCCGGTGCTAAATCATTTGGCGTCGGTACGCAGAGGGGTGATCTGCTGTCAGGCTGCAGGTGGGAGAGAGACTGCTGTAAGAGGACTGACTGGGCCGCCTGTTAGTGCTCTCAGGCGGGGGAGAGGCCAGAGGCATCACCCGCAGCTCGTTGAGAAGAGTAGGTAGGGACGGTACAGTAATGGACAAACGACAGTCTATAAAAATCTCCAGTAACACACAAAAAAGTCGCTTTTTTAAAATTTTGTCGCTAAGTTGGCAACACTGGCGTGAACTGAAGAGCGGAGAGCGGGAGGGGTAAGCGATTTGGGGAGATGGAGGCGCGCGACCGGAAGAGCACGTGCACAAGCACCAGGTTTCAGCCCGGACTGTACCAAAATGCTGAGGAGCGGGGGGCGGATGGGGGGATTCCGGGAGTTTACCGGGAGACAGAACAATACGGGAGACGGGTCTGAAATACGGGAGACTCCCGGGAAAAACGGGAGTGTTGGCAGGTATGCATATTGACCCAACACACATTGATTATGTGGAACCCAGCATTTGTTTTTACAGTGAATGTATTCTGATACAGTTCAATGTAAACATGAAAGCAACATGGACTAAAGACATCTAAACATAACCAAAAAAGGGGCATTGTATCACAAAAAAGACATAGTGCTCTGTTTTTTTCTAATTGTGATGTTGCTTAATACAAGGATTGGAATAGATCAAGGGATAACTTAAGGGATAGACCACCTAAAACTGAAAATTGTATCATAAGTTACTAGAAATTATTAACTGGTAACCACTGAATTCTAAAGTGCTGTATATGTTTTTCCCTCTACTATGTATTCAGCTTTCAATACAGCTTTTCAATTTTTTTTGTGTTCAACAGAAGAATCAAACCTATAACAGTTTGGAACTAGTTGAGGGAGAGTAAATAGTGATTAAATTTTCATTTTTTTCACTTGTTAAATTCAGGCATCAGAAACAAGTCTGGTTCTAGTATGGGTTCTTTACACCAGTGGTCCTCAACCTTTTTATCAACGCGGACCGGTCAACGCTTTGTCAGTTGTACCGCGGACCGGGGAGGGTGGGGGGAAGAAGATTAGGGAGGTTTGTAAGTTGCTAGGTGACCATCAACCTTTTTCTCTGAGGAACAAGCTGACAAAACATTGCTGTCACTCTTATACAAGTTTTATTTATGGAGAAAAATGACAAAGCACTGCAGTGTTTGAATACTCTGTGTTTGTATGGAATATACACATTCCGGTAGATTAATTTCCTCAGACAAAGTATGAAGCTGATTGGTCAGTTCTTGTCATGCGACTAGCGGTGCGCTCGCAGCATTCATTCAACTGGATGAGTCTAGTCTGTGGGGCACGAGCGCATCACGCCACTCACCTCCATTGGAAACAATGAACTTGCATGAACTCTAGAAAAGACGCGAAAGCCCCTAAAAGGCTGCTGTCATTTGAAATGTCCAACAGTTGATCTTCTTGCACAGACATGGTTAATTCACCTGATTTGTTGACATATGGGTTATGGATCCATTCCTTGGGAGTTCGCAGGTACTTCACTAGGCATTTTCCCCTTAGCAAAGAAACTTTCCAAAGACATCGGTTTCTTACTCATTTTGGTGCTTGTGGGTTAAATTTGGTGCTCAAGTGACCGAGTCGTAAGTGAGAGATTACAGTCATTTTTCAAAATAAAAAAAATGTTCAAAATAAAAGATCGTTCAGACTCAGATAATAAATAATTATTGATTTCTTGTGCGGCCCGGTACCAACTGATCCACTCCGCTCCGCGGGCCGGTGGTTGAGGACCACTGCTTTACACATCTGATAAGAGTGCTCTTATGTTATAAAAGTTCTGAACTGATGAAAATTCCATCATGTACAAACATACTGCACTGTATACAACAAGTGGGTTTAGCCGAGCACACAGCTGTGCTAGGGCTGCACGATATTGGAAAAAACTGACATTGCGATATTTTCTTTTAATGCATATGAAAACAAGTTCACCAGATGACTATCTGCAAAGAATTCATAATTTTAGATTGATTATAATGATTCCGTAAAGGGAGCATATCTGCATAAAATATCATTTACAAAAATGACAAGCACATTTTCTGGGGAGTCAAACATTATTTAGGAACAGAAGTTAAATAATCAAATGTAAATCGTTTTCATTGTGTAAATAATAATAAGTACAAGTAAAAAAAGTACAATTAATCTTTAAACTACGAATGTTTAATCTATCAAATGCAAATATGTTGAATGTGCTTGAAATATAGGCACAGGCTTTAAAAACAAACACAAACAATAAGCTTACAAACTAAGGTTAAAATATGAAATGACTCCACAATGTTCTGAACTGTAATGTCTGCTCAACTATAACACTGACTCTACATGGCAGATTCTGCAATGTGACCATTGTGGATTTAGACATTGCGATATTGATACTAAAACAATACATTGTAAAGTCCTATTTTGATGGTTCAGTAAATTCTGTACAAAAATGTACATAATAAAAGTAATAAAAAATACTTTTATGTCATTTAAATGACAATATGAACAAAAAATACAAATAAACAAACCTGAACTATATGCAGCATATTCTTTTTTGATCCAGAAGTGTGAGCACACCCTTAATTTTAGTTTTATGACATATTAGAGTTCTAGTTGGTCCCACTTTATATTAAGTGTCCTTATCTAACATGTACTTACACTCAACTACAATGTACTTATTGTGTAAATACATGTTTTTACATTGTTTTACATTTACATTGTGTACATTGGCGGTTCATTCCCCTGTGGCGACCTCTGATAAATCAGAGACTAAACCAAAGGAAAATGAAAGAGTGAATGTTTTTACATTGTACTTATGATTTATCCAATACCTGCATGTAATTCATCTGTAAATAATTTCTGTAATTACATTTTTAATAACACCATTGACAGTCCCCTTCACCTTAACCCACCCTTGAACCTAGCCATACCAACAAACCTGTCCCTAACCCCACCCGTGTATCCCACCTCAATCATATTATGAACAAAGTAAGGACATTGTATTTATTTTTTGATGCAAGTACACTGTAGATAAGGCCACTTAATATAAAGTGAGACTTTTAGTTATGACATATTAGAATAAGAGACTTAATGTAAAAATGTATTTAATCCCTTTTTAAAATCACTTTACTGTACATCATAACCAGGGCTTAATTTGTGCCGGAACACTCCGGATCCGGACCTCTGAAATCAGACCGGCACCTCATTTTACAGATCCCCCTCCCCAACTGCCCTCCTCGGCTCCTCCCCGGTCCGCTGTTCACTTTCACTTTCTTCCACGACTCCCTAAAGGCTGATTTATACTTCTGCGTCAAACGCACGCATATGCTACGGCGCAGCCTACACGTGGACGCATAGCCCCTCGCCGTGGCCGTCGGCGACGTTGATGCGCACCTCTCGAAAAATGTAACGCGTACGCGTAGCGCAAGCTCTGTGATTGGTTGGCTTGGTAGCACTGACGACTGGGGGCGGAGGTGAGAGTCGCGCGACCCAGATGCAGCGAGTGTTTACAAGTGTGGAGTCCCATGAAGGAGCTCCGGATGGAGACTGTTGTTTTGTGTTTACCTTATGATTAAAGTTGTTGCATGTCAGCCGGTTCCCGCCTCAAAATGAGCGAATTTGAGCCACTTGTACATTAAGGATGTGTTCAGAAAAATAAAACACCAGTGAATAAACTCGACACAGAGAAACAAACACCTACTGCCAGCTAGCATTTCGGAAGTGTATTGCAGAGAAACAGAAACAGAGCGCAAAATTATAAATGCACGGCTACGCGGGAGGCTTGCGCCATGGGTCACGCCGATCACTTGACGCAGAAGTATAAACCAGGCTTTACTCTTCACTTTCATCCGCGACACCCCCGCTCTGCTCACTATCGTCCGTGACACTCCTCCGCCATCCATCGCACCAGTCCCCCACCACAACCCGCTCTCCACTTTCGTGCGCGCCACCTCTCCATCCTCGGGTAACATGCCGGATCCGTAACCCCGATCTGTTCCGGGACCTCGCAATTCACAAATTAAGCACTGATCATAACCTATATTTTGACAACAGGTTAATCAATTATTGCTATACTGTAGTTTTAGTCCAGTCTCTGTTAAACACAGCTTGAGTTTGACTATTTTCAGTCTGAAATTTTGAAGTCAGGAAACAAATATCAGCTTATTTTTGTTCTGTCTGACACATTTCCATCTACCCTTACAAAATATAATCAGCATGAGAGAGATACAGTATATGACACACACACATGCACCAAACAGAGCATCTTTGTCTTACATTAGTCAGAATACTAATCCTGCCTGTTTCTCAAAGTGACAAGTAAGAAGATTTGCCTCCTTTTCCCAAAGCTGCTCTCCAACAGCAATAGAGAAATGTTTTGATACTCGGCATGAGTTTCTGCATTAGGTTTCAGAAACCCCCGGGTTACACTCCAGAAAGAAACGCATCAAACTGGCTGACAGAGAGACCATTTATCCAGACCGGATAACCTTTGGTTCTCAGGCGGTTGCATAACAAGGCAGCCATCCACACTCCTGATGCTTTTAAATGCTTTTAAAGCGAACAGAGATGAAGAGATGCAGACTGATAGAAAATAGAGCATGAGGGGAGTGATAGTGTCAGAAACGAGTGAACGTGAATGCCGATTAGCAAAGAGAAAGGTAATGATAAAACACACAGGCTGTAGATGAGTGTTAGTGGACAAGCGTGAGTGTGTGAGTGCTGTGAATATGGCTGTGCTTCACAAAGAGAGATAAGAAAAGCTGATGACAGACAAAACATCTCTGTGTCTGCAAGGAAAGGAGATTTTACAGAAAATGTCATTTTATAGACAATAAAAAAACACAATGTATTTTGTAGCCACATGAAAGATAAGATCATTCAAAATGTATTGCAACTTTGTTTGGAGAATTTCTGTCTGCTGCATTTCTCACAATTATGCTTATAACGATGTTGTGATGTTGTTGTGATTAATTACTGAAGCTTTTATTCCAGTATACAGTATTATACAAAACAAAATAAACAACCAAAAATACTTTGCATATACTGAACACAACACAGGCTCATTCTGAAAACGTAGCCCTATATACGTTTCTGGAGGTCGCGAATTATGTAGTCAGAAGTACGTATGGCTGCGTATGACGCCGTTCCTTTTCACGCTTACCAGCTGACCACTTACCTCCGTATAGTATGGACGACTTTCCCGCTGTTACCAGTTTGTCCAGTTAGCTCGCCGTGTACGTCAGTGGACTTGAAACACAGAAAGGAGTTGACCACGTCGACAGGGTTCAAGTCTTGTAAAGAACGGATCCAGAAAGCAGGTAAGACAAAAACAGCATCCAAAAAATTCAATAAACAAGTAAATAACAGGGTTGTCAGTTGGGTTTACGAAAAGTGTGTCGGCCGGTCAATCGGTGCTTTTTTAAATACTATTGGTTGGGTTTAGGGAAGGAGGAGGGTGGGTCAGTCGATCGGTCAGTCGTTCTGTCAGTCAAGCAGTCAGTCGACAGAAGCCTCTGGTGGTTTATGCGAGAACAGCAGGCGTAAATGGCACTCATGAGAGAAATTCGAGATCTCAAAACGCAATCACAGTGGCCTCTGGTGGATTTGGGAAAACAAAACTGCAAAAAAACGTAGCTTCTGGGACGTATTTGACGGTCTCCAGAAAGGTATATAGAGGTACGTTTTCAGAATGAGCTTGGGTTGACTGAACATGTTTAGAGTAAACAAATGTTTTAACTAGGCATGGGCCGGTGTAAGATTCTGACGGTATGATTTCCCCTTTGAACACAGTACTTTTTTTTTGAGAAACATTTAAAATATTTTGGAACAGTAAACATGTCTATACATGTCTATGTCTAAACATGTCTATTTCTGGCTAAATAATTCGAATGAATCAGTAGCTATGTTTCCATCCAAAAATGTGAGTTAGCTTTATGCGCAAAACTGGAATATCACATAAAAGGCATGCGAATAAAGCAGCGTTTCCATCCAACGAGTCAAAGAGAACAAAATCATCACTTCCTGATAAACTGGCACCAAATGTCAACAGTAAAAACTGAATTTTCTGTGGTAGGAGAAGCTGCTTGAATCTTTTCTTCATTTAATAAATGACTTGCACCTCAGAAGGCAATCCTGACATGCAGTGAACGTGTGGTGGCGTTTAAAGACAGGAGACGGGAAGCACAGACGCTCTTGATTCTGGAGGTAATTTATAATATAATAACACTAATACTGACATTTTTAAGGCATTTTAGAATGACAAAAACAACATTTCAGATGTTTTACATTGTGCTCAGCCTGCTGGTTTATCTATTCACACACATTTTTATCATCACATAATCTCTGATTACAAAATCACATGACTTTTTAAATGCACATACTAGAATTTGTTCGGTAAAAATGTTTCCATCGCAGTTTATGTGCATTTTTTCTTATCGAATAAAAAGTTTATTCTACTCAGTTATGCACATATGTTTTTTATGCGCATTTTCAAAATTTATTTGCATATAAAAGAATGTTAAAATACAATATGTAACACTTTACAATAAAGTCCTATTAGTAAATCTTTAACAATTTAAATCAATAGTGGCAAGAAGCCAGGTTTAATACAGTTATTATGTTAATATTAGTTACTGGATTTATTAGTTATTAATTCCATTTAATAAAATGATTACAACTTGTACAGATTAACATGTGAAAATGTTCCTGTTTAAACTAGTAACACCACTGCAAATACAATGGAAATATTCTTTAAAAGCACTTTAAAAGTTTAAATAACAAAATAATTATTCATGGTATTTTAAAATGCTCATGATATCAATATTGTGCATGTTCATTATCATGATATATTGACTTATTGAATATGTCTCCCAAATTTCCTTTTATATTCCTATAATATACACCCAAGCAAAACTCCTATAACTGCTCATTGAACTGACACACAGTAAAGTGCAAAAACCCTGTGTTGCACATGGGCATGGGCTGATAACCGTTTGCAAGGTATACCGCGGATTGGAAAAGTCACAGTTTTAAAACAGCCAAAATGTTCTGCTATATCGTTCCTATGGTATGTGTAAGATTTTTTATTTATGTTTTTGTTTTGTTTTGTTTTTTGTTTTTTAGGACAACAGTATCTCCAGCAGAAAAGATATCTAAAGATGCCATTTTAAATTGTAAAGAAATCTGTGTTTCTGAAACTAATGAAGAAAGCAGAAGTCAATGATTTATTTGAATTATTTAGCCTGACATGTTTACTGGTCCAAAATATTTCAAATGTTTCTCAACATAAAACATATGGTGTTCAAGGGGAAAAGGTTTTTGTTTTTTACCCAGACATTTAAGAAGAATATATTTTAGAGCAGTAATCACAATACCGTGAAACACATATATTCTGATATTCTTATCCAAGGTTATCATAACATCAGAATCTTATAGCTGACCATGCCTAGTTGCACACATCGTCTGTAAAATACATCTAATAGTGCAGAGTTATCAAATAGCAAATAGCAGACTCCAATCACTAATCTTAGAAATGCTTGAAACTAGATGGCAGACTGCAATGCGGGGAGGGGGGGTGAAATTGCTAACTGAAGATCTGGGGGCTCCTTCGTTAATTTTTGAGGGGCACTTTTTATCCAAGAGAAAGGTTGAGCCCTACTGTATCTCTGCACGTGCCTGTACCTTACTATGGCCTATCTCCTGATTTATCAGGGTTTCCACAATGTAATGAACTGCCAATTACTCTGGACAACTTTTTTCTGCCACAACCCAGCACTGAAAGTACAACCCTCACCCACACACTCTCCCATTCACACAGCCAATTTAGTTTATCCAATTCACATATACCGTATGTCTTTAGACTGTGGGGGAGCCCGGATCACATGAAGGAAACTCACGCAGACACAAGGAGAGCATACACATTCCACAAAGAAAGTTCTCGTGTCCCTGATGGAACTCAAACCAGTGACCTTCTTGCTTTAAGGCGACCACTTCTAACCACTTATGCCACACTCTTAATCTGTCTAGGATAAACAATTGAGCAATTAAAAAGGTTTCTATTGTGGTTTTTGTTTCCATTAGGAAGGAAACCAGTAAAATGCATTCATTTTAAAGCACAAAGACATATGAGCAGTGTCCAAGCATGGCTAACACATCTTATTGTCATTAGAAACTATTTTACACTGAACATGGTTTAACATGCATGCGGACAACTATGGTATGCTCAAGTTCATTCGGTCAGGTCTTAGGTAATTAAGCCGAGCAATTTGTTATTAAACTACAAAGAGGCAAATCATAGCATCTGTAGTGGGAATTATCATTCAAATCATTACCGACTGGTTTCAAAAAAAGAGAGGTATGACCCAGAGTCACTTTGCATAGAGGATGGTTTTCTCAAAATGAATGTCTCTCTTCCACATCCACACCCACAACTAACCCAATGAGTGACTCATGTGTGGAGCTGTGACCCAGACCTCTGTCTGCTCTCTCTCGTCTCATGGGAAAGCTTGCACACTCCTTCAGGGGGTGACATGTTAGACACCTCTCCTGGGAACAGAGATGATGAAAATATAGCAGAGAGAAAAGAAGCTAAGGAAGACTAATAAAAGAGAAAACTGGGAATTGGAGGAACATAAAATGTGGCAGAAAATATAAGACAGAGCAAAAACGCTAGAGTGACTTAAAGTTTTTATTTGACTATTTTTAGGTTTATGAAATATTCTGTGAGAAGTTTGTTCTTGCCACAACAAAATAAAATAGTCAAATAAAGATGTTATATTTTTATTATTATTATTCCTAAATATAGTATTATTTTATTTGCATTATTTTATCTGTGTATTTTGGTAATTGAAAATATTGCAGTTTATAAATCTGCACTATTGAACTGGTGCATAAAGTCTGATGTTTTGTTCAATTATTTAATGATTTTATTTTTTGTAATATTTAGTTTTATTTAACATTTATAAGATATTTAACAACACAGTACAATACCAATAAAAAGAAGAAAAATAGTACAGAATAATTGACAATATGAAAATATAGGTTAGAAATAAAGATTATTAAATAAATTATAAATAAATAAAACAAATTCCCAAGAGTCTTAAGATTGGTCCCCATGTAGTTTCAGCTTTTTTCTGTGAAGTTTCAAGACGTAGTTGTTCCATTTGAATGACATAAAGCCACTCATTCAACCATCTCTGATAACAGGGAGCCTTTGGAGATTTCCAATTAAGTAAGATCATCTTTTTAGCTGTAATCATGCCAGCCATCAGGGCTTGCTGTTGGGTTAATGGAAAGGTGTCCATTATATTAGAATATTCATAAATAGCCAAATTGTAGTGAGGTTGGATATTGGTTCTATAAGCACTGGAAAACAATTCAAAAATGTTGGACCAAAACTCATAAAGAACAGGACAAAACCCAAATAAATGTGCCAAAGTCCCTTTTGCACCACCACATCTGTCACATTTAGGGGATACAGAGGGAAATATTTTACTTTATCTAGTTTTAGAGAAGTGATGCTGATGTAAAACTTTAAATTGTATTCATTTATGTCTTGAATTTATCGAACCTTTCTCTATTCTCGACAGGGTTTCTTCCCACTTCTTCATTCAAATCTACGGCCCAAGATGTCTTAATGTGCTTAGCGCTTATTGGTGCATCAAAAGTTGAACAAAGCTTGATATCAGATGTCTGGTATTAGGGTTAGAGGATGGAAGATTCTGAATAATATGACTTTGTGGTTTATTTAAAAATTGTGAAATATTTTCCTTTACATAGTTTCAGATAACGAAAGAAATGTAATGAATTTACTCAAGTTAATTAGAATTATTTAAAAAAAAATGTGGACAATTTTTTTTTTCTCTGACGTGACCTTAAAAATTGTATTTAATTTAAAATAAGATATAAAATAAAAATATGAATCTACTAAAATGTCATTTAATTGATAAGATTCAGAGCGACACAGTGGCCAAAGAGCATAGAATCACCAAGAGGCGACACTCTAGTGCACATTTGTCAAAGCCAGTTCCTGGAGGGCCGGAGCTCTGCACAGTTTAGTTCCAACCCCAATTAAACACACCTGATCAAACTAATTGAGTGCTTTAGGCTTGTTTGATACCTACAGATAGGTGTGTTGAAGCAGGGCTGGAACTAAACTCTGCAGGGCTCCGGCCCTCCAGGAATTGACTTTGACACCCCTGCTCTAGTGCCATCTGGGAAACAGCCACTAGATGCTGCTTTCCAATAGAACAACAGCATATTATAAGTCCGTAAAATAAACTATTAAAAGTGCTGATGATTGTTATTGTAAGTGTTGTATTGTCGTCTTTCAGGTTGTATCTCAGCTTTAATTCGCTTTTTAAATAAATAAATAAAAAACAAAGCAGCTGCTTGCCATCGCAACAGCAATAAGATCCAATGGATGGCCGATTGCTTTCACTCCAGAATGGCGGAATCGCAGGGTTGTTGCTGGGCGCTGCTGTTGCAATGGAACGTTCAAATGACTGTCTCCTCTTGGTGATTCTAAGCTCTTTGCGGTGGCTTAGTGGTTAGCGCTGTCGCCTCACAGCAAGAAGGTCGCTGGTTTGAGTCCCAGCTGGGTCAGTTGGCATTTCTGTGTGGAGTTTGCATGTTCTCCCTGTGTTTGTGTGGGTTTTTCTCTGAGTGCTCCAGTTTCCCCCACAGTCCAAAGACATGCGCTATAGGTGAATTGAATAAACTAAATTGACCGTAGGGCAGCACGTTGGCGCAGTGGGTAGTACAATTGCCTCACAGCAAGAAGGTTGCTGGTTCGAGCCCCGGCTGGGTCAGTTGGCATTTTTATGTGGAGTTTGCATGCTCTCCCCATTTTCGCGTGGCTTTCCTTCGGGTGCTCGGGTTTCCCCCACAAGTCCAAAAACATGTGATATAGGTGAATTGGGTAAGCTAAAATTTTCTGTAGTGTACAGTATGTGTGTGAATGAGTGTGTATGGGTGTTTCGATTGAATGAAAATTTTATTTTGTGATACTGCTGATTATAAAAAAAATATTTAAATAAAACAAAACATCAAAAGCTACAATATATGATATTCTGTATACTGTTAACACAACAAAATAAAAATATAAAAACAAAAGCAAATTTTAAAGTATGGTAAAAGGTACCATTTAAGGTACGCATAGTATATATATCTGCTATGATACATAACGTGATCCTGTATGATTACCATACACCATGGCACATATCTAAAAAGCCACGATAGTGCCAAGGTACTTTGTAGTACTTTATCAGTGACAAAAAGAGGAAGACAGGGCAGAGAAAGTCAGAGAGAAGAGGGGTGTAGGAGTGCAGGCTCTCTATATTTAGCCCTGCTCCTGTCACCTCCACTCTCCTCTCGCTGTGACAGTTTAGATCCAGCGCTGCAGCACAGGATGCTGGGATACACCGCCACTTTGACACAAACGGCGCTGAGACAACGTCTGCTGCACGCTGGCATCACAAACAAATGTGTTTGGTCTAAAATAAGACAACAAAATGTGGCGTAGTCAGGGCATTGAGGAAAAAATAAATAAATTCTGCAAGACTTAGACACTATAATTCAGTTATTATAGCACATGACCACATCACCCCTGGCAATAACAAAACAACAAAGAACCGAGAACAAAGAACAGGCCTCTCTTTTTGAGCCCACGCCTGTCTATGTCCCATGCAGCCTTTTCTAAGTGATTCTTATGAAGCTGAAACTCAATGTAGGGTCAAGAGGTTAAGTTTATTACTCTGCCAAGAGCTCCATTAGAGAAAGCCTCATGGGAACAGCTCAGAATAATGCATTTTTGATGATTCCCATTGCTTTTGGTTTTTAATACCATTCTAATACATCGCTGTGGTTTCGCTTATAAAACAAAACCTCGACTGAGTCTGCCCGTTTCAGCTAAAATTGGAAAACTGTAGTGTTACCTGTAGAGAAACACATTTTTTAGGTTGATAAGGAGAAAACTAATATAAGACGCTGATGATAAAGAGTGAGGGTCGGGTTTAAAGTAAGCCCAAAGAATACAGGCCTTCTTGTATTGTCTGTGCTTTATCCTTCCAGAGGTTCTCAGCAATACAAATGTCTTCGTACTTTTTAAAAATACAGTTAAGGATATCTTTAAATGTGATGTATATTGTGTAGTTCTCTTCATTTAAAGTAAAAGATTAGTGTTGAAACATTTCCATGCTGAGCTTACAAGACATTAAAGGGATAGTTCACGCAAAAATGAAGATTCTGACAAAATTTAGTCACCCTTCACATGTTTAAAACCTGTTTGAATTTCTTTCTTCTGTTCAACACAAACTAATATATATGTATATTTGTTTTTAAATTCTGGTTGCTGGGACCCACTTACTTCTATAGTAATTTATTTTTTCTTGCTATAGAAGTCAGTATTCTTTAAAACTCAGTCCTGGAGGGCCGGTGTCCTTCAACACACCTGCCTGAAAGTTTCTAGTATACTTAGAAAGAGCTTGATTAGCCGGTTCAAGTGTGTTTAATTGGGGTTGGAACTAAAATATGCAGGACACCGGCCCTCAAGGATCGAGTTTGGACACCCCTGCTTTAAAATATCTTATTTTAAGAAACCCATAAATGTTTGAAACCACATGAGAGTTTGTAATCAGGTTATTTCAATTTTTGGGTAAACTATCTCTTCAAGAAAGTGTGGTGATAATTACTCATACCGTTTACAGTATCATTAATTGTATATAGTTCTAAATGCATAATTTCAGATAAATTAAGAAACTGTTGAAATTGTGTCTCAATGTATATGCATATATGCTGCTTATTGATATTGATTGTTGCTGCATGTAGCAAGAAGATAATATAATTGGGGTCCTGGGGCCTGGAATACACTTTAGCCAGGGGGCCCAGAAACCCTAGCAGTGCCCTGTGTGTAATCCATTGTTTTAAACAAAATCATGAATATCGAGACATGCAGAAAGTCAAGGGGTGTCATTTTTTTGTCAGAGAAGACAAATATGATCATATTTCTCCAAAAGAAAAGCTTGTAACATACCAAGAACATGGACTATTTGCTGTTATTAATAAAGATTAGGGCATCACGGTGGCACAGTGGGAAGCACAATCACTGCAAAGCAAGAAGGTCGCTGGTTTGAGTCTCGGCTGGGTCAGTTGGCATTTCTGTGTGGAGTTTGCATGTTCTCCTCATGTTCGTGTGGGTTTTCTCTGGGTGCTTCGGTTCCCCCACAATTCCAAAGACATGTGGTATAGGTGAATTGTGTAAGCTAATTTGTCCATAGTGTATGTGTGAGGATGAGTGTGTGTGGATGTTGTCCAGTGATGGGTTGCAGCTGGAATGGCATCCGCTGCTTAAAACATATGCTGGATACGCTGTGGCAATCCCAGATTAATAAAGGGACTAAGCCGAAAAGGAAATGAATGAATGAATGAATGATAAATATTATTCGGTCTTATTTAGTGGTAAAACATTTAATCTATTACACAGAAATAGATTAGTTTAATGTCATCCACAGTTCACTGTTCCTCTTTTCTTTCACCTGTGCAAAAGTATCGATCTAGAACTATTATCGTAAAAAAATCTAAATATAGACATAAGCACATAGATATTTTTATAAACAGAGCTCTTCCTACCTTTGTTTGTTTGTTACATTGTGATGCATTGTCAAGGGCATACCAAATAAACAGGCTAAAATAAAAGCCTTATGCTAGGTCCACAACAAACATGACATTTAGTAACCATACAACATCAATACAAATGTGTAAACAGAGGCGAATTACATGTGGAATCTGTAGATGTGCAAGATCAAATCATTTAACTTCAGTAGACAATTAGCGCGAGCTGAAAATCATTCCACGTGTAAACTAGAGTAAATGACTTGGTTTGATCCCAAGATTATTAGAATAAAGTGTTGACCAATCAGAACAGAGAAAAAAGTGTGCATGTTGAAGTCATGAGGCAAAACTCAAATTTTAGTGGCTATATGAACACACTGTTAAGGGCTGCACAATATATGATTTCAGCATCGATAACGCAATGTGTGCATTCGCAATAGTCACATCGCAGGATCTGCAATATGGAATTGGGATTACAGTTGATCAGCAATGAAGAATGTACAGTGTTATTTTACATTACATTTGATTATTCAATGATAGGGGTGGGACAAAATATCGATACGCTGGTTTATCGAGATAATTCCACCCATGATACGTTATCGATGTAGCAAAGAATTGATATTTTAAGGTACAAAAGATCTGAATTAATTCATCAGCCTTGCACTGCTACCATTTACAAATTAGGCGACAGTACATGAGATGGCGCTTCTCGTAATGGAGGATTGGGTGCGTCTCACTTTTAGTTTTACTCGATCTTAGCGCCGCATTTGACACCATCGACCACAATATTCTCATTGACCGCTTAAATTCTACAGGTGTCCAAGGTCAGGCCCTTCAATGGTTTAGGTCATACTTAGCTGATCGTTACCAGTTTGTGAATATTAATGGACAGCTTTCACAAGTCAGGCCAGTAAAGTACGGGGTCCCTCAAGGATCAGTTTTAGGCCCTTTGCTGTTTACAATATACATGCTTCCCCTGGGGGACATTATTAGAAAACACGGGATCAGCTTTCACTGCTATGCAGATGATACTCAATTATATATTTCAACTAAACCTGATGAGATGTGCGAACTGTCAAAGCTAACCGAGTGTATCAAAGATGTCAAAGACTGGATGACCAACAATTTTCTTCTCTTAAACTCAGAAAAAACAGAATTATTACTTATTGGGCCTAAATCCTGTACACAGCAGTTCTCACAACTCGACCTGCAACTAGAGGGATACAAAGTTAGCGTTAGCTCTACTATAAAAGATCTGGGTGTCATATTAGACAGCAGTTTAACTTTCAAAAATCATATATCCCATGTCACAAAAACTGCTTTCTTCCATCTGAGAAATATTGCTAAATTGCGAAGTATGCTATCCATATCAGATGCAGAAAAGCTAGTTCATGCTTTCATGACTTCTAGGTTGGACTACTGTAATGCTTTGTTTGCTGGCTGCCCAGCATCCTCTATTAACAAACTTCAGCTAGTACAAAATGCAGCTGCCAGAGTTCTTACCAGATCTAGAAAATATGATCATATCACCCCAATTTTATCCTCCTTACACTGGCTGCCTGTTAAGTCTCATATTGAATTTAAAATATTACTCCTTACCTATAAAGCTTTAAATAATCTAGCTCCTGCTTATCTAACCAACCTCCTGTCTCGCTACAATCCAACCCGCTCTTTACGATCTCAAAACTCAGGGCTTCTGGTAGTACCTAGAATATCAAAGTCGAGTAAAGGAGGTCGAGCCTTCTCATTTATAGCCCCTAAACTCTGGAATAGCCTTCCTGATAATGTCCGAGGCTCAGACACACTCTCGCTCTTCAAAACTAGATTAAAGACCTATCTTTTTAGCAAAGCATACACTCAATGCATTACATAGCGGTTTGACGCATGATGTGCCCCACGCAGCATTCTGCTTCTTGTTTTTATACACTATGAACAGCAGCTACGCTAATTATTCTCCTTATTCTGTATTTCCACCTGGGGGTACTCATCTTGAGGCCCTCAGACTATGCAGCGCCACTGATGCGATCCAAGACCAGCGACGAGATGATCCCAAGGTATTCTGGACCAGGCCGTATCCTGCTGTGGTGGTCATCGTGGAGTGAGAGCATGAGACTGATTCCTGTGATGCTCCAAGGACAGACGAGTCTTCGCCGAGGTCCACCGTGCTGCGCCTAGACTGCAGCTCTGCACAAGACGTTTGGCCATAGGGGAAATGGTCGTGCCCAACTGAGCCTGGTTTCTCTCGAGGTTTTTTAAATCTTCGCTTTCGCCAATTGGTGAAGTTTTTTTTGCCTCGCCGCTGTCGCCACTGGCTTGCATGGTTCGGGATCTGTAGAGCTGCGCATCGATGGATTTGCTCCTCAGTGTTTGGACTCTCAGTAGTGATTATTAACCCACACTGAACTGAACTTAATCTCTTAAAACTGAACTGACACTGTTTCAATTCACTATAATCTTCCATGTGAAGCTGCTTTGACACAATCTACATTGTATAAGCGCTATACAAATAAAGATGAATTGAATTGAATTGAATTGATTGAAAACACATCAATGATGGAATTCTATAAAACATATGGGCTGTTAATAAAATAGATACATCTTATCAATTTTTGATGCATTCTTTCCCTTTATTTACAGATATCATGATATATTGTGGATGGTTTTCTTGTGGTATATTGCAGGTATCGTGATCTATCATTACCAGGGGCAAAATATCATGATAATATCATATTGTATCGTATCATATTACCGTACCTGAATATCTGACTATTATTTCATTTCACTTTTATTTTTGCTCCATCTTTTTACGCTTGCAATTTCTTTGATTCAAGATTATTCCAATCAATCTAAATAAATGATTTAATTCTAAATAGAGATATTAAAGTCATCTGCTGAAATTGTATTCATATTGCAATATATATCGCAGAAAAAAAATCACAATGTCAGATTTTTCCAATATCGTGCAGCCCTACACTGTAATCAGAGTTTCTGAAAAGTTCTGAAAGTCACCTGATACTGCATTTTAATGTGGACAAATAGCCAAACTGCATAAAAAATATGGTTTGGAAAATATCCGTATTCCTGTGGACAGGGAATATCTGGCTAAATTCGTACTGTCCTGATGACCAAACTTGCATTACAGAGCCTAGAATTCACATAAAAACCAAAGTACATTTGGGCCTAAAGACGGATGAACAGTTTTTTCCAAATACTTTCCCATCAGTCCCACAGGTGAGCAGAATGCTGAAGTAATGATTGAAACTGAATGGCGGTACAGTCTCTATGCAGCTGTTAGTTAGAGCAGGACTGAAAGAGTTAGTGTCTCACCCTCTGTCTGAGCAGTTCTCCTAGGCATATCTTGGCAGGTTGAAGTAGGTTCATCTTTCAGAGAGACATTGATTGCTGCGGGGCTCTCATTCTCTCTCTCTCTCTCTCTCTCTCTCTCACACACACACACACATGTATGCGTTCTCATTCTCTCAGTATCTGTGTGCTTTGTCAGAGGGAAGCACTTAGCGAAGTCTCTAGTGCTGCAATTGACCCAGTTAGAGCCCAGGTAAAGACAACATGAAGGATAAACCTAATCATGCCATGAGTGGAAAGTACTGAGCGCAGAATATGTGTTATAGTGTAAGGTTAAAGGACATTGAACAATTTTTCTTTCTTCCTCTGTATTTCTTTCTTTCTTTCACTCTCTAACACAGGGAATGGAAAATGTTTTAATGTTTGAATTTACATACGCAGTTACACGTACTGTATAATAAAAGTCAGAGAACAACTTCAGTTCAGGGTGGCACGGTGGCTCAGTGTTTAGCACTATCGCCTCACAGAAAGAAGGTCACTTATTTGAGTCCCGGCTGAGCCAGTTGGCATTTCTGTGTGGAGTTTGCATGTTCTCCCTGTGTTTGTGTGGGTTTCCTCCGGGTGCTCCGGTTTTCCCCTCAGTCCAGAGCCATGCGCTATAAGTGAATTGAATCAACTAATTTTGTCATAGTGTATGAGTGTGAATGTGATTGAGTTTATGGATGTTTCCCAGTACTGGGTTGCAGCTGGAAGGGCATCCACTGTGTAAATCTGTGTTATTCCACCAAAAATGTTTTTTTTTAAAGTTAAACTATTGGTATTGTGTGAAACAATGTCTGAAAATATGGCATCTTTTTTGTAATTTGGACCAATTGTTATTTTATGCTCAACATTACATTTTATTTCAATTTTGGAAGCAATGTAATCAGTTGTTTGCAGAACAAAACTAAAAGTGTGTTACTCAAACTAATAACTATAAATGATAACATGATACAAATACAGGGAAAATTTAATATTTCAATTTTTCTTTTTTCCATATAGCTTTGTATATACACTCACCGGCCGCTTTATCAGGTACACCTTACTAGTACCTAGTTGGACCCCCTTTTGCCTTCAGAACTGCCTTAATCTTTCATGGCATAGATTCAACAAGGTACTGGAAATATTCCTCAGCGATTTTGGTCCGTATTGACATTATAGCATCACTCAGTTGCTGCAGATTTGTAGAATAAATTATGCAAATCTCCCGTTGCATCACATCATAAACGTGCTCTATTCGATTGAGTCTGGTGACTGTGGAGGCCATTTGAGTACAGTGAACTCATTGTCATGTTCAAGAAACCAGTCTGAGAAGATTCGCGCTTTATGACATGGTGCATTATCCTGCTGGAAGTAGCCATCATAAGATGGGTAGACTGTGGTCATAAAGGGATGGACATGGTCAGCAACAATCCTCCGGTAGGCTGTGGTGTTGACACAATGCTCAATTGGTACTAATGGGCCCCAAGTGTGTCAAGAAAAGATCCCCCACACCATTACACCACCACCACCAGCCTGAAAATCCCAGTAGATCAGCAGCTTCTTAAATACTCAGACCAGCCTGTCTGGCACCAACAACCATGGCATGATCAAAGTCACTTAAATCACCTTGCTTCCCCATTCTGATGCTCGGTTTGAACTGCAGCAGATCGTCTTGAACATGTCTACATGCCAAAATGTATTGAGTTTCTGCCATGTGATTGGCTGATTAGAAATTTGCATTAACGAGCAGTTAGACAGGTGTACCTAATAAAGTGACCGGTGAGTGTATAAGTTTACAAAATGTAGTTTTGTAAGTTTCATTAAGCTTATGATGTAGTAAAATTAAGATTTTAATCCAATCAGACATAACATGAAAAATATTGGTGGATTTATATATTTTATTCTTTTATGTTCAATAATATAGTTTATGCTACATTAAAGACAAACCAATCCTTGTCTTTTTCTCCAAATGTCTTAATTCATTTCTTGAATATCTTCTGACAACAACAATAGATAAAATGCTTAAGGTCAAACTAGTTTCTTATATAAAATACAAAATAAGAATTGTTAAAAGCGAACAAAGAAACAAGCTTTTTTAAACAATCAAAGCATAACTCTTAGCTGCACAATGCAATAGATAGATACACCAACAAGACAAGAGAAAGCCAGAGAATTTAAAAAAAAATGTGATGTGATGTTAATTGCGACACATTGCAGAAAAAAACAAAACAATCTTGGAAGCTGTAATGGCGAATGTTTTCTGTCGCTGTTTTGGAGATAATGTTCTCACTGCATCATTGTAATGGTCTAATTGGATGTTTGAATATATTTGTATAGCAGTTTTTTTTTTCCTGCTGTTTCAGGCACGGCCAATTATACATCCAGGTGTTTCTCTGAAATAATGAAATGAACAGCTAGAACAGAGTTAAATGCTTTTAAAGGGGGCTGCAGATTAGCACTACAGGCATTTAGCAGGAATCTGTTAGCACACAGCAAGGACAGATCACCCTGGCAATGACCTGCTTCTGTTTTTTTCGGGTCACAACCCTAGCCTCTGACAACCTCAAATAGGCTGTTTTTAGGGTTTGTTTGAAGATAAACCCCCCAGCACAGACAAATGCACACATATATACCGTGCCTGGGTCAAATCTATATTTAAACCTCTAGATACAGAGGTATGAGTATTTATTGCCTGCTTAATGGCACAACCATGAAATTTTATAACATTTCAACACACTAAAGCAACTAGCCGGCAGCGAGCTCTCTGCAACTCTCACATGGTCGCCCACTGAAGCTAAGCAGGGCTGCGCCCAGTCAGTACCTGGATGGGAGACCAGAAAGCTAGGTTGCTGTCCCCCCTGCAGTCTGTGTAGTGAAGGGGACTCTATACTGCTGAGTGAGTGCTGTCTTTTGGATGAGACGTTAAACCGAGGTCCTGACTCTCTGTGGTCGTTAAAAATCCCAGGATGTCCTTCGAAAAAGAGTAGCGGTTTTCCCATATTAAATTGGCTTCATCAATATAGCTGCCATTGCGTCATCCAGGTGGATGCTGCACACTGGTGGTGGATGAGGAGATTCCCCTCAAAGTGTAAAGCACTTTGAGCGTCTAGAAAAACGCTATATAAATGTAAGCAATTATAACTAAGCAAGTTCACTGCATGGTACATCAGAGATAAGTTTAGCTTATCTTATTCTTTTCTGCCAATACCCGTAGTAACAAATGAAACTGACATAAACATTTAAGCTTGCATACAGGTTTTAATAGTAATATATTATAACATGGGCTACACAGTGGCGCAGTAGGTAGTGCTGTCGCCTCACAGCAAGAAGGTCGCAGGTTTGAACCTCAAACCTCAGATGGCGTTTCTGTGTGGAGTTTGCATGTTTTCCCTGTGTTCGCGTGGGTTTCCACAAACAGTGTATGTTTCCCAGAGATGGGTTGTGGCTGGAAGGGCATCCGCTGTGTAAAAAAATGTGCTGGATAAGTTGGCAGTTCATTCCGCTGTGGCGACCCCAGATTAATAAAGGGATTAAGCCGACAAGAAAATGAATGAATGAATGAATATTATAACGTAACTTTTTCATTTAATTTATTCTTTATTAATTATTGTTTATTTATTCTGTTTAACTAAATATTCTATTTGCTTCATGATTTAAAGACAAAAAGGTGTCCAGTCTTTTTCTGCAATGTGGAGTAACTGCACTGTGAATTTCTCTAGCAAAAAGATATTTAACTTAAGATATTTAATATAAGATAGCAGAAACGTACTGTTTGTACTAACATTTACAATTACTTAATATTTGTGATTTGTTATTAGACCAGAAGCCGTATTACGTATAGTAATAACTATTAAAGAAATATAAGGTTATATAACTAAATATAACTAAATGTATTATTTTAAATAATTGTGATTTTCTTTTTGATTAGATACAGTCTTGAACATCATAAAAAAACATTTCTGGGTCATGGAAAGATATATGGGACAAAGAGGGTTTATAAGCACTTTGCCTTACAGTATATGATAACTCCTAAAGCTCTCAAAGCAGAGACATTGAGCTTTTACAATCTCTCATTAGAAAACCACATAGATGATCACCTACGGCTGAAGGGCTGTTTCAGTGTTTCAAAAGCACCCTATCCAGGTGTTAACAAGAACAGCACAGAAAAAAGAAATGAAGCACAATAAATGCCGTGTTTAACTGTGATAATTCATGCATCGCCATCAGGCTCACCTTGTAGTTTTAATGCACCATGAGATACTTACTTTAAAGTGCTCTTGGTCTGAGAACATTTGTCTAAATTGAGCAATAAGCACTCTGTCCCTCAGAGAATCTACCGATGGAATTTAAATTAAAACAATGTGCTCAAACATCACCCATGGCACTGTTTTTCAAACACACACACACCTTGTTTTTTTTATCCTTGTGGGGACTTCCCATTGACATAATGATCTTTATACTGTACAAAATACAGTAGTCGACATTTGAAGTGTATCAAAAAAAGTTATTAAAAATAGTAATAAGACAAGAATGGGTGTTGTTTGATGGTTTTAGGACAACTTTGATGCAAGGTTTTAAACTAGGGCTGCAGGATATTGGAAATAACTGACATTGCAAAAGTTAGCTTTTCTGCAATTTGAATATAATTTCACATGACTCTGTTTAAAAAGAATTCATAATTTGACATTGATTGAGATCATTTTTAAGGAGAGTGATTAAATTATAAAAATTATAAAAATAATATACAAAATAGGGCTGCACAATATATCGTTTCAGCACCAATATCGCAATGTGTGTGTCCGCAATAGTCACATCACAGGATCTGCAATGTTGCGTAGGGTTTATAGTTGATCAACAGTTGAGAATACATAAGATTTGTGGAGTCATTGCAACGTATAACCATAACAGAGTGACACTTTATCATTTGCATGTGTTTTAAAGGCATTTCAAAAGGGTGTTATAACAATACGTTACAATAACGTACAAATTTGTAACTGTAATGAATAATAATTTTACTGAATTATTCATTTAAATAAAGACAATACAGTTTTATTTTACATTTTTTTTATTCCATTTCTGTATCTGAGTACTGATTGACTCTGGAAAACCATAAAGCACGGTTTATTTTACTTTTTTCTTTGCTTTATGGTAATTATTCTTGCAATTTGTTTATTATTTTTTATACATGATTTACACCCTTATAAAATTACCCCAATCTATATAAATTAATACCCCCCCCCCACCCCCAAATAAAGCTATTCAAGCTATCTTGTGAAATTCTATATTCATATTGCAATATATATTGCAAAAAATATAAAATAATTATTATATTAAATATATTAATACTGTATACTCGCAATGTCAGATTTTTCCAATATTGTGCAGCCCTAATACAAAATTAAATAAAGTTAAAAGATAAAGAACAAAGATAAAAATTAAATAAACATCGCTTTTCGATGGATTCCTGAGCTCCACTGAAACATTGAGGTACAGAAAATCAATAATCAAATTACATAAATAATAAAAAATAACATAATAATAATAAAATAATAATAATAATAATAATAAAAATACAATTATAATAAAATAACATGGTATAGTGTAGGCCTGTCACAATAATCAATATATCGACTTATTGCAGAACACATGGACATGACCTCAATCATTTTTGGTGAGGCAATATATATCGCTCATACAGTTGACGTACAGTTGAATTATTAGCCCCCATGAATTATTAACCCCGTTTATTTTTTTCACCAATTTCTGTTTAACAGAGAGAAGATTTTTTCAACACATTTCTAAACATAATAGTTTTAATAACTCATTTCTAATAACTGATTTATTTTATCTTTGCCATGATGACAGTAAATAATATTGTACTAGATATTTTTCAAGACACTTCTATACAGCTTAAAGTGACATTTAAAGGCTTAACTAGGTTAATTAGGTTAACTAGGCAGGTTTAGATAATTAGGCAAGTTATTGTATAACGATGGTTTGTTCTGTAGATTATCGAAAAAAAAAATTTGCTTAAAGGGGCTAATAATTTTAAATAATATTAATAATATTGAAAAATTTAAAACTGCTTTTATTCTTGCCAAAATAAAACAAATAAGACTTTCTCCAGAAGAAAAAAATATTATCAGACATACTGTAAAAAATGTCCTTGCTCTGTTAAACATCAATTGGGAAATATTTAAAAAAGAAAAAAAAAATCAAAGAGGGGCTAATAATTCTGACTTTAACTGTACATAAAAACTGTTTTTATTTTAGCTGATTGCACAACCTCTCCATCTCTATTGGAGGTGTCAGTGTCAGTATGGTTAAAGAAAACACTATAGTATTTGCTATAAATTACTATAGTATATTTTTATGTGGGTGTCTGACAACTAAAACTAGATCTGGTAGCAGATGTTGCAACCCAGACTCATTCTGAAAATGTACCGCTATATACATTTCTGGAGAGCACCAAATACGTCCCAGGAGCTTTGTTTTAAGAATGAGCCTATGTTGCAGATATTGCAGCCTCTGTTCATTTTTTTACCTTGCACCAATTTGTTAATATTTATTATTATTTAGTTAGGATATGCATTTTCACATTCTGATTCCAATGCCTAATTTTTTTATTGTTAAATTTACTATAATTAAATGTAATATACTTAAGAATAAAAAAAAATTTGTTTTTTAGAAGAGTGTCCTTGCATTAAGATGTTATTATATTATCACTCTGGCATTATACAGTATATTGAGTAGGATAAAATGCACTGTAAAACCCAAGAAGTTAAAGAGCCCCTATTATGGGTTATTGAAAATGACTTTCTATGTAGTGTGTAACACAGCTCTAAGTGAAGTGAAATATCCGAGTCGACTCATAGTGGCTTGAATGAATCGTCTTGATAACGAGTCTTTGTTTCGGTGTGACGTGGATATGAAACATAAGTCCCGCACAATTGCTCGCAAACCCGGGAAAATTTAAACCTGCGGTCCCGCCCACTAACACAGCAGCAAAAACAGATCCTGAAGTCATGAGTCATGAAATCGCTGTGCTTAGCTGGATATTATTGGAAGTTTGAGGGAAAGTTCGTGTTATATTCTCTACCCAAAGATGAAGCCATGAAGAGTCAGTGGTTGAGGTTTATTTTTGCAAAAAAGGAAGTATCAGAAAAGACTACTGATGTATGAGACTTTGACAGAGCTCCACAGGAATTATCAATACACAGCTCATGGATTAGTTTCTTCCTCCATTTTGTAATGAGGGTTGGTGATCATTGGTCAAAGAAGAGTACAGGTAAGGCCTGAGAACATATACGTGCAGCGGTCAAGGTTCAGAATAGTTCAGTTTTTGCCACTGTGTGGATTAATACTGAATGTGTGTTATTGTTAATAACAGAGCGATATGCTGGTGTTTAACTGCACTGCTTTAATGCACTCATGCACACACAAAAAATCTGGGAGACTGTGGGAAAGTGAGGACCGGGAGGGAGGGGGTGGGTGTTGTGGTTGAAAGTGAGAACCGGGGGAGTTCGCGGACGCCGCCCTCACTATTCTATGGATGCGCCGGCCCTGATAACACTGGTGAGAACCGGATACTGTGTTCTATGGTGTTATGGTGTAACGAATGTGAAGTTGTTTCTTTAATATACATTCTATGTATTCTGTTTTTGAATGTTTCTGTTAAGGACTTTTATTTTTGTGTTGTGTCCTCTGAGGAGGAAGGTAATGTGTGTGTGTGTCTGTGTGTGTCTGTGTGTGTGTGTGAAAAAAGAGCAGGTAGAGCAGTGTTGCCAGATTGGGGCGGTTTCCCGCTCAATTGGACTGTTTTTAACACGATTGTGCGGGTATAAACACTTATCGTGTTTTTCGCGACTGTCACAACCGTGTTTTCCAAATGAGTGGGTGGGTTTTTTTGCATTTTGGCGGGTTTTGGATAGTTTTTGGGCTGGAATCAGTCAGCTACATCTGGCAACACTGAGGTAGAGTGTGACAGGCTAGGAGACTCATGTCGATCTCCTCCCCAGTTCTTGGAGTTTTTGCTCAATAAAATAGTTAGTCGTCAGTATTTTCAAGTCCATCGTCTGTATTTACATTCACCCACTGCCGAAATCCACGCCTTACACTATTATGAAGTGTGTATGCACTCTGACTATTATATTGTTGATAAGCTGTGCTGTGCGTTTCACTCTGTCTCGCGCTGAAGGCTGTCAGTGTCGCCCAATAGCAACAGGCTGTCATCGGTCCAATCAGCGCAGATTAACTTCGTGCTAAGGAGGAGTTTGGGAACAAATGAATTGCTGAACGATTCATATGGGAGTCGCTGGGATAATTAGGTAAAAATAAATGCATATTAAAAGACCATGAAAGTGTTTTTTGACCTTGCATGCATATTAGACTGTTGTTGGAGACCCTTACAACCAAAATATGACCCTATTTAATGTATAATAGGGGCTTTTTTAAGGTAACTCAAATCATTTGAGGAAACCGATTGCAACAAACCATTTAAGTTCAAACCCTAATCCTAATGAGTACTGTGATCTTAATCCATTTGAGTAAATGAAGCAATTTGAGCACAGCAAAACCCGATGAATGAAGAGAACTCAAACCAACTGAGTACTGTAAACCTCAATAAGTTGAGTCAACTCAAACCTTTTGAGGAAACCGGCTGCAACAAACCTAATCAAAACTAATCTATATGAGTACTGTGAACTTACTCCATTTGAGTTGAAGTAATGAGGTATTTAATTAACTCATTACCTTCAACACTAAGTTCCTCTTTTCAAATGAGTAGAATTAACTTTCAGTCAATTTTGAGTTAACTACACTCATTTCATTTGACAAAGTATTAAAACGATAATAAAATTGTTTATCGCAAAATATTTTGGTACAATTTATCGTACAACAAAATATAGATATTGTGACAGGCCTAGTACAGTCTTCATTGTATGAATAATTAATCTTTGTTAAAGTGGCAAACTTTATAATTTTGTGTGTTAAAATGGTTTAAATTCACTTGAAATCGCTTAACATCCTAGAATGTGCCTTGCAGATTCAGACATTGCAATATCGATGTTAAAACGATAAATTGTGCAGCTCTATTTTGAACCACCTAAAATGTTGACTGCTGCATTCTATTCTAAACCCAACCCTCACAGGGAACATTCTGCATTTTTACATTTTCAAAATTCTTCATTCTGTCTGATTTATAAGCATGTTTACACAAGTCCCTATGAGTCTCTGAGCATTCTGCTTTAAGTCCTCACAAACAAGACCACACATACATACACACTCAGACATACAAATCACAAAAATACCAATTTGCACAAAGCATTCCTCCCTGAATCATGCCTGACATCTCCTAACCACTGTAAAGTGATATAATACACATAAACATTCTCATAAATCCACTGTCACGTCGAAAAATGAGGAGTTATGCGAGGCTCATATGCAAAGAAATGAACTTTCGTGCTGTCATGTGACTCTTCGTAAGTCCTCTGGGCTACCTTTTAGCATGTAAATCCCAGGCTTGCAGAGATACATGGGAAAGCGGAGATTTAAAAGCAGTGTGTGCGTGTGAAGGAGAAGGGCAAACGTTAATACATCATAGTCACTCCCATAAAAGTGGAAAAGAGCCATAGGAAAGGGTCTGAACTTGTAATAAGTCATGTCTGCGGAGCCCTAGACCTTGAGCTTCACAGATGATTGGGCTTCCAGGGATGTTCTTGTGGTCTGAACTGTCTGTAATGCATAAGGGTACCAAGAAGACACCAGAATCTGCTCTCTTAACTCACCGACACCGCAGACAGCAGCCAAGTTCTCCCTCAGAGCCGAAAACTGACTCTGTCTGGCTGAGTTCCCTGCCCTCGCTCTCTGCATGCTCATACTGGAGAATAACCATATTCAGAAAGACAGATATCTTGGTGAACCACATTATGTGTGCGTGCCTGTGTGTGTGTGTTCAAGCTTGCATGAGGGATTAATACCTGAATTATACCTGAATCCCCCAAGGGAGGATTTCTCAAAGGGTATTCATTTCTTTTTTTGTTTTTTTTTGTTTTTACAGTTTTTTATTTTTAAAACCAGACCTCTGGCTAAATTGAATCATCAAGCTTCATGCATGAAATGATTGTTCTTATGACTGTATCAAACACTTTAGCATTCAAACAAAAGTGTTGTGCAATTCTGAAGTGAAAAGGTTTTTTTCTGGGAAATCTGTCCATCTATTATTTCATTACTCTATTTACAGTATCTATCTATCTATCTATCTATCTATCTATCTATCTATCTATCTATCTATCTATCTATCTATCTATCTATCTATCTATCTATCTATCTATCTATCTATCTATCTATCTATCTATCTATCTATCTATCCATCCATCCATCCATCCATCCATCTACTTGGCCAACCATCCATCCCGACTAATAAATCTGTCCATATTATATTACCCTATTTAAAGTATCTATCTATATACAGTATATATGTACATATACTGTACTATCTACCTACTTACCTACTTACTTACCTACCTACCTATCTATCTATCTATCTACCTACCTACCTACCTACCTACCTACCTACCTACCTACCTACCTACCTACCTACCTACCTACCTACCTACCTATCTATCTATCTATCTATCTATCTATCTATCTATCTATCCATCTATCTATCTATCTATCTATCTATCTATCTATCTATCTATCTATCTATCTATCTATCTATCTATCTATCTATCTATCTATCTATTCGTCCAACCATCTATCCAGACTTATAAATCTGTCCATATTATTACTCTATCTACAGTATCTGTCTATATACATATACATATACTATCTATCTGTCCGTCCGTCCATTCGTCCGTCCAACCATCCATCCATCCATCCATCCATTCATCTAGCCATACTAATAAACCTTCAAACTTCCACCTTTTACAGTTTTTCTCAGTCGCTTTGGTGCATTTCTCACAACACTATTTACATTTGCAGAACAGTTAATGCATTTCTCAAAACAATTAGTGCAAACTGCAAAACCTAGTGGATAACATGCAAAAGCGTGTCACTTGCTCAAAATGGAGAGCTCATTCCTCAAAAGCAAGTATTCATGTCAATGAAAGTGTCAGTGTCATCAAGATGAAAAGTCCTGCCACCATTATTTATGAACAAGATAGTCAAATGGCTTTGTCATGTTTTCATTATGACAGTTTACTCTGTATATTTATTTCAATGCAAAAAAGTCAGATTTTGCAGACACTTCCTGAAAATGCTCAAGACAGCACTATAAACTATTTGCACAGCCATTTGAAAACTACAGTAAAGTTAGACATCACTGCATTTAGTGAGGTATCTGAGTACAAGACACTGAATATGTATGTTTCACATTTTTACTGCATTTGCTCTTTACAATTCTAATTTATTTACAGCATTGTGCAAAAAAATAAATACACCCTTATTTACAACAAACAAAAACTTCCTTTGGGTAGCGCTGTGCACAACTGTAAACAATATTGCATTACATACTGGAACTGAACCTACAACATACACAGGTCTGTAAATCATTCATGAAATTGTTCAATTTAGGAGACATTTTCAGAAAAAAATATTTAACATTTTTAAAATAAAATTAGCTTGACAGATTTTGACAACTAGTTCAACATTTTTGTATGTAATGACTCAAGTAATGAAATGAGGACTATTAGTTTTATATGGAATGACTATTCAGCATCCACAAGTTTAGTTCATTTTGACTGACATGACATAAGCAGAGAGTTGTATGAAAGCAATTGATGCATGTCCAAAAGCATTTGCAATTTGCTGGAAGGAATGAGAAACTGCTACTATGATGTGCACAAATGACTAATTGTTTTGAGAAATGCATTAACTGTTGTGCAAATGTAAATAGTGTTGTGAGAAATGCACCAAAGCGTCTGTGAAAAACTGTAAACTTGTATAACTTTGTCTATCAAGAGAGAATTTATTTTCTTTAAAAGCAATACTTTTAGGAAATACAGCACACTAACATCAGCTAAGATTTTTTTTTTTTTATGTTGTTTAGAAAAGTTTAACTGGCTACTTCAAATTGGAGGAGAATTGACAGAAGTTTTAAAATGAAAACTTATAAAAACTTGTAACTTTGCATATAAAAAATGCATAATAATATCAGCACGGTTCCCAGAGATGGGTTGCGGCTGGAAGGGCATCCGCTGCGTAAAATCGTGCTGGATAAGTTGGCGGTTCATTCCGCTGTGGCGACCCCGCAAGGGACAAAGCCGACAAGAAAATGAATGAATGAATGAATATCAGCACGTGACTGAAGGGCCATGTCACATTTGAGGAATGGCCACTAAAAATCAGCTTTGTTATCAAATAAATACAAAAAAAATATTACACTAAAAAAAATTCATGGATTTAAATTTGAATTGTACTACTTCACAATGTTACAGTTTCGGCTGTATTTTTACTCAAATCATGTAGTCCTGATGAGCACATGAAGCATATTTAAAACTTCTGAAAAGTATGAATTGGATGCAATGCAATGGCACCAACCCAGTTTAAAAACAGTGAACAGACGATGACCTCATGGCACGAACAGTCACATTTAAGTAACTGAGAGGGATATATAACAGGATGTCACAAAGACTACAGGCACGGAGGCATGCAATTACAACCAAAGCCAGGATTTTGGTTAGCCCTCATAATGATTTTCTAATGACAATTACAAAACCAAAACAAGAGCCCATTAAGCCCGAAGCTGTTTGTGCGAGAGAACAGAATGTTTAGCAAGTATAAGCTCTAAACAAATGTAGCCGTCTTCACAAGACGTTCACTCTCAAGGGAGGAACATGATTCAAGTGTTTAGTCAAAGCTTTTTGGACAGAGGAACAGAAATAAAGAGAAGTAAAAACGATCATCAATCCAAAGGGCTTCCTCAACATCTTACACAATGCAGATTTCAAACTTTAGTTGCATTAGGGTATTTTGATTGATTCCAGAAAAAGATTTTTTTTTTAACTTCATAAGATGGGATATCCTATCCTGTACATGCATATAGAATGTCTCCAGTGTATATCTTGGCAGTCAAGAGTGCTCAGTGTCAATGCTGACTGACAGAAGTACACTATGACTGCACATAAAGGGCCTGGGAAACCAACCACATAAACATGGTATACAGTATTTACATTCCATATTTGGATAAAGGACTGTAAACATACACTTTAAGCTTAAAAACCAATTATGCATTTTAATTTCAATAGCTGAGAACTAGGGCTGGGTGATATGACAAAAATATCATATCACGATATAAGGTATTGCATATCCTGATAGCGATACTGTATGTATCACGATATATTACCATTTCTGTAAATGTAATCAGTTGATAGTTTATACTGTATATACAGTTGAAGTCAGAATTATTAAACCGCCTGAATTATTAGCAACCCCTGTTTATTTTTTCCCCAATTTCTGTTTAACGAAGAGAAGACTTTTTCAACACATTTCTAAACATAATAGTTTTAATAACTCATCTCTAATAACTGATTTATTTTATCTTTGCCATGATGACAGTAGATAATATTTTACTAGATATTTTTCAAGACACTTCTATACAGCTTTAAGTGACATTTAAAGGCTTAACTAGGTTAATTAGGTGACAGGTTAGGGTAATTAGGCAAGTTATTGTATAACGATGGTTTGTTCTGTATAATAATTTTGACCTTAAAATGGTTTTTAAAAAATTTAAAACTGCTTTTATTCTAGCCAAAATAAAACAAATAAGACTTTCTCCAGAAGAAAAAATATTATCTGACATACTGTGAAAATTTTCTTGCTCTGTTAAATATTATTTGGGAAATAGTTTTTTTTTTTTAATTCAAAGGGGGGCTAATAATTCTGACTTCAACTGTATATTGACCACATACAGTATAAAGGACTATTTCTTTTTTACATATTAAAGTACGGATGGGTGATATGGCAAAAATGTAATCTCGATAATTATTTATCACATAGAACGATAACAATATATATAGTTCAATATGAGTTGTTAATACTTGCAGATTTAAAAGAGTACCCCAACAATGACTGAAGCCACAAAAATAAGAGGGTCCATTAAATAGCAAATTTTCGTCCAAAAAATTTTCAGTGGCTGAAAATCTCTAATATGAACACACTTTTAGATTCCCATAGCTGCACATTTCTGCTGTGTGATTGGCTCTTAGATCAATATAGAGTAAAAATGTTCAGAGCTTATCATTGTTATTGACGATATCGTTTATCAGCCAAGCCCTGTTAACGTATATAATCAGAAATGCATATGTGATCATATTTCTCACTTTATTTAGAACTTCAGGGCACTTCTGAAATATAAAATAAATATGAATACAATATAAATCACTTTCCAAAAATGAATGATTACAGGTGGAACATCAAAATAAAAACATATTGCCCAATAAAATGCTAAATGTGAACATTGTACTTTCAAGATTGCAACTTTCACACAATTCTGTTATTCATGTTTTTGTCTGAATCTCTGTAATGGCTTGTAATATTGCGCTCATATAAACTATAAAAAAGTATTACCATAAAAAATTTATTTTGTGACACCAGGAAATAATTGATAGAGCATAATATGAACCAATAGACTTTTTATTTTGCCCATATGATAGATATTGTCATATTGCCCTACTGAGAATACTGAGAATCATGGATGCGTAGTACTGGAAAATGGGCTACAACCAAGAACATGGATATTCAGAAAAAAGAAAGAAAACAGTCCGGAGAATCCCAAGGGAAATACTATTTCCGAACTAAAAACTAATTGCATTGCTTAGCCAACCACGAGCAACGCATGAACCTCAACAGACCCAACATGAAATCCAATTCACCAGTAAGAGCTAAACTCACAGTCTTGCAAATTCTGAATTTAGGTCCTTTCTGGTAGACACGCTCAACCCCAAAGAGTGTTCGAAAAACCAATTAAAGAAACACAATAACGGCCAACAGAAAGGAAAATTAGTTCAGGCAGCAGACTGTGAAACTCCTTGAATTAGAAAGGTAAAATAGACAGGTAACCAAAAGAAAGGAAGCAGCTTGCTCAGCATTATTCCCAAAAAACAAAATCATTCCCCCAATGCTACAATAGAACAGAAGCACATGCACTGAAATTTAAAGGCATAGTTCACCCAAAACTTACAATTCTGTCATTATTTACTTAATGTTCACTTGTCACAAACTAAGGTTTTTTTTCTGTTTAACACAAAAGAAGATAATTTGAAGAATGCTGAAAACCTGTAACCATTGACTTCATAATGTCTGTTTTGCCTACTATGGAAGTCAACACATACAGGTTTCTAACATTTGTCAAATCATTTTCTTTTGTGTTCAACAGAATTGTCCACTTGAGGGTGAGTAAATTCCATTTATAGGTGAACTATTCCTTTAATATATGAGACTCTGGTGCCCTGGATATTATATTATTAAATAATATAATAAAGTACTTAAGATTTCCCTTGCCATCTTTATTATATCAACAGCAGCTGTTTGTCAATATATATTCATCTGAACAGGAAAGCAGTGGTTGTCATCTCCAGCAGGGGCTGTAGGCACCCACAGACTGAGCAACAGTGAGAGATGCAGAAACGCATCTTACCTTTGAAGGACAGGAAGACTCGTGGAACAGAGGCGGGTGGCAGGGAAGACAAAGGGCTGCTGTGGACCGAGACAGCTGAGAATACAGAGACCAGAAGGGTCCCCAGCACCAAAGTCCCGGCTCCCTGCATGATCACTTTATCCAAAAACCCACAAGAGATTTATTCAGTCCTGCATGGGGATGGAGGGAGGGGGTGAGGATCAGCCTTAGACAGATATAAATGTGCTTAAAGAGTTCCTGATATATCCATTTTGATTTCACCTATTAAATGCTAAGTGGTAATAGAGTTTGGCTGATAATCGAGTTAGTTTTATATATATATATATATATATATATATATATATATATATATATATATATATATATATATATATATATATATATATATATATATATATATTTTTTTTTTTTTTTTTTTTTATGAATTATGTTTCTCCTCAATTTGAGTTTACAAACAAATGGTAAAATATTGCTCCAAATTCCATGCAGAAATATTGAACTTTGTCATATTTAATTTCACTATTAATATTAGAAATACTTATAATGTATGTTGTTTTTTATTGTTGCATTATAATGGCCTTTCAATTAATTGTCAAATAGCGTACATATAATTAAATAATAATAATAAATTTAGTAACTTTAAATAATCTGTGAAATACCACTCAGGCTGATCTCTGTCATGTTTTTTCTTCTTCTCCTAATTCCAGTCAAATCATACAGATCCATAAGCATATGACTTGCAAATGAACTCGGTGATCATAAGCACTGTCATAATCTTTCCCAGTAAAAACATCTCCATAAACCATTCAAAATATTTTTCCAACGGATTTGAGTGGCGTGTAATGGACTGATCCTCTTAAAAATAAAGTATAAAACATTAGGATAGCCACCGTTTTGCTGATCTGCTTGTACAAACAAGTACTTACGAAGATGATTGTGCAATGAACCATAAAAAACACATTAATGGATAATAAAAATATGCTTAAATGAGCGCAGAACTCACCTACAAGACGTCAGTCACAATCGATCCTGTGTGTCCCAGTGAACAAATCATTTGCAATCCAGCGCAATGAAAAGGGTCAGAAACAAACAATGCGTCCGGCTAAAAGTAACGGCATACACGTGTCCACAAAGTAGTAGCCCCTTTAAACTAATTTATGTGGCTGTGATTCCGTGCCAGTTAAAAAGAAGTGCGCGTATTTCCTCTCGCCCGGAGTTTTTAAACGCGTGTGGTGTATTTCTGTACACGGAGCAGCAGCAGCAGCGCGCGCGCTTCAGGTCCACTGACTGTCTGCTGCTGAAGTAGCCTGGCAGGTGGATGGAGCGCTGTTACTCCCCCTGGGCGGAGACTTACCTTAAAAGTAACACCCATTTATGTTTGGAACGCAATTAGGCATTGCAAATACATGCGGTGAAATCAAAACAAAAACACTAGACATGTTAGTAATACGGGCGCTTATCTTTGACAAAATCACTCGCAAACACGCGAAGGGCTCTTGCGTGCGCTCGCTTCTCTCTCTCTCTCTCTCCCCATCACCCTGGGCGACGCCCACGCGCTTACACGCGTTCACTACAGTAGCAGTTATTTGGAGATACAAGAAAACATTTTCAGTGCATTGTTCAGGAAAGAAAGGAAACGTCTATATAATTATAGACTGATAATACAGTTATTAAATGTTATGAATCCCATTTATACTAAAGTGTGTGCAATTCAATATACATAATAATTATAATTAGTATAGTATAGTATATAATTATAATTCTAAAGTGATTAAAATTGTGCATTTAAAAAAAAGAAATCACAAAAGGAAGTGCCTTTCACCCTCAGCATGGAGCAAATGACTTCTGTGTACTTCTCCAGGGCCGCTGCTGGCCAAAAGGGTGCCCTATGCGAAATTTTACTGTGGTGCCCCCACAGAGGAACAAAAATACACAAACATATATATTTAAACATGTATTTGTTTATTTAATTATTTATATGGATAAATGTGCATTTAAACACTCAAAATTACACTTAAAATAATTACATTACAAAATAATAGTTTACATCAAAGTAAACACTGACATGTCTTCTGCAGAAGCATTCCCAATTTCAAACTTTACTAAAGGTAAGGAATAAAACCCTCTCTGTACCTGTAGAGATGGGCGGTCCTCAAGGCTGCATCCTGTCTCTGTACATGTGCAGCTGCTGGTGCCTCTGGAGCAGTGCTGGATCAGGCCACCTCATCTTCTTTTTTTGACAATTTTCAGCATTGAACCTCCATATACAATACAGAAGAAATTAGTCATTTAGAGAAAAACTCATGACATACCGTTTGTAGCTGCCCTTTGGCGTCCATGAACGAGACAGAGAGTTTCTGACGGGTGCTTCTTTCTTTATTTCGCTCAAAACGAGAGCCATTAAACTTTCGTTGCGTAGCACCGTGAAACTACACAAAGAAACAACAAAAATCAATAAATACAACTCGTATACAGAAAAATATGACAAATAAAGATACAATGTACAGAGCAATATATGAAAACTGAATGGTGAAGTATATGAAGACAGTTTGAAACAGCTAATATGAAGGCAGAGCTCACGATTAACATACACATAGAAACGAACATATATGGCTTAAATATTCAACTTCACATACCTCGCTCCGCTTTACCAAAGGGTTCTATGATATAAATTGAGCAGGATTAAGCCTTCTTTCTTCGTAAATCGATCCTCATCTCCATGAACTGCGCAGAAAACAGGTATTCTCTTCGCTCTGCTAATCTGACGGACTTATTTGTTACCCGGACTACCGAAAACACGTGACATGCTCTGATGCTCTGAACAAATTTAAAGTGGTACAATCATTTAGTGGTCACTTACACTCCCACCAATCATTTTATGATAAATTGAAAGAACAAAATGAAATTATTCAGAACATGATTTTGAACCTTAACATGACCACTTTTACTTTCGTGACTAGAAAATATTTCAGAAATAATTACTTGGTCTGATGAGAGTGTATCATCCCAGTTACTAACAGTCAGTCTTCTTCAAGTAGTACCACCAATTTCTGAATCGGTCTTTCAATGATTGAGAGCTTGGAGGCCTGATCCCTTTTGCTAGTGAGTTTTCGTTCTGCTACTCGTACCTTCACTCGTCTTACAAATCCATCACTTTCTTTGACAGTTTCAACCACTCTGCCCAACTGCCATTGACTTCTTGGGAGCATATCCTCTTTGATTATTACAACATCATTTACTCTGAGGTTTCTGCGAGGAGTATGCCACTTTTGGCGTGTTGAAATGTTAAGCAAGTATTCTTTCTTCCAACGACTCCAAAATTGCTCAACCAAATATTGGACTCTACGCCATCTTTTCGTAGCGTACATGTCTTCTTTGACAAATTTTCCTGGAGGTGGAAGTGCAACATCAGCCTTCATAAGTATTAAGTGGTTTGGGGTTAGAGGCTCCAGTGAATTTGGATCATTAATGCCATCTACCGTAAGTGGGCGACTATTAACTATGGCCATTGCCTCATAGAACAATGTTCTAAGTGAAGCATCATCAAGTCTACCTGGGCACAGTGCAAGTGTGGCATTGAGTACACTGCGCACAGTTCGTATTTGTCGTTCCCAGACACCTCCAGTGTGACTTGCAGAGGGAGCATTAAAGGCAAACTCACATTGTTTCTCTGCAAGAAAGATTTCCAGAGTTTTGATGTCGACTTGTTTCAGGCAATCTTTGAGTTCGTTCCTGGCCCCGACAAAGTTTGTACCTTGATCACAACGAAGTTTGCAAACTGCTCCTCTGAGGCTTATAAAGCATCTCAATGCATTGATGAAGGCATCTGTGGACAAATCTTCAATCATTTCAATATGAACTGCGCGAGATGACAGACAAGTGAATATTAGACCGTATCGCTTGTATTCCTTGCGAGCTCTCTTTATGACAAATGGCCCAAAACAGTCCATGCCACAGAATGTGAAGGGAGCAGATACTTCGACACGCTCTTTGGGAAGTTCGGCCATTCTTTGTTCTTCTGTCGGTCGTCTAAGTCTTCGACACTGCACACACTTGTGTATCAGCTTAGCAACTGATTTGCTACCTCCAATGATCCAAAATCCGTTCATTCTAAGCTGCATTTGAGTTTGAGTTCGCCCCTGATGGCAAATTTTGGCATGGTAATATGACAGAATTAGCTTGGTGATGTAACTATCCTTTGGTAGAATCACAGGATGTTTGAGGTCTTGACTGAGTGATGACTTCTTCAGTCTTCCACCTACACGAAGAAGACCTTTGTCCAAAACAGGATCCAGTTGATACAACGCACTAGAATTAGGAAGAGCATTCCCGTTCTCAATCATTCTCATTTCCTTGGAAAACGCCTCCTGCTGGATGAGCTTGATAACCACTTCAGCAGCTCTCTGACGCTCCTCAACAGTTATATGATCAGTGGAGTATTTCTGTTTCAATCCAAGTCTTTTTATCCTTGCCACAACCTTCAGAAGCATTGACCAGCAAGAAAATCGACTGAAACGACTTAAAATGTCAGAACTGTCATTGACTGTGGTCACAAATGTTTGGACTGGTTTAACTTCGGGGTCACCAACATGCAAATTGGCTGAGGTATGTGGTGTTGGATTCACTTCTAGTTCCCACAGAAATTTGGGACCTCTTAACCAGGTCGATGAAGGGATGTCAGACGCATGAAACCCTCTCGAAGCATGATCAGCCGGGTTCTCTAAGGTGTTAACATAGTACCACAGGCTTGGATCTGTAATGTCCCTTATGAGCTGCACACGGTTAGCAACGAATACATGAAACCGTCTTGCTTCGTTATTAATATAAGCCAGAACAACCTGTGAATCTGTCCAGAAGAACTCTCGGTCAATCTTCATTTCAAGCTCTGTCTTTAGCATGACACTCATCTTTGCAGATAGAACAGCTGCCGCAAGTTCCAGTCTTGGTATACTTGTGACCTTTGTAGGTGCGACTCTAGCCTTTGCCATTACTAAACTGCAGTGCACTTTACCTTTGTCATTTTTGAAACGAAGATACGAGCAAGCTCCATATCCAGTGTTGCTCGCGTCAGAGAAGTGATGCAGCTCCGTTTTAATGATCTCATTAAAGGTATCAGGGTGATAACATCTTGGTATGACAACTTCTTTAAGCTTTTGAAGACCACCTTTCCAATCCTCCCACCGTGAATACATGTCTTCTGGAAGCTGATCATCCCATCCAATGTTTTTCCGACATAGTTCCTGCAGGATACATTTTCCCTGAAGAATAAATGGTGCCACAAAACCAATTGGGTCAAACAGGGAACTAATGACAGACAAGATTCCACGGCGGGTCGATGGCTGATCTTTATAGTTGATGTTGAATTGAAAATTGTCATCCCTTGTTGACCACTGAACACCAAGTACACGTCCTGTTGGTGTTGCTTCAGGGTTTAAATTGAGAGGCTTAGAGACAATATCCCTTTCAGATGGGTCTATGCAGCAGAGAACATCTTCCTCATTGGAGTTGAATTTATGAAGCCGTATACCTCCACGTTTACAGAGTGCCTGAGCATCAGCGATTAGTTCTTTGGCTTCATCAATTGAACGAACACTGGCTAGCCCATCGTCTACATAAAAGTTCCTTTTAACAAACTTTGAAGCTGTTGGGTGATTAGCTTCGTACTGCTGTGCCAGGTACTTCAAACCAAAATTGGCACACCCAGGAGACGATGTAGCGCCAAAGAGATGGACTGTCATGCGATAGTCTTGAGGCTCTTTCTCCCAGTCTCCATCCTCCCACCATAAAAACCTCAGATAATTACGTTCATCTGGAGGAACAAGGAACTGGTGAAACATCTTTTCTATATCACAGGTGACTGCGACTAGTTCCTTTCTGAAGCGGCAGAGTACTCCAACTAATGAATTTATTAGATCAGGCCCGGTCAACAGAGTGTCGTTTAGAGATATACCACCAAACTTAGCTGAGCAGTCGAACACAACCCTCAGCTTACCTGGTTTCTGAGGGTGGTATACCCCGTGGTGTGGAATGTACCATACACTCTCTCCTTCAGGTATCTCAGGGGCTAGTTCAGCATCACCTTTGTTAATGACTTCCTTCATGAAAGCTTTGTAGTCATCAGAATATTGCTTATTAGATTTGAGCTTTTTCTTCAATTGCTGCAATCGAGCAACTGCCAGCCTTTTATTATTTGGCAGTGATGGTTGGCTGATACACTTGAAAGGGAGAGGAAGTTCATAATGTCCATTATCCTTCTGTTTAATGTTGGTACTGAGATGTTGAATGAAACGAACATCCTCTTGAGACACACTTTTATCCTCATAACCTTTCTCATTGAAATCTGACTCAAGAATTTTCAAGACATCGTTGGGTGATGGAACAAATATCTCCTTGACTGCAACTCTGTGAACAAAGCTCTGATTTCCCTGCCTGTCTAGGTGTGGATTAGAGAGACCTATAATGCTCCAACCAAGTTCAGTTCTTTGTGCGAATGGTTCATTTTCATGACCAATTATAACTTCAAGGGGAGCTAGGGCTGAAGGACAGTCATATCCGATTAATAATCCGACTTCGCAGTTCTGAAGTGGTGGCAATTGATTGGCCAGATGTTTGAGGTGAGGCCACTTTAGTGCTGTGCTCTTTGTTGGGATGTAGGACTTATCAACAGGAATGAAGTCTCTAGTATATGCTTGCCGTAACTGAATAGAGTTTGACGCTTGGAGTCCTCTGACTTGCAGACCGCAAACTCTGTTACTTGCCGTTATGGTGTCCACAGCTGTCATGGTGCTTAATCTAAGTTGAACTGGTTGCTTGACTGCATTTAGATCATCAAGAAGATCTTCCAGAATGAACGTTGAGTCACTTTGCGTGTCCAGTAGTGCATAAGTGAGTACTTCCCTTTGTGGCTCTTCCACTGTAGAAATAAGAACTGGCACAATACTGGAAGTAGCAGAAGAGCTTTGTGTGAGTGCATGGGTCATAACTTTATGAACTTCCTGACTTGCTTGAACTTCTGTAGAAGTTTTATTTAATGGTTTCGGAGACACCATATGTTTTTCTTCATGCAAGCAGGTGGGGTGATTGCGGCCACATGTTCTACACTTATGCCGTCTTCTGCAATTTTTAAAAATATGCCCTTTCCTGAGACACCCAAAACAGAGCTGATTTTCTTGAATAAAGTTCTTCTTGTCTTCAATGGTTTTTTCTCCAAATGCAGAACATTGGACAATGCTGTGGTTTTCATCTTTACAGACAACGCATGATACTTTTGACTTTACGCTCAATGTATTAAGCCCTTTAGAACTGAACTCTTTCACGTCAGTCTTTGTACTGAGCGCCTTAGCTCGCTTGGGAAACCTTTCATCTGAATTTTTCAGATTCATGAAGAGTGGGGAAGTAATGGGGTTACACGCTATTCTAGTTTCCTTTTGCAAGAAATCTGTAAAACACTTGAAACCCCTGATGCATCTAATTCTTCCGTCACAATTCGATTCCACTTGTGTACAACCCATTCAGGAAGTTTCTTTAGTAGCTTGTAGTTTTCTTCACAGTCATTTAGAATAGATAATCCCTTAATGTGTGGCATTGCCTCAGCACATCCTTGCAGGAAATCTGTGAAGTCTCGTAGTGCAAGTGGATCATTTATCCCAATTTTGGGCCACCTCATCAGCTTGTCTCTAAAAGCTTTTTGCAGTATGAATGCATTCCCATATCTATCTTGCAAGACTTTCCATGCTCCTTGGTATGCATCCTCTGAATTTCTATAGAAATATCCCTCCACAGCCTTACGGGCTTCTCCAACGAGATACTTTTTTAGATAGAACATCTTCTCACCAGGTGGGAGGGGCTTTCTTTCTATAAGAGCTATGAAGGACATCTTCCAATCTAAGAACTTCAAAGGATCACCAGCGAAGATCATGGGTTCAGGAACAGGCAGTCGATGTGTGCTTAGTGAGTCTGCTATTGCTTGAGCTAGAGAAACATTATTCTGAGATGGCTGGGCTTCATGCTCTTCCTTAAATGTTTGCTGAGGCAAGAACAATTCAGCTTCTGGGTTTAATTGAAATCTGTAAATGCTAGAATCCATTTCTTTATCACCACATTGAACGATCCCTTCAAGATCGTTGTACACTTTCACACGAGCTGCTGCTACTTTTACTTCCTTGTCTACTTGCAACTGATGCAACCGTTTTCTTTCTTCTTCAAGCTTTAGCTGCATTTCTACCTCCCTTTGCTTTATTTGTGCTAGCATTTTAGCTTCAGAAAGCTTCCATTCACTCTCCATTTTATTAAGCTTTGTTTGTTGATCATGGATTTCTTGCATAGCTTTAGCTTGCTCTTGTTTTGCTGCAAGTTCAGCTTCCGCTTCAGCTCGCTTACTTGAAATCTTGGAAGAGGTCTTTGACTGATTACCTGATCCTAGCGATGACTCTGAAATCACTGTGTTTGTTATTGTGCATCCAAAGATGGATTCATATTCATCTTTATTTAACACTTGTCTAACTCTTTCCTTCACAAGCTCTTCATTGTAATCTTCACCTATTGTCTCCAGCCGCTTACTAACGAGATCCCTAATTTCAGCAGTCAGCGCAGCACAAGCATCCATACGATTGACAATGTCTGGAGATGTAGCATGGTTGCGTAATATTGGCTCATAATGCTGATGAACTAGATTACATTGAATTTGAATGTCTTGCTTTATTTGTTCCAGATTCTCACGTGAACAGAACATTTTTAGTTTTGATCTACTATGTTTTGCAGTCTCTTTCCAACTGTTATAAGCTTTATGGAAAGCTTTCTCTTGTCTCTTAGCTTCCTGTTCACGCATCTCTAGACCCCTTTCTGTGAAGCTTCTTTCACGTGTGCTTGATCTGACCTGCTGCACAACTGGGTTGCTTATTTCTACTGTTGGAAGTGAAATTTCATCTGCTTGTTTGACTGCATGCGCTTCTTCATGTGTACTATGTGTATCTTCCATAGCCTCTTCAGTGTGCGCAGCCTCCATAATTAAATAGGAACTTAAGCAGTGAATAATAACACCTGTAGTACGTAAGCACCCAAAATAAATTTGCAAACAAGATCAATATAAATACAAACAGCAGTATATGACATCCAAAATATTAGCTTGTAACAGGAATAACCAGGAAATGTCAGTTTTCAAATAAGTACAGCTAACATTAACACTGATTGTAACTTTTCTAATGCTAAATAAACCCTTTTTTTTATGGAATACTCAAATTTTACTCAAATAATGTAATTCAAATCTTAAACTATTAAGTATATGTTCTTTATAACATTATTTACTTCCTTTGATTTAAAGTCCTTTGGAATTTTAACCTTTCAGCTCAAATAAATGTCCATGAAATATTTGCTTTTCCTTTAGAGCATTTAAAATTACTAAGTTCAAGATGACTGGATGCTGCTTACGTAGGAATATGTTCTTCTTAAACTCTCTTGTCACTCAAAGTCTCACTCTGCATCTGCAACAGTGACAGCACGCGCGCGATCAACCTGTGCGATGACGTCACGACCCCCGCTGCCAGTCTGCGTCTGGATGAAACAGATGCGTGGTTCCTTTAAGCGACGAGTTTCACTGTAGCTGCCCTTTGGCGTCCATGAACGAGACAGAGAGTTTCTGACGGGTGCTTCTTTCTTTATTTCGCTCAAAACGAGAGCCATTAAACTTTCGTTGCGTAGCACCGTGAAACTACACAAAGAAACAACAAAAATCAATAAATACAACTCGTATACAGAAAAATATGACAAATAAAGATACAATGTACAGAGGCAATATATGAAACTGAATGGTGAAGTATATGAAGACAGTTTGAAACAGCTAATATGAAGGCAGAGCTCACGATTAACATACACATAGAAACGAACATATATGGCTTAAATATTCAACTTCACATACCTCGCTCCGCTTTACCAAAGGGTTCTATGATATAAATTGAGCAGGATTAAGCCTTCTTTCTTCGTAAATCGATCCTCATCTCCATGAACTGCGCAGAAAACAGGTATTCTCTTCGCTCTGCTAATCTGACTGACTTATTTGTTACCCGGACTACCGAAAACACGTGACATGCTCTGATGCTCTGAACAAATTTAAAGTGGTACAATCATTTAGTGGTCACTTACACCGTTAACACAATGAGCTAGTCAATCACTCTTCATAATGTGTCTAAACTACAACCAAAATGTGGATTTAACTTGCACTATAATCCATGGTGACAAACACTGAGCCTCACTGTCAGTATAAATCAAAGACATTTGTGGTTTTTAAGAATTAAAAAGTGTATTAAAATAAGTGTCTTTTTAAACAAAAACTTTAGCATTCACAAAAAATCATTAATGAATTCATGCTTTTATATTATATTAGACTTTATATTATTGATCTTTCAGAAATTACAGAATAAGTCAGTTTTGTTATTTCATATAGTAATGTACAAAAATGAAAAACCGGCCTAAAACACACAAATCCACCGATGTAAAGACTAAAGAGACTTTATTGTCATTGCAGTGATACAAGCAATAACAACAGCAGCAATAAGAAATGTATAGAAAAAGACAAAACAATAAACAACTGCAAAGAATTATATAATTATATAACATAATATAATAACTATAATAAAAAATAATACATACAGTGAAATAATTGTGCAGTGCGTGTGTATGTAGCTGGTGTGCAAACAGAATTGTAAAGTATTGCACAAGTTAATAAAATAATTGAGTTTGTGTATTTATCAGCGGTGCAACATGGGGAAGAGGGACAAATGCGAAGTCATAAAACATGTCCTGTCATAGTTTAAAGCGCAATGCAGAGCCGCAAAGCAAAACAACTGAACGTAAACAACAACAAATAAGGCAGATTTGGTGCAGTTGTGGCAGGTTTAAACGTTAGCCTCACTAGTGAACAAGCAAAAATATGTTTTCCAGATTCATGGAAGTTACCTGAAAATGATGCACGTGATTCATCTTTCACTTTTTTCCTCTTCTCGGCTCCAGACTGCTGTTGTCTTCCCGGGGATAGAGCTGCAACTTGCATTAATTATAAATATTTGCTGCTAGCAGCCGCACAGATAAGTGGACCGGACCGCGCCGCATAGACACGTACGCGGAAAAATTACGTCACATGTTTGTTTTTGCGTTCGTCATAAAATGAATTTTTTAAATGCATTTAACAACATATTATCAATATAAATTTTATTTACACTCAGTTTATGTTAATATTATTAAACAAATGTAAATTTTTTTTTTGAGCAACCGTCCGAGATGGTGCCCCCCTCCGGAGCTGAGGCCCTACTCAGCCTGCGTACTCTGCGTATAGGGAGCGGCGGTACTGTACTTCTCTGCACAATTCTCTAGCATAGGATACAGCATGCAAAGGTCAGTAAATGAAACGAGTATGATGGTCAAAAATACAGTTTTTGCACGAGACTATGCACGAGACTATGCTAACTGAGAATTCATGAGAGCCATTCACAAAATGTAAAACAATAAACAAGTATCAGAAAACTAGTCATGATTCTCAACTGATTTGGCCATGGGGATCACATTTTTCTATGATCTTTGAGCTATTTATTCATTCATTTATTTAAAGAAATATATTTCTTTTACTTATTTACACACTTATTAAGTTCATCAAGCACATAAACTGAAAGACTATGAGGTCACAGTTGTAAACAGGAATCCAAAACTAGTTTTAATAATTAGTAAGTTGGTATGAGCTAACAGATATACATTTAAAATGTACAAAATATCACTAAGTGAAAATAAAGTTAAATTTTGTGGCCACAGAAACAACATGGTAAATACACATTGCCAACAATGAAACATATGGAAACTGCTTCTAATTAAAATAATCAACATGATTAGGCATGGGCCGGTGTGAGATTCTGACAGTATGATAACCTTGGATAAACATATCACGGTTTCACAGTATTGTGATTACTGCTCTAAAATAAAAAATATTCCAAGATATTCATAATCCTGGACCAGGCAGATTGCTGAGCCGATGCTGTGCTCGTCATGGAGGAATGGAGTGCATGAGTTTCCAGAAAGCCACCGTGACAGACGAGTCCCCGCACTGACCGTTTGGGCCAGCCTGACCCCCCACCGGTGACCTACTTACACCTGCAGCTTCTCCACGATGGACGTCCAGGTTCTCCAGCCTCTGGCACCTAGACTGCAGCTCCACACAGGAAGTTTGGCCAGAAGTATAATGGTTGTGCCCAATAGAGCCTAGTTCCTCTTGAGGTTTTTTTTTTCCCTTCACTTTGTTAATTGGTGAAGTTTTTTTTTTTCTTCGCCACTGTCACCACATATGCTGCGCTTCGGTGGATTTGCTCTTCAGTGTTTGAACATTCAGCAGTGAAACTTAGACCACACTGAACTACACTAAACTGAACTTCAACTCTGAAATCTGGACTTTACTGGAACTAAGCTGCTTTGACACAATCTACATTGTGAAAAGCGCTATATAAAAAAAACATGAATTGAATTGAATTGAAATAAGACCTTTTTAAATGTCTAGGTAAAAAAGCTACGTTTCCCCATTGATCTCAATATATTTTATTTTAAGAAACATTTTAAATATTTGGGAAGCGTAAACCTGTCAGGCTAAATAATTCAAATGAATCATTGACTTCTGCTATCTTTCATTAGTTTTAAAAACACAGATCTTTGTATTTTATCATCTTCTCTATTTTTATACTGTCAGTTTATTTTTTAATTATTGAATTGTGTATAAATATGTTGTACAGTGATCTTGTGTTTCTTGAAAGGCACTTTAAATAAAATGTATTATTATTATTACAACCTAAAAAGGCATCTTTATCTGTCTGTTCTTTGCATATAAAGTAAATCACTGCACTGTTCAGGTCTATAGTATGCTGGATGTTGGTGTATAAGAGATTTGTTTTTCAAATGTTTCCTGAATCGTTGGCTGACCAGCAGCTCTTGATGTGGAGGGTTATTTTCTGCTGGAGATACTAAAAAATGCTAAACAAATTCCTCTAAAGAAATAAATAAAATAGTCATAAAAAACGTCCATAAATATATGTGGACATAATATATAATGGTGCAAGTAGTTTTAAATCCTTGACTTTTCCAAACTACAGAAAACCTTTAAACCGGTTATGTGTGATACCTGTATGCAAACCATTCCTACCACAAACCAGTGAAGCTGCATGCTCATAATTTTTTTTTTTTTTTTTGCACTTCATATATAATTAAGTGATGTCCAGTGCACACTGTGAGCTGACAGGGCAGGAAAGTTCCATTTTCTGAGGTGAGACTTTTTGTGATAAGAAAATTAACTTCAGAAGCATGATACTGACACTGCATCTGAACCCAGACACTGAATTAGGACAACATATTTTTCTCAGGCACTTCTCAGGCCATGCAAAACAGTCTTGCAACCAAGGCATGATAAGATAATCTACAGCTCAAAATCAATTTTTCATATATCAAGGTGATTTTACTGTGCAAAACGGATTCATTTGTTTTTATTCAGCTTTGTGAATGAGCTTAATACACAATAGCTTTCTTTTTTTGTGAGAATCTGTCAGTGCAATGGAATGTTTTACAATTTGGTTTCATGTCATTATAAAATAAATACCACAAAGAATTAAATGTGCCTCAAGGAGACAAAAGCAGAGTGAGAATGGAATGTTAGTGCAGAACACAAGAGGATTATTTGATATATACTGTATAGTGACATTGTTTTGTAGAAATGTGTTCATTTTAAAGCTTTATATACTCTAAACCATTTTGCGTATCTTCACGAGCACAGAGTGAACTATAGAGTTTGCATGTATGCTTGTGTCAGAGTATTTGTGCAAAAAAAAAAAAAAAAAAAAAAGCACAACCTGATGTTTGACCAAGTTTGTACAAAGCAGCCCTTGCCTGACCACAGAAATGCCAGTCAGGGCTATTCATCAAATAAATGGATAGATTGCAAAACACACATGCAAACCACAATATACAAACCTTTAATTAGCAACTCTCACTGACAGATTTGTGAATTTTATTTATTTTCTTTTACTCTTTTAGTGCCCGTGTGTGCGTAATAAGAATGTGAGAACGAGAGTAATTTAAAACAGAAAGGTGGTCAATGTTGCAATGTTCTGACCCAATTTAAGAATTTAAATGGAGCTTATATGTGTTTTGACTGGCATGGTTTATTAAAACTTTCTCTAACTGTTCCGTTTTTATAGCACTTGCTTTTTTTATTCATGATTCCGTCTCCAGATATGACAAATAGCATGAAGAGAAGCATTTCATTGCTTATTGCCTATAAAAGTGTGCAAAGTTTCACATGTCAACAACTGAGCTCCACTTTCAAATCCACTCTGTGTGCTGCTATTATATAGGTTAAAACACATAAATACTTAATACATATAAAATGACCTGCAATAACAGACAAAGAATTAGTGACCACATATAGTGAAAAAAGCTTTACTCATACTTTTGTGATGCAACATTACTATCAGATCCAATATAGTTGTAATACAAGAGTGCTAAACAACAGAGTTTAGGATCCACGTGCAATTTATTTGCAAGATTAGTAAAGCAGGCAATGGTCAAAACAGGGGCAAACAGATACATACAGAGAAATCCAGAATCGTGGTCACAAACAGGCAAATGGTCAGTACAGGCGGCAAGGAATCAAAACGATAAAACAAGGCAAAGGTAGGGATGGCTAACGTGAAACTGACGTTTCGACACTGTATCGTGATATCTAGATAACCCGCCAGGCACTGTGTAGATAGATTTTGGTAGCGTGACTCAAAAAACAATAGCCCAAGGACTTCAGGCTACCAGATTTTGCGAGCCCTGCAATGTTATTACAACCTGGTATTTTTTTTTTTTTGTGTAATAAAGTGGCACATTGCACAACCTTTCTTCAATATAAGCTGTTTTTAAACTAACAAGATAGATTTAACTTTTGAAACTGGATATTTAAAGTACAATTACTTTAATTTCTCATAATCCCTTTAGGTGCCCGGACACACCAAGCCAATGGTGAGCTGTTAGGCTTCTTCGATATGTTGGTTAGCCTTGGTCCAGCTAGTTGGTTTGGTGTGTTCCACACGTTGCCTTTTGACACAGGTCAACTTTTGGAGTTTATTGGGCCGATTCAGCATGTCAAAACAGCAACAGGCCATCAGCTGAAGAGCGTGCTCTCATTGGTTATTCAGCAACAAAATCAGAATGCAAGTGTGACATAGAAAAGTGAGGAAGCAAGTAATGCCGAGTTCAGACTGCATGATTTTCAAAGTAGTCGTGTCACGGATGTTTTCACACTGCATGACTATCTGGGTTAGCATTCTGTCGGTGCTGTGTTTACACTGTAGGATGGTTTGGCGACAGGAGAGTTCACACTGCATGACTTTAAAATAGGAAGAATCGCCGACAACTTTGTCCAAACTACATCTCACAACCAAACAAACGCGAGAAGTGACATGAAAACAACGCAAGGTCTCGTAATATATCTTTCGTTATTAACTACATAATGGAAAAAGAAGGCTTTAGCTTTAGAAACTTGTGTTGCTCACCTGGCTTTTGAAGAGCATTAGCAATCTCTCCTCAACTTTTTTTTACTTTTTGACCTGGTTGTGGTATTGCTCAGATGACACGTCAAACAGACACAGTGCTCCTGCCAAATTTACACTAGTTTTTCCTCCATTTCTTGGGTCCAAATAAACTGAAAATTAGCGCTTTTAACTTCTCCCCCAGCCTCCCGCTGGCCTGCAGGTACCCGTACTAGTGAATGCTGCTCTCTCATTGGCTGTAGGTGATCGCCGATGTTATTTTCAACCAGAACACATTTCACATGGCATGATTTGAATCGCCGACAGCGATGCAAAATATCTCACGGGCATCGGCGACTCATCTGCGATTCTCTCATATCGCGTCCTTGATATTTCATACTGTGTGATTGTCACTCACGTGAACGAGCACCTGTGATTTCAGGCATTTGTCGGCGATTACGCAAAACCTGTCGGCGAGTCAAAATTAGGGCTAAAATCATGCAGTCTGAACTCAGCATAAGTGATATAGATTATCAGACATACAGTATTTGCAGAAGCGAATGCCTCAGTCATGAGTGTTGCTTTTTTTAAGGGTGGCATGGTGGCTCAGTGGTTAGCACTGTCACCTCACAGCAAGAAGGTTGCTGGTTCAAGTCCCGGCTGGGCCAGTTGGCATTTCTGTGTGGAGTTTGCATGTTCTCCCTGTGTTCGCGTGGGTTTCCTTCAGTTTCCCCCATGCACAGTCCAAAGACGCGCTATTGGTGAATTGGATGAACTAAATTGGCTGTAGTGTATGAGTGTGTGTGTGTGTGAATGAGTGTATGGGTGTTTCCCAGTACTGGGTTGCGGCTAGAAGGGCATCCGCTGCGTAAAACATATGCTGGAATAGTTGACGGTTCATTCTGCTGTGGCAACCACTGATAAATAAGGGACTAAGCCAAAGGAAAATGAATGAATGAATTTCTGGAGTTAAAATCACTCACATAGTTTCTCCCTGTGATAGCTGATAAATCTCTGATTTCTCTTTGAAGCAGGAATGTGTGTGCAAGCTCTCTCTCTCTCTCTCTCTCTCTCTCACTCTCTCTCTCTCTGTCTGATGAGGCCATTGAAACACAGATGAAGACGGGCAGATAAGAGAGAGATTTCTCCCTTTCAACACCTGACTGTCTTCTAGCGGAGCATGAGTGTGTGTTTGTGTACTGAAGGAAACAGACAGAAAGTCTGAAGTCTCGACTCATTAGGCCTGGATTTCAAAAGCCTCAGCAATGACAACCAAACACACAACAGTATCCTTGAATATGCCCGAATTAAAAAGAAGTACTGTAAGTGAGAGTGTGTGAACTGTAAGTGTGTGGCTGCAGACAGATAACAGGTGTGATCCAGGAGGACAATGACACGCAGACATAGGCCCCGTTTACACTAATGCGTTTTCGTTTTAAAACGGCTTTTTTTATCAAAAACGATCCGCGTCCACACTAGCGTTTCATCTAGCGTTTCTAAACATATCTCCGTCCACATTACTCCACCAAAACGTATATCACGTGACCATTCGCGCACTCTGGGCATGCGCGTTCAAGTATAAACAGGAAGCATGTGTCTCGCTCGGCATTTGGTTATTGTTAGTCAACAAACGCTGGTTGAACGATGAACGCGGGCGATTAGCGAGTGCTCGAACAATAGCTTGCCTCTTGCGAATATGTGCAGCAGCTGTAGTAAAAAAGGCAGAGTTTAACTGCACAATGGCGCCTGAAATGGACAATAGTGCAAACAACGCTCCCATTTCTGTGTCCATGTTGTTGTTTACAGTGAAGGCTGGTCTGCCGTCTTCCGGTAGCGTTATAGTCATGTGATAGGGGCTTGACAAATAAGGGAAGGATACGCAATGACCCAAAAGCCCCAATCAGGTAGCGAATCTCAGCAGCCACGCCTCCGTTTTCAGATGTCTCCGTTTTTCCCCATCCACACTGAGACGGAGCAGCAGCGTATCAGAATTAAAACGCGCTCTTCAGCGTTTCCAAAACGCTCCGTTTTCGGGGCTCGAAAACTCCGGCGTAGTGTGGACGGATGGCGTAACCGTAGCAAAACTTGTGCGTTTTAAAACGAAAACGCATTAGTGTAAACGGGGCCATAGAATGGCCTTGATTTTCACACACCAAGCCAAAGCAATTACCACTAGCAGCTCAGTGAAGCATCTCATTATCTCCGCATCAGCAGTCAGTCAAAGCACAGGCCGGCGTGAGCATGAGTATATATTCCCATCTATTTCATAAGATATAGAATGGAGGTGGATTTAGATTATGTGCTTCAATTCAATAAGGGTTTGATTTAGTGCACAAGCCCAAAATGTTTGCTCAGTAACTGCGCACTTAAGGTTCATTTTCCATTGTCTGTGTGGAAATATTTCCATGTAATTAATAGCTGCAGGCCTGTGCTGTGTGGTTATTGCTACTTATTAATTATCTGAATGATTTTCTGCGGTTTTTTGTGACGCTTCATAATCTCATTTATGAATATCATCAACTGCTGAGATTGTACAAGCAGATGTTGGGTAATTTAGATCAAATCAAAATGACATTCAAAGTGAGGCAGATGATTTTTATGGAGTGCAACGTATGGAATATTGTTAGCGGGATCCGTGGCATTATCTTTGAGTACAGTATGAAAACGTCTGGGGAAACTGATGGCTCCTGTGAAGAGCATTGGGTAGTATGGAAAAACACTTAGCACTTCAAATCAAGGATTGGAGGAAATGACATGATTCTTTTTTAGTTGCTTCAAAGGTGGAGGTCAAGGGAAATTTGTCTACATCCTGTTTTCCTGCAGAGATGGGAATGTACTTCTGTGGAGACAATGATGGAAAGTAACATCATTTTTGCAAATGAAAATTAGGGCTGCAGACTCACACGCAGTTGACACTGTTCTCACACTTCCATTTTCTCACGCAGTGCCAGTAATGTTTGTCAGTAGCAGTTTTATTATAAATTTTAACAGTTTATTACAATGTTACAGTAAATTTAAGAAATACCAGAGGTAAAGACTTTTCTATTGTTAAATATTAAATCTGTTATTTATTTTCTGCAATTCAGAAGTTAAGTTAATAATTATTTATTTCTAATTTAATACGCATTTCTTTGTTCAAAATTCAACATCTCATTACATAACTTGGTAATTACAAATGCTTAAAGTGTATGGATGGGACCCCTGAGTTTTATGAGGATTTTATTGTACTGTACTGTATGTCATCGGATATCTTTACCTTTAATTATGCCAATCTTAAAGGTGCTGTATGTAAGTTTTTGACTCTTTTAAAGCACAAAAATACCATAATATGTGTGCAGATATTTAGGAAACATCCCAAGTGAACATACTTGTTTAACTGAATAACAATGCTGAAGTCAGATATTCTGCTTTGAAAATGGTTTTTCCGTGCCGGAACGCTGTCTGTGTTTAGGTAAAGTTGCCGGGTTGGAGAACAGCGTATTTCATTCATTCATTCATTCAGAAAGGCTCTGAAAGCATGCGTCTGTGACCGAAACAGACAGTATCAGATGTGGAAATGAGACAGATTCAGTTCCACATGAGGTTATTAATTAGCAAATGATATAAATATTCTGAGCGTAAACATTATGTGAGCAGGTCACATTGTGTCCTAACAACGCGCTTCATGACGAGATACGCAGTAATGAGCAGTTTGGCTGTTTGCACCAGACGAAACACGACAGAAATGTAAATACAGCCATTCAGAAGCACAGAAGATGCACTCACTCATGAAACGGTAAGGTTTAGAATCTATTCAACTCACATTGTTAGCATTTAGCACTGAATAAAGCACACGAGGTTTACCTGAAGTGATCACTGTCATAGGTTTCACATGTTGAGCTGTGAGAAATACAAGCCGTTTCTAATATATCAATTCCAGGTGTTGGTAAGAACCAAAAGTCCTTCTAATATGGAGAATATTCCCTCTATCGCGTGTCGTATTTGGAACACAGTGTAAATCACTCGCTCCTGTACTCAATCTGGCATCCCGCGTTTGCGTCTATTTTGCTCCAGGAGTGCAATACCTAGTTCAACCACTGGGTGTCAAACTTACATACTGCACCTTTAAGGTTTAATTTTTACATTTTGAAAAAAAAAATGAAAATGACTTTTAAATGTTCGGAAATTCTGCTAAATTCTATAACAAAGTTTTTGCATGACAGTTTCAGAACATTCAGACCACATAGCTTATTACAGTGTTTATCAACTGCTTTGGCACATTTTTTAAACAGACTTAACATTCTCTAAACTGTGAGTGCAAATCTCAAAACGGTTTGCTGGAAATTCAGAACTTTATAGCATGTCTGCAATATATATATATATATATATATATATATATATATATATATATATATATATATATATATATATATATATACAGTATATATGTGTGTGTGTGTGTGTGTGTGTGTTTTACACAGCGGATGCCCTTCCAGCTGCAACCCATCACTGGGAAACACCCATACACACTCATTCACACACATACTGTACACTACGGACACATTTTAGCTTACCCAACTCACCTATACCACATGTTTTTGGACTTGTGGGGGAAACCAGAGCACCCAGAGGAAACCTACGCGAACGCAGTGAGAACATGCAAACTCCACACAGAAATGCCAACTGACTCAGCCGAGGCTCGAATCAGCGACCTTCTTGCTGTGAGGCGAGAGCGCTACCCACTGCGCCACCACGTCGCCCGCAACTAGAGGTCATTTACCAATTTAGGAGACATTCAATGTCAATATCAGATATTTATGGTGTAAACATGTGCGTCGTATACAAATGTTTGATAAATGACTAAACAATTTTAAGTGTGATGGCTTACATGATGATAAACGATTGAGAAGTTTAAATGAGAATCGACTCATCAGTTTTGATCAATAAGCCATATGCAGTTAGTTTTGTCCAAACTACAGTTGTACTTACTGTTTGCACACATATGCCAAAGCATTTGCAAGTTGCTTAGATCAATAAGAAATGGCACTTTGAAGTGAACAATAAACTAATTGGCAACCCAGTGGCGCAGTAGGTAGTGCTGTTGCCTCACAGCAAGAACGTCGCTGGTCGCAGGTTCGAACCTCGGCTGGGCTGGGTCAGTTGGCGTTTCTGTGTGGAGTTTGCATGTTCTCCCTGGGTTCGCGTGGGTTTCCTCCGGGTGCTCCGGTTTCCCCCACAGTCCAAAGACATGCAGTACAGGTGAATTGGGTAAGCTAAATTGTCCATAGTGTATGAGTGTGAATGTGTGTGTGGAAGTTCCCAGAGATGGGTTGTGGCTGGAAGGGCATCCGCTGCGTAAAATCGCGCTGGATAAGTTGGCGGTTCATTCCGCTGTGGCGACCCCGCAAGGGACAAAGCCGACAAGAAAATGAATGAATGAATAAACTAATTTTTCAGAGATCTATCTAAAACTTATTGTTTTGAAAATAAAAAATTTCAATCAAGAATTGAGCCAAAGCAATTGAGAAAAACTGTAATATTAAATTAATTATTATTTTCTGCAAATCAGAAGTTAAGTTAATAATAATTTGTTTCTAATTCATTCCTTATTTCTTTGTTCAAAATTCAAGATCTTATTACATTATTTTTGCAAATATAAATGCTTAAAGTGTATGCATGTGCCCTGAGTTGTTTTTTCTCGTTGGTTTGGCTCATTTCTTGAAAATTACATTCTCAGATCATTTGGCGAAACAGTTCAGCACAACACTATACTGTAGCTCACTTATAAAAGCTCATATCTTTCCTAAATCTGTTCACTCGTGTCAAAACTAAATTTCCTTCTCATAATATACTGTAATATAAACACACAAACAAAAAACTAGGAACTATGGTATTTTGTTCTTGACTAATTTTGACAATCGAACAGACCATTGCGCATGTGATGAATTATACAATAAAATGTTACTGACACGTTTTGGAGCCATCGACCATTACACTGAGAGTGATCAGTTTAGATTTTGTACTTAATCATTAGCAAAGATGTAAGACATTTGCAATTTGATGAAATGAATGAGAAAATCGATTCTGTTGTGAAAAATCGCCTGATAGTTTGGAGGTTTGTCCATGTTGTTTTGAAAATATAATTTCTGTTTCAAGATATAAGCCAAACCAATAGAGAAAAACTGTAAACAAATGTTGGTAATTTTATAATATGATATCATTACTTATGCTAACATTGTTTAATTCTTAGATTTCGTAAAAATAATATATGGAAATTATTGTTTTGAATGTTCTAAATTTATGCAAAATTCTATAAAGTTTTTGCATGAAAATATCAGAACACAAACTTAAATCTAATATATATAATTATAAAAAAACATATCATTAATATACACTCACCAGCCACTTTATTAGGTATACTTTACTTTGCTGCAGATTTGTCGGCTGCACATCGATGATGCAAATCTCCCGTTCCACCACATCCCAAAAGTGCGCTATTGGATTGAGTTCTGGTGACTGTGGAGGCCATTTGAGTACAGTGAACTCATTATCATGTTCAAGAAACCAGTCTGAGATGATTCGCGCTTTATGACATGGTGCGTTATCCTGCTGCAAGTAGCCATCAGAAGATGAGTACACTGTGGTCATAAAGGGATGGACATGGTCAGCAACAATACTCAGGTAGGCTGTGGCGTTGACAATCAATTGGTACTAATGGGGCCAAAGTGTGCCAAGAAAATATCCCCCACACCATTACACCCCCACCACCAGCCTGAACCATTGATATAAGGCAGGATGGATCCATGCTTTCATATTGTTAAAGTCAAATTCTGGCCCTACCATCCGAATGTCGCAGCAGAAATCGAAACTCATCAGACCAGGCAATGTTTTTTTCAAATCTTCTATTGTCTAATTTTGGTAAGCCTGTGCAAACTGTAGCCTCAGTTTCCTGTTCTTAGCTGACAGGAGTGGTACTCGGTGTGGACTTCTGCTGCTGTAGCACATCTGCCTCAAGGTTGGATGTGTTGTGTGTTCAGAGATGCTCTTCTGCATACCTTGGTTGTAATGAGGGGTTATTTGAGATCCTGTTGCCTTTCTATCAGCTGGAACTAGTCTGGTCATTCTCCTCTGACCTCTGGCATCAACAAGGCATTTGCGCCCACAGAACTGCCGCTCACTGGATATTTTCTCCTTTTTGGACCATTCTCTGTAAACCCTAGAAATGGTTGTGCATAAAAATCCCAACAGATCAGCAGTTTCTGAAATACTCAGACCAGCCAGTCTGGCCCCAACAACCATGCCACGTTCAAAGTCACTTAAAGCACCTTTCATTCTGATGCTCAGTTTGAACTGCAGCAGATCGTCTTGACCATGTGTACATGCCTAAATGCATTGAGTTGCTGCCATGTGATTGGCTGATTAAAAATTTGCGTTAACGAGCAGTTGGACAGGAGTACCTAATAAAGTGGCCAGTGAGTGTATATGTATATATTATTTAAAAATCTGGAATCTGAGGCATCAAAAAAAAAAATGTAGAAAGAGTCTTTATTCACAATCACAAGATCACGATGTGCTTAATTTTCTTAATCTGTGCCTGATTTCTTTCACATCAGGCCAGCAGTTATACGCATGTTTGTGCTCATGCTTTCTCTCAAACACACACACACACACACACACACACACACACACACACACACACACACACACACACACACACACACACACACACACACACACACACACACACACACACACCACACACACACACACACACACACACACAGGAATGTAATGACTGATCATGTACTCACCCATCAGTCACAGTACTGGAGCTGCTACCTTTTACCTTTGAGATAAGACATTAAAAATGCACGGCCTCTGCCGCCACTCTCAGCACCCCAGCCTACTGTTCATTAGCATTTAAATAGGAAAGAGATAGCAGTGTTTGCCTGCAAGTCATTTACCTACAGCGAAGAGCAGAGAGACTTCAGTGGACTTATAGAAATGTCTTTGCCTCCTCACAATCTACAACAGAGAACAACTATAGGAGCTGCTGCTTTTATGTCAAAAGACTGCTGGGCTGTACACAAATCATCTGTTGTGTATCAAGGACAGTTTAGATTAGTTCAGCAGCACTGTTTGTATCAGTTTACTGAACATCAGTACAGCCTATTTAATTTACATCTGCATATTCATGAGAACATGGTTTGTTATCTTGTCAGTGTATGTACTAGACCTTTACACTTTAACCAGTTAGTTTTGAATGAGCTTTAATTGTTTATGGATTATATATAATTGATGATTATTCATTTAACTTACTAAATGTTTTTGTTTTGTTTACAAACTGACAAACCGTGTCACAAATAATCATTGTTTCATCATATTCAACAGAATAGATCTCTAGAAAGTATTTTTAAAGTTGTAAATAAAACGTTCACAAAATATTACTGGAGTACAATTTATAAAATACCATTTAATTAAGTTTGTCAAACAACAGTGGAAAGAACAACATGGATTGATGGATGGATGGATGGATGAATGGATGGATGGATGGATTGACTGACAGATAGATGGAAGGACAGAAGTATAAATGGATAGATGGAAAGACAGAATGATGGACGGATGGATGGATGAATGAATGGACTGACAGATAGATGGAAGGACAGAAGGATGGTTGGACTGACAGATGGATGGATGGATGGATGGATGGGTGGATGGATGGATGGGCTGACAGATGGATGGGCTGACAGATAAATGAATGGATGGATGGACTGACGGATAGATGGAAGGACAGAAGCACTGATGGACAGATGGATGAATACACTGACGGATGGACTGACGGACAGATGCATGGATGGATGGATAGATGAATGGACTGACGAATAGATGGAAGAATGGAAGGACAGAAGGACTGACAGAGAGATGGATGAATGGACTGACAGATGGATGGATGGATGGATGGATGGACTGACGGATAGATGGAAGGACAGTAGGACTGATGGATGGATGGATGGATGGATGGATAGACTGATGAGTAGATGGAAGAACAGAAAGATGGATGGATGGATGGACTGATGAGCAGATGGAAGAACAGAAGGATGGATGGATGGATGGATGGATGGATGGATGGATGGACTGATGAGTAGATGGAAGAACAGATGGATGGATGGATGGATGGAAGGAAAGAAGGATGAATGGATGGATGGATGGATGGACTGACGGATAGATGAAAGGACAGAAGGATGAATGGATGGATGGATGGACTGACGGATAGATGGAAGGATAGAAAGACAGAAGCACAGACAGACAGATGGATGAATGGACTGATGGATGGATGGATGCATAGATGGACTGACGGATGGACTGACGGATGGATGGATGAACTGACGGATGGACTGACGGACAGATGGATGGATGGATTGATGGATAGATGGAAGAATGGACTGACGGATGGATGGATGGACTGACGGATGGACTGACGGACAGATGGATGGATGGATTGATGGACAGATGGAAGAATGGACTGACAGATGGAAGAATGGACTGACGGATGGATGGATGGACTGACGGATGGACTGACGGATAGATGGATGGATGGATGGACTGATGGATAGATGGAAGAATGGACTGATGGATGGATGGATGGACTGACTGACGGATAGATGAAAGGATGGAAGGACAGTAGGGGTGATAGATGGGCTGACGGATGGATGGATGGATGGATGGATGGACTGATGGATAGATGAAGGACGGAAGGACAAAAGGACTGATGGATGAATGTATGAATGGACTGACGAATGGATGAATGGATGGATAGATGGGCTGACAGATGAATGAATGAATCGATGGATGGATGGAAGCACTGATGGACAGATGGATAAATAGACTGACGAATGGATGGATAGGCTGATGGATGGACGGATGGATGAACTGGCAAATAGAAGAAAGGACAGATAGACTGACAGACAAATGGATGAATGGACTGATGGATGGACGGACGGACAGACGAATGGACTGATGGATAGATGGAAGGATGGAGGGACAGAAAGACTGACAAACAGATGGATGAATGAACAGACGGATGGACGGATGGATAAAAAATAACAGTTAACGATAGATGACTGTAGATAGACTGCACAAAAAAGAGCAGAGAATGATGTAAAATAATACAAAAAACAAAAGATACAATTGTAGAACAATATACCTGTAAAGAAAAACCATAGCAATACAGAGAGATGGAACAAGAAAAAAAAAAAACAGATTGATGGATAGATGGATGGATGGATAGATGGACTGACGGATAGATGGAAGGATGGAAGGACAGTAGGGCTGATGGATGGATGGATGGAAGAACTGATAGATAGATGAAGGATGCAAGGACAGAAGGACAGAAGCACTGATGGATGGATGGTTGAATGGACGGATGGATGGATGAATGGATGGATGGATGGTGGGCTAGGCAGACAGATGGATGAATGGATGGATGGACTGACAAATAGATGGAAGGACAGAAGCACTGACGGACAGATAGATAAATGGACTGATGGACGGCTAGATGGATGGATGAACTGGCAAATAGAAGGAAGGACAGATGGACTGACGGACAAATGGATGAATGGACTGACAGATGGACAGACAGACAGACAGACAGACAGACAGACAGACAGACAGACAGACAGACAGACAGACAGACAGACAGACAGACAGACAGACAGGATGGATAATAGACCTGTAAAGAAAAAACATAGTAATACAGATAGATGGAACAATAAAAAGGACAGACAGACAGATTAAAACCAACACTAACCATCAAGAATCTTGTCTTTTTTTTAGCAGGCTAGCATTATTAAATCTGTTTTGAGCTATGGAGAGACAGACTGCTGTGCCTAAAAAATCAATCTGTCAATCTTTGGAACAAGTAGCTTAAAAGATGATAGTCTGCTTGTTCCTGATCTTTTCCAGATCCTGAACTGATGCAATGAATGCAGTGCGGTTTCAAGGCAAAGGGAAAAAAAGTTTAACTAAAGGCTTATGCATGTTTCCGATTTGTCACCTCAGAAAAGTGGTCATATTTCAATAGTGTTTTGTCTGTGGTTTGCCTGAAAGTTTTTGATGTTCTGAATGACCCGCTGTGCCTTTTACAGTACATACAGTAACAACAGCCAGAGTGTCACAGGCTTTTCCTTTTTCCCAGGGCTGAAACTATAAGCTTGGCTGCTGTGGCCACATATGGATCTAATCACGGCAGTAACAAACGAAGGTGTCCTGCGAATAACAACAATGGTTTCATTTTCAAACGGCCCCCCATCTGAAAAAAAGTCTCTCTTCAACAAGGCTTGTGTAACCATCATCCTGTCAGAGTTGGCTTAATAAAACCCACCTCAAACTCCTACTCACCACCCCAGAAAAAACCCACAAACGGCCCCTATTTGGACGACTAGACTGGTGAACACTGAGGAAATGTGCTCCAGATCTGAACTATGTACTGAATATACAAAATCCAATGCTCTGGTGACCAAGGAAATTGGCTGAAGACATGAAGGATTCTGCTAGAGTTGAGGCGATGGGTTCAGAGAAATATGGTTGTGTGGGTCTTTTTAGGGGATGGAAAAGAATGATCCAAGAGCTGGACTTAGAAGATTCAAATGCACTTGGGATGAACACAATGAGAAATGCAGGAGGAAAACTACTGATGTGAGTCACAGCAGATTTGATATATAGTACATTTTGAATGTTGTTCATTCCCATTTGATTTACAAAAAAATATATATTTTCTAACACTTTTACATCACTACAAACTAGGGCTGCACAATATATCGTTTATGCATTGATATGGTAATGTCTCAACTAATGCTGAATCAGGAATAGTTGTGTAGTTAATAACACACGATTGCAAAGTTTAACCCTAAAGTTACCAAATATTGTATCATTTGCATCATTTTAACCCTTTACCAGGCATCATAACTGATTGATAGATAGACAGACAGACAGACAGATGATTGATAGATAGATAGATAGATAGATAGATAGATAGATAGATAGATAGATATATAGATAGATAGATAGATAGAACAATGATATAGATGGAAGGATAGATTGATAGATCGATGGATGGATGGATGGATGGATGGATGGATGGATGGATGGATGGATGGATGGATGGATGGATGGATGGATGGATGGATGGATGATGTAGATAGATAGACAGATTGATGGGTGGATCAATAATGTAGCTAGATAGACAGATGGATGGAACAATGATGTAGATAGATAGATGGATGGGTGGATAGATGGATGGATGGAACAATGATGGATAGATGGATAGATAGATGGATAGATGGATGGATGGATGAAACAATGATATAGATAGATGGATGGATGGAACAATAATGTAGATTAGATAGATAGAAATCTAACCTGGAAATGCTGATTTGCCAACTAAGAAACATTTAAGATGATCAGAAATGTTAAAAATGGTTGTGCTGCTTATTTATTTATTTATTTTAAATGTATTGATATTTTGTGAAAGCTGTGCTACATGTGTTTATTTTTCCACATATGTGTTTGATGAGCGGCCTGTGTAATGACTCATCAGTGATCTGGTCAGAGATGCTGACATGCTCACGCTGGCACAGCTGTCCTCTGATTTAGGCCATTACGAGAGCCCTGAATCGCTGAGCCACATCTGAACATGTTTCAATCCCCCAGAATTAATGACAGATAATCCCTCCTCCTTTGGTGGACATACAGATGAGCATGACATACATGCCAAGAATGAGCATGTCAAAAACGCTCACAATCCAATAAGAGCTTTTCATGCAGTTTTCCCTGCACTTCTTTGACCAAATAATTAAAATTTAATTTAATTCATTGGATTATTTTTATTATTTGCCTGAAAAGAGAGCAATTCTGCTGTTTTACTTCAGTTCAATCTAAAATTGGTACTGGTTTCATAGTGATAAATTGTGAATTCTTGTAGGGATGTCAACAATTAATTGATGATGAATTAATTGTCAATAATCTTTTACATCAATAACAGATTAAGCACTGATGTCATTAACATGCACAGTTTTGAGGCAGGTAAAAGTTGTTGCACCACATCCATTGTAGGCAACATTATTGGATCGTCTTTCGGATGAGACGTTAAACCGAGGTCCTGACTCTCTGTGGTCATTAAAATCCCATGGCACTTCTCGTAAAGAGTAGGGGTGTAACCCCGGTGTCCTGGCCAAAGTCCCTCAATCGGCCCTTACCCATCATGGCCTCCTAATAATCCCCATCCACCAAATTGGCTCTATCACTGTCTCTTCACTCCACCAATAGCTGGTGTGTGGTGAGCGCACTGGCGCCGTTGTCCTGTGGCTGCCGTCGCATCATCCAAGTGGATGCTACACACTGGTGGTGGTGTGGAGAGACCCCCCTCATGATTGTGAAGCGCTTTGGGTGTATGGCCATACACAATAAATGCGCTATATAAATACACATTACATTACATTACATTAATTATATGAAATTGATTAATCAGAGAGCTTTAAAAGAAGTGTTGAGTGCTTGGTCTTTTTTTATATTCCCAAAACGTTGGAGAAGCGTGCTGGCATTTTCAGCTGAAAATAAAACCTATTCGATAAATACAATTCCTCATGGCAATACATCATACTGTTCCGAGTAAATGCACACCATGTCCTGATGCAGAAGACATTGGCGAACAAAATTGCTTTTACCGCTGTATATGGAGGAAGACAGAGCTCTAGGATTTCATCTAAAATACTTTAATTTGTGTTTCGAAGATGAACAATGGTCTCTGGGAAATTTAAAAAATGTGCATAAAACACAGATCAACTTTTTATAAACTACAATGAAAAATTTACCAAATAAATTCCAGTATGCACATCAAAAAAAGTGTTGTGATTTTGTTTTAACAGATTATGTGATAGCAAAAAGGGTGCAATGAGACGACCACATTGTTAAACATCTGGGGCCTTGTGTATCAACGCTGCGCATGCACAAAACGTTGCGTACGCCAGATTTCATGCTCACGTTTGGATTTACTAACAATGAAATTACCATGAGAATGTGCGTTGGTCCACGCCAACTTCATGTCTGGCATACGTGTATTTCTTGTGTGTGTTTGTTTTATTTCCATTGCCGACTCCTAGAGGCAATTATGTTAAATTGCACACTACCAAGTATCTTTGAGCCGTGCAATAGCAGCTGTATAGAATGGGATCATCCGCATGTCTAGCAGGTGTATAAGGTTTCCATCCCATGCAGTTGACCAGCCAAACATTAAAGCGCAATTTGCAGCGATCGCCAGTTTTCCCAATGTAATGCAATGCACATTGCTATAAAGGCGCCATCTGAAGATGAATTTGCATATCAGAAACATTTCCATTCAATAAATGTGCAAATAATATGTTATGCTCAATTGCGCTTAAATATTGTAGCAAGGTGGTCTTGGTCAACCCATGATTAATTCATCCTCACAAGGTGGCAGACACTCGGTCAGTTCTAGAGCGGGCAATTGGGCAGCTGAAATGCCGGTGGCGCTGCCTCGATAAGAGCGGAGGGGTGCTGCTATACCGCCCTAACAAAGTGTTCCTCTAATAAATCTGTCTCCCACAGACACGGATACTACTCCAGACAGTAAAGTGACGCCCACAATTGAGGCAACTCTCTCCTTCAGGAGTGTTAGTTCAGCATCCCCTGTTCCACCGCCTCTTCGGTCCACACTTTGATGATGCGCCACTGTTCTCCTCTTAACCTGCACCTTTACATCGGACCATTTCTTTTTTAATTCACTCACAGTGCGATGTTCAGACCCCACTGCGTCAACTGCGTCAGCTAAACTTTCCCACTCTATTTTCTTTCTTTTGTTATTAAATCCGGAGGACAAACTTGCAAATAACACATGTTTTTCTCTGGTGTACCTCCAATAGGAGCACCTCCAATTCACATTCTGTGAAGTTTCTCGTTTTGCTTGCTTTTGCCATTTTCATTTGGTTTTGCCAAAGTAGAGTCCTTACCATATTTATACGGCAGAGGAGGCAGGGAGGGGTTTTGCGCTTGTGCACGTGCGCTCAGTTTTCACGTTAACTCGGATGTACAAAGAGAATATGCAGGGGATTCCATGTACGCAGTGTTTCATACATCTGAATTTTTTTCTGCGTACGCACATTTACAGCTTTGTCCGTACGCAATGTTTTAGTATGAATTCAACACAAGTCTTTGTACATGAGGCCCCTGAAAAGTTGGCCATTTTAAAATACCTTAGCCAAAGTCCATAATCAAAGTGGTTGGCAGAACTGCCTTCAGTGGCTGCGTTTCCAAAGAGGTCTCGCACCTCTAAAAGTCACTGCATGTTCATTGCGTTTTGGCTTCATCTTCTAAGGCACAAGTAATTGGTTATAGAAGAAAAAAATCCAACAGTGGCTTCTCCTACAACAGCAAAATCTGTTTTCCTTTTTGATATTTGGCCAGTTTATCAGGAATTGACAATGTTGTACTCTTTGACTCATTGAATGGTAATGGTGATTTATTTGCAAATGCATTGTTCCATTATTCCTTTGGGTGGGTGCTACGCCTCCTATTAAAAATCTTACATTTTTGTATGACTCAACTGAATTCATACAAATTATCCACTAAACTGACAAAACGTAAAATAGTTACATTTCCTCGTGAGATCAGGCTAGATATTCTGAAATTGACACATTGTGCAGTATTAAAGGTAACTTTTAATCAACTAACTGACTGTTAATTTAACTCCTTATAGGACACTTATTAAAATACTCATGGGAAAAACCTGGAGTGTAACTGCACTGTAAGATAATCAGTTAATTAATGTACTTTAAAAAATTAAAAACATCCTTAAAAACATCAAGTTGACTTTACTTTAAAAGTTAGTAAAATCATAGTACTGTAAACAGTTGTACTGGAACAGTTAAGTTGACAACTTAATTTTTTATAATTATGCATATAATTAATTTACTTAATAATTCTAAAGGGGTGGTCCACTACGATATTATATTTCAAATTTTATTTCATGTGTAATGTAGCTGTGTGAACATAAATAACACCTCTGAATGTAATACGCTCAAAGTTCAATGCAAAGGGAGACATTGGCTTTTACAAAGTTAGCTTAGCAAAGGCTACAACAAACAAAGTTTGGGGACTACAAAAAAATACATCCGGGCTAGTAAGATTACAAAAGATTCAGGTTATGTGCATTCTCCCTGCGCAGTGAAGGGCTGTGGCCAGAGACGCTGTAATGTTATAGCAGAGAAAGCTAAAATGCCATCCAAACACTGCTACAGAGCTTGTTCTGTTTCTGTATTTGAGCTTCCAAAGGACACGACCCAAAGAGAGAAGTGCTTACAATTGAATTTTAATTATGTTCCAGAGAATTATATAAAAGATATAGCTCTAGCATTTGACAAAGGAGAACTTCCAGAATCTCTCGCAGTTCAGTGATGGATTCAGCGAAAAAAATCCTCAACGAAGGAGCAGCTCCAACCATAATAAACAAAGCTGTGGATTGTGAGCCACAACCTAAGTATTTTGATTTGTTAAAATCAATCTATTACATGCACCGTTTCTAGTATTAACGGTAAGTTGTAGCGAGGAACAGGGGCGATTTTAGAATTTTCATTTTAGGGGGCTCAGCTCCATATAAGGTAAAAAACGTATATATATAGCCTAATATTACATTTTTAAGTAGTAATTTAATAGTAATACACATAGGCCCAGTTTCACAAACAGGGCTTAGCTTAAGCCAGGACTAGACCTTAGTTAAATTAGGCTATTTAAGCCACGTTTATAAAATACATTACTAGTGTGGCACAAAAAATGACACTGACATATTTTAAGACATCTCACTGCAAGTTATTTTCGGTTAAAACAGCTCAAACATGCAATTTAATCCATGACTAGCCTTAAACCTTGTTTGTGAAACCGGGGGTTAATGTTTGTTTAATATGGGCCGGATACTAGTATTCTACTGTATTATATAGACTAGACAGGCACAGCCATTTGAGTTCTTAATAAGCCAAATAGGCTCAACCCACCTGTTTACTGTAGTAAAAACCACTTTCTTTATTCAAGTGCATTTTTGTTTCCATGTATTAATCCTTTCTGTGCAATACTGTATAGTTAGTTAATGCCACGCAAACTGTAAAGTGTTTAATATTGGTAATTTATTTTGAAATAAAAATAGGGAAATGTTTGTTAAGAGTTACATTTTTCGCTGGAGGAAACAGCTGTGCTGATGAGGTGAACGCCGAGAGAACCCAACTGCTCCTCCATGACATTGGGATACAGGTGATACAAGGTTATCTATATCAACGAACTTCAAATAAGCAGATATTATAACAATTTATCGATAAACACACACCTCGTTCTCTCGCTGTCCATGGCTGTGGTTTGCTGATCAAATGAAAAACAAAAGAAAGGGCGGAGCCGAATTCTGCCGCCGTTTTCATATCAAATTTAATCTGATTGAGCTAATCCCAAAAGTTTTAGGTGGGCTGAGTAGAAATATAGGGGGGCTACAGCATCCCTAAAATAGGCCTAGCAACGCCCATGGCGAGGAAGTAAACAAGGATGTAAACAATGGGAAATGCTGTTTGGCACCGTCAACAATTTAGCTTCACATTCATATTTATTTATCAATCCGCTAGACACCCACAATCTTTAGCAGCGCTGCAGTGTCTCTACACTCTCAGAAATAAAGGTACGCGAGCTGTCACTGGGGTGGTACCTTTTCAAAAGGTACACATTTGTACCTAAAAGGTCCATATTAATACCTTAAGAGAACATATTAGTACCTAAAAAGTACAAAAGTGTTCCTCTTAAAATTTTTAGGTACTAATATATAATTTTGAGGTACCAATATGGACCCTTTAAGTACAAACGTGTACCTTTTGAAAAGATACCACCCCAGTGACAGTTCACATACCTTTATTTCACAGCACATCACATTATGTTAGCTGACCAATCAGAGCCTCTTGAGGTCGGGCCTTTTGGAGGAACTTGGAAATATGGCAGTCGTTTTCATGTTAGCTGAGTAGCTGTATATAATCAAAGAAAGATATATGAATAAATAACTTGATTTTCTACAAATGAAGCATGAGCACACGTTGCTTTGCATCTTATAAACACAACCAAGCCTTAAAAATACACTCTAGACCACCCCAATGTTTACTCACTTTTTTAAAGTCAACTAATCGCGTTAAAAGCAATGGGTTTACTCACATTTTTAAGTAAAAGCTAACTAATAGCAGTGTCTAAACTTTTTTTGTGAACTAAATGCAGTATTTAAGGTATATTGTCAACTCTTATACTGTATATATACATATTGTAATCAATGTCAATGAAGTTGACATGGTTCTTAATCCATCAAAGAGTTAAACAATGACTGATTATGGGAATTTGTGGAAACTGATATGCATATTGAGATAAAAAAAAAAAGCACATGCTTAATGACTGATTTGCAAGCAAATACACAATATTTGACAAAAATGGGCTCTCAAGTCACTTGGGTTTTCACTGCAAACGCATATAAAAACAAAAAAAAAACAAAACAAAATCAGTAATATATCACAGCTTTCAAAGTGACAAAAGTGCTGTAAAAACACCACAGCCCTTGAAATATTATATAAGTCCATATAATTAGATATGATTATGTAAGAACATGACAAATGTTAGTCAAAGAAGGATGGCAGCATGTAAGATGACTCTTGTTTAATATGATAACTCACATGACTACATTCACACAAGTATTTCCAATAGTATATGTTTTCAAGAGACATGCCTCTCAACCCAGATGTCAGTGCACAGTATGTGTGTGTGTGTGTGTGTGCGCGCTCACTGTGGTTCAGATTAAGTGCCAAAAAACACAACATGTGGCTCTGATCTTGCAGTGATGTCACAGCTGCCCTTTTATTAATCCTTGAGGAATGTTTGTGATTGGCTGCGGTGTGATCCACATCTTTAACCTCCTTAAGACACTAAAGCCAAGCCTTGATTTCCACAGCTATGGATCTATATAAACATCACCGCATGGCCTGTCAAATAAACATAGATTATAGCAGCAATTATTCATGTTTAAAAGCCAAATAACACCAGGACATTTCCCTTAAAGATTACATCTGCCCTTGATCCTGCTTAATTTAACAGGCTGTTTTGCTGTTTCGGCCCACATTTTATACTACATGTGAAATTAAAAGATTTTTGATTTACTACTGCTGCTGCTACTACTACTATTACTACTACCAATAATAATCATAAAAATTATGTACTTTAGTAATACTTTATTTTTAATTACCTAATAACCATACGCCACAATATTTAATGTAAATCTATAATCTTTATAATATAATTGATATAATAAAAATAAAAGTATTAATAATTATAATAAAAACATTAGGTGTAAACAGAAGATTTATTATTATTATTATTATTATTATTGTTTATATTATTTATTTTTAAATAATAATAATAATAATAATAATGTTACTCTTTTCCCTGATTGTTAATGATTTTATTAATGCTTAAATTATTATTATTATTCATTCATTCATTTTCTTTTCAGCTTAGTCCGTTTCATAATCAGGGGTCGCCACAGCGGAATGAACCACCAACCCAACCCGCAGCAGATGCCTTTCCAGCTGCAACCCATCACTTGGAAACACTCAAACACCCTCATTCACACACATACACCATGGACAATTTTAGCCTACCCAATTCACCTGTACCACATGTCTTTGGACACGGAAGAAACCCACGCAAACACGGGGAGAACATGCAAACTCCACACAGAAATGCCAACTGACCTATCCGAGGCTCGAACCAGTGACCTTCTTACTGTGAGGTGACAGCACTACCTACCTCGCCACCGCGTCGCCCCTATTATTATTATTTTTTTTTTATTATAATATTTATATAAAGATTATATATTGTGGGGTATGATTTAAAAATAAATAATAATAATAACAATAATAATAATAATAAATATTTTTTTTTGTTTACACTTAATGATTTATTATTATTATTATTATTATTTATTTATTTAAAAATTATACTCCACAATATTAAATGTAAATCTATAATCTTTATATAAAAATTATAATAGAATGAATATAATAATAATAATAATAATAATAATAAAACTATTACGTGTAAATAGAAGATTTATTATTATTTTTAAAATAATAATAATAATAATAATAATAATAATAATAATGTTACTCTTTTCCCTGATGTTAATGATTTTATTATTATTATAAAATTATTATTATTATTATTCTGTAATTATTTTAAATAATAGTAATAATAATAATAACTATTATTATTTTGTTACTATTTTCCCTGACTGATAATTATTATATTATTATTATAACGATTAAATAATAATAATAATAATAATAATAATAATAACAATAATAATAATAATAAATCATTAAGTGTAAACAAAAGATTTATTATTATTATTATTATTATTATTATTATTATTGTTATTATTATTAATCATCTATTTATTTTTAAATAATAATAATAATAATGTTACTCTTTTCACTGATTGTTATTGATTTTATTATTTTTTAAATTATTATTATTATTATTAATATTATTATTGTCATCATCACTGTTAAATAATAATAATAATAATAATAACAACAAATTTACAAATTAACAAATTCAAATTATTATTATTATCATTATTATTTTGTTACTCTTTTCCCTAATTGTTAATGATTTTATTATTATTATTATTATATTTATTATAACTATTAAATAATAATAAATATTAAGCAAGAGTAACATATATTAGTATTCCTAACAATATCATCAATATTATTATTATAAATTACTACTATTATGATTATTATGATTATTAGTACTGCAAAAAAATTATATAATTAAAAATATCTAAAAAAAAAAAAAAAGGAAGAAAATGTATTTTTTCTTGTACATGCATATACAGACCGTACCCTCCAATTAAATGTGTAACCTCTGCACTGACATGCATACTTTATGTGTGTCCTTTTCACAAGGCACATTATAATCGTATCTTCAGAAGAGCAAATTCAGCAGGAACAAAGTGATCCAAATGGTTAACCTGGAGACCTCATCCTAAAATGAGTCAATTAAAGCCTCCATACCTGAGCAACATTTCTGCCGAGTGAGCTGAAAAGTTCAAGCACTGTGACCTTGTGTGACCTTTGTCTCATTACGCTCACATTACTCTATGCAGAGGGAAAGACTGGCAGCAATGATTCTGAATCATAAATATTTAGATATAATGACCACTTCTAATCTTACCTGCATGTCAAAGCAAGTCACTGCAGGTGAATGGAGTAAAAAATGAGTATTTTTAAAAAGTTATTAAAAAGTTATCACTGTATTTCGGTAAACTGATCACATTAAAAATTACAAACGTATTATTTTATAAAACGCAAGTTTTCTAAAATATGCAAATGAAGCATTGTTTCATTAAATATGTGCTAATTTGCATACATTTCTAGCAACAAATCTGAACATTGGATAAAGTCAAGTTCAACATGCTTATTTAATTTTTGGGACATATTAGAGGCTCTATTTTTGCTCCATAATTCATAGAGTAGTACTGTAATTGTATAATTGTATATAATTTTATTATACTAATTGTATATAATCAGGCAAATGACCATTGAACATATTCCTATTTAATTAAATGAAAAAAAAATGTAAGTTTTGGTGTATGAAGTAACTGTTAATGTGGAAATGTATGACTGATTTAAGTTATGATTTATGTATATTGCATAAAAATAAACAGATTTTGAGAAAATTGCCTTTAATAAATATGTACACTACCTGACAAAAGTCTTGTCACCTATTCAAGTTATAGGAACAACAATTAATAACTTGACTTCTAGTTGATCATTTGGTATCAGAAGTGGCTTATATGAAAGGCAAATGCCTCTAGATTACGCTTATTTTACCAAAATAAATTATTATTTTATAAATTATAAATTATTATTAGGACAGTAAGGTCTGCCTTTGCTTAGGCAAAAGTCTTGTCACTTAACAGAAATAATGTACAGTGTAGAATATAAAGTCATGGTGCAGTGGAAAAAGAATTAATATTGTGTATGACTCCCATGAGCTTGGACGACTGCATCCATACATCTCTGCAATGACTCAACTAACTTAATAAAGTCACCTGGAATGGCAAAGAAAGTGTTCTTGCAGGACTCCCAGAGTTCATCAAGATTCTTTGGATTCATTTTCAATGCCTTCTTCATCTTACCTCAGACATGCTCAATAATATTCATGTCTGGTGACTGGGCTGGCCAATGCTGGAGCACCTTTATGTTCTTTGCTTTCAGGAACTTTGACGTGGAGGCTGAAGTATGAGAAGAAGTGCTATCCTGCTGAAGAATTTACCTTCTCCTGTGGTTTGTAATGGAATGGGCAGCACACATGTCTTGATACCTCAGGCTGTTAATGTTGCCATCCAGCCGCAGATCTCTCACACGCCCCCATACTGAATGTAACCAAAGACTATAGAATACACAAGACATGTCACTCGTATCTTTTTAAATGGGGAAAAGTGTAACTGTAAAAATGGTGAATAAAGCCCCGCCTACTGGTACACGAGCCAATCATCGATCGCTATATGGTGAAAAAAGCCCATCTTCTAGTAGAGGAGCCAATCGTCGATCGCTATGGTGAAAAAAGCCCACCTTCTAGTACAGGAGCCAATCATCGATTGCTATAGACTGACGATACTCTGGTGGAGGGGCTTGGGCCAGATTGGAATTTCCAACGCAATCTCACGGCAATTCGTAACTTTTTGATTTAGTGGCTAATTCGTATGAATTCGTACGATCTAATTCGTACAAATTAGTACAATTTGCTCATCACCCAATGACGGTTGGGTTTAGGGGTGGGGTTGGGTGCCATGCCTCCTTTTTAAATTCGTACATTTTTTGTACGACTGAACTGAATTGACTGAATTAGCCACTAAACTGACAAAACGTAAAATACTTAAGTTTCCTCGTGAGATCAGGCTGGAATTTCTGCAGATTTTGTGTGATTTGGATGTCTAGAAATTAAAATAAAGAGACAGTTGTTGTTTAATTTTATTGGTGATTCCTAATATGAAATTCAATCATAAGCTTGGCAAGCAGTTTTGGAGAATTTGATGTTTCCTCATTCAAACAGAATGCCTGAGCATGCTGCCCGAGAGGCGTTTCAAAGATGGCCACCGAGTGAAATGACTTGCCTGAAAGGGACTTACAGTAGATGTAACCCCAAACCATGATTTGTTCTTCACCAAACTTGACTGATTTCTATGAGAATCTTGAATTCGTAGGTTCCAATAGGTCTTCTGCAGTGATTATTGGGATGCAGTTCAAGAGATGATTCATCAGAAAAATCTACCTTCTGCCACTTTCAACTATAAATCAACTAGAAATCAAATTATTATTTTTTTTATCTTATATCTGGGATCAACGAGAAGACTTTTGTCAGGTAATGTATATTGCAAAGGAAATCTACAGACACAAATTGAAAAAAAGCTATAACAGGAATGCTTAAAAGTGTATTTTGCATTTTTTATTTCCATTACACTGATAAAAGACTTTACGAAATTCCTCAAGAATCTCACAATTGAGAGGTGCATGGAAATACAGTGTTTTGCATGCAGTGTCTTGCCTTAAGCTAGCACAGCATCACCAGACTGTTTATATGAAACACATGGGTGAAAAAGCAGCCTGAACTTGACATGCTAATTTTCAATCAGACAAATGAGGTACTAATGAGACACGGCATTTTACACTGATGAGCGTTTGACTGATGAGGTGATGTTATAAAGACATGCATAACTGCTCATTGTTCATAAATCATGCACACTAACATAATTTCTACTTGGCGTTTAATCAAAAATAAGACCTCTTAAAAATAGTATTAACACATCCTAACACTGGTATTATGTTGTCTAAAAATGAACTGTCAGAAAACATGTCTTTTTGTCATTTCATGCAGCATAAAGAAGGTTCAAATTTGGAATAAATGTCATCAGTAGTTTAAAGAAACATTTTTTTTGTAAACATTGACTACACAGTCACAATATATTTAGACATAACAAACAAGATTTATGTATTCTAATTACATCTAAAATTTCCATCCATTTGGATTTCATACTTTTATCATAACTGAACTAATAAACTTTTTGTGATTGATATTTGTTAGCTAAACATAAATGAAACAAATAACAAGATTTAGGTAATAATATCAATACATCCAATGTGTTTTAAATGCTTCTTAATTCATCTATCGTGTTGTGTACATTTTGCCCCCGAATATTAAGTAAACCAATCTCATAGAATTTTACTTTTTCTACAGCTGGATATACACTCATCGGCAACTTTATTAGGTACACCTGTCCAACTGCTCGTTAACGCAAATTTTTAATCAGCCAATCACATGGCAGCAACTTAATGCATTTAGGCATGTAAACATGGTCAAAACGATCTGGTGCAGTTCAAACAGAGCATCAGAATGATGAAGAAAGGTGATTTCAGTGACTTTGAACGTGGCATGGTTGTTGGTGCTAGACGAGCTGGTCTGAGTATTTCAGAAACTGCTGATCTACTGGGATTTTCACGCACAACAATCTCTAGGGTTTACAGAGAATGGTCCGAAAATATCCAGTGAACGGCAGTTCTGAGGGAGCAAATGCCTTGTTAATGGTAGGAGGAGAATGACCAGACTGGTTCAGCAACAGTAACTCAAATAACCACTACAACCGAGGTATGCAGAAGAGCATCTCTGAATGCACAACACATCCAACCTTGAGGCGAATGAGATACCGCAGCAGAAGACCACACCGAGTGCCACTCCTGTCACCTAAGAACATGAAACTGAGGCTACAATTCGCACGGGGTCACCAAAATTGGACAACAGAAGATTAGAAAAATGTTGCCTGGTCTGACGAGTCTTGATTTCTGATGCAAAATTTGGATAGTAGGGTCAGAATTTGTCATCAACAACATGAAAGCATGGATCCATCCTGCCTTGTAATAACAGTTCAGGCTGGTGGTGATGGTGTAATGTTGTGGGGGATATTTTCTTGGCACACTTTGGGCCCATTAGTACCAATTGAGCATCGTGTCAATGCCACAGCCTCCCTGAGTAATGTTGCTGACCATGTCCATCCCTTTATGACCACAGTGTACTCATCTTCTGATGGCTACTTCCAGCAGGGTAACGCACCATGTCATAAAGCGCGAATCATCTCAGACTGGTTTCTTGAACATGACAAAGAGTTCACTGTACTCAAATGGCCTACACAGTCACCAGAACTCAATCCAATAGAGCACCTGTGTGGATGTGGTGGAACAGGAGATTCGCATCATGGATGTGCAGCCAACAAATTTGCAGCAACTGAGTGATGCTATCATGTCAATATGAACCAAAATCTCTGAGGAATATTTCCAGAACCTTGTTGAATCGATGCCACAAAGGATTAAGGCAGTTCTGAAGGCAAAAGTGGGTCCAACCCGCTACTGGTAAGGTGTACCTAATAAAGTGGCCAGTGATTGTATTTACACCATATTCATATCATTTAACTGATGAAATCTAATAGTATTTTATTTTTTAACAGATTTAGGTTGATTAAGAAATCAACATTCATTAAAAAAACAAACAAATCAAATCAATTCAAAAGGCTACAAACATTTTTTTGATTGCACTATGCATCATAAGGTCATAACTTTCCATAAAACAACAAAAAGGTGGCATGTTTTCAGATTATCATTTTTAGACAACGTGTAACTATCACTGGAAAAACCTCGAAAATTGTTTCTTGTATTTAACACAAAGGCATAACACAGAAAGTCCATCACTATTCTTAAAAAAAAAACACTGCTTGTGACTATGCATATGGTCTGTATTTGTGATAACCATCATGGTATGGAATTCGTTAAAATAGGTGTGCAGGTCAAGCTTTGGTAGACAGCGAGACGTCAATCACAAATGAATGAATGATTACGTCAAACATCGAATAAAAATGCACATTTAAAGCATTTCACAGAACTTTTTAACTATTAGCTCAATAACTGCTAATTAGCTGCTTAATAATAGTTAGCAAGCTAGTAGATGGGTTTACATATTGGGTAGGATTAGGGATGTAAAATAAGATCATACTTTTTAGTTACTAATATACAGTTAATATCTTACTAACAGGCATGTAATAAGCAAGTAGTAAATAACATGATTTGGGAAAAACTAAAGTGTTACATGCTGTTCGGTACCAACCCTTCTTGAAAATAACTTGTGTGTGTATTCTAGAAAAAATATCTGTATAGTAGATTTAAGACTACTACATTTTTGTTTTAAAATCATAAGTTCTGGCATCTTCGACCTGTAAAAACGATACAAACTTTATTGCATTTCAGAAAAATTATTTTTTAGACAACGTGTAACTATCACTGGAAAAACCTCGAAAATTGTTTCTTGTATTTAACACAAAGGCATAACACAGAAAGTCCATCACTATTCTTAAAAAAAAAAAAAAACACTGCTTGTGACTATGCATATGGTCTGTATTTGTGATAACCATCATGGTATGGAATTCGTTGAAATAGGTGTGCAGGTCAAGCTTTGGTAGACAGCGAGACGTCAATCACAAAGTAACATCATAAAGAACAGTTTTCTTCCACAGGTCAAACTATATGATGCTGTTTGACTTCCATTAAAAAAAAACATCAAAAGCTCAACTAAGAGTTCGGTTAAAGCACTATGCTGTAGATCGCACATGGTTTTCCTGCAGCATCAAGTGCTTCAGTATTCTCGAACTTTAATTTACACCTTTAATTTGGCATTAGCTGATGCGTGAGGTGCATTTCTCACTTCACACATTCGCTGTTCATGCTTGTCTTACCTTCCTACTCACCTTCAGACACTCAGCCTTCTCTCTTTCAACAGCTGAACTGGAATGATGGCTTCATAATGCAGCAACACATTCTGCTATACATTCATATAGCTTGCTGCTCCAAAACTGTCTGATCATCTTTTTTTCTGTGGAACATAATAGAAGACATTTTGAGAAATGAATCAGTACTTTTTTGACCATAAAATGCAAGTCATTGGGATAGAAATGCTGTAACGCTTTATTTTAAGTCATAGTTCGTGCTATTAATCCATTAATTAAAGGTCCAGTGAAATTAAAATAACGTTCTTTAGATGCTAGAATATCAGTATGTTAGTTTTAAGGATATCTATTAGCTATTGTGATCCAAAACAGTGACTAAATTGGCGTTTAGAATATATACAGCTGATAGAAACATCCGAAGCTTGTAGTTTGGCACTTCTGCCTAAATGGATCAACGATTTTTTGATGTCACCTCATACTTCATTTTTTCATCAAATCTTGACCAATCAAATGCTCTCTAGTATCTGACATGTCCCGCCCTTTCAAGACGCTTCACATTTGCTTTTCATTTGATGCTCTTACTCTCAACCACTCTCACTGCAGAGCTGTGAAAAAAAACAAAACGCTATTGGCTGTTTTTTTTAAAGGGGGAGGAGCTACTCTGTCCCACCCTCTCTTCATTTTTCAGTCGAGATTACATCAAACATTTCCCAGAGATGGGTTACAGCTGGAAGGACATCCGCTGCATAAAAAATGTGCTGGATAAGTTGGCGGTTCATTCCGCTGTGGCGACCCTGGATTAATAAAGGGACTAAGACGAAAAGAAAATGAACGAATGAATGAATGAATGATTACGCCAAACATCGAATAAAAATGCACATTTAAAGCATTTCACAGAACTTTTTAACTATTAGCTCAATAACTGCTAATTAGCTGCTTAATAATAGTTAGCAAGCTAGTAGATGGGTTTACATATTGGGTAGGATTAGGGATGTAAAATAAGATCATACTTTATAGTTACTAATATACAGTTAATATCTTACTAACAGGCATGTAATAAGCCAGTAGTTAATAACATGATTTGGGAAAAACTAAAGTGTTACATGCTGTTCGGTACCAACCGTTCTTGAAAATAACTTGTGTGTGTATTCTAGAAAAAAATAATTGTATAGTAGATTTAAGACTACTACATTTTTGTTTTAAAATCAGAAGTTCTGGCATCTTCGACCTGTAAAAACGATACAAATTTTTTATTGCATTTCAGAAAAATTCTTCGTCCACATTATACAAGCTAATATGCATGATGGGTGACCATTTATGCCCACTAAACATGTGTATAATTTACCGCCATACATACTTGCCATCTACTGTTATGGTCATATGATCAGGGCTTGATGGAACAATGCGCAATAATCCAGAAGACCAATCAGAGTGTGATTGTGGATAGCCATGTCTACTGTTTCAAAACTACATGAACATGAAGCAGCTCCGTTTTCAAGCGTCAAAAATGCTGAAAAATAAGACATCTTCATTTTTATTTTTGAGAAAATCCAGACGTAACTGTAACTTAACTTTAAAATAAACGAGGGTGAGTAAAAGATTCCCTTAACTATCCATTCAAACTTGCAGTTGTAGTGTTTGGTAAAAAACAAGCAACAATAAAATATGTAAATGATAAATGATACACTATTTCTTAATATTCTACAAACCATTCTAAAAATGTATAATGGCTTGTTTCCACTGAGTTGTACGGTATGGTACGGTTCGGTACGCTTTTATGGCCAGTCCACTATCAAAACGCGAGAGTGAAGCGCGACAAAAAGGAGAAGCTGGGAAAAAAACAAAGGAGCAAATGAATCTTTCAGCAAACCTAAACCTGTCACGTCTGCTGTAGTGTCATCGTGTGGTCTATTGGACAGTTGTTATGTTTTGGTTTTTGTTCCGGTTTTGTGGTTCACTTGATCACTAATTGTTCCAGCTGTTTGTCGTTGTCTAATTAGTGTTGTCTTTTCAAAGCTTTGTTATGTTGTGTTTAGTTTGCCTTTGGATTTTTGCTGTTTGCTCGTGCACTCTGTTTCCACGATTCTGTTTTGTTTTTCCTGGCTCTTATCTGGTCCTAGTCTATTTGCTTACTCGTCGTTTTGGTTTGTTTGTTCACTTTGTTTCATGTTATGATTATATTTTTGAATTCCTGTTCAAACATTGTTTGATTCACTTTTGTTTATTGTTTTGTACTTTTTGTCTCTGTTGGATTTTTGTACCTGGCCTGTCCCCTTATTTTTTATTAAACCTTAAATTGCTGCATTTGGATGTATCTTGTATTTTTGTAAGCCCATTGTTACGGCCTAAAACTGGCTCGCATGTCAACCTCAAGGTTTTAGCTGAAACATAATGGACACAGACGCTTGAATTAATTGATTGACGTCCTGTCAATAATCTTTATTTCTCAATAAATCAAATGTTTCAAAAGATACAACAGAATATAAACAAAAATCATGTAGACAGGTAGGGTAGCTAAGAAAACAGGTCCCTGACTACCACTGTTTTAAAAACAGACAGATCTTACCTATCCATCCCGAAAAAGGAATATAAACAGGTGAGTCTTTCGGGCCACTGCTTTCCTTCACTAACTAAATAAATACAAAAATGTGCCTATGAAAAATAATCCACTACCTGCTACGAAAAACAAACAAAGTATCAAAATAAACAACTAGAAAACACATTGAGAAAACTAAAGAATCATATTTAATTGCAGACCTTACAGTAGGTTATTTTGTTATATCTTTGATCTGAAGTTATAATCAAATCATGTTCATAGAAAAGTTAGTAATGAACATTTATACACAAGTATTTATGTGCATAAAGCATCTGTTTAGTGAGAAGTGCTTCTCGTATGATATGCGAACGACCAGTACAGCTTTATTTTGAGAGAGATTTCCTCGAGCGAGAATGACGTCGACTGGAACTTTCTGTTGTACAGCACACCCACCAAAAGGGTATCCTTGGTACCCTTTAGGTAGTGGAAACGCAAGCCTGATAATGATAACCCGTTCCGTATCGTACTTTACCAGTCAGTGGAACAGGGCCGTCACTCACTCACTCACTCACTCACTCACTCACTCACTCACTCACTCACTCACTCACTCACTCACTCACTCACTCACTCACTCACTCACTCACTCCCAGGGCCATTTATATCAAAGTTCATGTATAGCCACACCATGTTGGTGTTTTGTAACATCTAGTTTTTATGAGGTGGGTTGTTAGCCCAATGCTCAACCCCCAACCTGGAGGACCAGAACAAACACACATACACTACAGACAATTTGGCTTACCCAAATCACCTTAAGCGCATGTCTTTGGACTGCGGGAGAAACCAGAGCACCCGGAGGAAACCCACACGAACACAGGGAAAACATGCAAACTCCACACAGAAATGCCAACTGACCCAGGCTTGAACCAGCGACCTTCTTGCTGTGAGGCGACAGTGCTACCCACTGAGCCATAAAAATGTATTACCTTATTTAATAATAAAGAGTTATTAATTATCACAGTAAATTTTGAGGATGCAGCATCAAGGGCCAGTGGCCAAATATTATCTTATTATGTCTTTAATTAAAAAAGTATGTTATAATGTATGATTGTATATCAAAAATAAACAATATTTAAATTTTACACAGTAATAGTCCTTGGGTCCATGATAGTGAATATGGTTATAAATAGTGAGTCATCAATTGTATTCAATGCTAATGGCCTTAGATAACTATATGAAAATGTTTAAAAATGCAGTTCAGTTTACCACTTTAAATGATTATATTTGGCCCCCAACACAGAATGTGTTTTCCAGTCTTCATCAAATTTTTACAGAGTAGCCTACTGGGACAAAAAAGCCCTTTAATATTCTCCACCACATTCTTCTTAATACCTAATTTTCTTTCTTTGCAGTTGTTCTGTTCTTCTGTGCGGAGTTTAATTGCTCTTGTTGGTGCAGGCTGAGCCTTCATACCTCTTTTACTATCCCTCTGTGCATCTGTGTGTACTTGCATATTTGCGGGTACATGTCTGATACCTCTGCTCAGGCCTGGGGGATTTTATTCTGTCAGGTCTCAAACAGCACTATGGGAAATGTGATATGCTGATAGGACCTGCCTATGAACTGCAAGCTGATAACAGACATTTAGAAGTGTGTGTGTGTGTGTGTGTGTGTGTGTGTGTGTGTGTGTGTGTGTGTGTGTGTGTGTGTGTGTGTGTGTGTGTGTGTGTGTGTGTGTGGTCCTGGTACTTATTACATTGTGGGGACCCAATGTCCCCACAAATATAGTAATACCAGTAATTCTTGACATCGGGAAGCCTTTTTTGGGGACAACAGCTTATAAATCATGCAGATTTAAGCATTTTGAGAATGTAAAAGTACAGAATGATTTCTGCGAGTGTTGGTTTAGGCTTAGAGAAAGAAGAGAGAATATACAGTTTTGACAAAATATTTTTTAAATGTTAGTATCCGTATATTAGTCTTAATGGTATCTACTAACTAGTGTGCTCCAAAACAGTGACAAAATTCATATTAAGAAGATTAAAACATCCAAAGCTTGCAGTTTGTCATTTCCGCCTAAACAGATTAACAAGTTTTTTGACATCACCTCATACTTTAGTTTCTCATCAAATCCTCTGACCAATCAAAGGTTCTTTATTATCTGACATGTCCCGCCCCCTTCAAGACGCTATTGCTTTATGCTCTTGAGCTCAACCAGAGCCATAGCAGAGCTGTAATAAAAAACAAAACACTATTGGCTGTTTTGTCAAAAAGGGGAGGGGCTACTCTATCTCCCACCATCTTCATGTTTTAGTTCAAACCATGTCACACATCAAACCAAAGTGCACATTTCAAAGTATTTCATGAGACCTTTAAAAATCTTTAGGTCTATAGGAAGTACCAACAAACTCAAAGTCAAATTTAATACATTGAAAGTCAAAGTGTGTGTTTGTGTATGTATGTATGTATGTATGTATGTATGTATGTATGTATGTATGTGTGTGTATGTGTGTGTATGTGTGTGTATGTGTGTGTGAGAGAGAGAAACAAAGAAAGAGTGATTCCAATGGGCAGTGAGTTTTCTAAATGAATTAAGTTTTTTTTTTTTTAATCCACTTCAAAGAAGATTTTGTCTATAAATGGTGCCATAATTACAATCCACTGGTGTGTAAGATGTAACAAATGTGGAGTAATTCAGCATTAAGTAATGAATCCTTTTCATCAGCATCTTAAATCCTTGAAAGTTTTTATTATTTTGATTTGTAAAAACTGTATGTACATTTATAAATACAGTATTGAACGTGTCATGTTTTTTAATGGGAATAATATTTCTAAAAGGAGCTGTGGACATGGAATTGAACCAGATTTTGGTAAAAACCCAAACAATACAAACATAAAAATAAAACAAAACAAAAAAATCTGAAATATTTGTTATGTGTAATAACAACTAAATTACACAAGCAGAAAGGACTGAACTACTTTTAATACTTGATATAAAGGTAATGGCAGCTTAAAGACGCCTCTTATAAATGAAGTCACATGAATTGCTCAGGTGTGAGTTTTTCACAGACTTCAACAGAGTGTAAAAATCTTGATGATTCTGTGGGTCTCGTCCATCAAATCTGATCTTTAATTTGTATTTTATATTAGATTCAAGTCAGGTGAATGGCCGGCCATTCCACAGCTTGGATTTCTTTCTCTGAAAGCATTTGAGTTTCCTTAGCTGTTTTTTGGATCATTATCTTGCTGAAATGTCCACCCTGGTTTCATATTCATCATCCTGCTAATGTAGATGTTGGACTGAAGCAGCTAATACTCATTTACACTGACAGAGGGCAGAGGGTTGCTGAAGAACTACTAAGAGATTTGAGCTACTGTCTGGGCTTTCACTGCCTTTCTGCACCTCCCTTTCTTCATGTGTTCTTCATGTTTTCCCTGTGTCATTTCATTTTATTACGCATAACTTCATTTGTAAACTAATTAGATTTGTTTTCTTTGCATAATCTTTGGTTGTTAGCAACATCTGGGGGAAATTTCAAGTCAGCAACACCTTTAGGAATATGTTTTCCCCGCTGTATATACTTTGCATTGTCATCTTTACGTCAAATGACAAAAAATAAAAATACTGCTTTTGCGAGGTGTTTATGTTGTTCTCTCTTCTAGCTGCCGTTATCAGTCTTACACATTTTTTTTCCCTTTTCTAAAAGTCTTGATAGCATTATAGTTGACTTTTTTTTAATTGTTTGAGCAAACCAGAATCCAAAAAAAAAGTGTATACTCTACCATTCACTATGCTCTAAGTTTACCCAACTATGATTACTTCCATTGCTGAGAAACAAGCAAATGTGAAAAGGGTCCACCAAAAAATAGTTATTCCACATGCACTGCGTTTATTTTTCAGCAACTCGCAAAGCTAAACATGCAGCACTGCAGTGTTGATTAAAACGGATGCTCCAACGTGAAAATGCGTCGCTCATGAAGAAATCAAAGAACTCTGTCCTTCTTTCTGTCTGTTTCTCTGTCAGTCAGAGGTTGGTGCTGCTCTAATCAGCTGTCATCAGTGTAAATGTGAGCCGACTGCTCTTGGCCACTAAGGACATCAGGCAGCTCTCTGCTGTCAACTCCCATTAGCCCTCACTAGCGTCATCGCAGACTTCTGCCCCATTAGCAGCATGGCAATATACATTATACATACCATAGCCTAAAAAAGGTGTTATGAAACATTTGTTTGGCCAGAAACACAGCCATCTGACCATCTGTGGCGAGCAACAAAGCACACATGTGGGATCTGTAAAGCAGGAATGTCCCCCATTGAGCGTCTTTACATGATTAATATTACAGCAATAATGCTTAATAGCCTGAATAAAATGCAAAGTCATGTAAACACCTTAAAGCTGTGTCCATTGTGTCCATAAATATTTTAAATCCATTGCTTTGTAAAGATTTTAGCCACTACTGCAGTTTACTTTTACAGATATTCTAGTGGGTTGTTAAACATGTGCATGTCTTGTGTGCAGATGTGTTTATGTTTTCAACTCAAAACCAGAGGGAAAACATATCAATTTTATAATTAATTTTGACGTAGGTTGTCAGTTTTTTTTTTATAATGAGCTGATTCTTGATATTTACCAGTGCTTTCTACATACACACTTGTCTGTAAACACATTCAATATAATTATTGGCCTCATGTGTTGTTTACAGGCAAAATCATATGGAATGTGCAGGTTTTTTTTTTATTATAAAAAGTGCATATAAATATGCTATAGATGGAGTCTATAGTACTAAACTTACACTCTTATTGGTATCTCAACCAATTTAGACAGAATAAAAGGAAAAACTCACACTAAAATCTAAATTACAGTTTATTTTAAAGCTTTTTAGTGGACACCGCAAATATTATTTATTCATAAAATGTACATTTTTCAGAGACTTCAACAGAGTGTTAAAATCTTGATGGTTCTGTGGGTCTCGTCTATCAAATCTGAGCTTTAATTTGTATTTTCTATGGGATTCAAGTCAGTTGATTGGCCAGGACATTCTACAGCTTGGTTTTCTTTCTTTGAAAGCATTTGAGAGTTTCCTTTGCTGTGTTTTGGATCATTATCTTGCTGAAATGTCCACGTTGGTTTCATCTTCATCATCCCGATAATGTAGATGACTGAAGTAGCTAATATTAATTTACAATGACGAAGGGCAGAGGGTTGCTGAAGAAGTACTGAGAGATTTCAGCTGCTGTCTGGGCTTTCACTGCCTTTCTTCTTGTGTTCGATACTTTTTCCCCCAGTGTCATTTCATTTGATTAAACATAACGTAATTTGTAAACTAATTAGATCTATTTTTTGCATATAAGGACTTCTTGGGTTGTTACCAAAATCTGGGGGAAATTTCAAGTCGACAACACCTTTAGAAAAGTTTTTTAGTGGACACCGCGAATATTAGTTATACATAAAATAATTTTTAAACAAATATTGTGCTATGTTCCATGTTAGTTTATTTTGTGTATTTATTTTCCTCACCCTCCTCTCCGCTTCTTACTCCACTCTTAGGTTTCTTATTAGTTCAGTTATCTGTCCATCATCATTATGACGGTGCCAGTTCCACCAATCCCCGGACGAGCCGCAAGGATTTAAAGCTCCGACAGATCAGTGTGTGGTGTGCGCTCTTCCTCGGCGTACCTTTGTGCTCCACGCAATTTGTGTTTTTGGCATGCTAAGGCTATTTGGTGATTTATTATCTTAGCTTTACTGTGGTAATTCGAGTTTACTTGTTAAACTTCGTTGGCTTTAAGTAAATGCTTTGATGGTCGTTGTGTGATTCTAACTGAGCCTTGTGATATTCTTGCTAGGTTTGTTTTAGTTTAGATTGATTTTGTTAGATTAGTTTGAGTGTTTTGCCACTGGTGTAATTTTGAGTTTTGTAGTTTAATTAGTTTAGATCAGGTGTCGTGTGCACTAAAGATATCGGTTTCATTTTCATGTATTTTTGTTGCCTAGTTTAGACTTTAGACTTAAGGATTGTTTTGTTTTGTTAATTTCTTTGATCTGGCTTACACTCATTGTTTTCGTTTACAGAGAATATTGTAAATGTTTGTTTCTTTTTTTCCCTTTATTATTGTTACATCTTTTGTTTAAGCCATTGAGTAAAAAAGCTTTAATTCAGAATTGATTTCTGCCTCATCCTTGATCTGTCGCACATGTCTACAGCATCCCTTTTTTTAACATCACAAACATGTAACATTCATTCATTTATTTTATTTTCGGCTTAGTCCCTTTATTAATCTGGGGTCGCCACAGCGGAATGAACCGCCAACTTATCCAGCATATGTTTTACGCAGCGGATGCCCTTCCAGCTGCAACCCAGCACTGGGAAACATCCATACTCATACACAGACAATTTAGCCTACTCAATTCACCTGTACCACATGTCTTTGGACTTGTGGGGGAAACCGGAGCACCCGGAGGAAACCCACGCGGACACGGGGAGAACATGCAAATTTCACACAGAAATGCCAACTGACCCAGCCGAGGCTCGAACTTGTGACCTTCTTGCTGTGAGGCGAACGTGCTACCCACTGTGCCACCATGCAGCCTAACATACAGTATAGTTATAAATAATATTTAGTTTCTTGCATTGACTGATTGCTTTATTCATGAAACTCAATGTATTGTCAAAAAGCCACAAGTATCAACATTGTTTAACCTGTTTAGTTTTTTTTTTTTGACCCTCAATGTGCCAGAAATATAGAAATATATGAAAATTATATATGACATAAAAGTTATATTTGGATTTTACATATATGAAATGTTATATATGCAACATATATTTAAATATTAGCAAAAATGGTTATTTATATATATATATATATATATATATATATATATATATATATATATATATATATATATATATATATATATATATATATATATATATATATATATATATATATATATATATATTACCGGTAAAAGTTTGGGGTTAGTAGGATTTTTAAATCTATTAAAATAAGCTTCTCCTGCTCACCAAAGCTGCATTTATGTCATCAAAAACACAGTACGAATTGTAAAATTGTGAAATGTAATTGCACTATAAAATAACTGTTCAGTAGTAGTTTATAATTTAATTTTATAATTAATTTCTAGTGATTTAAATAATGAATTTTCAGCTTCATTACTTCAGTTTTCAGTCACATATTCAGTCACATTTTTTTTACATTTAATTAATGCTGCCTTGATGAACAGAATAATTTTCTTTAAATTATTAAATACAATTTGTTATAAAAAGAAATGACCCTAAACTTTTGACCAGTACTGTATTTGTGTGTATGTAAAATAAATATATAATAAATATAAAAATTTGGAATTACAAAAATAGGTTCAAATATATTAGATATAATTGTAACAGTAAAAATTTCATTGAACATATTTAATTCTAATGGTTTTTCTATACATGAAATCCAAATATCAACTTGTCATAAATGTAATTAGCATATATTGCCATATATCAGATTTCTATATGGCGATATAAACGATCAAGGATCATGGTTTCAGCATCAAGTTCTACATAAGAAGAAATGACGCCTACATTTTGGATGAACTGAGGGACAGTTAATAAGTAGAAAATCTTTTCTGAGAGAGCTATCAATTATTGTTTTGTTTTTTTACAGAACCAATCATGCTATGGACTTTTATTTGGTCACACGTTATTTTAATGTAGAATTTGCACTATTAACAAATTAACTAAGACTTTTATCTCATTAAACTACCAATTAGCTGCCTTTTAATAGTAATGTTGTAGTTGGATTTGGGTTTTAATTAAGGATGTAAAATAAGATCATACTTTATAAGCTAGTATTAAATGGTGTGAATTCTTACTTAAACTAAGGTGATACCTTTATTTTTTAAAGTAAGGTCACATTAGTACAATTCTAGAAAAAATTCACATAAAATGGGTCCACTGTTTAATGTCAATCAGGATGCATAAAGAACACACATAGAAGTTTTCCAATCAAAGCTTGCTATTTGAACACTACCAGTCTGCTGAACACAAGTCAAATCTGATGATCATATTCATCTTTATAATACTCAACTCAAATAATATTCAACTTATATTTTAGCTTCGACTACAGTCTTGAATTGAGATTTTCAAACTTGACATTTGAAGCCCAGTTGACTAAAGCACACACCTGATTGCTCCTCTGAGTAAACTGACAATCCTCCCGCTGTCGTGATGGAGCCACAATCACCTCATCAGCCTTGCCATCCTAATCTGCACTACAGGGGAAAGCATGAGGACTTTGGTAAGGGGGGAGTGGGTCATTTCACCTTTTGGCTTTATATCTGAGGAGATTTGCATGTGACCAAGAGCAGAGGGGGGTCCGTTCAATATTAATGCAACACCAGAAGGTTTCAACCTCAGCCTGAGAGAGAGTTGACAGGTCTGTGCCGATGGCTGGTATTGAACATATGTGCACCTGCATGTGTTAATGCCTGGGACCCAACTGGGACCAGTTAACACAATTTTATCCACAGCAGCAAAGCTCATTCTGAACACAAAGCAGCATTACAACAGCATGTGGAAAATGACTTTGGATAGGTTGATGATGTAAAATGACAAATCTTTGTGATCTTACATCCATGGAAAGAAAAAAAAACATGAATCTGCATAATTCAATAACCATGCATATGTGTGTATTTTTAAGCCCCAAGTAACAATCAGTCCAAAAAAAAAAGTCTCAATATACAGGTGATCAGCAGCTATAATTAGACTGATGATAATGATAATCCCAGTATCGCAATATTGTATATTTTTAATAATTATATAGTTTGTATATTTGTATGAAAATTATCATTCAATTAATTAAAAAATATTTTAAAATAAAGTTATGTTTATTTTGTACTATTACAGGTATATATAAATCTGTCTTTCTTATTTTAGAGTGACAAAAATTCTATGCGTTATAACAGGATCTGTTTAAAAAGCAGACTGATTGACAGGTCTGAAACACTATCTCATACAGCCTCTATATTAGAAGGTGTTTATTCTCTTTCAGCTGAAATTGCCAACTTGGCTTTACACAAAGTTGTTTCCGCTCGAGCAAGACGGATCTTAAATAGCATTAGGACAACATAAAGAGATATATGTAAAGAGTGAAGATTAGATTAGAGAATGCTTGATTTTTTCAGTAGAAATTTAACCTTTTAAACGTTTGAAGGAATTTTATACATTATATGGGATATCACTAGTATCTTGCAGCCAGGGCTTGACATTAACTTTTTGATCACCAGCCAGTGTGGCTAGAAGTTTTCCAATGTCAGTAGCCACTCGTCATTTTCACTAGCCACAATTTTGTTGTTGGGAAAACATATTTTATATGTATACAATTGTCTTTGACATGCTAAAATTACTTGTACTATATTACTATATACATTTTGTGTTATGTCTACATGCCTCCTCATTCATTTCACTTATTTGTGTGTTGTGTGAGCTTGCTCAATGAGCTTGAGCAAATGGGTTATGGTTTCATAGCAATGTCGCATTGCAATTAGTTCTTATTTCACATGACTTTTCAGGGCTCAAAATTGAGGATTTACCAAATTTATCTCTGACCACACCAAAAATAAATACATTTTAAATAATGCGTCAAAACAAGCCAAATATAGCTGTATGCATGCACTTTTTAATTCAACAAAACTTTTCTTAAAAACAAAAAAAGACATTTAAAAAATAATTATCATCATGTATCTAAAATATGCACAGTAACCTGTCCTGGCTAAAGGTAAAAAAAAATCACCTGTTAACAACACATAAATGGGAAGCTAATCTCATATAAAGCAATGTTATTGTAAAGAAAAATGATAATTAAACCATATTACCTAAAATAACTGGTGATAATGAAAGGATGATCACGAGCACACGATTAACGTTAGGCCAATTAATAATCTGTTCAAAGAAAAGTTAAAGCGAAAGCAGCAACTGCTGCTGCTTACAAAAGGCTTAAAATCTTTTTAAAATGTTGAGCTCTTGAAAGCAGCAGGACTGTGAGTGCACGATCATCACTTTTTGTCCAGTCTATTTCAAAGGGAACCGATCGCACCAGTTGCATTTCCTCTAGGCACGCGGTTCTTTTAAACAGTCGCACGTACCACATCACCTGTGTGCCCGAGTGATCATCCTCTCATTCGGTATTCACCTGCCTTCTTTTGCTTGCATGAACACAGTTATTTTTGTCAGTTGTGCTGCTTCTCAATTCTAAGATCACATTTGCATGAATATTGGCCCATCCTTATTGTCGAACCCTGCTTTTAAGAAAACTACAATTTGTAAATTATTTTCTACCAGCCAAAATGGCTAGTCAGAGTGTCGGTCTAACCCGACACAGCTGAAATCTACCCACATTTGACGAGTTGGCAGGTGCTAATGCACATCACTAGTCTCTTGCAGCACATCACTAGACTAAAATGATTTTGATCTATTTATTTTTTCTTCAGTGTCTTCCATATCACGCACTTTATCTTAGTCATAACTTTGTCAGTAAGGATTTTCCAGATAATTTTATTCAGGTTTGGATCAGGAGTCTGGTCTGGCCATTTCATGATTTCAATGTTTTCAAATTCAGTGAACCACTTTCCCCATTTTTCTGTGCGACAGGCTTATTGTTCTGCTTGAAAACTACTGGTTGATTGAGTGCAGAGAAGGAGCTTCTGATAAACAGTTGCATGTAGTTGGTAGAGGCCAAATACAGGTGCAAAAAACAAGAATAAAAAAACATTTCTCAAACCATGACACATCACACTCCACCTTTGGAGGCTGATTTGCTATTGAGGTTATTATATGGAACTCGAGATATTTTTATTAACACTGCTAAACACATACATTGAAACACATATAAGAACCTTTTCTGTTTATGTAAAAACTGGGACTTTATTAAAAAATTGAACAATCAGATCATCTTCATAGGGAATTTGAACCAATATTTTGTCAGAAATGTTCGCACTTATGTTCGTTTGTTTTCAACAGTTGAACCTGATCCTTTCAAATATGTGAATTCTTTCTAGTTTTGACCTCTGCTAGACCACATTCATGAGACCGCAGTGTCCATCAGGTCTGTCATGCTGATTAGACTGGTCACGCTGAACAAAATGAGCTTTGCCAAACACTGTAGACCACACACACACACACACACACTTACAAAAGCTGTTATTGCTTAGCACAGCTTGCAGACTTTCAATTATTTCCATTACTAAGTGCTTTTATGGCTGTAATGTGCTTACAAGCCACTGATGTGGCCAGTGAACATTAAGGATAAATATTGTTTTATTCATAGCTGGATGTTTAAATGTGGGCTTGATTCTTTTTTTCTGTCACGCTGGCAAAGTAGTTTTCTTGTTACCTTGTAAAGACACCACAGCTCATCTGTTCTGCCTCATAAAGGGTCTCATCACTAAATGTAAGCACCTGAGGAGTCCCTGAATACATGAAACCCCAATGAGATCTTCTTGTCTTGTATCAACGAGCTCAAAGAAATAAGAAGGGCTGAAGAGATGAAGAGAAGGGCAAGTCTCACCTGTCTGTGATGAATTATTCAGTGAAACAGCCAACAGTGAGTGTTATGGTAAAGGAAACGCTTCGGGCTCGCTTAAGGTGACGTCCAACATGTTCCATCTGTGATAATCTGTCAGAGATATTCAGAAAGCGAGCACAAGTACGATTAACACACACAAAGAAATACACACATATACAAACACACTCCGTCTCACACTCTCTAAGCAGCATCTCAGAGAATTGTGTTACCATAGAGACAGAGGGATGAGCATTTTAATGAATAGTGCATGATGGGCGAAGAGTAAATACTGCTTAACGGGACCCATTCAAGACCTCACTTGCAAGAGACTCCTGCATCCAAAATCTCATTATTAATTGCATTATTAAAGATTTCAAAATGTATAGCACAGTTTACCGTAATGTGTTAAAATTGGGATTTTACACATATAAAGTATATTATATGCTAGTAAAGAGTCTAATTTTGCAAATATTAATTGTTAAAATATGGGTAAAATAATTTTCCGTTACCATTCATTGTAATGGATATATTTGCAACATATATTTTATATAATAACTTATCCTGACCGTTACTTATTAGAATATATATATGAGCATTATCACACTCGTAGCAGTGCGATATGGCTGTATATCGGCACTGGTGGGAGGAGTGTGTTGGCTCTAGGCCGCAGGCAGAGTACCTTAGTGTCCCACCAGTGACAATATACAGCCATATCGAACTGCTATGAGTGTGATATTGCGTTTATACAACATTTTGATGGCATAATCGTGTATATAAAAAAAAATCTAACACGGAGAGTCTCAAAAACACTTTTGTAAGGGGAACTACTTTCTACTGCCATTCATAATGTGTAATGTCTAAAATGATGACAAAACAGGTGTTTCTGCTCACATTTTAAGATTATAAGGCTGAACGGCATGCCATCAGTCTACAGAGATTTCCCAGTATTTCTCTGTTACAATCGGGAGATCACAATAATTAACCCTGAAAAAGCCAGAGCAAAGCAAACTACAGACATCCCTAGTCTCCCAGAAGTTCTGGGAGTCTCATACAGACTCCCGGATGCCTGCAAACGAATGATAATCTCCCGGAAATTGCGCATCTCCCGCCCGGTCCTCAAATACATCGCGCACCGCTCTCAACCGCATCCCTCTCTGCTCTTCAGATATGTCGCAACCCCTAACACCCCCCCCCCCCCCCCACACACACACAGCTCCCCCGCTATACAGATACATCGCGGACCCAAACCCCCTCCCACCCCACAATTCAGATACGTTGCACATTAATGTCAAGCCCTGCTTGCAGCACATCACTAGTTTATCACAGCACATCACTAGTCTAATATGATCTTGATCTCTCAATTTCTTCTTCAGTCTCTTTCATATCACTCACTTTATTGGGTTTCGTAGTCATAACTTTGTCAGTAAGGATTTTCTAAAGATTTTCATTCATGTTTAGATCAGGATTCTGGTTAGGCCATTTCATGATTTCAATGTTTTCAGATTCAGTGAACCACTATCCCCATTTTTCTATGTCAAAGGCTCATTTTCATAATTTAAAAAAATTTAAAATGTGAAAAATATGGGGCTCAACTGTAATCATCAAACAGACACTTCTAATATGTCATCAACAAAAATCTTGTTCTAAATATGCCTGACCGTATTTTTGGTATAAAAACTACAAAAAAAAAAAAAAAAAACAATTCTTACAGGGTTTTTTTTTGGGACAACTTAATTTATTTTTTGGTTAAGCATAAAACATAAGCATAGGAGTTGTCCCCTAAAAATCTTATGAACTGTGTTATATCAGCTCATTTTAAATAAGTAGTTTGAACAAGCAGCAAAATTTATATTTTTGAGTGTATTGTTACACTGAATGACATTTTGAGAGTCATCTGTAAATCATGGTAAAAACATAATAGTCGATTACAAAGAAGATAATATTTGTTTAGAAAAAATATACAGTTTCTAGTATAGAAGAAAAAATATTTTGAGAAGGATAAAAATATACTAAGTAAGTCGTATGTAAAACTTTTTAGAAAGTTTAGAAACTTTTTTGTAAAAGCTTTTTTTTTCATTAATAGAGCTTTGGCCTTCATTTTTCATTATATAGTAAAAGAGCAGTGTAAACATTTTTCTAAACATCTTTTTTATGCTCCACAGAAACAAAGAAACATTTAGCAAATAACAATGTATGCAACTTTCTGTAAGAAATTGCATCAGAGTTTGGCCTGTTTGAAACAAGAAGTTAAAAATCTCCCTAAATTCATAGTCTTTCCCAGAAGTCATTAGAAAGACAGTCAGGTATTGAATGTCCACTAAAATAGGATCTGTGTATCCCTGAAATATCTCCAACCGTGAGTGCAACAGCCTTGGCCAGATATGATGCCAGAACACCCCTAAAAATAAAGATAATCACAGTCCAGACTCATAGAAAACTTTCACACTGAGACTGTGCTCCAATCAACATCACCCAGCAGTGGCCTTGCGGATCAGATTGCAAATACGGTTTGGACAGTCGATGATGTTCTGTGTCGGTCACTAACTAATACATAATAAATAACATATTTTTAAAACTCTCACACATGTAAAAAAATAGCTTCTACAACCGTCTTGTTAGGCAGAATTTGCTCCCGTCTAAATAACCATCAATCAAAATAATAGGAGAGCAATGGAGAAATGCATGTTGGTGGATTGGAATAGAACGAAAACGAAATGCTTGACAGTCAGAACATAGCAATCTGTCTGCTATATTTATAGCTATTTCACACCACCACTGAAACAACATGAATAACAATGTTTGCAATAATGTCCTCCGAGGCCAATTTACACAGTAGATCCCTATATTATTATTCCAAGCTCAATCTGGACCAAAACACAAAAAAGTGAGTATCTAAACTTGCTGAGTAAACTTCCGAAAGTTTGGCGCTAGAGGATTCATGGTCCATCAACTCTCAGATGTTCAGATGACCCTAAGAACATCCATCTGGTTCAAAACGGCTCCTCACCTTCCTCTAAGGATCATATGTGCTCTATAGGCCACATGTTTTGCTTCGAACACACTTTTTTGCGCGCACACACACACACACACACACACACACACACACACACACACACACACACACACACACACACACACACACACACACACACACACACACACACACACACACACACACACACACACACACCAAGGTAACTTAAGTAAATGAAAACTAAAACTAAGACTAAAATTATTGGTCATTAAACATTTTTGTTAACTGTAATAAAACATAAAAAATTCACAATACATGAAAAAGTTACACTAAATGAAACTAACAACAGTCACTGGAAAAAAACTGAAATAAAATTACACTGAAAATGATTTCTGTTGTTTTCACAGTATTATACTGCATTTCTCAACAGTTTATTACTGTATAAGCTATATACAGTGTGTTACTGTATATATTATGGATGTCCCGTATCACATGATCGGATATCGGGCCCAATCATGCTACTTCGGAATCGATCGGAATCGGACGTTACCTCCCGATCAGGACTCAAATATATATTTATATGATACACACATATTCTCATTATTTTTAACACATCTATAGTTATGCGGCGGCATAGCGTTAGACCTCTTTTTTGACTTGAACAAAAACAGAAATGCATGTGGCATGACATCACTTTGTTGTAGAGACGCTTTTGGTTAAATGCCGGCAAAGTAGAACACAGAAACAGCTTGAAGCGGAAAGCGCAAGTATGTCTGCGGTCTGGAGGTATTATAAAGTTAATGACGACAACATTGCCATAGCAAACATGGAGAGATGTAAACTTGGGATTGCCTGCCGGGTATTTTAAGTTGAGGTGCTATTTGTTTTTTTATATTAACTGTTGCACTAAAGTCCAAAAGTGAAGAATTTGTTATTTATTAGTTGATTGTTCAAGAAACCTCACAGAAGTGCTCTGTTTGTTAACAGAGTTGTTGAATGTTAAAATAAGGTGAATTAAATAAAAAAATAAGGAACATCCTGGATCTGTTTCTTTTTATGTATTAAGTATCGGATTGGTTTCTGTATCGGTAGATACTCAAAATCGGACTCTGAGGCAAAAAAACTTCATCAGGACATCCCTAGCATATACTGTATTGCTGTTTTCACAGTATAAAATGTATTCTTAACATTTCCATACTGTGTTCATGGTTTACAGTATGTTACTGTTGATTTTCCAATGTAAAACAACGATCAAAACTTTTATTGTGCAGTTGAAGTTTCAGTATTTTTATTTTTATTTTTTACCTGGACAGTTAAAATAACACTTGTACATTTTTTTGAGCATATTCCACTCATCATAAAGTAGCACTATCAAATAAAATAACATTTGGTAACTGTAAAATACTATACAGTAATATTGAAAGTAACGTTAAAATACTGTAGTTCTGAATGGTAAATATGTACAGTAAAATACTGTTTTCAGTTTTTCAGTATGTGTACCACTATTGTAATAAATGTTACAGTAAAAAAAAAGGTAAAATGATGTATTACATTTTACAGTAAATGTAACACCATTGTAATTAGTATTACAGTAATGTTTACTGTTTTATGAAATACAGCAACTACTGGATAAGTGTTGCCTGTAGGTTACTGTTAATTTAACAAGAATTTTTTTTTTACTGTGTATAATTAGAAAAAAGAAATAATATTTTTTACAATTCATTCATTTTCCTTCGGCTTACTCTATTTCAGGGTACGACACAGCGGAATGAGCTGCCAACTATTCAAAAAACTAACTGAAATAAAATTACACTGTAAACGACTTCTGTTGTTTTCACAGTATTTTCCTGCATTTCTCAACAGTTTCTTACTGTATAAGCTACATACATTGCGTTACTCCATATATAGTTGTTTTCAAAGTAAAAAAAAATGCATTCTTAACATTTCCATACTGTGTACATGGTTTACAGTATGTTACTGTTGATTTTCCAGTGAAAAACAACGATCAAAACCCAGTACTGGGAAACACCCATACACACTCATTCACTGCGGCCAATTTAGTTTATTTAATTTACTTATAGCGCATGTCTTTGGATTGTGGGGGAAATCGGAGCACCTGGAGGAAACCCACGCCAACATGAGGAGAACACAGAACACAGAAATGCCAACTGACCCAGTTGGAACTCAAACCAGTGACCATCTTGCTGTGAGGCAACAGTGCTAACCACTGAGCCACTGTACTGCCCCTTTTTGGAATTCATAAGCGCTCATTCTGTTGCAAAAAAAACATGACTTTTGCAGCTGTTTATGGAAATATCTGTAGATGGTGCCGAACACATCTGTCAACTGCATGATTATGAACAAAAACTACAAAAAATGTTTTTGATACAAACATAAATCATGTGTTTTATCTTCATTTACCAAACACATAAACAAGACATTTTTAATTACAGTATGATTCATTTCTCAATTCTTCACATGAAAAATTTTTACTTTTATTCGTTGCATTTGTATTGTTGTGAATTCAATGTTTGTTCATGCAGTTCAAGAGTTCGCACTTAGATATTGCTTGACGTTATTAGCAAGGTGGTCCGAGGTCAGGTAGGTCTCGAGAGCTCCCCCTGGTAAAGGGAGAAAAAGAAGGAGATGGGGTGGAAGGGGGGATTCTTCCAAAACGAGGATAAAGTAGTAGGGAAATAACGGTCTATTTATTGTAATATTGAATCAATCTGATTGGATTATTGTTAATTACAAATTAGATACTAGCCGTGATCAATCATATTATGTGCTCCTCTCGAAATCAGTTTATAAAACATCCCTTATTTATTTTTTTATTACAAAGAGGTTCACACAAGAGTTAATGTAAACTGCGCAAACTCTAAACTTTGCTTTGGTCTACACTGGACATGTTCGGTTACATCTGCTATTACTTTAAACTGAAACTAAATATACAAAAACTAATTATGTTCACAAAATAAAAGCTAAAATAAAACTATTCCTCAAATGAACTAAAACTAAATGGAAATGTACAGCAAATTTAAAAATAGCAGCACAAACCCACACAGGCACACACACTTTGCTGAATTACGTTTAACTTCAAGTGATTTACAGTACTGCCAAAAAAAAAAAAAGTGTTTTAACAACATGGGCCTATTTTGTGCAGGCAGAAAGTTCATGTAAATGTTAAAGGTTGGCAAACTGTCAAGTTATTCAAACCCTCAGTCATCCAAGTTTCTGAATTCATCAATGCTCAAGAGTACATTCTTGTCAAAGGCAAACATATTTACAGCCTGGGAAACAATGGGCATGACAGTCAGTCTCAAATAATACTGAAATTTGAGAATTTGAGAGCAACAGGACTGTGTCATCATGAAATTCTCACCTGCCATCTTCTTAGCATTGTTATTTTGATGGGTTTCCTATTGCTGTCAAGCCCTTTAACACCTTCTTTTTCTCACTGGGCTCAATTTCCGTTGGATTTTTGCCTCGGACCTTCATCTCAACATCCTTATCTGGAAAAAAACAGCATATTAGATGTAAAAAGAAGAGCTAGTTTTAAAGAAAAGACTACACAAAAAGCCAGTGCTGTCATCAATTACTCACACTTTTCTGTTAAATGAAAAATCAAGAATGATTAAAAAAAACTTTACAGGTGACAGTTTTCCAGAATGAAAGTGAATGGAGGTAGATGTTGGCTGCTGAGCTCCTTAATAAATGAAAAGGTTTTATAAAATACATGCAAATGATCTTCAAATGTAAGCTTTAAATGGTGTCATCTAATGTGGTCATCTACCTTTAAATGTAAACTTTCGATGTCTCAATCATTTACAGAATACAAAATTGGTCACACTGACTTTTTTATAGAGAGCATTAGTGTCTGCCAACTTCATCAGCAGAGCAGCAAAGTTTTCCCATTCATTTTACCCATTGGGATTTTTGGTGAATCAAACCATTCAGTGATCAAGAGGGATCTCATCCAACAGTACAAACTTTTGATTTGAAGCACAGAAACATGAAAATCCAGCCTGATCTCACGAGGAAATGTAAGTATTGTAGGTTTTGTCAGTTTAGTGGCTAATTTGTACGAATTCAGTTGTACGAAAACGTATGATTTTAAAAAGGTGACACCCAACCCCTACCCCAAAACCCAACCGTCATTGGGAGATAAGCAAATCATACTAAATTTTACGAATGAGATCATACGAATTAGCCACTAAATTAAAAAGTTACGCATTGCAGTGGGATTGTGTTGGAAAATCAGACAAAAAACAATGAATGGTTTTACTGAGGGAGAGAACTGAAGACTGAGAAACACAATGGAGAACCTAAACCTTATATTATTGATTGTATTTACAGAAAAGTTTATTAGTAGATAGTATGTAGTATGTGTGATATGTGTTGATTTGTATATCAGTGCAAAAAATAAATAGGTAATATTGTATTATAATTTAGTCATAATATTTTCCAAAATAAAATACTACTCCTATTTTTGAATATATTGTGATTATGAGTCCATAGAAGAACCCATTTTACACAATAACAGCTTTCAATTTTCTTTTCTGTGTGCTGTCAAGATTAATTAAAGTTTTTAAAAAAAAAATATATATATATGAATGACGACCATGAAGAATGTTTACATCATTTGTGTGAGAGGGCAACTATAAATCTAAATTATCAATATAATATACTATAATATACTATAATATAATATAATATAATATAATATAATATAATATAATATAATATAATATAATATAATATAATATAATATATGAGCAATATCACACAAGTAGCAGTGCAATGTGGCTGTATATCAGCACTGGTGGGTGGCGTGCGTTGGCACGAGGCTGCAGGCCGAATGCCTTAGTGTCCCACCAGTGATGATATACAGCCATATCTCACTGCTACGATTGTGATATTGGGTTTATACAACAGTTCGACAGCATAATCATGTGTATATAAAAGAAAATTAAACACAGAGAGTCTCAAAAACCCTTTTGTAAGAGGAACTACTTCCGTCCGCCATTCATTCACATCTGCAGCTGACGTCAGAACAGCAGAAGAAGCAGTTACTAATTCACCAACGTCACTTTAGAGCTAGTATTTGAATAATTCTCTAGCATAATGTCTAAAGTGATGACAAAACAGGTGATTTTGCTGACTTTTTAAGATTATAAGACTGAACGGCATGACTCAGTCTGCAGAGATTTCTCCCTACAGTATTACAGTCTACAGTATTTCTCTGTTGCAATTGGGATATCACTATAATTAACCCCGAAAAAAAGCAGTGCAATCACTACCAGACTACTGTTGTATTTGCGATAAGGAAAAACATTAAACACATGCGGGCATTTCTTCTTTCTTTCTGCCAATACAGCACACATTCCTGATATGTGAGTCCCATCTCACACTCAATACACTACAATTATATTGTATAAATACAGCACTACAACATACAAAAGAGAGATATCGATTTAGAATATCATTTACCCGTTTAATAAGGATTTGATCAGCTATAATTAGAAATTACAGTGTTTTAGCTTCTACAGGTTTATTATGCGGTCACTGTAGCCATCTTGTGGATGGACAACATCTTTGGTCTGCCCAATGACAGCTTAATGGCCGCCAACGTACTGTCTCTCAGAAATTATAAATATTTGAAAATAGGCACTATCCTTATAAATAAACTGCAGAGTTGCAATCTAAACAACTACATTCTCGACTAAAAAAAGCCTCAAAAGTACATTATGTTGCCCAGCAGCAGCAATATTTGTCAAACTGTTGAGTGTCCTCTGCTTGTTGCTGTATGTGGGTGGAGTAATACACAAGGGTGAAGGGTGAAGAGGCTGGTCGAGTGCTGTACTGGGTTGCAGCTGGAAGCGTATCTGCTGTGTAAAACATATGCTGGATAAGCTGGCGGTTCATTACACTGCGGTGACCCCTGATGAATAAAGGGACTAAGCCGAAGGAAAATGAATGAATGAATGAATTAATGAAAAATATAATATTAGGCGGTTCATTCCGCTTTGGCGATCTCTGATAAATAAGGGACTAAGCCAAAAGAAAATGAATGAATGAGGATATAATATAATATAATATAATATAATATAATATAATATAATATAATATAATATAATATAATATAATATACAGTAATATAATATAATATAATATAATATACAGTAATATAATATAATATAATATAATATAATATAATATAATATAATATAATATACAGTAATATAATATAATATAATATAATATAATATACAGTAATATAATATAATATAATATAATATAATATAATATAATATAATATAATATAATATACAGTAATATAATATAATATAATATAATATAATATAATATAATATAATATAATATACAGTAATATAATATAATATAATATAATATAATATAATATACAGTAATATAATATAATATAATATAATATACAGTAATATAATATACAGTAATATAATATAATATAATATAATATACAGTAATATAATATAATATAATATAATATAATATACAGTAATATAATATAATATAATATAATATAATATACAGTAATATAATATAATATAATATAATATAATATAATATACAGTAATATAATATAATATAATATAATATAATATAATATAATATACAGTAATATAATATAATATAATATAATATACAGTAATATAATATAATATAATATAATATACAGTAATATAATATAATATATTATAATATAATATAATATAATATACAGTAATATAATATATTATAATATAATATAATATAATATAATATAATATAATATAATATAATATAATATAATATAATATAATATAATATAATATAATATAATATAATATAATAAAGCATGACTGTTTTCATTCTCCACTGCAGGATCCCACTAATTGTTTGATGATCTGAAATGTCTGAGTGAGTTTTTGTTCGTTTTCATCTTGAAAACTTTAGAAAGTTGAAGAGGTTTTGTTGTTTTTGCCTAAAAATTGTACCTTTTGGCTTTAAACGCAACACCAGTAATGTCAGTAGAGCCTAAACGTCTGCTTCTGGATATAAAATTTTGTTTATTTTTTTCTATAGGGTAAATCAGAAGACCATGAGCTCATAGGTTGTCAATCGACTCTATTTTGCTTTGTTGAACCCATCTGTTCCTATCAATTTAAACCTATTTTTAAGAGCTTGACTGGCAGAAACATTTCAGAATCTCCTTAAAGACTCACTTTTCACTACATCTGCCAAAATATTTGAGTCGGATTCTCCAGCTCCTCAATGCTGAACATTATTCTGCACAGACTAAACCCACCATATGATCTGAAAGCGAGCAGCAAACGACTTTTCTTTTTCATAGTCACTTGCTCGTCCACTCATTTCCTCCACCATATGTAGGAACTTCCTCTCACCAAACTCCATCGGGCAGCAAATATTAGTGAAGCGAAGGTCTGTCAATGGCTTCCAGTGACCACAAAGGATGTGCCCCCTGATCTTTGGCCCTGCACTGTCAATCACAGTGTCTGGTTTGTGTTTGCATGGTTGGTCAAGTTGATGCGTGACCCCGGAAGGATTAATGAGAAAACAGGATTCGGTTTCAACCTTAAGGGAATCCATTTGTGTTTAAAAAGTGCGTTTGTTGGCAAAGTAAGGTTGAAGAGTACAGACTGAGACTGATTAGATGAGACTGGAGAGATGAGACAGAAATATGATCATTGCCTTACACTTGGAGGGAAACATGGGTTTAAGTGCTTTTAAATCCCAAGCACATGTGTGGTAGAAGACATCACTTCGCAACGGGACCTCGGTCAGAATCAATCAACTTCACCAACTTTTCTCATGACATGCACACACACACACACACACACACCCACAGACGCAGATCATATATCTGTGAATCATAAAGCTCGTCTTGACTTCAGCTATGCTGTCTGTTCATCTGTTCATAACTTAATTCAAGACGTCATCGCAGATAGGTGTTATGTGTTTGTGATCTTTAATTGTATGCTAAAGAAATACACTAGGTTAATAGGTTAAACAATGAACTCATATATAACAGTTCATCAAACTTCTAATTAATTGATTACATTAAGAATGTAATGTATTGTTGTAACACTTTACAATAAGGTTATATTAGTTAGTGTTAATTAAAGCCTTTACTAACATGAAAAACAATGAACAGCATATTTACAGTATTTGTCCATGTTAACTGTGGTAATTGGTAGTAGATAAGGAGATTCCCCCCAATGTGTAAAGTACTTTGAGTGTCCAGAAATGCGCTATATAAATGTGAGGAATTATTATTATTATTATTAAATACAGTTGTTCATGTTGTCACATTATTGTACCCCTTTTTACAAGATGTAAAATAAGTCTCTGATGTCCCTAAAATGTGTATATGAAGTTTCAGCTCAAAATACCACACAAATAATGGTTTATAACTCTTTCAAACTGCCTCTTTAAGGCTTTAATCCTATAATTGTGCGATTTTGGTGACGGTCGCTTTAATAAAGAGGGCAGAGCTTTAAATGTGTCAGCATAGTGGCAGATTTATAACGAACCCTATGCGAATGAGGGACAGATCGTCACTAATGGGCAGGGCTTACCCCCTCTGATGACATGTAGAAAGGGAGAATGTCAATCAAATTATTTCTGTAGACTGTTTTTAATGAAGTGGATTATAAAAAGTAATCATTTTTTACCATTAGAACCTGGTTAGAGTGCTTTCACACCTTGACTTTTGTTTCAGAACCTGGCTCGTTTGCCCAGTTAGCGTGGTTCGTTTGGCATATGTGAATCCAGCAATCACGCTTGGATTCGCGCCAAAACAATGGGTCTGAGATCACCTAAATAAGGTGGTCTCGGCTTGATTGAAACGAACTCTGGAGCGGATCGATTGTAGTGAGAAAGCAATACGATCCAACGAACTAACGAATCAGGCTATATCACAGTGTATTATGGATACGTAATAGGCACATAAGGCTTTATGAAGAGAGAATTATGAGTAGGGCGGGATGTCATTCCTATCGGTCAATGTGTGTTTTATATCAAATACGAAAATGAAAGCATGCCGAACTATTAACAAGAGCTGTTTATCCTTTAGGAAAATTGACTGAACTGCAGTCTTGGTTTATCTGTTATTTCTCTCTATAATGTAAAGCCTATAATGCATAATTCTATGTATGAGAAAGTCCTACCTTTGATTTATATTTGGTGACGAAGTCTGTGACTGTCACCATTCAAAATGAAATCACAGATTTTCATTAATTGATGAATGAATGAATGAATGAATGAATGAATGAATGAATGAATGAATGAATTCCTTACATTATATATAACGCTTCTCTGGACACTTAAAGCGCTTTAGACATTTTTGGGGGAAATCTCCTCATCCACCACCAGTGTGCAGCATCCACCTGGATGACGTGACGACAGCCATATTGCGCCAGACCGCACACCAGCTGATTGGTGGAGAGGAGACCAATTATGACATGGGGATGGTTAGGAGGTCTCAGTGAGCATCGTCTTACAGAAGAGACGTTAAACCGAGCAGCATAGAGTCCCCATCACTATACTGGGGCGTTAGGACCCACACAGACCGCAGGTTGAGCGCCCCCTGCAGGCCTCACTAACACAACTTCCAGCAGCAACTTAGCTTTCCCATGTGGTCGCCCATCCAGGTACTGACCGGCGACCATGTGAAAGTTTCAGAAAACTAGCTACTGGCTTTCGCTTATAATGTCTTAATGCTCATCGTCATAAATTAAAATAAGGACATTTGACAACTGAGTGGAACTCTGACCAATGTGACGAGAGCTTACTTGCAAGTGACTTGTTTGAGCTGTTTTGGTCCATTTAGAAACTTTGCCATGTAAAAAGCAAACCGCACCAATAACAAAGTGTAACATTGTAAAAATTTTAATCCCCGTTTCGGAACAAAACAATCGATCTACAGGTGTGAAAACACCCTTAAATTCACAGACTGTTGCCACAAAACTGCGTTTAAACCCCTTATAAAAGTGATTTTTGCATAATAGGTCCACTTTAACTAATGTTAACAAGCATGAATTTAGATTTTAATAATGCATTAGTACATGCTGAACTATGATTATTAAATGCTGTACAAGTGCATTAACTAATGAAGCCTTATTGTAAAGTGTGACCAAAATTGTATTACAAGCTTTTAAAAATGTTATGTTTACATATTATGTTCTGCAAATGATCAAATATTAGAATAAATATGCACCAAACTGCATACATGTACAGTTTAGCACAAAAATATGAACACTGGATGATGTCAGGAATATTTTTTATCATCACTTTTTTTAAAGGAACAAAATGAATTTGTCATTGAAATTTCTCAATTCTCATTTTTTAACTGTCATAAGTATTTATTGACATTTTAGTGACTAAATCAATTAGATAAGGTACAGAAAAATATGAATGATGCTGCTATAAAATTCATAATAATTATAATGGCGTCATAACATGTTATAATCATGATATGTCAGCTGTATGACAGATTTGTGACAAGTTATTTTGTCTTGGTAATGTCAAGTTATGACAGACACTGACAGGTTTTGATGCATTTGTTTATGTCAAGTTGTCATAAAAATTACAACTTTGCTTTTAAAATGGCATAACTGAGCGAATGACAGCTGTCATAAACATGCATAAAATATTCTTTATATTCATGATGTGCCTTGGTTTCATGACAATCTTATGAACCCCCTTTAAATAAATGTTACACAAAATTGTTGTCAATATTTTACATATACTGTTAAGTTCAAAAGTTTTAACAGGAGATTTGGGATATCTATATCAGCGTGAAAAGAAACATATTTTCACATTTCTTTGTAGAATGTTGTATATAATGTATATAATGTTGTATGAACAAATCCATCTGTAAAAACCTTCAGAAAAGTTTATGGTTCAGTTTATAGCTCGGTCCAGGAAACAATTATAATTTTGAGAAAATGTCCTTTAAAAATGTGCACTGCAGAACTCTAGAGTAACACATTGATAAAGTGCTATAAAAGAAACATCTAAAAGTGTATTATGGACATTTGGACATACACACACACACACACACACACACACCAAAAACACTTTAGGGAAAGTTAAACAGCCCAAGATCTCAAAATTGAGGAAGCATGAAAACAGTGTTTTTGCTTGAATAGAATCTCTCGCCTGAACACATGGAAACCACATACTTCCTATAACATGAGGGAAAAGCGTGCACATCTTTCATCCTAGACAGCTAGTCATGCCGCTTCGATTCTCTTTGATGCCCCTTTAGTGACTGTCGCTCATGAAGATTTGATTTCATTGACCTCTGCAGTCTTACAGTTCATATCCAGCGGTCTTCAAACGAGCGACAACTTCACAGCATTTGACCGCATCTTGTTATGCTGTTTGAGGAACATCCAGAGCAGAGGAGTCAAAAGTCAAGTACAGCCAAAAATAATCTGTTTATGGGTGATCTCAAAGCTCAAACGCTCTATGTTTACGCCCATAGCTAAACTCTTTAAATTCCTATGAGCGAATGACAGGTTGCAACTTTATAGAGGATGGCAGCAGATGTGGCAATGCTGTTTTTCATTCTTGGGAAATGTCTTCATTACCTCATCTATTTGCAACATTCAGTTCAATTATGTTGTATATCTGCCAAATAAATGAACAAAAATGGATTACCATTTTAGCATCATGACATTATTATTCACTGTTGTTTTATCAAAATCAATGTGACTCATTACCTCATGAACTCAATTTAAGCATTATCTTTGCAATGTAAACAGTATATCTGGCATGAATAGGACTTATATTAAACGAATAAATCTTATATTATTTCATATATTCTATTTCAAAAATCATATTATGTATTACATATCTGTTACAAATAAATAAATAAAATGGTTTAGCATTTTTGCATTATGAAAATAGTTTTCCCTTCTTTAAAGCAGGCAGGATATTTTACATTTTTTAAATAAATAAATAAAAACAAATAAATAAATAAATAATTTTCCTCATGATAATGTGTTAAGATTTTTAATAATATATGAATATTATATTCATGTACAAAACCACAAAAAAATATTTATAAAAAATATAAAACCTAAGAGAGTCAGGACCTTGATTTAATATCTCATCCGAAAGACAGCACTCACTGAGCAGTATTAGAGTCCCTGTCAATATACTGGGGAATTAGGACCCACACAGACCGCAGGTTGAGCGCCCCTGCTGGCCTCACTAACCCAACCTAGCTTTCCCATGTGGTCTCCCATCCAGGTACTGACCGGGCTTCAGTGGGCGACCATGTGAGAGTTGCAGAGAGCTAGCTGTAGTTTAAAATGAAAAGAAAAACTTGTGACTGTGATTCAATAACTTTTCTGTATGCCAATATCTTTATAGTTGTTTTTGCTATTCTTTTTAATTTAGACTTACTTTAAAAATACATTTTCATTCATTTTCCTTCAGCTTAGTCCCTTTATTCATCAGGGGTCGCCACAGCAGAATGAACCGCCAACTTATTCAGCATATGTTTTACACAGCGAATGCCTTTCCAGCTGCAACCCAGTACTGGGAAACATTCACACTCATTTACACACATACACTACAGCCAATAGTTTATTCAATTCACATATAGCGCATGTCTTTTTGTCTTTGGACTGTGGGGGATAACCGGAGCACCCGGAGGAAACCCATACGAACACAGGGAGAACATGCAAACTCCACACAGAAATGCCAACTGACCCAGCTGGGTCTCAAACCAGCGACCTTCTTGCTGTGAGGTGACAGTACTAACCACTGAGCCATCGTGCCACCCACAGTTCTTCCAATGTCTTCTCACATGACAGTGTAGTTTTGTTTTTGGTCAACAAAGAATACTGCATCTTCTCTCTCCCTTTGTGAATGAACAGATGACCAACATTAACCTTCAACATAACCCTGTCACCCTCCACTATGATCTTGTGACACAATTAAAATCTCATTTTACTAAACATATCGTCACCTTAGAATTATAAGGTTCTATCTGACATTTTTGTCAAAATTGAGTTATTGACATATTCTTATTAAATGACAACTTATTTACATTATGGGATGTTTTTTTATAAGTTGTTTACATTTTAGGATTAAGTACATTTAAGTGCTATATGGAATGCAAAAACTTTGAAGCTCAATATCTCAAAATCATTCAGAACGCAGATACAACCTTATAATTCCAAGGTGACGATATGTAGTTTGGTAAAGAACGGAAAAATCTGTTAACATTTAATACACTTTTGAAGTCTGTGTGGAATCAAAATGTACAATGTTAATTTTGCCAGCGCACATTGTTATTCTTTAGGTAAACAATTAATCCATATGTTGACATCAGTTTGGCGGCTTCAGGCACAATATTCTGAACTAGGGATGCACAATATATCGATGGCCAAGGTTATCGTTATCAGTTCGATATCAAAATTAGGCCGATATCTTTAAGACGATAGATTACGTAATTGCACAGAACTGCCCGCCTCGTGCATGCGTGGGTTGACCTTGTTCAGACTTGTCCAGTGAACTATAAAGGAGCAGTGCTAACCACTGTGCTACAGTGTCACTCCAAAAATACATTTTCATAGCTCCAATTAAAGAGTTCAGATGGCCAAAAGAACTCTTAAGTGCCATCTGAAATTCTTCTAAAATCAAGACATTTTTTTCTCAGCGTCCTTCTAATGTCCAGTTATTTCACATTAAAAGGCACTGAAAATAACCTATTCTTTGCCATAAAACATTATAAAACTACACACAGGAGCATAAGAAAAATGCTAATTTTAGAAGATGGAACTTATATTTGTTGGTCTGAATGGTTCTTTAGTCTCAAATTGTGTGCACATTAAATGACGATACTTTTTTACTCCACCATATACAGTAGAGTACAGCACCAGTCTCACAGTCAGTACCTCAGTCTCTCTGTGCTGATCGGTACAATCATCACGCCTTCCCATCTGAAATGGTATTTTCCACCAAATGCGTCTCACATGTTTCTGCTGATCTTTGACACGGCACTGCCTTGGCTTGTGATTGCATTGGCCTCCGACGCTTGTTTGCGTAAGGTCTCAGGTTTGGAATCTCGCTGTACCTACCAAGCGGAGAGACAGAAACAATGAGAGAAGTTTGCGGAGAGGATGGATTTGTTGCTCTCGAGGGGAAAGAAAGGTAGACATTCACTGATCGCCACTGACATCACCTTTCACAGAGCAACAAGATTGTTTGCTGCAGGGTTAAATGGGATTCTTAAACAAACGTCCAGACCAATATGAAACCCCCGAGGGCAACAAGAGGGTCACGAGTTACAGCCCTGAAACACATTCACGGTACTGATAGATCATGTAAACAAACGACATACAAGTCAGATGAATTTTAGCGATTTTAGGCACTGTTTACATTTGGTATAATTATGCATCCAATCAAAAATGGACGATGCTACAACAGGCAACATTTTGAGCTTGAACCACTTGCAGAGGTTGTTATAAATGGAAAATTGGCATAGATACTCATGTGGTCAAAAAGCAGTGACTCTCCATCTATTGACCTAATTCTTAAACATTTTGATGCATGTTGTCAGATTGCACTGCCAAGAATGATTTAAATTTGCTGTAGATTGAAAAATATGTAAAACAAACTAATGTTTTTTTTGATGTAAAAAACTGTTTTTTCACTAGTTTTGATACTAATCTTTGTATTGTTTTCCATTGTCTCATTTCATGTTCATACACTGTAAAAATACCCAGCAGACACGCAACATCATGAGACGTTAATTTTATGTCAGATTTAGGCTGCCAGCATCTAAAGACAATTTTATTTTGACGTCTAATAACGACGTCAAATGACGTTGATATTTTGTTGATTTTAGGCTGTGTTGGAAAGTGACCAAATCCAACGTCGAGCCAACATCTTAAAACAACGTCATATTGATGTCAAATACTGACATTTATTCGTCAGGTGTGGCAACCAAAATCCTATGTCTGATAGATGTCATATTGGTAATGTCCACACAATAACCTGTAACATAAATAGACATTGATTTGGTTGACTTTAGGTTGGATGTTGGACATTGACGTCGGCCTGACGTTGAGTTCTGAGGTCAACCTAATTTTTATTTCCAAACAAAATACAACATCCCCACAACCTTGGGGTACAACATCAATCTGGCGTCATGTTGACGTCTTGTGCCTGTTGGGATAATTCAGTGGCATTTTAAATAACAGAATAATAAATACCCAAAATTCAACAGCTGATTTTGTCTCAATTTTACAGCTATACATTTAATGTTTCTGCTCACAAAAATAATAATAAATAATAAAAAATAATTGCCTCACAGCAAGAAGGTTGCTGGTTCGAGCCTCGGCTGGGTCAGTTGGCATTTCTGTGTGGAGTTTGTATGTGTTCCCCATGTTCACGTGGGTTTCCTCTGGGTGTTCCGGTTTCCCCCGCAAGTCCAAAGACATGCGGTACAGGTGAATTGTGTAAGCTAAAAATTGTCCATAGTGTATGTGTGTGAATGAGAGTGCATGTGTTTCCCAGTAATGGGTTGCAGCTGGAAGGGCATCTGCTGCGTAAAACATATGCTGGATAATTTGCGATCCTTAGTAGATAAAGGACTAAGCAAAAAATAAAATAAATGAATGAATGAAGAAAATAATAATAAATTTGAAATAGTGAAAATATATTGAAATATAGCCATCTTACTTTCTCAAAGAGCAGCTCTCAATGTAAATAATAAATGTTGGAAAACAGGTTTGTAAGTATTTGACTAAATGTATAATATAATTTATGCTCCGTTAATTTATTTAATTTATCCAAAACAACCAGGATGCCTTTCAATAACTAAAAGTTTACATAATCATAATCTTATATGATAAAAATGTTTGATCCCTTGCATAAAAATCTTTGATTCTTAAAGACATTCAATCTAATTTTAACTTTCAATCTTGTTTTTTTTTTTCTGAGACAGTAGAGTAGGCTTGTGCAAGATTAATTTACAATATTACACTCAAATAATATTTTTGCTGTTTGTTTTTATGCTATATTTAAAATAAGCCAAATCAACTAAAATGTTGAGTTTTTTGGGCAACAACTTAATTGTTTTATGTTCAATCCACTAAAATTTGTAAAACAATTAAGTTAACTTAATCGATTTGTGTTGAGACAACATGAAGGAATTGTGTGGAACTCAGCATTTTTACAGTGTACAGTATATTGTAAGATCAGAAAAAATGAAACATTCATCCTTATCAGAAAGTGGTAAAAAGTGGACAAAGGAGGCAAATAAATCAACCAATCTGATCACCCAAAACACATATAGGTAAACTAGATATAAACAATATTGCATTAAGAAAATCCCTTCCAGTTACCATACAGAATGTTGTAGCTGTTTTCTAAAATGAACTAACAAAACTTTCATAAAAACTGAAGAATTAAAATAGCATGTTCTACATTTAGACCTGGCTTTTTTTTTTTTTTTTAATCTATGTTGAAAAAAATCTAAAACGGACCGCGGGTGCCACTTTTCTTACTACATTTTTACTAGCCACATAAACTTAAGGGGCCAAAGGCAACAGCTCAGAGTTTGTCCTTCCTCCCCAGTGTGCTTTAAACTGGCTCCTGACACTGATGTTTAGGGCCAGAGGAAATGGGTTTCAGCAAAACAGCACATCCAAAGGGAAGTGATTAATCGCAAGCGTCTCTTCCACAGCGCGTCCTGCTGAGCTGACATCCTTCGAGAGGCTCCGTCACTCCTTAGACACCATTAAAATCACTAGACGAATCCTGCCTGTATAATAATAATGACCTATGTTTAAAAAAGTTAAAAGCTTTTTCTACTGAATATTAGTCGGGTGCATTTGATACCCAAAAGGATACATAAACATTTATAACAAATGCATTAAAGAGCGAAACTTGAAAGTGTTTTAAGATCCTCCAAATTTGGCTTGTTTCTTTATTTATTAGTTTTATAAGACATTTATCCATTAAAAATGCTACAGTTGCAATCAGAATTATTGAACCCCCTTTGAATTTCTTTTTCTTTTTTAAATATTTCCCAAATTATGTTTAACAGAACAAGGAAATTTTCACAGTATGTCTGATAATATTTTTTCTTCTGGAGAAAGTCTTATTTGTTTTATTTTGGCTAGAAAAAAAGCAGTTTTTAATTTTTTAAAACTCATTTTAAGGTCAAAATTATTAGCCCCTTTAAGCTATATATTTTTTCAATAGTCTACAGAACAAACCATCATTATACACTAACTTGCCTAATTACCCATAACCTGCCTAGTTAACCTAATTAACCTAGTTAAGCCTTTAAATGTCACTTTAAGCTGTATAGAAGTGTCTTGAAAAATATCTAGTAAAATATTATTTACTGTCATCATGGCAAAGATAAAATAAATAAGTTATTAGAGATGAGCTATTAAAACTATTCTGTTTAGAAATGTGTTGAATTTTTTTTTCTCTCCGTTAAACAGAAATTGGGGAAAAAAATTAACAGGGGGTCTAATAAATCAGGGGGTTGAATAATTCTGATTGCAACTGTATATGCTTCATTTTATGCCTCGGTATGTACACTACCTGACAAAAGTCTTGTCGTCTATCCAAGTTTAAGGAACAACAAATAATAACTTGACTTCTAGTTGATCAGTTGGTATCAGAAGTCGATTATATGAAAGGCAAAAGCCTCTAGATTACGCAAATTTTACCAAAAATAAAAAAAAGATCATGCCTTAATATGTAATTATTTAATTAGGACAGTAAGGTCTGACTTTGCTGAGACAAAAGTCTTGTCACTTAACAGAAATAATGTACAATATAGAATATAAAGTCATGGTGCAGTGGGAAAAGAATGAATATTGTGTATGACTCCCATGAGCTTGGACGACTGCATCCATACATCTCTGCAACGACTCAAAGAACTTATTAATAAAGTCATTAGGAATGGCAAAGAAAGTGTTCTTGCAGGATTAGTTCATCAAAATTCTTTGGATTCATCTCCAATGCCCCTTCCATCTTACCCAAGACATGCTCAATAATTTTCATATGATCATGTCTAGTGACTGGGCTGGCCAATGCTGGAGCACATTGACCTCAGGAACTTAAACGTGGAGGCTGAAGTATAAGAAGGAGCGCTATCCTGCTGAAGAATGTTGCCATCCAGTCTGCAGATCCCTCGCATGCCCCCATACTGAATTTAACTCCAAACCATGATTTTTCCTTCACCAAACTTGACTGATTTCTATGAGAATCTTGGGTCCATGCGGGTTCCAATAGGTCTTCTGCAGTATTTGTGATGATTGAGATGCAGTTCAACAGATGATAAATCTGAAAACTTAACCTTCTGCCACTTTTCCAAATGATCAACTAGAAGTCATTATTTGTTGCTCTTACAACTGGGATCGACGACAAGACTTTTTTTTTTGTTTAATGCAAATATGGTTATTCAAATAAAAAAAATATTTATTTTGTTTTCAGAAACAGGCTTATTTTGTTTTTTCAAAACAATCAAGACTTATGAAGGCAAGATATTTAAATTGCATTCATTCTGAAATCTATTATTTATTTTGAATGCATTATAGTGGTTACTAATGCAAGTTTTTCCTAAAAATAATATTAAAAAACTGTACTTCTGTAATCACTAAATAATCTTGACAAGAATTCTACAAAATAATATTAAACAATGTCTTCTTTTTTTATTTTATGGTAAATCGTGACCCATTTCCTGCTTGCTGCATGCTTCAACAACTGTACAATGTGAAGAATGTGTTGCTCAGTTCATAAAAAAAACACTAATCAGAAGAGCCAATGACAGAGAAAGTGGAAGACAAATGGTTTAAAATCTATATACAAGTTATTTGTAATAATCTTCCCCCACACACAGAGAAGCACAAGCAGAAGGACACTGTTGATGATACATCTGCCCGTTATTGCACGTACAGCCATTCTCCATCAACACTAATCCTGTCAATGACAAGATAATACTCTTGCTTTCAGCCCCATGAGTAAAGATTCGGATATTACTTTTTAATCAAATCACAGTCTCATACAGGACAGGCAGTAAATCTGACTTTAACAATAGCGTCCTGTTTCAGGAAAGATGTACTGAAATGCACGTATGTTTCTTGTTTTGGAAATCTCCTGCCGTTGACATCTATCCAAGGTCATAAAACACTTCTTTTTTTCACATTACAGTATATACATTGTTTCAGATACTGGGAAAAGAGCTGATGCTGCAGTTTATTTAAGGATACCTTTTCAGATTGGTCAGATGGCCCAGTCTACTGTGATTGGTCTACTGCTTACAAGATGTGGGAGAAAAAAAAGTTGATTCACTAGTTATGTTTCCATCCAAAGATGCTAATTAAATTTGTTAACAAAATCGTCACTTCCTGATTAACTGGCACCAAATATAAAAAGTAAAAACGGAATTTGCTGCGTGAATCTTTTCCTTATTTAATAAATGATTTGCGCCTCAGATGACAAATGCTGACACGCAATGCAGTTGGGCGTGAGACACGGAGCATCTTGGCGTTTCCATCAACTTTTTTTTTATGCACATATCCAAACTGCACATAAAACCAGGTGGATAAAAAAATATAGCTATTAATGCATTGTGATTCTTTCTCTAATGATTCTGAATCGATTCTCAAAAGTTCATATTTGATTCTATATTGCAATTCTAATCAAATTTAAAACTGCGATGGTATGGGCAGGCATGAAACAGAAGGAGCCAATAGAAAAAGTATTTTCAATATGATTTCCAAATATAGATATTTCTTTATTTAAAGGTTATAAACAAACAAAACAAATGTAATGCTATCTTTTTTGGAATAAGGGGTCGTTCACACAGAATGCCTTTTTCCTTTTCAATGTGCTAATTTTTTATTGTATTTCAATGTTAACACAATTGATGGATGTGTGTGACTGTTATGCTCGTGGCGACTCTGTTTCAAGTTTAAAGATCTTCAACTTTCACACAGCGCAGCTCATCACTGTCAGTTCCACAGCAATGAACCTATCAGACGAGCTTGGAGGTGGGACAAACATTGCAAGTTTCTCTTTACAGGTGCTGGGTGGCTGTGTCCGAACATCCTCGTGCTTTATACTGTGCTTTGTTTCAAACCATTCCGATCCGTTGCATCTCACATTTTTAGAAGCAAAGACACGTTTGGTGTGAATGTGCCCTAAGAACTGTTTGTTTTTTTTAATTGCTCTTGTTATAATAGATCTTGGGGGCAGCACGGTGGCTTAGTGGTTAGCACTGTCGCCTCACAGCAAGAAGGTTGCTGGTTCGAGTCCTGGCTGGGCCAGTTGGCATTTCTGTGTGGAGTTTGCATGTTCTCCCAGTGTTCACTGGTGCTCCAGTTTCCTTCACAGTCCAAAGACATGCGATATAAGTGAACTGAATAGACTAAATTGGCCATAGTGTATGTGAATGTGAGAGTGTATAGATGTTTCCCAGTACTGGTAAGGGCATCCGCTGCATAAAACATATGCCGGAATAGTTGGTGGTTCAGAGGGCGACCTCTGAAGTAGAGACTAAGCTGAAGGAAAATAATTGAATGAATGATTAATAGATCTCGTTCATCTTGAATCCAAGTTTGTTAATAAAATGAATCATTTTTAAGATAGCAGTACTGTCATACACAGATTCCAAACATAAACAAAAGCATATAAATTCCAATTTTGGTTAAAATGTAAAGTTGGAAAAATGTATTTGCATAGTCAAGAAAATAAGAAAAAATGCAGGTCAAGAATGATGTTGGAATCAGACTGTGACTCCCAAAATCAGAATCAGATTGGATTGTGAAGTCCATAAAAATTCTGAAGTTAGAGAAACAAAAAATTCCCCAATGAAATGGAACCCCACTACACACATACAGTTGAAGTCAGAATTATTAGCCCCCCTAGATTTTTTTTCTTTTTTTAATTATTTCCAAATGATGTTTAACAGAGAAATGAAACTTTCACAGTATGTCTGATAATATTTTTTCTTCTGGAGAAAGTCTTATTTGTTTTATTTTGGCTAGAATAAAAGTAGTTTTAAATTTTTTATGAACCATTTTAAGGTCAAAATTATTAGCCCCTTTAAGCAAATTTTTTTCCGACTGTCTACAGAACAAACCATTGTTATACAATAACTCGCCTAATTACCCTAACCTGCCTAGTTAACCTAATTAACCTAGTCAAGCCTTTAAATGTCACTTTAAGCTGTATAGAAGTGTCTTGAAAAATATGTAGTAAAATATAATTTACTGTCATCATGGCAAAGATAAAAGAAATCAGTTATTAGAAATGAGTTATTAAAACTATTATGTTTAGAAATTTGTTGAAAAGATCTTCTCTCAGTTAAACAAAAATTGGGGAAAAAATAAACAGGGGGGCTAATAATTTAGGGGGGCTAATAATTTAGGGGGGCTAATAATTCAGGGGGGCTAATAATTCTGACTTTAACTGTATATCAAAAAATGTATTCAAAGATGATTCATTGGATTTACAATTTTTTTTAAGGTAAGTGTTTGAAAAATTTATTTTGGCTGAATTTAAACTAACAAATTAAGATGAACATTACTAAATTTAATTTGTTTAAATTCAACCCATATAAATTGTTTGCAACCGTTTTGCAGAAATCATTTTTTTCAGTGTAGAATAAGCATAAAATAAGGACAAAAATTCAAGCACTATTCATTTACATCATGGTCACTTTATTGGTCCACTTGCTAAAGCCATAGTAACATCAGATTCCCTCATTTACAGTTGTAACAATGGCTACATTTACATGGACACTGTTTGTTTCAACAGCTATGTGAAGGGATCAGGTTGGTGATTTTGTTTGTGACAGGGTTTAAATTAAATGTGGCTTGTATGAGTGGTATATTAAGCTTTGCGCCGCACTGCTATATTTGAACATATTTCGCCCTGAACAAAAAAGCAAAGCAGCTCACTCTGTGCATCATACATCATTTAGCCAGTTATACATCACTGCACATACATACAACTTTTCAGTTCCAGTTTTCAATCTGATCAAGTGTTTACATGTCCTATCGATTGGGGGCTCATGTGGATCAGTAAAGTGTTTACATGGAATATGATTACATACAGATTATTTAACTGCATGTTGGATGAATGTTTGACTGATTGCTTAAAGTTGTAAGAAAATCTAAATCTACACTATTATTATCTCAAATTGCTCTTCTTAAAAGGCAAACAATTATTCCATGCAAGATCCACAGAGAAAAAAAAGGGTTTGTATTCTTAGGGTGTTTTCACACCTGCCTTATTTAGTTCGGTTGAATCGCACTAGAGTTTGTTTCCCCCCAAGTGGTTAGTTTGGGCAGGTGTGAATGTAGCAATCGCACTTGAGAGCTCACCAAAAGCGGACCAAAAAAAGTGTACCGAGACCTCCTTGATGACGTGGTCTCTGTATGCTTTTAAACGAACCCTGGAGCGGTTTGTTTGTGGTGAGAACATGATCCGAACTAGAACAGACCCAACTGCAAAAAGTACAAAGATAGAGAGGGAAAAACAGGACCTGATGGATCATTGGTAATATTTCCGGAAGATGACTATGTCGCAGTTTAGCTAAATTAATTCACACCTCCTACTGAAGTGACTTGCGGCTGTGCCTTCGCCGTTAGCAATGCATTAAAACATTGTTTTCCAGCCGCACCCGTGCTTCATTCTCGAAATAGTTTGCCTAAAGTTATGTATACAAACTATATAGTATACTATGATACAATCAGCCAGGGCAGTCGTCCCTCCATAGTAAAAAGCTACATTTTGTGCGATCAGTTTGTTTTCTTGCGGGAGTTCCACTGGCAATTTCCCGCATGTTAATTCTGACCAATCAAAAAGCAGTTTAGGAAATACGTTCAATAACATCTGGCCAATGAGTGATGTGGATTGTCAGTGTGGTGTAAAAAGGACCCAAAAATCTGCAAAAAAAACTGCTACAATGCCTCATTTGTTGCCCTTGGTACGGACCAAATGAACCAAAACACAGATGTGAAAGCACCCTTAGAAATCTGAAAATTAGCTTCTACTCTGCAATGTCATCTTTCTTCTGTTATGACATCACTTTGACCAGATTCTGTCGTCATTCTGCAAATACAAAAGTCAAAGCAAACGACCACCCAGTAAAGACACTTGCATAGTCATGTGCAAATTAGTTACAAACCATACTGTAGGTTAAGCAAGTAAGAGTTATTGGTGTTTGGTTTTGTGCAGAAAAATCAGCTCTTTCTTTTGGGAGACAAGAACTTCATATATTGTTCTTCGAATCTTTGTACAGCTTTTACGCCCTATATATTAAACACAACTACCAGGGGCATTTTAAAAGCAAGAAATACAAACTGGCTGCTGTCCACTGACCAAACCTCCTAAAATTTCCACAAAGTATTTTTGACTGTGTGTGTGGTTTGTTCTGCAATGCGTTGCGAACATAAATTTTGAAATTAGAATGGAGAATTACAAGTTAATAGCCTAAAAACATATATTATAATAGATGATTGTAGGCTATTAATCCAAAAACACGACAAGAAGAAAATGAGCGGATGCGTTGTACCCTAAAAAAAACATAATGTTGCACCGCTATGCATTTCTCAACCCACAACGCAGCCAAGCCATCTCAGTTTGATTGCAGAATGTTTGCTTAAACTGTCAACACGTCACTCTCCCAAAAAAAAATCTGACAGTGCAGCCCAAAATGTTTTGACATGTTTCAAATACCTAGATAGAAAAATAAATACATCAATCGCCCCAAGTATCTCGTTCTCTTTTGTGTTTAAACAGAGCGAGTGTGCGCGATGTCTTCTCCGGGTCATTGAAGGCATGTCTGTACTGACCTTGACTGTCAGGATGTCTCTCACCTTGTGTTGATATAAGAAGAAAAAAAGTGTGTGAACTGAGGGATGTCACAGGGGAAATTTGGTGATAATTACTGTTTAGGGGCAATACAGGCCAGCTTTAATTCCATTTCACATCAAATAAAAAGCGAGTGAAGGGAAGGGGGTGGGTGGGAGCAGTCAGTGTGTTCGCTGCAGGTCTCCTGCCACCAGGAAGGATCTGTGTGTGGTGTGATTAGAGGAGTCTGATTGGGTATCACTGAGAGTCGAAATCAATCAGCAGGTCATCAGGTACTTTCTGTATCTCAGTCTGTCAGTTTCTCTCTCTCTCTCTCTCTCTCTCCCCATCACCCATTCTTACAGACTGAACAACTTCTTAAGGATTAGGCCTTAACATTGTGGCTCATCCAACGCAATCTCAAGGCAGTCTGTAACTTTTTGATTTAGTGGCTAATTTGTTTTCATTTGTATGATCTCATTCATACATTTTAGTACGATTTGCTCATCCCCCAATGAAGGGTAATGTTAGGGAAGGTGGTGTTTAGGGGCACGCCTTTTTTATTTATTTATTTTTTTAAGTATTATGTATTCATGCAAATTTGTTAAATTGTACGAATTAGCCATTTTTCTGACGATACATAAAAAAATAGTTGTTTCCTTGTGAGATCAGGCTGGCTCATCACATTTATTGTCAGGGGAGTAAAATATTTGATTACTGTATTTGGGGGATTTGTACTATACATAATTACAAATAAAACAAATTGTTGCCAATAATAATAAAAAATATATAAAAATTGTAGAAAATTAACATTGTATTGTTGGATTGCTTTTGAAACAATATCTAATTGCCATTTTTTTTTAACAGATATTGCCATTTTTATTTAATTTGCGATTTAATTTTGTAGTCAAGCTTCGGCTTGATATTCTGTATCGTAGCTTCTTACTGCTAAAATGCAGCTTGTGTTAGTCAAAGAACTGAAAAGATATTATCTAACTCCAATTTTTTTTCAAATTTGTTTATAAATATTCAGAAATTAAACACTCATTTTTCAACAGTAGTGAGATATGGCGTTAGTTATCTCCTGGTGCCTTCGTTATGTTTTTCATACGGTGTAACAGCAGCAAACAACACTGAAATTGTACTTTGCTGTTGCTTGCTACTAGATTGAGCTTCACTGGCAATACTTTTAGTTGACTTTTTAGCAAGACGCTCCTCATATAGCCGCCTGCGGTGCTTTTTAGTTGCTGGTTGTTGTATTTCCTCATGCTGTGGCAACAATTCTGCGACAGCTCTTAAAAATTACCTGTTTTTGTTCAGTGTCTGTGACTTTGAAACCAAAATATTCACATACTACTGACATGTGGTTTTTCTTTTATATTAATTCCTCTATCAATGTTTTTGAAGCGGCAAATGCCATCATCCCACTCATCTGTACTTTCTTGTTTGTTTGTTTTTTACTGTGGGTGTTCTGCATAGTTTGGTTGCGCAATTCTGAAAAGTGAATCAAAAGTGTGCTCACTCAATTGGCTAGTAAGACTGTCACACACACAAACGGCAATCATGCATTTGCTCTGGGTGGAGGAAATGATATATATTGCATATCACAGCCTCCTGTTTGCAATGTTTGAAATCGTGATTGCGATTTGATTGATTAATCGCACAACCCAAATATATATACAGTTAAAGTCAGAATTATTAAAGTCAGCCCCCCCCCCCCCCCCCCCCCAAATTTGAATGAATTTTCTTTAAATATTTCCCAAATTATGTTTAACAGAGGAAGGAAATTTTCACAGTACGTCTGATAATGTTTTTCCTTCTGGTGAAAGTCTTATTTGTTTTATTTCGGCTAGAATAAAAGCAGTTTTTAATTTTTTAAAAAACTATTTTAAGGTCAAAATTATTCGCACAAACCATCGTTATACAATAACTTGCCTAATTACCCTAGTTAACCTAATTAACCTGGTTAAGCCTTTTAATGTCACTTTAAGGTGAAGTGTCTTGAAAAATATCAGGTAAAATACCTAAATATTTAGATAAAATAAATCAGTTATTAGAAATCAGTTATTAAGTTTTTAGGAAAAAAATATGCTTTCGTCCCTGCTCTCTCCCTATTGAAAAAAAAAAAAAACATTAAACTATAATTGGAGGGTCTTGATTACTGTACTCAGGGGGATTTGTACTATACATAATTACAAATAAAACAAACCAATTATAAATTCATTCATTCATTCATTTTCTTTTTGGCTTAGTCCCTTTATTAATCCGGGGTCGCCACAGCGGAATGAACCGCCAGCACTACCTACTGCGCCACTGCGTCGCCCCAATTATAAATTACTTAAGATTTGGAGGGTCTTAAAGGACTTGCAAATTTCACTAAAACCCTGCATCTATTAGAATTTTTTAAGTATCATTTTGGGAGTCAACTTTGACACAAAAGGTAATCAGGAAAGAAAGCTTTTAACTTTTAAACACAGGTCATTCACTTATATTTTTACTTTTTACAATTTTATTTCAACTTAAAAAGTACTTGCTACATTTTTGCTTTTGTTTTTCATCCATCTTAAACAAAATATGATAAAATGGAGGCTCAAACACACTTTAAACTTGCTTTAAATGCAAGGACCAATGATGTTTGGTTTTGTGATTAAAAAGCCCACATTTTGGTAACAGTTATAACTTTCATTAAGGGAATTTCTAGCTTTAAAAGTTCATCTGAGAGTGCATATTACTCTAAAAAGTGTTTGAATTAATATTATGCTAAATGTTTGTATATCTGCATCACACTTTGCTCTTTAAAGGAATGCGCCCATTAAAAATACTCTTTATTCACTGGCCCTCATGCTGTCGTAGATACGTATGCATTTTTAAAACCAGATAAACATAAATAACAACATTTAATCCACAAAATATAAGTGTATAGTACCTGTAAAGACCTGTAACACTTAATAAGATTCCATTAAAAATCCTCAATCTCAAAATCACAAATTTCTTTCAGGAAGAAGCATAACAACATTATTTACACATAACCAAAAGAATGTGCAAACCTTCAAATTAATACGTTTGGCTCGGCCCTTTAATTCCAGAGGAGAAAACAAATCTTAACATACCCACATACAACAACAATCTACATAATTGTGTTCTTCCAGCTTTGTGGCAACAGCTTTGTTCCAGCATAACAATGTCCACAGTCAAGCCAAAGTCCATAAACAATGGTTTCCCAAGTCTGGTGTGGACACTTGACTGACCTGCATCAAATCCTAAACTGAACCACAATGAACATGGATTAGATGCACTGAACACAGACTCTGAGCCAAGCCACATCACACAACATTATTGGTCTTTTGTCTGAACGAGAGCAAATAACTGTGGTGGAAAGTCACTACTGCAGTGTGAAAGTTATTCAAATTCATTTCATAACACAATATAAGGGTACGGTTTGGTTTGAATGTCCACATACTTTTGGCCATATAGAGCAAATGTGCTGGCAAGTATCCTATGAATTATTGTGATGCCATTGTCTTGATATTGCCTTAGTAATGAGATGAAAATAATAGAGAATGCTAAATAGGCTTTTACATAACACCATTGTCATTAATTTACATGACAACAGCTTTTTCGTGGCCTGAAAATGCATTTTAAATACGTTTAAAAGTGAATACAAAACAATACTATTATTGTCTCCATGTGAACCACAAAAATGTCATTTTGTGAAAACGGGGATGTCATGAGCATGTGTTATGTGTCAAAATTTAGGCAAACTGCAGGACCATATGTACAGACACAGTGCTTGCAAAATACAGTGTTATTATATTGAGAGTTCACCGAAAAAAGAAAATGTATTCACCATTTTTTCTCCCTCATGTGGTTCTAACCCTTTATGATTTTTTCCCCACTGAACACAATAGAAAATATTTAGAAAAATGCTGGATACTGGTAGCCATTGACATCCATAGTAGAAAAACAGATACCATGGAAATCAATGGCTACCTTTACCAGCTTTACTCAAAATATCTTTTTTTTAAAAATGAAACTCAAAAATATGTTTAACACAAGTGGAGGATGAGTAAATGATGACAGAGTTTTAGTTTTTGGGTGAACTATACCTTTATACCACTGGAGGGAATGTCTCAACCATTATTGTCTATTTATGAAAAAGCAAGTGAGACATAAAAAGTTGTCATTTTTATTGAGCACGTCATGTTTTTTTACAGAGAATAATATTTCTGAAGGAGCTGTTGACATGGGATTGAACCAAATTTTGGTTAAAACCCAAAAAATAGGAGCATAAAAATCAATCTGAAAAATGTATTGTGTGTAATAACAATGAAATGACACATGAAGAAAGTACTGAACTACTGAAATATATTTAAAACTTTATATAAAAGGCTTTACACGGAGTGTAAAAATCTTGATGGTTCTGTGAGTCTCGTCTATCAAATCTAATCTTTAATTTGTATTCCCTATTGGATTCAAGTCCAGCTGGGCCATTCTACAGCTTGATTTTATTTCTCTGAAACCCTTTGAGAGTTTCCTTGGCTGTGTCATCATCCTGCTAATGTAGATGTTGGACTGAAGCAGCTGATATTCATTTACAGTGACGAAGGTCAGAGGGTTGCTGAAGAACTACTGAGAGGTTTCAGCTGTTGTCTGGGCGTTCACTGTCCTTCTACACCTCCCTTCATGTGTTCAATATTTTTTCCCTGCGTCATTTTATTTTATTAGGCATAATGTAATTTGTCAACTAATTAGTTTATTTTTCTTTGCATATGTGGATTTCTTTGGTTCTTTTGTTTTATGTTTTCTGAGAAAAATGGTGACGCGTTCAATACTTATTTTCCCCGCTTGGTGACATGTTATAGGGCCATGAAACCCCTCTATCTCAGCAGGGTGTTTTCACACCTCTAGTTTGAAAAAAGTCAGGAAAGTGGGTGAGTCCAGCTTTGTTTAGCTGGGAGTGTCAAGTGGCGAAAGAGAAAAGGGATTGCATGAAAAGGGGAGTTTCTGTTCGAGCGCACGCTGATTTTCTCAGAGGCAAAACAACACACAGATGCAGGGAAGAAAGACAGTGACAGAAAATCCTACATAATGGTAATAGTTTAAGGTGTTTACATGTTTACATTCGGAGAGCAGCATTTACAGCTGATCTTTCAGCCCATAATATTGTAGTGATATTAACGTACTTAGTAACTAAATCATTTTGACTAAGGTATGTATGTCTTTAAAAACTGAAAGAGTACTGCTGACGATACAAACTAACTTTCCCATCTGAATAAACAAACAAAGAACACTGATCACTCACTTACCAAAGCTGTAGAGACAGGACAATCAACACCAACTGGAACCGCGTCTTTTTTTAATAGAAGATGTGCGACAAATCCGGATTTCACCATTTCCAGATTCGAAAAGCTCTCGGGTAAAAAAAATGTTCTTTACAAACATATTTTTGTCACGTGTTAGCAGACCACTGTAATCCACATGTGAGTCCAGCTACACTCTCTCAGCGAGGAATTGAAAACAAAACCTTTGTTGCAGCACATTTATAAACGCAACACTGATGACCCATGTCTCCAAACAACTCTTCTTCTTCCACTTGTTTTAATTACGGTTGGCAACACAACGTGGCATCTCTATGCCGTCTGAACATTATAACATTATAATATAAGGTCTTCGAAACTATCATGCATATTAATGAAGTTGCACTTCATTCCCAATAGACCGCACTGATTGGTTCAAGCCAAGTCTAATTCCTCCCTGGTGAAGAAAACACCCTTCACAACAGTTGGACAGACCAAGAACACTCTCCAGGAGGTATGTGTATGTGTGTCAAGGACAATAATCAAGAGAAGACTACACCAGAGTGAATACAGAGGGTTCACCACAAGATGTAAACCATTGGTGAGCCTCAAAAACAGAAAGGCCAGATTAGAGTTCTAAAAAAGCTTTCACAGTGCTGGAACAACATCCTATGGACAGATGAGACCAAGATTATACCCGCTGGTACAAACAGGCAGTCTACACGCTGGAATTCATACAACGATCTAATTGCCGTGACGTAGCTTCAAACCGGAAGAACGAATTTGCTCGGAATCTCGCAAAAACAACCAATTTTCACTTTTTAGTGAAATATAAGTGTCCTAATAGTGTTTTTAGCAGTGTGGGACACATATATGACTGTCAAGATCTCAAAATGTGTTTTGGAGTTTCGTAACCCTTTAAAAAATTCTTGCCAAATTCTTGAATGTTTGCTTAAGCTTAATAAACAATCTTGAAGGGGAAAAAGCTTAATAAATCACAGACATTACAACAAAAAAAGCAAAAGAGCTCATTATGCCAACCATCGCCAACATTTATGATATAGTTTTATCGTTGTGCTAACCCATACTTTCACCTGCATCTTCCTCCGCTATCTTCCTAATCTTCCTGACTCAAACAAATGCAGACACTTTGTCTAAAACAAAGCGAAGGGAGGGTCTCAATGTCTAAGAGCCACTCTCGCTACTGCCGCACGAGATTGAGATAATCGGCCGGCGACGCCTTTGTTCCTCCAGAGTGATGGGGGTATTTGACTTTGCATTTTTTGATGGCACGCATAGACTCAATTCGTCATAGCAATGTACAGTATGTATAGCATAACATCTACGGTAACCATGCTTGTCTGACTGATGATGTTCCTGGGCATGCCTGAAACACATCAATTACAACTTTCTGGGCGATTCAGTCAAACTTGGATGATTCAAATGTTTTACAGCACGTTAAACCTGAAGAGAATAACTTTTATGAGTATTTATTGCACCCACACGAGGGAAATGCTAACATCAAAGTGTGCATGACACATGATGAAAACAAAATGCTGGAATTACCAGAAGGGATCGATATCTTTCCTGGTTTGTGTGAGATGTCCTGCATTGCGTGAGTGGATGCCTGTTATTGTTGCCTTTTCAAAGCAGTACACAGGCAGCAGAGGATAACTATGTTTTGATTACAGCGGGCTGATATTGTTGCGAAGAGAGAAGTCGGAAAAGAGTCACGCTATAGGTTATCCTCTCATCTTTACTAAGCGCGATTGGCTCACGCACAGATTCGATAAGATCATGCTATCTGTGCACATGGAGTTTTATACATCTAGCTGGACTTGGGGAGATTCTTGACTGAGGACAAACTGTTTTGTTTATTGTGCCAATTGTTTTATACGGTTTACTTTTCTGTATTTATATTCACTGATGAGACCATGATGAAGATCTGCAATTCAAAACCCAGAACAAAAAGATAACATTTTACAGTTATTTTATAGTTAATATTGGAATGACACAAGGAGAAAGCCCTAAACTACTGAAATGCATTTAATACTTTATAAAAAAGGCTTTTTTTTTTTTAAATGATGGCAGCTTAAAGACGCCTCTCATATGGAGAATGAAGTCACATGCATTGGTCAGGTGTGAGTTTTTCACAGACTTCAATAGAGTGTAAAAATCTTGACGGTTCTGTGGGTCCCGTCTATCAAATCTGAGATTTATTTTGTATTTTCTATTGGATTCAAGTCAGGTGATTGGCTGGGCCATTCTACAGCTTGGTTTTCTGTCTCTTAAAGCATTTGAGTTTCCTTGGCTGTGTTTTGGATCATTGTCCTGCTGAAATGTTCAGCCTTGTTTCATCTTCATCATCCTGATAAAGTAGACGTTGGACTGAAGCAGTGAATATTATATTACACTGACAAAAGGCAGAGGCTTGCTGAAGAACTACTGAGAGATTTCAGCTGCTGTCTGGGCTTTCACTGCCTTTCTACACCTCGCTTTATTCATGTGTTCAATACCTTTTCCCAGTGTCATTTCATTTTATTACACATACAATAATATTACCCTTACTGTAAGGTGCGAACAAAGCTTTAGAATCTTGAAAGAATCTCAATTTTTCAGTATTATGATGTAAACTTTTCAAATAGTACATAGTAAGATTTTTATTTAGATAATTCCTGAATGAAAATCAATCAATAAGTCAAAAAAGGATGCATATTTGTAGGATATACAGTATATAAAATTATATTTAAATGTTATAAAGTATATTTAATTTTACAAAGAATTAAATTGTATATTTAAACAAGGAATTATTCAATGTCTCTGTTTATATATAGTTAGGTCCATAAATATTTGGACATCGACACAATTCTAACATTTTTGGCTCTATACACAAACACAATGAATTTGAAATTAAGTTAACAGGACGTGCATTAACTAGAGACTGTCAGCTTTAATTTGAGGGTATTTACATCCAAATCAGGTGAATGGTGTAGGAATTACAACAGTTTGCATATGTGCCTCACACTTGTTAAGGGTCCAAAAGTAATTGGACAGAATAATAATCATAAATCAAACTTTCAATTTTTAATACTTGGTTGCAAATCCTTTGCAGTCAATTACAGCCTGAAGTCTGGAGTGCATATACATCCCCAGACATTGGGTTTCATTTATGTTGGTGCTCTTCAGATCCTGCTTGTTCTTGGGGCATTTTCCCTTCAGTTTTTTCTTCAGCAAGTGAAATGCATGCTCAATCGGATTCAGCTTAGGTGACTGACTTGGCCATTGCATAACATTCCACTTCTTTCCCTTCAAAAACTCTTTGGTTGCTTTTGCAGTATGCTTTGAGTCATGCTCCATCTGCACTGTGAAGTGCTGTCCAATGAGTTCTGAAGCATTTGGCTTAATATGAGCAGAAAATATAGCCTGAAACACTTCAGAATTCATCCTGCTGCTTTTTTCAACAGTCACATCATCAATAAATACAAGAGAACCAGTTCTGTTGGCAACCATACATGCCCACGCCATGTCACTACTACCACCATGCTTCATTGCTTAGGATCTTCTCCATACTCTTCTCTTCCCATCACTCTGATACAAGTTGATCTTGGTCTCATCTATCCATAGGATGTTGTTCCAGCACTGTGAAAGCTTTTTTAGAACTCTAACCTGGCCTTTCTGTTTTTGAGGCTCATCAATGGTTTACATCTTGTGAGCCCTCTGTATTCACTCTGGTATAGTCTTCTCTTGATTGTTGACCTTGACACACATACACCTACTGTACCTCCTGGAGAGTGTTCTTGATCTGTCCAACTGTTGTGAAGGGTGTTTTCCTCACCAGGGAAAGAATTCTGATTGTTCACCACAGTTGTTTCCATGGTCTTCCAGGTCTTTTGGTGTTGCTGAGCTCACTGGTGCGTTCTTTCTTTTTAAGAATGTTCCAAACAGTTGTTTTGGCCATGCCTGATGTAATTGCTATCTCTCTGATGGGTTTGTTCTGTTTTTTCAGCCTAATGATGGCTTGCTTGACTGATAGTGACAGCTTTTTGACAGGCCTTTTGAAGAGTGGACAGTAACAGATTCCAATTGCAAATAGCACACTTGAAATGAACTCTGGACCTTTTGTTTGCTCATTGTAATTGGCATAATGAGGGAATAACACACACCTGTCACGGTCGGTGGGTGGGGAAAAGGAGCGAGGACTCAGGTGCAGAAATAAGGTATTTATTTATAATAAAATAAAACAAAAAGGCAAAATAAACAACCCCGAGGGGGAAAACATTAACAAAACAAATATACAAACAGACTTGGCAGGGCTGGCAAGACAGGAGCAGGAACACTAGGGAGAAGAGACGACGAACTGGCCCAGGACAGCAGACAACAGGAGATTTTAAGCACAAGTAAATTAACAAACAGGTGAACATGATAAACTAATAATGGGTTAACAAGAAGGGTGGGGCTAGACAATAGACTGACGAGCACATGACATAACACACACACACACACACACACACACAAGCACGCGGCGCATGTAAACATACGCCACGTGCCAAACACAACACCAACAGAAGACTGACGCGAGACACGAGCACACAATGAATGAAAACACTCACCGTGTGCTCACACAGACGCAGCGTGCGTGCTTCATCCCAGCGCCGACCGAAACCGAACCCAACTAGACAGAGACGCTGGGACTGAAACACCACGCTGCAAACAGACAAACAGAAACACCCGGACGAGAGCGCACAACCGTAAACAAACCCAAACTCCGCGCGCCCACGTAAAGCGGGAACGCGCAGGGTCCAAGCGCGCCCACGATTGGCGCTCATACAGAGACACGCACAATGACAGAACACAAGCGCTCGATCCGAGAAAACTCGAGCCGAGCGCAACAGGGCATGACAAGACAGAGCTAGTGTCTGGACTCTGCCACCAAAACAAGAGTTAACAAGACCAGAGTGGCAGAACCCTGACACTAGCCCCCCCCCAAAAGGGACGCCACCTGGCGTCCCTAAAGGGAACACTCAACAAGGTACAAGACAGACAAGAAACACCACAAGACAACAAAACAGGCAACATCAACACACACAAGACAGGGAAGTGAACATGCAAGACAACATGAAGGGGGGGAGGGAGGGGAGCCAAGCCAGACCCAACAAGACGAACAAGGGAGGGATGGGAGGGCAAGACCAGGGAGGAACAGTCCAGGGCGGGGCCAGAGGGACAAGAGACCAGGGTGGAGCCGGGGGGTCAGTCCAGGGTGGTATAGGGGCACGCCAGGGAGGAGCAGGAGGGACAACCCAGGGAGGATCAGACAGGGACAGCAAGGCTGGAGGACTGAGGAGTGCCAGCAGGGCTGGAGGCCTGTGGGGAGCCGGCTGGGCTGGAGGCCTGTGGGGGGCCGGCAGGGCTGGAGGCCTGAGGGGAGCCGGCAAGGCTGGAGCCAGCTGAGCTGGAGGCTTGAGGGGAGCCAGCAGGGCTGGGGGCCTGTGGGGAGCCGGCAGGGCTGGAGGCCTAAGAGGAGCCGACTGGGCTGGAGCCAACTGGATAGGAGGCCTGTGGGGAGCCAGCAGGGCTGGAGGCCTGAGGAAAATCAACTGGGCTGGAGGCCTGTGGGGAGCCGGCAGGGCTGGAGGCCTGTGGGGAGCCGGCAGGGCTAGGCGTCTGGGTGGTGCCGGCAGGGTTGGAGGCCTGAGGGGGGACGGCAGGGCTAGGCATCTGGGTGGTGCCGGCAGGCCTGGGGGCCTGAGGGGGGCCGGCAGGGCAAGAAACTGGGCTGGGGGCGGCAGGGCAAGACGTCTGGGTGGTGCCGGCAGGGCAAGACGTCTGGGTGGTGCCGGCAGGGCAAGACGTCTGGGTGGTGCCGGCAGGGCTAGGCATCTGGGGGGTGCCGGCAGGGCTGGAGGCCTGTGGGGAGTCGGCAGGGCTGGAGGCCTGAGGGGAGCCGGCAGGGCTGGAGGCCTGTGGGGAGCCGGCAGGGCTGGAGGCCTGTGGGGAGCCGGCAGGGCTGGAGGCCTGTGGGGAGCCGGCAGGGCTGGAGGCCTGTGGGGAGCCGGCAGGGCTGGAGGCCTGTGGGGAGCCGGCAAGGCTGGAGGCCTGTGGGGAGCCGGCAAGGCTGGAGGCCTGTGGGGAGCCGGCAGGGCTAGGCGTCTGGGTGGTGCCGGCAGGGCTGGAGACCTGGCTGTGGCCGACAGGGCAAGGAGCCGGGCTGGGGCCGGCAGGGCAAGGAGCCGGGCTGGGGCCGGCAAGGCAAGGAGCCGGGCTGGGGCCGGCAGGGCAAGACGTCTGGGTGGTGCCGGCAGGGCTAGGAGCCGGGCTGGCACAGGCACTGAGCCGCGTTCTGGGGCTGGAGCCGTCACTGAGCGGCGCTCTGGGGCTGGAGCCGACACTGGCGGGCGCACTGGGGCTGGAGCCGACACTGGCGGGCGCACTGGGGCTGGAGCCGACACTGGCGGGCGCACTGGGGCTGGAGCCGACACTGGCGGGCGCACTGGGGCTGGAGCCGACACTGGCGGGCGCTCTGGGGCTGGAGCCGACACTGGCGGGCGCTCTGGGGCTGGAGCCGACACTGGCGGGCGCTCTGGGGCTGGAGCCGACACTGGCGGGCGCTCTGGGGCTGGAGCCGACACTGGCGGGCGCTCTGGGGCTGGAGCCGACACTGGCGGGCGCTCTGGGGCTGGAGCCGACACTGGCGGGCGCTCTGGGGCTGGAGCCGACACTGGCGGGCGCTCTGGGGCTGGAGCCGACACTGGAGGGCGCTCTGGGGCTGGAGCCGTTGTGGTGGAGGAGCCCTTTCTCCTCCTACGCTTCCTTAGTTTAGGTGGCGGGAAGCTGGCCACCTCTTCAGGCACTGCTGGGCACTCCTCTATCTCTTGAGGTGCTGCAGTGTCATTCTCGGGCACCTCAGGGAATGATGCTGCAGCCAGGGTGGTAGCTGGATGGGCTGCAGTGGGTTCAGGTGAGGAAGGCCCGTTCTTCCTCCTCCGTCTCCGCTGGTGGGTCATCGGAGGACTGGGGATTTGGCAGTCTGTGAGCGGGAGGGGCGGTGGACCAAGGGGAGGCAGGCCACCGTTCCCCTGGCTGTGGTACAAATAGCTCACAAACTGCCAGAATGACAGTATCCCCAGCATCCCCATCTCCCAGGCCTGAAGGGGGCTGTTGAGTCCAGCATTGAAAGCCTCCTTCAGAGCTGTGGTGGTAAACTCAAGCCCCTCTGCAGCGTAGACAAACTGGTAGGCAAACTCCTTGACTGAAGATTCCCCTTGACGAAGACCAAGGAGTTTGCCCAAACGCTCCTTCCGCTGGCATCCAGAGGGACGAGAACTGGGAGATGGGAAAAGGAAGATACCCATATTTCTGCTGAGTCCTCTGTTGGCCAGTTCGTACTGTCACGGTCGGTGGGTGGGGAAAAGGAGCGAGGACTCAGGTGCAGAAATAAGGTATTTATTTATAATAAAATAAAACAAAAAGGCAAAATAAACAACCCCGAGGGGGAAAACATTAACAAAACAAATATACAAACAGACTTGGCAGGGCTGGCAAGACAGGAGCAGGAACACTAGGGAGAAGAGACGACGAACTGGCCCAGGACAGCAGACAACAGGAGATTTTAAGCACAAGTAAATTAACAAACAGGTGAACATGATAAACTAATAATGGGTTAACAAGAAGGGTGGGGCTAGACAATAGACTGACGAGCACATGACATAACACACACACACACACACACACACACACACACACACACACACACACACACACACACAAGCACGCGGCGCATGTAAACATACGCCACGTGCCAAACACAACACCAACAGAAGACTGACGCGAGACACGAGCACACAATGAATGAAAACACTCACCGTGTGCTCACACAGACGCAGCGTGCGTGCTTCATCCCAGCGCCGACCGAAACCGAACCCAACTAGACAGAGACGCTGGGACTGAAACACCACGCTGCAAACAGACAAACAGAAACACCCGGACGAGAGCGCACAACCGTAAACACACCCAAACTCCGCGCGCCCACGTAAAGCGGGAACGCGCAGGGTCCAAGCGTGCCCACGATTGGCGCTCATACAGAGACACGCACAATGACAGAACACAAGCGCTCGATCCGAGAAAACTCGAGCCGAGCGCAACAGAGCATGACAAGACAGAGCTAGTGTCTGGACTCTGCCACCAAAACAAGAGTTAACAAGACCAGAGTGGCAGAACCCTGACAACACCTAGCCATGCAATAGCTTAGAAGCCTTTTGGACGCTTAACAAGTGGGAGGCACATATGCAAACTGTTGTAATTCCTACACCTTTCACCTGATTTGGATGTAAATACCTTCAAATTAAAGCTGACAGTCTGCCGTTAATGCACATCTTGGTCATTTAATTTCAAATATATTGTGTTTAGCCAAAGATGTTAGAATTGTGTCAATGTCCAAATATTTATGGACCTAACTGTATGTGCAGTATAATCAATATGTTGTAAAATACCCATGTCCTATTTAAATCAATGCAAACAGTAGACTCTGCATAGCTCTAGCATATACAGTAGTTTCTTATTACTATTATTATTATTATTATTATACATTTTTGGCATGAGGATTTTCTTCTCTCTGCTATAATGAATTTAGAGACAAGGTTAAGTTTAAAAAAATAAAGAGATAGATATGCTCTGGGTCTTGCGATTTTCCCTTAAGTGCGCTCACTCTCGACAGTCTCTTTGAAATGCTTTGTAAACACAGTCTGTAAACCATCGGAGAGCAAGTTTCTCCTTCATCATCCAAATGAGCAGAGACTTCTCCACTTAAATCCAGCCTGTACGCATTTACTACTGAGATGCTATCGCAACAAAAGATTAAAAGTCAAGTGGATACCTCTTGTTCTCATCGAGAGCTATGATAACTAATCAGACCAAAACAAGTTATAATCTAAATTAGCAGCACAAATCAGAGCTCAGAATACTGATAGGGGCAGAAAAGGTTCAAAAGTTTGGTAAAAGTTGCCCAATTCTTTTTTAATTATTTCTATCTTCACTGACAGTTTAATAAAACATTTATGCATTCTGGTGGGAGGATAAAATCGATCCTAACTTAATAAATAAAATAAATTCTCACAAAATTTGTCATTTTATACATACAATTCGAACAATTTAAGCATTGATATGCAACGTTAAGGTACTATAATACATTTACAATTAGTCATTTAGCAGACTCACAGTCCAAAGCGACTTACAACTGAGCAGGCATTATATGTATAATTTAGAGCTAAAAAGGGCTTGTTCACTCCAGGTATACATGGGAATTACAACTTTATTATTTTTACATATTATATTTATTATTATTACAATTTTATAAAGTAACTCAGATTTTGCAGGATGCATGAAAAGCACAAAAAACCCATGTTTGAATGAAAACTAGCTGTGATAGCTTTTGTACCCTTTTTTATGAGTATATAGTGCAGTATGTGTTTTACAACAGCTCAGAATAATCATAATCTGCCCTCTGCCAGTAAGCAATGATGTGATGTAATTCTCCTGTATCTCCAAAATGAGAACTTGTTCAGCTCAGGTGATTAATTCAAGCAATTTTGTGGTCCCTTGAGGAAAGATGACAGATTTCAAATCGTGTACTTCCAAGCAACTGCCATGGAGATGAATGGGAATCCTAATGGATAACTTTCTTCGGCTATAGCAGATCTCTTTGAGATGGATAGAAAGAAAAGCAGTGTAAAAAAGAGCGGCGGCAGCCCCCTAGATGTTTCGAACCCATACTTCTTCTCAAGTTACTCATGAAGGGGATCAGAGAGACACCACAACATGCTCATCCCTTTCTCCTGCACATTCCTGGTATGCAGAGCTCATAGAACGGCACTGGGATCCGCTTTCAGCATCAAACAAGACTGCCAACCGGTCTGTCGTCAGCTGGACTTAGCTGCAGGGCCGGAGAAACTTGATCTTCAGCGTATACACTGGGTCGAGGAGTACAAGACTGAAGGAGAAATGAGAGGAGTCCCTCTTTGAAACTGTAAAGAAAGAAGACAAGCTCATTATTGGAAAATTAGCTATTGAAAGCGGAAAGCACCTTTAAATAGTTGACAACTTTTGGGTCACTAGCCTAAATGAGGGTCAATAAAAAGGCAGAATTACACGCATTCAACGTTGATCCTGGTGGTTCATTCTGCTGTCGTGACCCCTGATAAATTAGGGACTAAGCTGAAGGAAAATTAATGAATGAATGAACTTTCATCCTAAGCAGAAATAGCAAACAGTCGTCATTTAGCTGCTTCCATTGAGCCAAGTTCATTTAGGCATTGTGGGACACATCCTAAAGCTGTATTGGGATGCTCGAGTCAGTCCTTATCTGACAGATCAGCTTTGAAAAGGGATAGGGAAGTCAGCTCACCATATGCAAGAGGCTCAGGTTTCATCACAACTTGTTGCCTGGTACTAAATAAACTCTGGCATGCTGTGTGGACACTCTATCCTCGCCCAAAGCACCGCTGACCCCGGTGAGGATCTTAACACCCGGCACCCCTGCTATCCACGAACCTAGGAGGAACAGATTTGCTGCTTTCTTCCCCCTTGAGGGTGGCCTCCACCCACCATTACGCAAACAAAAAAGTCACTGTGCTAACCGACAACCTGACATTGCGGCGCTAATGAGACAACCAGAAGAACCTGCTACCCATCTTCTTGGACAGATAGAGAGAAGGAGACTCTCAAGATGGATTGGTTACCAGAGTTGTTGGTCCTGGCAACTTGTTGAGCGCATGTTTGAAGCCAGCAAAGGCGCTTGGTTCAATTCAAGCTACAGTTTTTAAAAGAGCATGCAATTAATCAGTTATAAATGGAAAAATTATGTAAAAGCAACTTGATTTAATTCCAAACCCCAATGGAATAAAATCTGCAAACCAAATACATAAGCAGATTAAGGTAAATTCTGCAGATTAACAAATGTTATCTGTTATCATACTGTTTAGCTGCAAATGAACGGCAAAACACAAGGGAATTTTTTTGTCTGCGATGATACGGTTATGACATGGATAACAACACTAAAAACAATATAATTAAAACAGTCCATTATTAGAACAGTAACATTAAATGAATGAAGCTGAAATTAAAAAAAGAAATGTAAGGTTGTTTATATTTTATTTAAATCAAAAACAGCTAAATGGAATAAATATTTAAAGGGCCATGAAACCTCTCTGTCTCAGCAGGGTGTTTTCACACCTCTAGTTTGGAAAAAGTCAGGAAAGTGGGCGTGTCCAGCTCTGTTTAGGTGGGAGTGTCGGGGGAGGGAAAGAGGGAAGGATTTGCAAATATGGGAGTTTCCGTTTGGGCACGCAGACACAGGGGAGAAAGACAGTGACTGTGTTTACATGGACATCAGTAATCGAATTATTTGCCAAATTATTAATTTGTCGACTTTAACTGCAGTTTGGCACTTTCACTTTTTATTCAGGAACATTTCCTGCATGTCGCCCGTGACAAACGAGATATTGAAAGTGAGGATCTGCTGGAGAGTGGAATTTTAATGGTATGTTTGATACCGCACGGCGAATGGGAGAAAAAAAATCCTCCGCATTTCTCGGTTACTTAGATGCAGTCGGTAGGTAGCGTCAGAAAGCCGTGTGTGTATAGACTATCCTGTCACAAAATGCAGCGAAAATCCTACACAACAGTAAAAATTTGATTGTGGTGTTTACATGTTTACACTTGGAGAGCAGCATTTACAGCGGATCTTTCAGTCTATAATATTGTACTATAATATTGCAGTGATATTAACATACTGTAAACTTAGTAACTAAATCATTTTGGTTATGGTATGTCTTTAAAAACTGAAAGAGCACTGCTGACGATACGAAGTAACTTTGCCATCTGAATGAACAAACAAAGGGCACTGCTCTCATACACACTTACCAAAGCTGTAGCGACAGGACAATCAAACTGGACAATTAAACTGGAGCTGTGTCTTTTTTTAAAAGGAGACGAGCGGCAAATTCGGATTTCATCATTTCCAGATGCGAAAAGCTCTTGGGTAAAAAAATGTTCCTTACAAACGCATTTCTGTTGCGTGTACTGTAATCCACACGTGAGTCCAGCTGCATTCTCATAGCGGGGAAATGAAAACAAAACCTTTGTTGCAGCACATTAATAAACGCAGCACACTAATAAATGCAACACTGATGACCCATGTCTCCAAATTCTTGTTCTTTGACTTGTTTTAGCAACACAACGTGGCGTCTCTCTGTCGTCTGAACACTGTAACAGGTAAAACAGTCTTCGAATGCATATTAATGAAGTTGCACCGCATACACAACAGAGCGCGCTGATTGGTTTGAACAAAGTCTTTCTCATGAATTAATGCCGCACACTCAGAGACGTCACAATGTACTCGCAGGTACAGACAGCCACTCCCCAGGCTGGATTTAAACGCAAGTATCTCATGGCCGTGACGCAGCTTCAAAATTTAGTTTCAAACTAGATGAACAAATTTGTTAAAAATAACGCAAAAACAACCAACTTTCAGTTTTTAGTGCAATATATGTGTCCTAATAGTGTTTATAGCCGCGTGGGACACATATATTACTATCAACAGCTCAGAAAATCTGTGTTTCTTGACCCTTTAAGCTTGTATTGCCGAAATAAAACTAAAACATAATATTGCACATTAATCTTATTTTTTGCATGATGAAAAAACTCACTTTCTCAACATCTTATTTTTCTTTCAGCAAACATGCCTTCTAAGGGGCCGATCACACCGAACACGCTTTTCCGTTCTAAAAAACGCGAGGCGCACCACACTGCCTTTTCTGTTGACTAGAAAAAAAAAGTGCCGTGTGCCTTTTATATCGCTAGGCAATGACTGAATCAGCTGGGTATTGTGCGAGAGTGTTGCGGTTGATATTTGTATCATTTTTGTATTTAATAATATTGTGAAATTCAAGATTTGTGAGTCATACAGCACCGGAATAAATCAAAATAGCAACCACTAGTCTCTCCTCCTTTAAAAGTCTCTGTAGTCGTCTTGACAACACAAATGCTGCTGTCACCTCAACGAAAACCCCGCCTCTGCTTTTACTTGATTGGAGAATGAAAAGACGTGACTGACGTAACGTGCTTTTTCCGCTTAGAGTTGACTTCTTTCAACTAAAATAATTCAAAGCCTTCTTTTTTACATTTTTAATTGAAATTAATGTTTTTATTAATCTCTTAGACTGGTTAAAACAAGAAAAGTGATAGATTCTTGGATTATTATAATAATTATTTGGGAAATATCACTGATACACAAGTCCTTCTTTCCTCTTGCTGTATTTGTGTTATGTATCTCTGTTTTATTAACAATTTTCTCTCTCTTTTTTTCTCTTTTTGTTTTATGTTTATAATAGTATTTAACCTGATCTGTTAAGTTATTATCATTGTTACTATTGTCTTTTTTGTGTAAGACGGCAAAAACGCGAGGCGCAGCAAGCGGTTGAAATGCAAGGCGCGCAGTAAAGCATTCAAAAAAGGCTCCTCTCAACGCAAAAAGAGCGTTCGGTGTGATCGGCCCCTTAGGGTTGGTGTGATTTCACCAAGAAGGATCATCCAATCAGATTGGAGGGATAGGTTTACAGTTTATGTTAAATTTGGGCTTACAGTTAGGGTTATGCACTTCTACGTCATTGTTATCCAACTATTAATCCCCTCTGATTTTAGAAATAATTAAGAGTTAGGGTTAGGTTTAGGGTCAGGGATTAGATTTGAGTTACATTTCTGAACAGGAATGATGTTCCAGGATCGACATAGATGTTAATACAGGATTGCATCCTACTTGGCATAAGAATCACACCCACCTAGGAGCATACAATAGAAATAGAAACATACAATAGAAATAATCCATAATTTATCAGCAGTAATACTGTATATCGGGCTGACAATTTTTGAAATTCTAAAAATATTAAAAAACAAGCATTTTTAGCCAAACCAATAAGACTATGAAAAATTGTATGTACGTGAATATAATATTAAGAAATATAACATGATGACCTCGAAAAAAGGATGCTTTCAGCAAAAGCAGTTAGTATGTGTGAGATTGAGTTTAATACTCAGACTAGGGCTGGGCGTTTTTTTTTATTTTTTCGATTAATTCGAATTTACGTTTTAAGACGATTTTATTTTTTACAAAATCCATGAATCGCGGTTTTTTAATAAAAATATTAAAGCCGCTTTTCCACTATCGTGCCAAACCGTTCTAAACTGTTAGACAACCGTGCTGATTCTATGTGTTGACGTCGCGGCTCTGTTGATGTGCTGCCACAGCTGGTAGCGGAAGCGCGCCAGGGCGGACCGGCCGTTGGGAACACCGGGACATTTTCCCGCTAGAACAACAACAGCCCCGCAGTCAGCCAGCCAGCTTCGCGAATGTTTCCATGCGCGTCGTGCTGTTGTTCGCGTCCCGCAGCCGTCTGTGTCTTTTATATCCTGATATGCTGTGTTGTTTCATTCGTTTTTTTATATTTAACTTGATGCATTCGTTATTTAATATTTAAATACAAAATCGTTTAAATGGTTATATTTTACCATCAAAATGTAGTATATTTTATATCATTACCAACTTTTGATATAAAACCGCTGTTATTTTATTGATTGTTATGAAATAATTTAAGTGCTATATTTTTTATTAGTGAAAGTGCCCGCTCACTTTGACAAGGCCTGTCTAAATATACATTTCTGCCATGCCACTAATACAGATAAACTATTGTTGCATTATCATTGTTTATTTTTCTGTTATGTACAGAGATTTGAATATTTATTTCCCCTCCAATCCTTTTTAATCTTCAAGTTACATTTTGGTCATTTTCTCTCCAAATAAAATTTGCCCAAAGCTGCACAACATATGACCTGCTGTGACTTCTATTGTAGCTATGTTTAGCATCCCTATATGAGAGAGTGCCATAGCAGCGTTTAGCGTTTAGTCACACTATTGCTTTTCTTTTACAAGTGAGCATGAAAAAAACTAGTTTCAGCATTTATTTAAATTTAAATGAACAAGGTAAGCTGGTAAGGTAGTTACACAGTAAAAAAAAATAAATAAAAAAATAAATAAAAAAATCGAAATCGAAATCGTGAATCGGTCAAACTTTATGAAAAAAAAAAAAAAAAAAAACGAGATTTTTTTTAATTTTTTTTCATATCGCCCAGCCCTAACTCAGACATTTTAATTAATTAAATATGAACGAATGAATGAATAAATACAATACAATACAATACAATACAATACAATACAATATAATATAATATAAAGCAATATTTGATTTTGGCCAATATGTGTGATGATTGCGAATGCATCAAGTGTCGTACAACAGCTTTCCTCACTTTCATCAGAGATATGTTCATTCAAACATGAAAACCCACATCAATTATTTAAAGTTTACAGAAGCCAAGAAGACCCACAAGAATCAATTTTTTCTTCTTTGTAACAGCATACACCTTCAATGTGTAGTGAGTTAGAGAAAGTAAGTCCTGCAGCATGCTATGAATTTAACATCAGAAAGCTGTGGAGCAATCGATTGCACATAGCACAGAGAAGATGAGACTAATGCAGGGTTCAGATTGAAGCCTGCCAACTGAGGCAGAAGGAGAGGAGAAGATGATGGAAAAATCGATGGCCCCCACCTGGCCCTTCACCCAGGTGACCGACTTCCCCCAATAATGAACCAACCAAGCAAATGGATAAATGAGGGGATGCTCTAGTAGATTGGAAAGAAAGACCAGAACCTTTTTTATTTTTAGCCAGTTGCTATTTTGATTCAATAAATATTACAGATGTGTTAAAGTATTTAGCTTTAAACAACAATAATGTTGAAAAGTTAAAATGAAAATTATATATATAGAATATCATAAACAAATATAATGGGTTCTTTTGAATAGCCACCAAGAAATACAATTAGAATTGTAGTAAAACCTTTCAGAAGGAAAATGGGTATTTTTGTTTGCTATTACGACAAAAATAAGTGCACATAAAATATCATCTTTGAGAGCCTCTAAAAAATTATTTCCAAGAAATACATTATTTTTCTCCACTTTTTTCAAAAGCAAAATACTCTGCTTTTAAAAGAGTAATTCTTTGTTAATTTATTAGAGGGCACAATGGCTGAAATGTGTAGACACGCAGTTAATTAAATCAGCGACATACACAGACTTTATTTTCTCTATTTTCTGCATCCAAACAAATGTTTCCCCCCCAGCGCACTCTTCTTTCTCTCCCTCTCCCAGGTCTGTGACCCGTCATTCAGATGGAGAGCTCTTGGCTCCTGTGCTCATTTAGATTTTAACAGCCCTAAGTTCCCCTGACAGCTGCTGCAATTGAAATGATACAGAAATAACAACAGCTGGGTGTTGCACACAAACTCTTGAGACAACCTCACTATGGCCCATTCAACCAAGTATCCATTTGCTTTAGGGTTTCATTAGTGGGGGGGCTACATACTTTTGTAAAAACTCTTGTTTTGGCAGGTTTGCCGACAAGAGAAGACAGAGAAAAGAAAAAAAAAATCACTTATTGGTTTCAAAGCTGTTTCTTTGCTGCTTATATGCAGAGTTGGTTAGATAAAAAATATATATATTTTACTGCCAGGTGGAATAAATTTGTTAGTGACAAATTGCCCTTCATCCATCTATCCAACTTATCATCTGATCCATCCATAATCTGATCCATCCATAATCTTTCTATCCAACTATCCATCATATCATCCATCCATCGAACATCCACATGTTCAATCTACTCATCCTTTTGCCTAATCCATCCATTCAACTATCCAGCATATCATCCATCCATCCATTGAACATTCATGTTAAATCTACCCATTCTTTTGTCTAATCCATCCATCCATGCATCCAACTATTTAGCATATCATCCATCCATCAATCGAACGTCCACATGTTCAATCTACTCATCCTTTCGTCTAATCCATCCATCCAATCCATCCACATTCAATTAACCATCCTTTTCTCTAATCCCTCCATCCAACTATACATTATATCATCCATCCATCCATCTATCCATCCATCGAACATCCACATTAAATCTACCCATTCTTTTGTCTAACCCATCCATCCAACTATCCAGCATATCATCCATCCATCAAACATCCACATTAAATCTACCCATCCTTTTGTCTAACCCATCCATCCAACTATCCAGCATATCATCCATCCATCCATCCATCGAACTTCCACGTTAAATCTACCCATCCTTTTGTCTAATCCATCCATCCAACTATCCATCATATCATCCATCCATCCATCCATTCAACAATCCATCCATCCAGCCATTCATTGAACATCCACATATTCAATTTACCCATCCTTTTGTCTAATCCATCCATTCAGCATATCAACCATTCATCCATCCATCCATCCATCCATCCAATTTTCTCATCTAATCCATCCAATTAATCCACATTCAATCTACCCATCCCCTAATCCCTCCAACTATCCATCATATTATCCATCCATCTATCAAACATCCACGTTAAACCTACCCATCTTTGAGTCTAATCCATCCAACTATTCATCATCATACATCTATCCATTCATCCATCCATCCATCCATCCATCCAATTTGTCCATTTATCCACCCATCCATCCAATCAATACATCAATTCATATATTTAATCAATCCATTTAACACTCCATCCATCCAATACATTAAATCAATCCAATCAATCAATCAATCAATCAAATTCAAAAAGATTAAGTAATTAAATAATACAATAACTCATTTGAATTGTACGTCTTTATATTTAAATAAAACTGTAATTCATCATCCTGTTTGTTGCTGCTAATTAAATTCAATAATTGATTTAGAATTAAAAATGCATAATTTATCTTAATAAATGTCAACCCAATTATACACACAAAAATTAAGGTCCATTAGCATAAAAACAAAATAGCGGATCTCTGTATTTTCCCTGCTTGTATGAACTGACTGTTTCTTGGGACAGGAACACTTGGGTGTTTGAAACATCACCATCCACTAGTTTAACATCACAATAGCGACTACCTAAAGAGGATGTTTACATCCATTTGTCACTCAACACTGCAACAACAAGCTTATTCAGTGGTTGCTAATCAAGGGAAATCATTCCCACTCTAAAAGGTTAATGATGTTATTTACTATCATAGGTTCCTCAGATAATTCTGACCCAGGAGTATACAGTAGATGTTTGGAGGATGCTATAGTTAACAATAATGCTGCCATACAGTTTGAAACATATAGTAATTAAACTGATGTTTTAGACCACATTATCATGTAAAAAACACATTATTTCTCATACATGCTCTTCACATCAACCAGAGCACATGGAGGGAACATTCTCACACACTTGAATGGAGTCATCTCTTGATTAGCAACCAATGAATTGAGATGATTGTTCTGTCTCTGCTTCATTTATTCACTAAAATCCATCTCTGTCTAGCATATCCATGACAGATTCTTTCAGTAGATGCTGCAACCCATGTGCCTCCCTTGTTCCCAATTCATCCATCCATTCATTCATTGACAATACTTTTTCTGGTTGGCAACAAGTCATTTCTCTTCATTTCCCTACTGAACAGAACATCACTCCAAGGCTACTGACTGACAAATGAGAACAAAACCTGGAACTGTTCCACCTGCTGTCTGCTCCAGGCCCCTGTGAGCCCTCAAACTCCATGGTGGCATTTCGGGGTGGACCTAAGACAGACTCCTGAGGGGTGCCTTTTGATTCACAGAAATGCCTCTTTTTGTTTCTGGAGAGAAAAGAGCAGGAAAACCTCTGCAATTTCTCACCGAGTCTGAGGAAGAGGAAGAGAAAGAGGAGGGAAGATCGGCTCGGTTGGTGTTAAGCCTCTCTTTTTGTTTGTCTTGGGCTGGGTGTTGTTTTGAGGAGGTGATTTTAACCCTCCAAACACTCCCTCCTCCTCAAGGACTCCCTGGAAACCAAAGACCTTCTGTCCTGTATCATCTCCATTCATTTAGCATCCAGTCAAGTGGTTGAATTATTTATAAAGGCGCCAATGCCTTTTAATGGCTGCTTGGAAGTAGTTTGTTGACACTTCATGGCTAAGGGAGGGAAAAACAGACAATAACTCACTGTTCTGTCATTAGCGGATAAAGAAGGTGAGGGTTGAGAATATATACAACGTCACACTTAAAGAGATAGTTCACCCAAAAACATAAATTCAGTTTTTATTTATTTACCTTGGTGTTCTTTGATTGCCATTCTTTACCATTTCTAACAAAATGTCCCGCTCATGTTTGTCCATTTCATGACAGAGAATACCAGCATTTCACATTTCTGTTTATATTGATTTCTCAAAACTTAATCTGCCACACATATATGTCATGTCAACCTAACACAAACAGTCAAGGTCAGGATTTTCAGTAATAACACATTACATTTTAGTATGTCCTCCACTGAATCTGATGGTAAACCTCCAGAAAACGAGAAATAAACAACATATTCTTTGAAATTTGTATCTTAAAAAAAAAGAAAAGAAGAGCTTGGTCTCTAAATACTATATGAATGCAAACAGCATTTTTTTTTTTTTTAACTTTTTTTATTATGGTACTAAAAAGAAAGAACACATATGTGATTCAAACAACATCAGAGTGAATAAATGATCATTTTGTGGGTAACGTAGGAATGCAAAAACTGTTATTATTTCTCATGCAATCCATTTGATTATAAATGTGGGGGGGCGGGGGGGATGGAAAAGAAAGGTGATTTAAGTGACTTTGAACGTGGCATGGTTGTTGGTCCCAGACAGGTTGGTCTGAGTATTTCAGAAACTGCTGATCTACTGGGATTTTCACGCCCAAACATCTCTAGGGTTTACAGAAAATGGTCTGAAAAAGAGAAAATATCCAGTGAGCGGCAGTTCTGTGGGCACAAATGCCTTGTTGATGCCAGAGGTCAGAGGAGAATGGCAACACCGGTTAGAGCTAGAGAAAGACAACAGTAACTCAAATAAACACTCATTGCAACCAAGGTATGCAGAAGAGTATCTCTGAACGCACAACACATCGATTCTTGAGGCGGATGGGCTACAGCAGCAGAAGACCACACTGGGGTGCCACTCCTGTCAGCTAAGAACAGGAAACTGAGGCTACAATTCCCACAGGCTCACTAAAATTGGACAATAGAAGATTGGAAAAACGTTGCCTGGTCTGATGAGTCTTGATTTCTGCTGTGACATTCAGATAGTAGGGTCAGAATTTGGCATCAACAACATGAAAGCATGGATCCATCCTGCCTTGTATCAACGGTTCAGGCTGGTGGTGGTGGTGTAATGGTGTGGGGGATATTTTCTTGACACACTTTGGACCCATTAGTACCAATTGAGCATCGTGTCAACGCCACAGCCTACTTGAGTATTGTTGCTGACAATGTTCATCCCTTTATGACCACAGTGTACCCATCTTCTGATGTCTACTTCCACTAGGATAAAGCGCCATGTCATAAAGCGTGAATCATCTCTGGTTTCTTGAACATGACAATGAGTTCACTAAGCTCAAACGGCCTCCACAGTCACCATAACTTAATCCAATAGAGCACCTTTGGGATGTGGTGTAACAAGAGATTTGCATTATGGATGTGCAGCTGACAAATCTGCAGCAACTGTGTGATGCTATCATGTCAATATGGACCAAAATCTGAGAGGAATATTTTCAGTACCTTGTTGAATCTATGCCACAAAGGATTAAGGCAGTTCTGAAGGCAAAAGGGGTCAGAATCAGAATCAGTTTTATTGCCAAGTGTGCTTCACACACACAAGGAATTTGTTTTGGCAACAGAAGCTTCCAGTGTACATAAAGCGACAAGTGACAACACAAAATTAAATATCCAACCCGGTACTAATAAGGTGTACCTAATAAAGTGATATACATGTGTGTGTGTGTGTGTGTGTGTGTGTGTGTGTGTGTGTGTGTGTGTGTGTGTGTGTGTGTGTGTGTGTGTGTGTGTGTGTGTGTGTGTGTGTGTGTTGCACTGACATAATACAGATCAGACAATTTTTTTTCATGTTATGGATAAACAAAACAAATTGCCTATATTAAAACTGTTTCTCTTCTAAAAACATCATTTATTCAAATGAATAAAATCAGTTGTTTTAAAAACAGGCAAATAAAAAAGGTAAATTTAGCCATCTGCATATTGTAACATACAGTATGAAAAATAGATAAACATCTTTTCTTTTCTTTTTTTTAGATACACATTTGGTCTTTTAAACATGAACCAAGTGAGCAAATAAAAAATACTTACAATTAAATATTTACAAATAAAAATACCATATTGCTCAAAATGTATAACTGAAATATAATTATAATGTTTAAACATCAAGTTCTTAATTAACTTACAAGTAACAAAGACATGCTAAAGTCCTCCCTTGGATACGTACAGTATTCCCAGTTGGGAATCAGCTATGGATTTGCTGAAATGAACACCTTTGTAACCTGCAGGCCAACAATGACTAAAACCAGCCTCACAGCTGCCCTCTACCATGTTGAGCAAACAATGCACAAACACAAGACTTCCTGAAGCTCCAGGGTTTTTAACAGGAGAACAAAGTATCCAACACACAGAAGAGCCACCACAGCTGGAGATCCAGCAAACACATCAGGGAAGAAAAAGGCCAAAAAGAGAGAAACTACTTGAATGACGCCCCATGGGGAACACATTCTTGTTTCTACCTCACAATTTTCTTTAACATGACAGAGCAGAGGTGATGCTGGATACTTTGGGAAGGTCATAATATTTTGCAACACCGATAGGCAGATTCGCAAGGGAATGGGAAGAGAAGGAAAAGAGAAGCCAGATGTTTTCTCTGTCACAATCACTTTAGCATTCTTCTTCGAATATAAGAGAATCAATTCCAGCCTTGTTTTGGATTAGATTATCTTGTGTTTTGTGCAGATGTGTTGTACATAATTTGCAAATGCATGTCTATCACATGCTTTGGCCAAAATCTCTTGATTTTGTTTGCAGAATATGGACTGAGTTTAGACAATCATCCCCTCAATATACCAAAATTTGGCTCGCAAACAATGCTTTTAGGACTTGCAGATACAACAGCTAGACAAAAAATACATATATTTACATTATATAAATCAGTGAATTTGTTATTCTTTGTAAAGTAGGGGATATTTAAAAAGTTCAAAAGTCTTGAAGTTTTTATGCTTTTATAAGAAAATTATTCAGTTCAGGTTGAAATTATTTGCAAAACAGAATTTTAAACATCAGTTTTTAGCTTCAAAATATTTTTACATTTGGTATCATACTGTATAATGTTTAAGAAATCATTCTAATATGCTGATTTCTTGTTTGGCTGTGTTGAAATTTCTTTCAGATTTACTAAATCTAAATTTGGAATGATAGTGTATGTATCAGAACGGTGACTTTAGACACTTCCAATCATTATTACATCCAGACACCTTAAACACTCCAAGATTAGGTCTTAAAGCATACTCTAATGTGAGATGTTTTCATGTTCGTGACTTAGTAAATCTAAAGAAGCTGTGGAATCTGTGAGCACACTGGTAGCCACAAGCCAAAGGAACATGATCTGGACTGAATCACGGAGAGTTTGACGGACAACAGACACTTTTTTTCAATACAATGGGCATTGTGCACCTCTCGATGGCTGCAAGCTGTTACGACTGACTTTTGTGAACCCCCTCGGTGTGTATTTGTGGGCTAGCCAGCATTTACCTCACACAGCAACATGCATCACTCCTGGCATGGCCTTCAGAGAATCACTGCAACCCACAGAACCATCTGGATTCTTCTACAAAAAACATTAGAGGATAAAGAAGGTAGAGCTTGTGTCTGGGTCAGACTTTTACTACCTTTATTTCCTTCATATTCCACCTCTGTGACAACCTGACATGATACAAATGATTCGATATATGATTTCTTCCAGATCCGATACATCATTCTTATAGAGGACCGAGCACAATGGCAAAACTGATTCTGCATACACAAAAAAAGAAACAAAATGATGATATTTTAAATATAAAATCTTTAAAACTGAAACAAATCTATGAAAAGCTTCCAAATACTAAAAGTAAAAGATTATTCATTAAAACCAAACAAACAAACTAACTAATGCAGCAGCTAAAAACCTCTGAAAAAAAAAAAGTTGTGTCTCAGTCTACTTTGGTGCACTTTGACTGAATTGTTAAAGCAAAACAGAACACGCCACAAAATAATCCAATAATTCCAATAATACTTGGTTGATGCTTTTATATTTTAAGGGATTACAGATTCTCATGTGATGTGAGGTGTTTTATGATTGGTTGAATCAGCTTGTAACATCAGGCCACATAAATGGCACATTGTAAATATCTAACATGCTCAGATATTTAAAGTTTTAATTCAGTATTTAAACCCTGATGAATGAAAAATCTCTGAAACTGAAGACTTTCATGTAAACCGAAACGATACCCAATCAGAAAATCAAAGATGTGTGCAGAGACATTCACTAAAACTGCTTAATAATTGGAATGGAAGAAAAGAAGGGGCCTCGAGTTCACTATGTTTTCACTGACGATGTCAAATAGAATATAATACAATCTACTCTGTACATCAAACTGACACCGGAGCATATACATGAACTCCTGCTTCAGCCTGTAGTGGTGTCAAGAGTAAGCCTATTTGAAACCTGTTAATGATCATTTGATAATTATGGGCAATTTTTACTTATTTTTATACCAAATTTTACACATGTCCAAGTGTTTCCCTTTATATGCTCTCTCGTGCAAGCAGACAGACATCTTGTGAACCCTACAGCCCTACACCCGTTTATGAACAAAAGTTAATTCTAAACATTTTTATAACCATTTTTCACAAAATCAAATGAATTGAATTTATTTTTATTTTAACTTAATATTGACTTTCTTAACATGTATGTTGTATACATGAACAGCATGTGTATAAGACCGAGATTGTATTCTATTTTATTTTTTACACTACAAGATTACATGTACTTTAAATATTTTAAAGGGAACTACTGTTAAAATGGAGAACTGATTAGCCCAGTACATATTATTAATTAGAAAAATAACGTAAAATAACGGACGTTAAATTACAGAAATGTACCGTAAAATAACGGACGTTAAATTACAGAAAATTCCTTAAATTTTAATTTCTGTAATTTAACATGTTATTTTTACAGTAAATTTCGGTAATTTAATGTCGTTTTAGGGCACCCCATCTGCTAAAAAAAAAGTTAAATAACTGATTTTTTTAAAGTGATGTAAACACATTGTTTATAAACTTAATAATAATAATATACATACATACATATATATATATATATATATATACACACACACACACACACACACACACACACACACACACACACACACATATATATATATATATATATATATATATATATATACACATACATATATATATAGTTTATATTGTTGTAAACAAACTGAATTTTTTTGTTGTTGCAGTGGTCTAATTTATCTTTTGGACAATTTTTTCTATTTGAATTTTGTTGCAGTCATTCTCATTTTTTGGTGAATAAATGATTAAAACACGGTTTATTTATGGCAGATTATTTGAATAATAGCACTGTTCAAAATGTATAATTTTATGAATTTTATGTAACTTTCGACAATATTTATGTACAATTCCATATTAAATATAAACAACAGCAAAAAAAACTTTTTTGAATTATGAGAAATTTCTGTAAATTAACATCCGTTATTTTAGGGTTTTTTCAGCAGCCAGAAAAAAAAATCGTAAAATAACGGACGTTTAATTACAGAAATTTTCTGTAATTTTTTGAATTACAGTAAATTTCTGTAATTTAAGTCCATTTTTGTTTATGGTAAATTTCCATAATTTAACGCCCATTATTTAACTTTTTTTTTCTGGCACCTTAGCTGCCAAAATTGCAGATGTTTTTTAACAGTAACTACTAAGTAGTTAATTGAATAATTTTGTCATCTGATACTTTTTTACTCTTACTTGAGTAGCTTTTAAGATTTTTACTTGAGTAAAAATTTCCTCAAGTACTTGTACTTTTACTCGAGTATACATTTTGGAAACTCTACCCACCTCTGGAAATGGTTTGCATAAAATTTGACAAAAAAAATAAAAAGGTTTATTAAGAGAAGCACCATACAAAGAATGAATGTATGCCTACCAGTGAAACCTTTCAGAGTATTCTCTCACTTTTCTACATGGCCACAAAGTAAAACTTGCAGGTTTATTTATATTTGATCAGTGTAACTGTAGGAGCAATGCACTCTGTCATTTCAATAAGTAAAAGATGGCAAATAATTTCTATTTTAATTCCAGACAAATCTTCAGTCATGGGAAAATATTCAGCCCAGCCTGAATTCCTAGAAAGCAGAGTCAATATATTCTGCACAGTGCTGTCAGTTTAATTTAGCTTCATGAATATGTTTTTTTGCTAAATTATTTATGAATGTTTCTGATACTAGTGTAAAGATGCTATTTTTTTTTAAACATCAACCCTCTGAGCTAATATTATTCGAGTTGCATATGAATACGCAGTGTGCTGTGGCTGTGTGTAAGGTCAGGATTGAGAGTGACAGAAAGACTATCACCTCTAGACTGGGGGTGGTGATGGAGACGTGGCTAATATTTGAACAGTTTGATTAAGATTCTGCTCCATTTCATTCTGATATCTCTCCCCCTACCAGACTCACTACAGCAGGTAATTGACTCTTTAATAGGAAAGAAAATCAGCCAGGAAAGGTGAGTGCATTTAAGGGTGGATATACCAAATAGGAAAGAGACCACCAGTCATTCATTAAAAAAGATCCTTCTCCTCTGCATTGGTGTGCACTGCTCTGCATATAAAACACAGAATGAAATATATTTAAGTTATTCTCATGGACATTTTTTTTTACTAAAATGTCTGATCTTGCCAAACAAAACAGCCCTTTCAGACTTCTGACTCAAGACTTTCAGACTTCTGGCTTGCAGATTCTAGGTAAAGTAAACACCATAGGGCAGTTTGACACCAACAACTTTCATTCCTTTTTACACTAATGATATTTACAGCACCAAATTATCAACAAAATAAAGGATTATTTTCATGCAGTTCTTTGCACAACCCTCAACAAATACCACAAAACTACTTAAAAAAAATGATTTGTAACTGAATATATTTATTTTTACATTCACACATTTATCTCAACTTTCCTGCCATCAGTTTGCTTGGTGGCTTGTTTTGTACGATAATGTAATTAATTAAAAAAAAAAAAAACAAACACCTTATGCTCATTTTTTTTGTTTTGACGTGCTGCGTCAAAACCTTCTCCACCAATTAGATTGGCACTTTTGTTCACGTGCACGAAGCTGCTGAAGTTAAGTAAACAGCACTTGGAAGCACTCAAAAGCAAAACTGTCAATGCGAGCACACATTGAAGAAGATGCCCAGAGGCGATATGAATGTGGAGCTGCTTATTGCACTGGTGAACAATAATCATTTCTTCATCACTAGAGCTGGAGCTGCTACTTGAACCATCCATAGGAACAACCATGTCAACTTTGTCTTCTTCTTCTGTGTTACAAGCGGGTGTCAGAAGCTTAATGTTGTGTAGCGCCATCTAACGTCAAGGAGTGATTTTGCATACTCTTCTGCTCGACGCCTGTGAAAATCGCTTTGGTTTGAATCCGGAAAAACGTCTTGAAAAACGCTGACGATAAACGCAAACGAAAAGTGTCCCGGTGTGTACGAGCCTTAAGGCACGCATTTCCAATTTAAGCCATTTCTTAACCACGTTTCTGGAGGACCACCAACACTGCATGTTTGGATGTCTCTCTTGTCTGTTACACCCATTTAAGGTTTTTCAGTCTCTGCTAATGAGCTGATGATCTGAATCAGGTGTGTTTGGTTAAGCAGACATGTGCTGGGTCCCAATTCACATACTTATACTACGCTCTAAAAGTATGTACTTACGTTAGTGAAGGAAAAGGATATACTTTTGAATGTGTAAGAGAAGACCAGTTGTGGATTTAGGCATGGGCAATATGTGCAATCGGCCGGGGTGGCATGGGCAGACGGTGCAAAAAAAAAAAAAAAAAACGTAGGCCTAAAAGCATTGAGATACGATTTACTTTATGGAAGTGTATTAATTTAGAGTGGCAATCCCAGAATAAAGACGTTAGGGGCCATTCACATTTGACATCTTTTGCATGCGCAAGTTTGTTATTCTCTTTGTGCAACCGAAACAAAAAGCAAACTGGTGAAAGCAAACTGACGCGTGCGCGCAGAAAACCATTCCCGCGCACCTCACGCACTCCTGTGTGAATCCCAGTTGTTTGTCGCCTCACAGCAAGAAGGTTGCTGGTTCAAGCCTCGGCTGTGTCAGTTGGCATTACTGTGTAGAGTTTGCATGTTTTCCGTGTTGGCATGGGTTTCCTCTGGGTGCTCCGGTTTCCCCCACAAGTCCAAAGACATGCAGTATAGGTGAATTGAATAAACAAAATTGGCCGTGGTGTATGTGTGTGAATGAGAGTGTATGGGTGTTTCCCAGTGATGGGTTGCAGCTGGAAGTGCATCCACTGCGTAAAACATATGCTGGATAAGTTGGCAGTTCATTCCGCTGTGGTGACCCCTGATTAATGGAGGGACTAAACCGAAAAGAAAATGAATGAATGAATAAATATAAATAAATTGTTATATTAAATGAAAAATAAATATATCATTTTAAAGGAGGGGGGGGGGAAGGATGGGGGGTATGGGGTGGTTTGCCCAGGGTGCCATTTAAACTAGAACCACCACTGCAGAAGAGTATGCAACCTTCGGGACATGCTACTTCTTCGAGCACAGACAATCATCCACATTTCTTTCTTATTTAATTTCCTACCTATTGGAATAGCAGCAGCAGGATAATCTGCCATTCATGACTCTTTCATGCAGAGAAATCTCCTCCGGTCTTTGGATAATTATGCATTCCGACATTAATGTCCAAACATATCTTGATAAAGGTTAACTTGATAGTTGGGCTCGCGCGTCCACCATGTTTGTAGTTTATTTAAAGCTGGTGGTCCTCCAGGAACATGGTTGAGAAACACTGCTTTATGTCATCCCACTATATTAATGGTCAAAACTAAATGTCAACAAAGGTCAAAAGTTGAAGAAAGTGATCAGAAATGTTTACCTAATTTACTTTAGGTCAGCCTGTTTATCCATGACATAATTGGCAGTAATTAATTGCTCTGTCTCCTGCAACCCACAAACTAATACAGTATCTAAAGATGGCAAACAATGCATTGCTTTAATGAAGACCTCAGTCAGACGATTCCCTCAGCATCAGACCTCATTTCAGCGAACAGTCTTCATAGAGCGTGTGCTTCACACAGCAGGAAAACCAGCAATGACTTTTCTGTTTCTGCCTCAGGCTACAAATTGCACAGACATAACAAGAGTCCCATCGTGACAGCCTTTCACACAAAGACATCTGTATTCCACATGCACTTTCAACATGGCCTTTTTTATTCTTTCTTTCTTTTTTGGGAGGTAATAATGACCAGGACAAACCTTAAAAGAAAGATGTCACGAATAGTCCTGTTAGCTTGCTTTGACAGGGGGTATCAGTTTTGCTTTGAGTTCAAACTGTATCCACATTCATTCTTGTAATTTATATGATTACTCTTTGGCCCTTAATGTTTTTATGTATAGAGATTCATTACTGTATATGTATTCAACCATACATTATTCAATAAAAGACATTAATGATCAGCAGGGACAGACAAAATCTGCAGACATTTTTACTATTTCTGGACAGAATTATGTAAATAATTAAAATAAATCTGCAGATTTATGTGGAATGATTTATAGGGAATAGTAACACAAATGTTAAATAGATTTTATTTAAATTTTTAGAATTCAAATCCAATTAGAACCCCTTGTTTGGTAAACAAATAATTCTCCCATATATTATACGTAAATCGTATAAGCATTTGGATATCATTCAAGTCAAAGTCAGCTGGTCAATTCAACCACATGTACAGGACATACGGAGTGTAATGTGAAATTGACACTGACAAGGGAGGTGCAAATCCAAATGTAGGTCTATTGAGAATGGTCAGGAAAGCAACGATCACAATCCGGATCAAACAGATGTATGCAGGCAAATCCAGAATCGTAGTCAAATACACAGGCTATTGGTCAGTACAGACAGGCAGCAGGCAACAAACAACAAACAAGGTGAGGGTCAAAACATTGCAAAGCAAGGCAAGACAAAACACGTCGTAATGTTCACAAAGACAGTATAATAAGACTCAGCCATGATGCGTGTGTGTGCTGTTTAAATAGTCCTGTAATCAGTCCATGAGCTGCTACCAGCTGTGAGTGCGTGTAATCTACTGAATAAGGAACAGGTGCGTGTGAGCGGTACATGACTGGAACTTGTAGTCCATATACCGGCGGATTTGTAGTACTTTAGTGATCTGCATGTTTACCAGTGACACAGACAATCGAAATTGCGTTAAGGCTCGTACACACCGGGATGTTTTCATTTGCGTTTATCGTCAGCGTTTTTGAGACGTTTTTCAGGATTCAAATCCAAGCGATTTTCACTGGCGTCGAGCAGAAGAGTATGCAAAATCACTTCATTATGTTAGATGGCTTCTGACACCCGCTTGTAACACAGAAGAAGAGAAAAAGTTGACACGGTTGTTGTTAAAGTTACTGGCGATTCGAACAAGCATGGATGGTTCAAGCAGCAGCTCCAGCTCTAGCAATGAAGAAATGATTATTGTTCACCAGTGCAATAAGGAGCTCCGCGTTCATATCGCCTCAGGGCATCTCTTCAATGTGCGCTCACATTGACAGTTTTGCGCTTAAGCCCTTCCAAGTGCCGTTTACTGCAACTCCGTGCACGTGAATAAAAGTGCCAACCTGATTGGTGGAGAAGGTTTTGACGCGGCGCGTCAAAACAAAAAAACGAGCATGAAGCATTTTATTTTTAAAATGACGCTTTTACGCCTGCCATTTTGCGTGTTTGTGTGCACGATCACATTGGCGTGCTTTATTTAGTCACGAGACGTTAAACGTTGACAGAAAACGAAAGCAAAAAGCATCCCAGTGTGCACGGGCCTTTACTCTCAGACCCTAGGTGCCTAACATTTAATATTACCACAAAAAGCAGAACATTAAAAATAAATTACAATAAAAACAATTACACAGATAATATAAAAATATATATACTGAAATTAATATAAATTACTATAATTAATACAATTACTGAAATTAATAAAAAAACTGAATAAATATATTTTTACACATTTACATAAGGGAACAAATAGAGTCAATAATGGGCTAAAAAAATCTGATGTAATCAAAGAAGAGCGTCTTATAATCTAATGCAAGGCAGATTAAATGTTAAATGTGTGATTAGTTATTTTATTTGATTGCTAGTACTATAATAAACAATGCAGGGATGGAAATATAAAATGTTATAATGCAAAATATGATTTAAATCAGAGATGGCCAAATGATTTAAATCAGAGATGACCAAACTAAAATTTCTGTTTTAGATTCTGCTTGACTAGTGTATTTAGCTATACTTATTCAGCTATACGGCATTAGATAATACAATTTAAAGTAATGTTGTCTATTTATTTTGAAATATTATTAAATAAATTTATCCCAAAAATTACTCATGACAACTTCATACGAAAACGTTTGGACACTTGGACACACGTTTGTGACTTGAGTGCAGCTGAGCTCCTGTCCAAGTTTAACTCCACATGTGCAGAAGTTTTAGACTCAGTTGCTCCTACTAGATCCTCAAAACTTAAATCAAAATCTGAGCCCTGGATTGATGACAATATACGCTCCTTAAGGCAGATGTGTAGGAAAGCGGAGCGTCAGTGGAAGAAGGATAAGCTTCAAATTTCTTTTGAAATATTAAAAGAGTCATTGTTCAAATTTCAAAAGGAAATGAGATTAGCAAAATCAAGGTACTTTGCGGCAATTATTGACAAGAACTACCATAGACCAAAAACTCTTTTTACCATTTTTAATGCTGTTGTGAATCCATCTGTTGGTGTGCTCCCAGATGGGTCAAAAACGAGGTGTGATGATTTTCTCAGATTTTTTATTAATAAGATCAGTAATATTCGATTGGGGATTTCTCCATCTGACTTTGATCCTTCTGTTGCCTCAGTTTGCTCTGCTGTTTTTAGCCAGTTTGAACCAACTACTTTTATACAGCTTAAAGAAATAGTGTGTCAGTTAAAGCTGTCTGGTTCTTCCACTGATGCTCTTCCACCATACTTTTTAAAGCAAGTCTTTGACACAGTAGGTCCCTATATTACGGCCATGGTAAATCAATGTTTTAAAACTGGTAACATACCTGATATTTTAAAACATGCCACTGTAAATCCTTTGCTGAAGCAACCAAACTTAGATCCATCTGTTTTAGCAAATTATAGGCCCATTTCAAATCTGTCTTTTATTACAAAGATTTCAGAAAAAGTAGTTTTGCAGCAACTGCAAAGATTTCTAGATGATCATAAAATCTTTGAGGTTTTTCAGTCAGGTTTTAGAAAATATCATTCAACTGAGACCGCACTTGTGAAAGTTTTAAATGATATTTTATTAACTGGTGATTCTGGAGATTGTGCTGTGCTTGTGCTCCTAGATCTGAGTGCTGCGTTTGACACAGTAGACCATGACATTTTGCTGGCCCGCTTGGAGCATTGTGTAGGGATAAAAGAAAGTGCCCTGGAGTGGTTTAAATCTTATCTTTCCAATCGTAGTTTTAGAGTTACCATTGGTGAACATTCATCTGAGGCAGCCTTTTTGTCATGTGGTGTTCCCCAGGGTTCTATTTTAGCCCCTATTCTTTTTTCCTTATACATGCTTCCTCTGGGTTCTATTTTTAGAAAACATGGTCTGTCTTTCCACTGTTATGCAGATGACACTCAAATTTATCTGCCCTTAAAACAGAGTTCAGGTGGGTTGGAGACTCTTATGTCTTGCCTGTCAGAGGTGAAAGCTTGGTTGTCTTTGAACTTTCTAGATTTTAATGAGAGTAAGACTGAAATGATTTTGTTCGGTGCGTCAAATTCTTCTAAGACACCACCAGTAAACCTTGAGAAATCAAGGCTTTCTGTAAAGCCTTGGGTAAAAAATCTGGGTGTTATCTTTGATGATGGCTTGAGATTTGATAAACAGATTAACGCAGTGGTCAAATCCTGCTTTTTTCAGCTTCGACTCTTAAAAACAGTCAAACCCATTTTATCTAGAAAAAATTTTGAAAAAATAATTCATGCTTTTATTACTTCTAGATTGGACTACTGTAACTCACTATATTTTGGGATCAGTCAGACAACTCTATCTCGCCTACAGTTAGTTCAAAATGCTGCTGCAAGGCTTTTAACCGGTACCAAAAAATATGACCACATCACACCAGTCTTACGCTCTTTGCACTGGTTGCCTGTGCACTATCGTGTCACTTTTAAGATTCTCCTTTTGGTTTTTAAATCCCTAAACGGGCTAGCTCCTTCCTACCTGTCAGACCTGTTGACAGAACATCAGCCTGGTCGGTCTCTTCGGTCATCTGACCAGAGACTTTTATGCATCCCAAAGTCGAGGCTGAAATGCAGGGGTGACCGTGCTTTCGCAGTAGCTGGTCCTACCTTGTGGAATGCTCTGCCCCTCTGTATTAGGTCTACATCTTCTCTGTCTGTTTTTAAATCTAGGTTGAAAACTTACCTTTTTGATTTGGCATTTAATCAGTAAGAATTGTTTGTTTTAGCTATAATAATTATCAGTGGGAATTGTTTGTTTTAGCTATACTTTTATACCTTTCTCTTTGTGATTTGTATTGTTCAGCACATTGGTCAACCTTTGGTTGTGTTTAATAGTGCTATATAAATAAAACTGACATTGACATTGACATTGACACCCCTGATTTAAATGGACAACAGGTTAATTCAGTCCATGGATAAATATAATGTAATAAAATACATTATAAAATAAGCTAATATTGAATAATAACTTAATATTGATTGACTGACTGAATATGTTATACCTGTTCTGTACATACAACATTATCTTTTTAAAAATATAGTTCATAGAAACTAATTCAAAGGAGTTTTTCCTGTTTCACCCGAGAGTCTGGGTTTTCTCAATTATCCAAGAAATGACTGTAGTTGCAGTCAGTTACCCTCAACAGACCAATTACGCTTAAATGAATTATAGTAATTACAACCATGTCCTTTACTGCCTCCAATGTGTAACTCACTTCTCACAAACAACACCTATTCTGATGTATGAAAGCATGCTAATATAAGCTTCTGGATCTTGATGGCCTAACAAGAAGCAGCAGTTCAAGAGGCCACAGTAATTAATCAGATCAGTGTCAACATTCATTTTAGGAAAACTGCATATTTAAAATCAATTTAGCTTTACAAACCCTTGTGAACATTCCCTGTCATTTCAACGTTTTTCAAAAGAAACTAGGCTCCACACCGAGAGCAGGTTTTATGTGTGTTTGTCTCTGCATGTTTGTTACAGCCTTCTGTCAAGTCTCGGATTCTTGTACTGCCCAGTAGTTGACCTTGGGTGGTGACGAAGTGGGTGGAATACATTAAAAGCCCTATCGCATCTGTCAATGAAAACACTAATGAGCCGCCAACAGACGGACAGACAGACAGAGCGTCTGTGCGCACACACACACGACGTGCATACACACACCTGTGAGTAATGAGGCATTAATGCAAAACGCAATCACTTCCAACTGTCTGTCAGGAGGGGGGGGAGAGAGAAGAAACTGTCTGGCAGGGATGTCAGTAAGCCCTACTGTTCTTACACAAGAGGAGGATGAGGATATGTTTAAAACAGCAATGTCTGTCTGCCATTGGATTGTCTAAGACGAATGTGACCATAATGTACATTTTACATTTTTTTTTATATATATGAGCATGCTTGGACACCAATTCACATGCCAAATTCAAGCCAAACAACAAGGGGTGCATCGAACATCAACGGCTAGATTCTATTTAATAACTGAATGATTTTTCTCCCCAAAACTATTCTTTGTTTAACAAAATGACTTTTTTAAAGCTTGAAATAAAAATGAATGGAGTTCGTTTTACAAAAAATATAGAATTTCAGGGTTTTTTTTTTTTTTGCTTCAGTTTAGATTAATGCGATTCTCATTTAATTCAATGTAAAGCAACTAAAATAATTTTCATACACTACCTTTAGGGCTTAAAGAAAATGATTAGGAAACTTCTAGAACTGGAAGTTGTTTATGTGAGAATGTTTTGAGGTCAGGGAAGAGTGACCAGACTGGTTCAGACTGATAGAACGCAAACAGCAAGTAAAAAAATTAATAAATAAAATAACCACTTGTTAGTACTGATGACTGCAGGAGAGCATCTTAATCCTTTAACAGGCATCGTAAGCCTGGTTGACCTTTTGTCCATCGATTATCATTAAAACAAACAAACAAAAAATTTAAAGATTTGCTTTAAGTGTTTGAAACACAATTTAACCAAATAAACTGGTCAAAATTATTCTTGGAGTGCAAGTTAAAGGAACCGTATGCCTTTTTGTCTTGTTTTACAAGTCATCTAGAGTTAAAAAGAGGAGTTTTGCCATTTTTAATCCATTCAGCTGATCTTTAGGTCGAGCAGGACCACTTTTTGCTTAGCTTAGCATAAATCATTGAAATGGATTAGACCATTAGCATCTCGTTCAAATAGGTTTTAAAAATATGTGATATAGATTTATAATATTTTGATAATTTTTCTATTTCAAGCTTGACTCTTCAGTAGTTACACTGTGTACTAAAGACTGAGAAAATGAAATGTTTTTTTCTAGTTTAATATGGCGAGAAATTCCATATTGCACAGCTATGCGTAATATCTTGCTGCTGCAGCCATGTTCACCAAAATTGGACAATAGAAGACTAGAAAAAATGGTTATCTGGTCTTGCTTTCAGCTGCAGTATTCCAATGGTAAGGTCAGAATTTGAAATAAACAATGAAATGAAAAGCATGGATCGATACGTTAACAGTCTAGGCTGCTGGTGGTGCAACGCCTGTTTCACACCGCAAGCGCGAGCAGAGTGCGAGCAGCGCATGTGCAGCACGTATGGAGAGCAGAAGCAAAGTGCAAGAGTTTGCCTTTCACACTAACTGTCTGCAGCGTGCAGCTTATTGGCAACTGTTGCACAGATCAATCTATCTCCGTCTATTCTATCTAGTTAACTATCTATCTATCTGAATAGACTTTTCATCTGCTCCAAGGCCCATGGCAACTTCCTCCTATGCTGTTTCCATAATCGGTAAGTCTTTATTTTACAAATTATTTAGATCCTAAAGAACTGTATGCTTCTCAAGCTCTATGGGGAGTGTCATTCACGTCTTTTCAGGTGCACTCAGAGGACAATCGCCTGTGGTATCATATAATTTCGTTTTTGATTGTCAGCATGATGTAGGCCTATTATAATAATATTTATACAACATAGTTATAATGATATTTATACATTTATCAAACTAGTGTCCAACTTAAGCAAAACTGATACTAAAAGTGTTTTAAATTTGGTTTTGTAGTTTGGGTCCAAATAAATATTTTTTGCAGTTTTTAAATCATTTAAGTTTATTTGATTCAATATATAAAAATCAGTGGATACTATTGATGCCTTTATTGGGTAAAATTGCTACTTTTTACTGTCATTCAATGCGTTTTTGGTCAATATCAATGCACGGTCACTTTAAGTGTAAAAAGTAGACCCAGCGACAAAACTATCGCAGCACTGCTGCTTTAGTGACGCTCACGCTCCAGGCTAACACGCTGCTTCTGCGTGCAGTAAGCTCTAATCTGTTAACATTGACGCCGAAAAAAAACACACGCTCACGGTTGCGGTGTGGGCGTAATGTATGGGATTTTTTTCTTGCCACAATTTGGGTCCATAAATACTGAGAATAGTTTACCAGAGAATTGTTGCAATCCTTGACCAATGTCCACCTCTTTATGACCGCAGTGAGCCCAACTTCTGATGGCTAATTCCAGCAAGATACTTAACTCATTTCAAAAACTCAAATGGCCTCCACAGACCTTAATCTAACAGAACTCCTTACACTTTCAGAATAAAATGGTACAATGTTGTACCAAAAAAGGTACACTCCCTTGTCATTGGGGCAGTACCTTTTTATAGGACAGAATTGTAGCTTAAGACAAAGAAACAATTTGTACCATTGCAGTTTGTACCTTTAAGGAAATGATTTGTACCATGGAAAACCAAAATATACCTTTGTTTTTAAAACCTGCAGATACAATACTGTACCTTCATCAAAGGTACAAATCTGATCCATGAAGGAACCACTACAGTGACAAGACACTTTGTACCTTAATGGTGTCAAAAATGCTTACCAAACATTTATTTAAAATGCCTTAAATGTTTAGTTTTCAATACCTTATGTTTTTTTTTTATGTTTTACCAGTTGTTTCATATTATTGTATTATAGAACTTAATGTCTATGAGTTTCTTTAAACGTATGCCTTTAAATGCTGATTCTTGTTTAATATGGAAATTATTCATAAAATCACTTTGCCTTTCCAGTCATAATTATTTTCATAGGTATTGTAATAAAAGGAGTTGTTCAACACTTTTGAACCTTTTATATGAGAACAATTGTGTACCTTAATTTCAGTTGTACCATAATAGGCACAGAACAATATCATAAGAGGTATTTTCTGTACCACGTAAGGTACAATTTTTACAAAGGTACAAAACTGTTCCACAAGGAACGTTATTTGTACCACCGTGTACCTTTTTTCTGAGAGTGTGGACATGTGGAGGCACTGGAGATGAGAAGTCAGCAAATCTGCATCAACTGGTTGAACTGGTTATGTAAGAATCATCCAAAAATTTTTGTTTCATTGTTAAATTTATGCCTCAAAGAATTAAATCAGTTCAAAATGAAAAGGTTCCATGGCCTCAAATTTATTTGGTTGAATCTGCAATACCATCTGAAAAACCTGAATTTGACACTGCTTGGCCCTCTTATGTAGCCAATATTTGTGTACATTTATTGCAATGTGTGCCTCTTCCCCTAACATCTAAGGTAGTTATGCACCACTGGCAGACTCCATCTTTAAAGTTGCTTTGGAACAATACAGTGCACCTGGAAAGTATTCATAGCACTTGACTTTATAGCTTTATTTATTCATAGGACTTGTCTATATAAGGTCCCAGGGTTGACGGTGCATGTCAAAGCACAAACCAAGCATGAAGACAAAGGAATTGTCTGTAGACCTCTAAGACAGAATTGTCTCGACACACAAGGCTGGGGAAGATTACAGAAAACTTTCTGCTGCTCTGAAAGTTCCAATGAGCACAGTGGCCTCCATCATCCGTAAGATGTTTAGAACCACAAGGATCTTCCTAGAGCTGGCCGGCCATCTACTGTAAGCTGAGTGATCGGAGGAGAAGGGCCTTAGTAAGGGAGGTGATCAATAACCCGATGGTCACTCTGTCTGAGCTCCAGCGTTCTTCTGTGGAGAGGGGAAAACCTTACAGAAGGACAACCATCGGTGCAGCAGTCCACTATTCAGGCCTGTATAGTAGAGTGGCCAGACAGAAACCACTCCCCATCTGGAATTTACCAAAAGACATCTAAAGGACTCCCAGACCATAAGAAACAAAATTCTCTGGTCTGATGAGACTAAAATTGAACTCTTTGGAGTGAATGCCAGGCGTTACGTTTGGAGAAAACCAGGCACCACTCATCACCAGGCTGATACCATCCCTACAGTGAAGCATGGTGGTGGCAGCATCATGCTGTGGGGATGTTTGTCAGCAGCAGGAACTGAAAGACTAGTCCGGATAGAGGGAAAGATGAATGCAGCAATGTACAGAGACATCTTGAATGGAAACCTGCTTCAGAGTGCTCTTGGCCTCAGACTGGGGTGACGGTTCATCTTCCAGCAGGACAATGACCCAAAGCACACTGCCAGAATATCAATGGAGTGGCTTCACAACTCAATGAATGTCTTTGAGTGGCCCAGCCAGAGCCCAGACCTAAATCCTATTGAACATCTCTGGAGAGATAAAAAAAAATGGCTGTGCATCGTTGCTTTCCATCCAACCTGATAGAGCTTGAGAGGTACTGCAAAGAGGAATGGGTGAACATTCTGTGTCCAATTTTGAGGAAATAAATGAATTTAATCTATTTTGGAATAAGGCTGTAACATTAAAAAATGTGGAAAAAGTGAAGTGCTATGAATACTTTCTGGATGCACTGGATGCACTGTATGTACGTTTCTTAAATAACACTTGCTTTATGGCTATATATGTTAACAAAATGTATCCTTTTATTTGGCCAAAATGAAACAGCAAATGTATAATTCCCTTTGAAGTAGCTTTCACACTCATGCACATACTGAATGAACAAAGAGCAGAACAAAAACAGAGGTGCATGAGTGTGTGTGAATATTTAACGTCTCACCTCGTGATGGTCTGGATTAATGTTGTTCTTGGCGCGATTCCATATACTGTATGAAGAAACCCTATACTGTGTACTGTACATTTTCCTATGCTGTCAAATGTCTACATAGAAGCTTAAAAGAATGTATTCTGTTCAAGATGCCTTCAATAAAAGCACAGATATTTTCGGTATGGTATCACTCAAGGCATTTGGAGTCCCACAGTGTAAAAGGACACTATTCTGATACTTTATAATATTTACATACTGAAGTTATCTATCAAACAAGTATCCCGATGACAGTACAGACCCTGCCTGTAACCTACATCACTCTTCTGAAACAAAGGGAATGAATTCAAGCGCATTCCAACATCATGAAGGATGATAACGGTAATTAGTACCCACAACGGCAGTCATGTGAAACAATGACAGTTGACACATAAATTGCTGTGAAGTGCAGAGCAATTTGTGGCGACCATGTCAGAACACACTTATTCATGCAGATTACAGCTGATACGATTCATATTCAAAAGGGCACACTAATAATTTGTATTTTTTTTTGGATGTGTGAAAAATATAGCATTACAACAAAAAGCATACATACTGTGTGTGTGTGTGTGTGTTTGTTTCTGTCTCTGTGTATATAGCATTACACAACTTTTTTTGTAAGCATTATAAGGCATTATAATATTTTTATTAGTACTAAATAGATATGATTTGACAAATAAAATTGTTTTTTATTTTATAAACTACTGAAATAAAAAAATGTCTTATTAAAGATGTGATGAAGAATATTATCATTTAGAGCATTTATTTGCAAAAAAATAATAAGGACAATTTAAATTTGCATTATCACACTATAAATACTGAAAACGTCTGTCTGTCTGTCTGTCTGTCTGTCTGTCTGTCTGTCTGTCTGTCTGTCTGTCTGTCTGTCTGTCTGTCTGTCTGTCTGTCTGTCTGTCTGTCTGTCTGTCTATCTATCACTGCATTTCATTGCCTTGTACTGCATTTCGTTGCCTTGTACTTGTACATGTGTAATGACAAAGTTGAATCTAACCTAGAAAATAAGTATTGAACAGGTCACCATTTTTCTCAGAAATCATATTTCTAAAGGTGCCGCTGACTTGAAATTTTCCCCGGATGTTGGGAACAACCAAAGAAATCCATATAGGCATAAAAAAAAATTATAAAAATTTGATTAATTTACACATTAAGTTATATGCAATAAAATGAAATGACACAGGACAACAAGAGTATTGAACACATGAAGAAAAGGAGGTGCAGAAAGGCAGTGAAAGCTTAGACAGCAGCTGAAATCTCCCAGTAGCTCTTTAGCAACCCTCTGCCCTTCATCGTTGTAAATGAATATTAGCTGCTTCAGTTCAACATCTACATTATCAGGATGATGAAGATAAATCCAGGGTGGACATTTCAGCAAGACAATGATCCAAAACACAGCCAAGGAAACTCTCAAATGCATTCAGAGAAAGAAAATCAAGCTGTAGAATGGCATAGCCAATCACCTGACTTGAATCCGATACAGAGCTCGTCCTCAAACAAAACCTTCAAAAACGCATTGACAAAAAGTTAAAATCTCATTATGATGAAAAACTTAAAACTAAATTCAACATCCAAACTAAACTTCAATGTTATTCGGCCCTGAACAGAACCACACAGTTGGCAAATTATTTATCATTAAAACAATTAAAGAAAAACTCATTCTTTCTAAATATCGCCTCTGTGATCATGACCTAGAAAAGGGCATACATTAAAAAATCCTAAAGAACAGATAATATGTAAACAGTGTGACAAATCAAATAGAGGATGAGACACACTTCCTTCTGTTCTACCTCAAACACACCACAACTAGAGAAATATTTCCCCCCTAATTTAAAACATTAATTCATTCATTCATTTTTTTATTTAAATGACTTTACCATGTACTCTGAGAGGATGAGTTAATGTCTACAGTTGAAGTCAGAATTATTAGCCCCCCTAAATTATTAGCCCCCCTGTTTTCCCCAATTTCTGTTTAACGGAGAGAAGATTTTTTTCAACACATTTCTAAACATAATAGTTAATAACTCATCTCTAATAACTGAATTATTTTATCTTTGCCATGATAACAGTAAATAATATTTGACTAGATATTTTTCAAGACACTTCTATACAGCTTAAAGTGACATTTAAAAGCTTAACGAGGTTAATTAGCTTAACTAGGCAGGTTTGGGTAATTAGGCAAGTTATTATATAACGATGGTTTGTTCTGTAGACTATATAGAGCAAAAATATAGCTTAAAGGGGCTAATAATTTTGACCTTAAAACTACTTTAAAAAAAATAAAAACTGCTTTAATTCTAGCTGAAATAAAACAAATAATACTTTTTCCAGAATAAATTATTCTTCTGTATTATTATGATTATTATAATTATTATTATTATTGGTATAATTATTAAATTATCTGTTTTTTTTTCTTTCATTTTTGTCATTTCTTATTTGCTGTATATTTTATTAATTTGATGATGTTAAAATATTACATATCTTATACACATTAAAATGCTTTGACAATACTGTACTAAATGTCATGCCACGAAACCCACAGAAGTGGGTGAAAAACTCACACCTGAGCAATGCATGTGACTTCATTCTCCACATGAACGGCATCTTTAAGCTGCATCACCAAAAAAGCCTTATAATATATATATATAATATATATATATTATATAATTAATATATATATAATATTATATATATTAAATACATTTCAGTAGTTTAGTGCTTTCACCTTGTATCATTTCATTGGTATTACACATTTTTCAGATTTTTTTTGTTTTATTTTATTTTTATGTTTGTATTGTTTGGGGTTTTACCAAAATCTGGTTCAATCCCATGTCAACAGCTCCTTAAGAAATATTATTCCCAGGAAAAAACCAACACAATCTCACGGCAATTCGTAACTTTTTGATTTAGTGGCTAATTGGTATGAATTTGTACAATCTAATCCGTACAAATTAGTAGGATTTGCTCATCATTATGTAGATAAACGTGCAATACTTTCTCATACGCACTTGTACACAGCACCTTATAACAATATACAATGCAATACTTTCTCCATTCGCATTAGTACACAGCACCTTAAAACCTGTATATTTACAACATATCTGTACATACAATTCAACATCCAGATATTTTTTACTTACTGCATCTCTGTTTAATGTCTAATGTTTATCGCCTTTTTCTTTTCTCATATTTAATTTTGTGTTGTCACTTGTCACTTTATGTATACTGGAAGCTTCTGTAGCCAAAACAAATTCCTTGGGTGTGTGAAGCACACTTGGCAATAAAACTGATTCTGATCACCCAATGACGGTTGGGGTTAGGGGAGGGGTTGGGTGCCACGCCTTTTAAAATCGTACATACTGCGTACGACTAAACTCGTACGAAATCGTACGAATTAGCCACTAAACTGACAAAACGTAAAATACGTATTTTTCTGCATGAGATCAGGCTGAATAATCACAACAACACTACTACTAATACAAATGCTTATTAGAATAATAAATTATTCAATATTTTTTTTCAATTAGTTTTATTAAACTAGTAATCCATTGATATTTTAAATCTTACAATGCAATGTTGGATTTGACAAAACAGCACCTGCTGAAAGCATGGATTACATGATGAAGATGTCTGCGATGTCTAGAAATTATGTAGATGGCCGGCACACAGCTTTGTGCTGCCCCTACTAATGCCAGATCAGATTTCTGCGGAGAGATTTATACCAGGGCAGCTGGACAGTCTCGCAACCTGTGCTCAGAAAAACAGTAGGTGAGAAACGCTTGTGTAACAAAATCCCAACAACCAAATCAATCCATCAAGCTCAGAGAACTGCGGATAATTATCCATGAACAAGTGGGTCGACATTAGGGAAGGTTTATCCGATCCGCTAACAATCCGCACAGCAAACCTGATACAGGATACTTCCATCCCCATCATCACAAACTGAGCTTCTGTTTTCTGCAAATAGCTGACCGTTTATTTGGTTTTCGTTGTCATAGCACTAGCAACTAGTTCCCAAATGTCAAGGAAAAGTCAGTGTATAGTAGGAAGAAGGGTGGCATACAAGCAAGCAATTATTTCTTTATCCTATAATTAAAGGTCCGCAAGACATTTCCGTAAACAAGATGTTATTAGTAACTGATATTTCAGACACAATTTGGCTAGCTTTTTTTGTCTATATTAGCTTTGCCATTGCATGTTGTTGTATAGAACTGTTTAATAAACAAGAGGTTATTAACTTACATTTTAGACACAGCCTTAACAATATCCGTCTATTTCTGTTGCAAAAAAGTTCTATATAAAAGTCACCCAGGAAATGTTCAGTAGTAATGTGTTGTTACTGAATTGAGCAATGTGTATAATGGGTTTTCAATTGAGCTTTAAATTGGTATATTGAATCTAAATCACGCAAGTTATCTGGGAGAGAATTCCAAAGAAAAGAGCACAACTACTAAAGTCTCTGTGACCCATGGTGGTTAAACCAGCAGTGAGTGTGTGGAGGAGACCCAGTGAAGAATGAAGCATACGAGAAGGAGTGTAAAGTTGAACGAGATCCGAGAGATAACATGATTGTGGAGAGTTTTATATGTGATCAGGAGAATCTTAAATTCGATGCAAAATTTATTGGGAAGCCAATGAAACTGTTGGAGAATTGGGGTAACATGTTGTCTGCATGGATTCTGGGTTATAACACGAGCAGCAGAATTCTACATCAACTGTCCTGAATCAAAGTTTTCAAACCTGGCCATTTCAAAGGGCCCTTCAGAACATTTTGTACAAAAAATAAAATAAAATCTACGAGTAATGGACATTTTTTACTCTCTGATTTATAGTGTGCATTGCACCTGCAGATCAGCTACTGGCATTTGAAAAAGCCAATGAAGTTTTGTAGGAATCGCCACTGTAGGACTTATTTGTATGTTGTTAGTCTTATTTTCCTAGCATCTACATCAGCAATCCATATAAAACTACTATTATTTGTGAAAACAAATTTGAGAAAGCATCAATGTGAGGCCGCATTTTTATAAATTCATCATGTAGACTTCATACAAAGTATTTTACACTATTTTAAAAATACAAAATACAAGACACTAAAGTATTTTGATTCAAAATATTGACCCATTTTCATAAACCCCATAAAATACAAATTACAAAATACTATTTTGTATTTAAAATATATATATACACATGCCATTTTAATGGTGAATAAAATTCATATACTGTACTTTATAATTAGGCTCTACAAACTATACCTAATACAACTCCAGTAAAACAATAGGATCACTCGTGGTCGTATAGGTGGAACCAATTCTCAGGGGGGGCTAAATTTTTTATGACAGCGGCTTGATGCACCGTGTGATCTCCGTAGCACTCTGAGCAAGCGGAGCTGCTAATCCTCCAGTCAGCGTGGTTTGGCCTATTAATAGTTATTTGTGAATAGACGTCTGTGACAGTAATATTTCACTGTGCTGACGATGGTTTATGTGAATCATATTCGTTGTTCTGTGCAAGTAAACGTCTTTTTGCATTATTTGCACACAGTTTCTGTTTTGTCCGGCGCACCTCACTGCTGTCATTTTACTCTGCCACCCCACCTCTTGCTCGCCGCTGATGTGCAGGTACAGAAAGCTTGCACCTGTAAACACATTTCATTCAACGATTCATTCAACATTTGTATCGGTTTGAATCATCACATGTTTGAATCAATTTTCAACAGACTCACGACAAAGAGCTTAGAATCACCAAGAGGCGACAGTCATTTGAACGTTCCATTGCAACAGCAGCGCCCAGCAACAGCCCCGTGATTCCGCCATTTTGGAGTGAAAGCGATCGGCAGTCCATTGGATCTCATTGCTGTCACGAAGGCAAGCAGCTGCTTTGTTTTTCATTTATTTATTTAAAAAGCGCATTAAAGCATAGATACAACCTAAAAGACGACAACTCTTACAATCACAATCATCAGCACTTTTAATAGTTTATTTTACGGACTTATAATATGCTGTTGTTCTATTTGAATTTATTCCAAAATGGCTGCCGCGTGACACTAGCGGCATCTAGTGGCTGTTTCCCAAACAAAAACAGAGTGTCGCCTCTTGGTCATTCTAAGCTCTTTGCTCACGGAGAATCGTTACATCCCTAGTTCCTACAGAAGTCTATAAAAGTTGTTAAATGGGATAGTTTAACCTACAGAAGACTAATGTTAATATGCAGAAAATATTTTATTGGAAGCGACCCAGTGGCACAGTAGGTAGTGCTGTCGCCTCACAGCAAGAAGGTCACTGGTTCGAGCCTCGACTGGGTCAGTTGGCATTTTTGTGTGGAGTTTGCATGTTCCTCCGGGTGCTCCGGTTTCCCCCACAAGTCCAAAGACATGTAGTATAGATGAATTGGGTAAGCTAAAATTGTCCTTTGTGTATGAGAGTGTGTGTGAATGGGTGTGTATGAATGTTTCCCAGTGATGGGTTGCAGCTGGAAGGGCATCCGCTGCATAAAACATATGCTGAATAAGTTGGTGGTTCATTCCGCTGTGGCGACCCCAGATTATTAAAGGGACTAAGCCGAAAAGAAAATGAATTAATGAATTAATTTTCATAAAGTGCTATTAAACTAATCTGTCTGAAAAAATAACAGGGTTCATAACCTTTCTAAATATGGTCAATGAATGTACAAATTAAGGAGTATAAAATAAATAGAATTGCCATCTTATTGAATTACAGGCAAAACAGTAGTAAGAGCAGTAATAAGGCATTTTTTTTCTAGAGAAAAAAAAAAAACACTGTTATCACTAGCGCGCGATGATTCTTAAGATATTTTGGGTGGGAAAGGATTCATCAGTTGAATCCTTTATTACATGTGAAATGAAGGATCCATTCGGGCAGTCCTTATCATGCTGTTACATACAGTAAATGGGCATTTGAATTAAGATGCAGCTAAAGCCAACTGCTAAAGCCACCTGCCAGAATAATGATTTGAACATTCCTACAGGCCTATTACAAATCACTGATATGTGACATTCACATTATAAAAATATTGCTGTGGTCGATTTAACATGTCGATCCACTGAACTGCTGCAATCAGAAAGTGACATATAGCTCAGGACAGTGTATGGGACTGATCTGATGGAAAGGTCAATGCAAGTAGTTTGTGGGGCTGACATGCAATACGGTGTGAATTTTAACCCTAAAGCCACTTTTAATACCACAGCATCAATTACATGTCGGACCAGAGGCACCATACTTGACACTGAGAACAGATCTCCAGTGTGAAAGTCAAACGTGTGGCAGTCAGTCAGGCTGGCCTCCAGAGGCCACTTACTCTCACTGTTTGACGACAATGCCCAGTTCAGGTTTCCAGCACTCACTGGGAGGTCAGAGCCTGAGCAGGAAAAGTGGGGTCATTACCCTCTTTTGACCCCAACGACACCTCCCTTCCCTGATCCATCACGCTGATGACACACACACTCCCATTCCCACAGTCCAGAACACACACACACACACCACACAGATGAACGGAGAGCGATTGACCTCGTCTGATTTATTGTCTCCTGTATATTCGCACAGGTCCAGGTGTGGTCAGCACCACTTGGCAATTCAATCAGATAAACCACCCAATCAGAGGCATTCAAACTCCATTGAGAGATTGTGAATGCTGGGTTGTTCTTAACAGAAGCCACCTGAAGAACAGGCTTGTCACTAGTAAGTATAATGCACAAATGAAGATAAATACATAAAGACGGCAAATAAGATGAGCACAAAATTGCTGAAAGGAACGATAGTTGTATTAAATATTTATTATGCTGAACTTAAATGATTTATTTACAAGTCAGCAGATTTTGAAACTGACACAAGGGGGATTTAAGAGTTTAGGGGCTGGGGCAAGTTAAAACATAGCCTATTTGTGACTTAAAAGGACACTAAGTTACAACTTACACACTACTAAATATTTTTGTGTTGCTCCACTGAACTAAATGTAACGCTACGTTCCAACTAAATATTTACGGCAGCCTCTCCCCATGTATAATAGTAGAAAAGAGACGACAGCGAGATTAGTTTACATCGAGGAGCTCATGATGATGATGAAGAATCTCCCTTTACTCACAGCCTTATTTTCCTCCCAAAATCTCACTTTTAATTTTCAGTTTGTGAGAGAAAAGTTTAATTATCTTTCAATGAGTATTGTGTTACTTGTATCCATCAATTAAAACAAAAATTTCTTCATGATGGTTTTATTCTTCCTGCTCTTTTCTCTTATGTGTAAGACATGTAAAAAAAAAAAAAATCAAGTTTAAGGTTTTGATAACTTCAATTGTGTTTCGTGTGCATTCACGGCTCGTGATCCAGGTATGTGCATCATCTGTTATAGAAACCGACTGTAATGTACTATAAAAATGTAATTTGTCATTCCATTTTCATAGGACAGTTGTATATGGATGCATTAGTTGCAGAATTTTAAAGCAATTTAAGGATTTCAATGCGACTAGGCATGACTTAAGAGCATGTGGTGCAACCGAAGAAAGAACAAATTTAGTTACAAACTAGCTAGTAGCTATTAACCCCCTAGTGTGGACTTTCTGTTCCAGTTTAAGGAAAAAATTACGAACAACTAGTGCATCAAGTTGACCCAGCCCTTTGAAAAATGCTGGGCTATTTCAACCCAATTTTGTGTATAATATGGACTAAACCAACTGCTGAGTTATTTTGTTTAAATAAAATTTATAGGACCAAATTTAACTCAGTGTGCCCAATTTGGGTTCAAGGTTCTTAGAGTGAACCTAACATACTGTATATTGGTTAGTCAAAGCAACAGAGTTAAAATATTCAACTTATATCTTAACTATTTATATGATAGGGCCTTACGATTTCTCTTATTGTATGCATCTAGGCCTGTCACAATATCTATTTTTTTGTTCTACGATGTATTATATTATTGTCGTTTTCAGACCATTTTATGCCACTTGTTATATAATGCCAGAATGACAATCTAATAACATCATAATGCAAGCACACTCTTCCAAAGAGCACATCATATTTCATTCTTAAGAATATGTAATATAACTATAGTGATTTTAACAATTTAATAATCAGGCATTGGAATCAGAATGTGAAATCATATATCCTAAATAAATAAATAATACTAAACATTAACAAAAAAAGTGCATGGTAGAAAGTAACAGAGGCTGCGATATCTGCTACCAGATCTATTTTCAGTTGTCAGACACCCACATGAAAATATACTATAGTAATTTATAGTATATACTGTACTATAGTTTTCTTAACTATACTGACACCTGCAATAGACATAGGCCCAATCCTATGAGTGTGAAGGGGAAGGCCTTCAAAATTTACCTCTAAGAAATGGGACAGCACTGCAACACCTGCACACGTCATCAGATGTCATCACAATCTCTTGCTTCATATGAGACTGATGATCGCATTGCGTTATTTTAGAGTATTTATCTTCAGGAAATCACTGAAGGCATCATGTTATCAACGATGTGGCAATAAGACTGTAACTGTACTGTGCATTTACACCGTATTCATCTATGTAAACACACAAAAACAACATTAACATTATAGCAGACTGTAAAAAGCCCATTTCCAGCCACTAGACTTTTCTGACAGGGTATTCGAGTGTCATCGAGTGTCAGAATGTTGTGGGACTGCTATACAGGAGTTTAGTAGGGATCATAGATAAATTAGGGATAAATTAATTTATTAGGGATTATAGATAGCGAAATTTAGCAGTTTTTATTTTAGCGGTTTCTTTTAAAGCATGACTGTAAAACACAAATGCCATTATGAATGCATTTAAACAAATGTTTGTTTGTCGTAAAAATTCATAATAATGACAAAAAAATACTAATTTGTGCATCTCCTGACTTTCGTGTGCAGCCATTGTAGATGGTGTATTCTGGAAATGTTCCTACCCTTTGGTTTTGAGTATGGTCCTGAAAAATCTCTGTTTCAAGGGCTATCTAGCCCTTCCTCTTAGCACTATGCCTTCAAGCTAAAAAGAATTTGGACACCCCTACCCCTTCACGTAAACACGCAAAATGAGGATTAAGGGGAAGGGCTAAGGGGTCAAATTGGGATTGGGCTATAGAGAGGTTGCACAACCAGCAAAAAATGTTGCTAGAATTGGTTTTATGTATGGGCGATATATATCCATAACCAAAAATGACTGAGGTTATGTCCATGTGTTGTGCGATAAGTCAATATATTGATTATTGTAACAGGCCTATACGCCTATATTCATTTGCTGTCTTTATGTTGGTTTTTTATTAAAACAAGTTGAATATTAAAAATGTATTGTATGAAGGACCAGATTTATTAACAGCTTGCACCAGTGCGAACTGTCTGTTTGGCATTAAAACAGTACTGTCGGTTTTCACTAAATACACACAGTAAAGAATAGAGCTTAATGGAGTCTTAAATGTTGCAATGACTGCAGTTAACTTAACAGAGAACACTGACATTCATTAGGCTAAGTATTAATCAATATAATATCTTTTAGCAGGATTTTGTTTTTTTAATAAGTGTTTTTTTATTAGTTTAAAATTTTTCAATAATTACCAAGCAACACAACAACAATAAAAATAATAATAAAAAATACAAAAAATCAGCATGATAATACAAAGAAAATAATGTTAATAATAATAATAATAATAATAAATTTAAATAAATTAAAAATTAAGTTATAATTAAAAAAAACTATTAGAGCATATAAACATATAAATGGTTTCTTTGAAAATACAAAGAGGCAGTCAATAGGGGTAGTGAGCATATTAAGCATTACACTGCTGCTCAGAATCCAAATTATATTGGTCCAGGTGATCAAGAAATGGTTCCCATATATTGTAAAACTTATCAAGATTATAAATAACTCCATAGCGCACTAATTCCATGTGCAATATTTGAGTGTGAAAAGTAAACCATGTCTTAATCTGAGGAATAGAATCTGATTTCCACAGTTTTAGAATGACACTCTTAGCAATAATCATTCCATAAATTATGATGCTTTGCATGGACACATTATAATCCAGCAGAGAAAGAGATTACCCAAATATGGTAATTTCTGGGTCAGGTGTAAAGGTAAAACCCTACATATCAGAAAACCATTTAAATATGTCACACCAGAAATCAAAAGTTTGACACGTACAAAAGAGGTGGGTCAGGGGGCCTTCAGCAGACTTACACTAGTCACAAGTAGGAGAGATTGTGGAAAAAATTCTGTGTAATTTAGATTTTGAACAGTGCAGTCTATGCATTACTTTTTTAGCAAAAAAATGAAAAAGTAAATCTTGTTATTTGTATTGACGTACAAGACTGAAAACTGATTTAAATTGTGATTTCTTTTATTGTTGTCATAAACTGCATTTGAGCGGGAACAAAGCCTGAGATTCAAAACCGAAGGGATTATTCACCCAACAATAAAACAATTAAATTGCTATCAGTTTACTCCCCTTCATGCCATCAGTTAATTAGAGCAAACATTTTAAAAACAATTTTATTTTCATCAGTGTTATAATGGCAAAGATGACGACAATGCCCTGGAAAACCTTCAATAAATTCTCTCTCCATGTTTTTTAAATATCTATCCTTTGTGACGGTTATGGGTAAGCATTAGGGCTGGGCAATTAATTTAAATCGACATTCAGAATCTATAAATCGATCAAATTTTTCTACGTCCATTTTTTCAATTACTTTCTCTAACGTGTGTTGAGCTGTGTGTTAAAGCTGAATTCTACTTATATTATTCTGACATTATATTTCTGGACAAGTACACAAGTACAGGCACAAGTACAGTATGGCGCAGCCTTCGCATACCCACGCACCTTTAAATAAAAATATACACAATGTCACAACGACGCATAGCGCAAGCTTTGAGATTGGTCGGTTTGGTATCAGTGATGACAGTGTGCAGCGCAGAGAGTCGCATTTAGGCAATGTGTGTTTTATTTCAGTTGTTCAGCGTTGATGTTCAAAAAATAATCATAGATAATAGATAGTGTGTGTTTTCTTCAATTATTTTAAAATCAAGTAATCCACCCTACATTCAAAAATCTCTCACTTGTAATACGCAAGCATATTTACTGTACAAAACCTGTCAGTGAACTATAAGGGCAAAAACATTAAATAAATAAATAATCGTTCATTTATTGTTATACTGTAGAGTTAAAATGTTCAATTTATCGAGATTTTGATTTTAGGCTAAATCGCCCAGCCCTAGTAAGCATATAACACATTTAAAAGAATGTGCTTTCAGTGCATGACTCTCTCATAAAAAAAATCTGCAAAGAGACAAATGAAATGTGTTGACTGTTTACATCAGTAAGTCACTTTTACACTTTTAAACTGAGAACAAACTGATATCCAACATCAATTATACGACTCTCCAATAAATTACAAATAATTAAGACTCGCTTCTATTTGGGCTGTTTGACCTTTCGGGTACAAACACTCATCAAACATAATTAGGAGAGAGGAAATGAGATATTTACTGTTCGTCAAGGTTGCCTGTCATTACACAAAACTCTAACAGGTCATAATGCGAGAAGTGTCATTCATTTAGTTGTTTACCTAATGAGATGAGAGCGAGACTCATGGATGAATTATTGACATGGCTGCAGGAAGATTATACTGTCGTATGTTCAAATGTAGATTTCACCTATAAATCTATCCCGACTTTGAAAAGACAAATGCATTCATCATTGGTTCACTACTTTTATTGTTGCTATAGCAACAGTACACCGGAAATACACAGAAAAACAATTCACCATTCCTTTCATTCTTTGCAAATAAGCCTTTTGTGTACAAAAGAAAGGCAGCACCAGTTTCCAGTTGTAAAAAAAAAAGTTCTCTATTCTTCCTCAAAGCCCAGGGGCTGTTATTTCTGCAGTCATCTTGTGCAATTCCTTTCAGGTGAAATAATTCGCTCCAATTAAAAGTCTTATGTCTGTCTTGCGGTTTACAATATGTCCTTTCATTAAGGCTTTCTCCAAAGTTAAAGAAAGTCTTAGCAAGGGCGTTGCTTCGCGTGGCTTTAATTGCTGTTATCATGCCCCATTTACAATGATTAATAGTGTGATTCTTGTAAAAAAAACTGCCAGTTTTTTTGCATAGTAACAGCTGAGATAAACTGTAGATGGATGACGTGAAAGATATGGTACATGAAAAGAATATGATAAGCAAAAAACATGGTTTATTAGAGTTGAGAATAGATCAAAGTCTTGTATAAACTACAAAGGAACCAGCTACCTGTTTCATTCCAGCAAACAAAATGATTACACATGTTAGATGGAGTTCCTTTCTTCTCCAGCTTCTTTTCAGCTGAGCGTATATGTTTTAAACCACATTTCTGCGCTACTTGGCATTTCCATCCAGCACATTTTAATGTAATACAATATCCCATAATTTGCATTAAAAAGGTTGATGGAAACGACTTTAGTACCACGTTCATCAGTTTTTTGAGAAAATTGAAGACACTCTTTAGCGCCACTCACTGGATTTCACTTTTAAACTGTACTCAGAAATTCCAGTGTGACTTTTGCATTTAAAACATAAATTCACAGAGAATGTATGTGTTAACAGAAACATCTGCTTATATTTACCAAAACAACTAACCAGAGTTAAAGGATCAAATTTCAATTTGATAATATATATTATAATTGATATAAAATATAAATTTATTTATATTTTAAAGAAGGGAAATAAACATGCGTTATGTGAGTTTACAGTATACAACATGTGTAAAAATTTTGTGAATTAAACTGCAAAGCCCAAACAAAATAATACTAATCAAAAGCATAAGTGTTGACGGTGTGTAATGTGAAGTGGGATGCTGACAAAAGGAGTCTGGATCCAAACACATGTATACAGGCAATCCAGAGTCGTGGTCATAAACAGGCAGATGGTCAAAAGTCAGGCAGCAAGCAACATAAACGAACAAAACAAAGCAAGGGTCAGAAACAAGGCAAGAAAACTGAGTCGTAATGTTCACAGTGACAGTATAACAAGACTCAAACAAGACTCAGCCCTGATGTGTGTGTGCGCTGTTTAAATAGTCCTGTAAACAGTCCAAGAGTAGCTTCAGCTGTGAGTGTTTGCAATCAGACTGGATAAGGAACCGGTGTGTGTTTGCTGTGCATGACTGGAACTTGTAGTCCATATATCGGCAGATTTGTAGTTCTATGCGATCTGTGAATGTTCTCCAGCGATCTATCAAGGTTAGATCGCTGGTGATCATGACACGGTCCGTATACGTTTTGATCATTCATTCGTTTTCTTTTCGGCTTAGTCCCTTTATTAATCTGGGGTCGCCAACTGTGGAATGAACTGCCAACTTATGTAGCATGTTTTATGCAGCATGTTTTACGCAGCGGATGCCCTTCCAGCTGCAACCTATCACTGGGTAACATCTATACAAACTCAATCATACACATACACTACAGACAATTTAGCTTACCTAATTCACCTATACCACATGTTTTTGGACTTGTGGGGGAAACCGGAGCACCCGGAGCAAACCCACGCGATCACGGGGAGAGCATGCAAACTCCACACAGAAATGCCAACTGCCCAAACTTCTTGCTGTGAGGCGATCGTGCTACCCACTGCACCACAGTGATGCTCCGTTTTGATCATCTGTTTTCAAATTTTAAACCGAATAAAGGAACAAAGAAAACAACAGTTTTTCAGTTTGTTCACAAACAACAAAATATTTTGGCTCGATTTTAGTTTTTTGGTTTAGAGTAGGAAAACAGATGAACGACTTTAAAATTCATTATACACATGTCAGTGCCAAAACGCCCATTTTCCTCTGATTGGTCAACCAAATCTGAGCTCGTGTTGTTGCCCTCCAAATAATAGTCCTCTGCGGAACAGCTTTGACTTATTTTATATGACAGATGTCTAATAATACTGCTGATTTATGTTTTTATTTAATTTATGCATGCACAATGAATGTAACCCTGCTAACTGTGTGTGGTTGGATGGATGGATGGACGGACGGACGGACGAATGGATAGATAGAGTCTGTCTAATATATATGTATGTATGTATGTATGTATGTATGTATGTATGTATGTATGTATGTATGTATGTATATATATATATATATGTATATATATATATATATATATATATATATATATATATATATATATGTATGTATATATATATATATATATATATATATATATATATATATATATATATATATATATATATATATATATATATATATATATATATATATATATATATATATATATATACACATATACATATATATATAAAATAATTAAAAGCCTGGGTGCCGATCTGCAGAGAACAATTATTTTGTCACAACGTCACTAGCTCAGATTTGGTAGATCAATAAGAGGAAAATGGGATACATGTGGATAATGAATTTTAAAGTTGTTTATCCAAAATCGGCACTTGTGTGACTTCAAATTAAATCAGATCATTTGAAAATGATGACAAAGACATTATTTTTACAGTACTGTCAAATCTAAGACTACACAAACAACATAGAAAGGGTTTCGTTATTTTGTTGAAAACCATTTTTTCCATGACAAGGTTGATGGAATTGCAGAACCCAAAATATATTTAAAAATAAATAAATAAATAAATAAAAAATCAACATGCAGTGCTCAGCATAATTGAGTACACCCCATTTTGAAAATGAATATTTTTATCCATTTCTCAGTGAATATAGGCAATGTGTTTTGGTGCATTAAAACAAAACAGATTTATTAAACAGATATATTCATTAAAATAATATTTTAGTCACCAAATATATTTAGAAATTGAAATATAATACAATTAAATTCAAGCAAAATATTGCAAAAAAAAAAAAAAAAAATTACAACCTACAAAATTTCAACTAAATTGTTCAATGTTTTTGCTTCTCTTGATTTTTCCTCTTTTTTAAATTTGTATTAAATTTTTTTCTATAACATAAATCTGGTTGTACTAGTTTTAGGACCGTTATCGTAAGTTATTTGGTTAGATAAGCTCCAGATTTGGCTTCAGTACTGACTAATCTAATGTATATGCCCAAATATAATATTGTAAAGCTTCCTATTAAAATTATGAATTTAAAAGAGAGATTTGTGAGGGGTGTACTTATATATGCTATATATGCTTTTATATATGCAAAAAATTTTTTTAAAAAATGTCACCACAGGCATGTATTTTCATTAACCCAGGTTGAAAAATGTGTGTGTTTCCCAAAAAGACACCCCATAGTCTCTTCTCTCATGGCTAAGAGATCTCATTGACCTCTTTTGAACTCTGGGACATTGACCTAATGCATGAGTGGCAACCGTTGCATTCCTTTCTATGGCAGCAAAGAGAGACTCCTCCAAATTTAGCAAGACATCTCAGTGTTATACCACATTTTTCTTCCAAACCGGAGAGCATATGGAGCGTATATGCTTTGCTTTCGGCCAAGGTGTACCCACAATACATCTCAAAGCGCAACCTAACACCAAACTTTACATAAACAATGGACTGACTGCATGTTAAATGAATTTGAGAGCCGAGTCCATTAAGAAAAAGTACAAACAGATCCTGCAGGGATAAGAGAGTAACCAGCACCGTAAAGTAAAGGAATCAAGCGCTATTAAGATCTAAGATGACCAAAATAACAAATTATCTTCTACCCAGAAAAGCGTCCTTGTGTGTCTAGATCGCTTACACGGGAAACTCCATCCTAGAATAGTCTGAATGTTTAGCCCTCAGGCTGTGCAGTATTTTATAAATATAAAAGCAAGTGTGGCTATGAAGTCTAATGACGGTAAACACGGTGGTCTCTATAGGGGTCTTTCAATGCTGTCATCTGAAATGGAGGGTAATGGTTACTGTACACCGCTCTAATGGCATGCATAAGGGTCTGCATTCTTATGCTAAAATTGCAAGCTGGCCTTTCCACCCCACGAGAGAAGCTGAGATGCTATAATAGGCTTTTAACGGCCTCTCACTATGACAACAATTAAGAACATAAGAAATGTGAGATGAGAGAACATGCGTGTACTTTGAGACAGTAAATAGGCTTTAACTTTAGATCTCGCAGCAGTATGTGGCAATCGGCAATTATTAATTTATTTATACATTACATGACACCTTGCATAGCCTGTCAAGCACCACTTTTAGGATACAGAATTTAAAGCACTATCACATGGGTTTAAATTGACTTTTTGTTTACATACAATGGGGAAATAACTATTGATTATATGCAAAGAAAACAAATGTAATTAGCTTACAAATGAAGTTATGTGTAATAAAATGAAATGATGTAAGGAAAGAGTATTGAACAAATGAAGAAAGGGAGGTGCAGAAATGCAGTGAAAGCCCAGACAGCAGCTGAAATCTCTTTGTATTTCTTCAGCAACCCTTTGACCTTCGTCACTGTATATTATTATTAGCTGCTTCAGTCCAACATCTACATTATCAGATGATGAAGATGAAACCAGGGTGGACATTTCAGCAAAACAATGATCCAAAACACAGCCAAAAAAACTCTCAAATGGTTTTAGAGAAAGAAAAATCGAACTGTGGAATGGCCCAGCCAATCACCTGAATTAAATCCAATAGAAAATACTAAATAAAGCTCAGATTTGATAGACAAGACCCACAGAACCATCAGGATTTTTACACTCTGTTGAAGTCTGTGAAGAAAAAAAAAAACTCACACCTGAGCAATTCATGTGACTTCATTTTCCATGAGATGTGTCTACAAGCTGCCGTCACCAAAAAAAGTATTAAATACATTTCAATGGTTCAGTACTTTCTCTTTGCTTCATTTCATTGTTTTGTTTTATTTTTATGTTTGTATTACTTAGGTTATGAAAAATTGCCTCATTCCATGTCTGCAGCTGCTTTAATAATTCAATAATTAAAATAATATTTATTTCCCCCACTCCATGTACTGTAATTCCAATGCTATCTCATGTCAACTTTTATCTCATGCCAATTGTACGATCTCACTTGTACATTTTAGTACAATTTGCTCATCTCCCAATGATGGTTGGGTTTAGGGGTGAGATTTGGTGCCACGTCTCCTTTTAAAAGCTATACATTATTATGCAACTGAATTCGCCCAGATTAGCCACTGAACTGACAAACTGTAAAATAGTTTAGTTTCCTTGTGTGATCAGGCTAGTTAAACCATTTATGATATATATTTTTTTTAAACTAGTGATTTAATTTAAGGCCCTTTACTGCCTTAAAAGAAAATTGAAGAGACTGGGAGGCTGTGCTGAACTCTTTCAGTGTCAGTGCACATAAAGAAAGCTGACATTTGAACTTTTAATCCCAGGCAAAATTGCAAACTTTTGGCCAGGGCTGTAATTCATTGCACCTTCAGAGACATTTAAGAAACACAAATATATTTGTTCATAGATGGAAAAAAATTAAATTGAAAATGCAGGAGTTTGAAGAGTTTTTATTGATGTTAACATGAAATAAAAATAATGCTCTGAAGATTTGATCTCTGTATGAATACAACTTTGGGGGAAATCTGCCAACATATTAACAGTTATTTACTGAGCTGAAATTAATTTTAGTCATTTTAATGCTAAATTAAAGAGAGTACCGACATTTTGTAAATATTAGTATACAAATATTACATTTTAAGATATTTATTTAAATAATATACATTATGATTATATGATTAGACTTTGATTTATACATTTTAGGAATTTTTAAGATCCTCAATATTTAACACCACATATTGCCTTTTAATACCATAAGCTTAATTTATATACTATTTAATAATATCTATGAGGTTGAAAGTGCTTGGTCGGTATGTTTATAAATGTACCTAAATATCCATAATAAGTCCACTCAAAATCAATAAAATATTATTGTACAATAAAGCAAAATGGTTATCTCTTATATCCACAATCCTTATAGTCTTAATTATGCCAAAGAAGTGTTTTGAAGGTAAACCTATTAATGGCGATCGTTTGCTATTCATTTCTAGAAAAGGGAAGGTTTTCCCAGAACAAAGTAGTATGTGGACTGAGAGAAAGGAAAATAATGTTCCAGCTTGAGGCGTTCTGTTTAAAAGGTTAGAATAACTATCATGTTCACACCAGCAGAAAAAATATTCAATGCGGTAAAGAAATAAAACAAAACGCTCACAATACTGAAGCTAAAATGTTTTTTTTTTCTTTTCTGCCAACAAAATGTAAAAGCATACATGTTTTATTAATATGCGCTTTTGTTTAATGTTAAAAAAATGTCAAATCTTAAGAAAACTAAACACCGAACTTCACAAAAGCACTTTTGCCAGTACAACAGATTCCATTTCTGATAAAATACTCAGATGGCCTTCTATATTCAACATGAGTTTAATCAACAGCACGTGTGGCAATGTTAATCCAGAAAATCCTTTAGATTTGCACTTTCTTTTTAAAATAAAGAAATGAATGAACTGGCTATGGTGAACCACTTAAAAAGTCCTTCAAAAGTAGAGCCACAAGAAAATACAACCAATAAATGGTGTTTGCAGCTAAAACAACACAATTCTTCAGTTTTTTTTTTGCAACAACTTGTTTTATGTTCAATCCAATTTGTAAAAACTAATAAAGGTAACTTAATTGATTTGTGTTGAGACAACATGAAGGAATTGTGTGGAACCCAGCATTTTTTTTACAGTGTATAACAAAAATAAACTGTAAAAATGCTATGTACATTATATAACTCAAGGAATTACCAACATCTGGGTACACGGTACAACTCAAGAAATTAAGTTAACTTATTAGTTTTTACAAATTTAAGTGGACTGAACATAAAACAATTTTAAAAAAACTCAAGAATTCTGTCAGCTCAATTTAAATGAGTAGTTTGAACAAACAGCAAATGTCATTTTTTGAGTGTATGAAAATATCTTAAATAATTTGCATTTAAACTCACAGCAAGAAGGTCGCTGGACATGGTTCGAGCCTCGGATGGGTCAGTTGGCGTTTCTGTGTGGAGTTTGCATGCTCTCCCTGCGTTCGCGTGGTTTTCCTCCGGGTGCTCCGGTTTCCCCCCACAGTCCAAAGACATGCGGTACAGGTGAATTGGGTAGGCTAAATTGTCCGTAGTGTATGAGTGTGAATGGATGTTTCCCAGAGATGGGTTGCAGCTGGAAGGGCATCCGCTGCGTAAAACATGTGCTGGATAAGTTGGTGGTTCATTCTGCTGTGGTGACCCCAGATTAATAAAGGGACTAAGCCGAAAAGAAAATGAATGAATGAATGAAATCCTCCAATGGGTCTAAGACAAAATGGAGTTCCAAGCATTAAGAAAGGTTATTTAAAGTATCACTAAAAATACAAGTTAGACTAATTGTCATTTTAAACCTTTATACTTTACAATCGAAAAAACATTGAGTTATTTATTTAACTCAATGGTTGAGTTAAAAATAGTTGGTGCTTTGTTGGGTTATTTTTAACCTTTATTGGGTTATTTAATAACAACCAGTTGGGTTAAAAATTTGAATTCCAACAGTCAACTGATTTAACTGACACAGAACAGCTGTATGTTAATGCGTGCGTAATATAGTTTGGTGTTATAAAAAGTTTATTTTTAGTTATTTACATTTATAGTTATTTATATATACTTTTTATCATGTTTACCTCTCTTCCTGTGTCGAGTGATTTTTATATCTATTTCACCAACACTCTTAATTAATGATGATACAAACGCTTCGTAACCAATCTATATTGAACAGATAAAAACAGTTTATCTACCTTCAGTGTTCATCTCGACATTTTTTCAAGGGGAATGATTTACATATTTGAGTTACTCAGCCGTCATTCACGTCTTTAGGACTTAGTGAAGACTCACCCGGTGTCGCGTCCAGTCTTGGTGAAGGCATGTTGCCTTTTTATTAAAAAATAACACATTTCCTTTTACTAAGAAACTATTGTCGCATTTAAATAAGCAACATCACACGAGTAGCAGTGCGGTGTGGCTGTATATCATCACTGGAAAGATGCGTGCCTTAGTGCCCCACCAGTGACGATATACAGCCACATCGCACTGCTACGAGTGTGATATTGAGTTTATACAACAGTTTGATGGCATAATCGTGTGTATAAAAAATAAAATCAAACATGGAGAGTCCTTATAAATAAACTGCATAGTTGCAATCTAAACAACTACATTCTCTCCTAAAAAAGCCTCAAAAGTACATTGTGTTGTCCAACAGCTGCAATATGTCAAACTGTAGAGTGTCCTCTGCTTTTTGCTGTATGTGGGCGGAGTAATACACAAGGGTGAAGGGTGAAGGGTGAAGAGGTGGTATGAGTGCTGTTACTGGCAGAATATTGCACGGCTATTAGCCAATCAGATTCAAGAACCAGACAGAACTGTTGTATAAATACAAATAAAGGCACATAAATATGCTACTGTACATGTCATTTAAGAAGTTGCTGGTTATACAACTATCCTGCAAACTACTAGGTTTTACCCAATGATGTCAGAAAGAAGCAAGTTAAAAAAAAAAATCATAAGGAACTGAAAATATTTCTAAGTATAATAAATATAGTATGATCACATATATTAATGGTATATTAATAAGTACAAGTAAGAAATACAAAATTATATGTTAAGCCAAATTACGATGGTTTATTATGCTGAATTACATGATATTTCTGTTATTATTCAGAATTATGTTGTAAACCTATTAATGGTGATTATTCAATATTTATTTAAATAATAATAATAATAATAATAATAATAATAATAATAATAATAATAATAATAATAATAATAATAAACAATAATAATGATAATAAAATAATAATATTAATAATAATAATTATTATTATTATTATTACTACTATTATTATTATTACTACTACTACTACTTAAGGTCAAGAATCTTGGTGTGACTCTGGAGTCAGGTCTGAGTTTCAATAGTCATGTCAAAGCAGTTAGTAAATCAGCATACTATCATCTCAAAAACATTGCAAAAATCAGATGCTTTGTTTCCAGTGAAGACTTAGAGAAACTTGTTCATGCTTTTATCAGCAGCAGGGTGGATTACTGTAACGGCCTCCTCACTGGCCTTCCCAAAAAGACAGTCAGACAGTTGCAGCTCATCCAGAACACTGCGGCTAGGATTCTGACCAGAAGCAAGAAATCAGAGCACATCACACCTGTCCTCAGGACTTTACACTGGCTCCCAGTTACATTCAGAATAGATTTTAAAATATTATTACTTGTCTATAAATCACTAAATGGCCTAGGACCTCAATACATTACAGATATGCTCACTGAATACAAAACTAATAGATCACTCAGATCTTTAGGATCATATAAACTAGAAATTCCAAGAGTTCAGTCAAAGCAGGGAGAATCGGCCTTCAGCTACTACGCCCCTCGCTGCTGGAGACAGCTTCCAGAAATGATCAGATGTGCTCCAACATCAGGCACATTCAAATCCAGACTAAAAACACATCTGTTTAGCTGTGCTACGTCCAACAGATCGCACTATTGTTCTTTTATTTTACTTTTTTATCTTTTATAACCTGTTTTAACACATTTTTATTTGCTTTATCTGTCTTTAATCGTTCTTACTATTAGCTTTTTTATTTTCTTATACTTGTCTTTTTATTCTTGTTTATGTAAAGCACTTTGAATTGCCACTGTGAATGAAATGTGCTATATAAATAAACTTGCCTTGCCTTACTATTACTATTATTATTATTATTATCCCACATCAATGCAATATGCAGCTTTACAATCTAAAAAATAATAAGTACAAGTAAGAAAAACAGGTCACACTTTATTTTGATGGTCCGTTAGTTGAATTTAAGATACATTGCAACTAATTCTCAGTAGATTATAAGTAGGTTGTTAGGTTGGGGTTAGGGTTAGGGGTAAGTTGACGTGTACTTGCAAAGTTTCTTATAGTCAGTTAAATGTCTGTTGAAGGATTGTTAAATGTCAGTATCAACAGATATTAAGCAGAGAGTCTACTAATACTCAAATGGACCATCAAAATAAAGTGTTACCGAAAAACATAATTATATGTTAAGCCAAATTATTATGGTTTATTATGCTGAAGGATATGCCATGAGATTTCAGTGATTATTCTGAATTATGTGGTACACCTATTAATGGTGATTGTTCATTCATTCATTTTCTTTTTGGCTTAGTCCCTTTATTAATCAGGGGTCGCTACATCGTAATGAACGTATCCAGCATATGCTTTTACGCAGCAGATGCCCTTCCAGCCACAACCCAGCACTGGGAAACACCCATACACACACACTTTCACAGACACACTCATACACTATGGCCAATTTAGTTTATTCAATTCACCTATGGCATATGTCTTTGGACTGTGGGGAAAATCGGAGCACCCACGGCAACACAAGAAGAACATGCAAACTCCACACAGAAATGCCAACTGACCTAGCCGGAGCTCGAACCAGCGAACTTCTTGCTGTGAGATGACAGTTCAATATTCATTTAAATAATAATAATAATAATAATAATTATTATTATTATTATTATCCCAAATTAAAGCGATATGCAGCTATACAGTCTAAAAAATAATAATTACGAAGTAAGAAAAACAATTATTTGTTAAGCCAAATTATTATGGTTTATTATGCTGAAGGATATGCCATGAGTGATTATTCTGAATTATGTTGTAAACCTATTAATGGTGACTGTTCAATATTTATTTAAATAATAATAATTATTAAAATTATCTCAAATCAAAGCAATATGCAGCTCTACAGTCTAAAATGTCAGGTTGTTTTAACCCAAATCTGGGTAAAATGTAGACAAACCTAACCATTGAGTTAAAAAAAAAAAAGTTAACATTATATTAATTTTTCTGCTTTTTAAACCTCAAAAAAATAGTTCCTGTTAAATTCCTTGATTTTTTTGCTTCTGGAAAAATTGACAGCATTGAGTTATACATCGTTTAATTCCTTTAACCTCCCTGATCCTCACAGAACCAGATATCCCAGATACTTCAGTATGTTAAGGCAATGTAGCACATTTCCTTTAAAACTGACCACAAGGGACTGAATGTTTAAGCAGTCTATGTTCAAGCACGCTGTGGTCTGATTTCTGATATGTAAAGTTTAGGCAATGGTCTGAAGCTAATTACGGGACGTTGCTTTAGCGTAGGGGGCGAGTGTTGTAAAGCCTTTTCAACACTACCTTGATTTGCTGCACATTTAGGGGCCCGGTGTGGTTAGGTATTACCTTTAAACGCAACAGTAGGGGCCCCCCAAAGTCCCAGCCATCATTCAGTCTCACATACACACATTCACGTGCACACACACACACTGATGGGCCTTTGCCATTAGTCAGTCGTCACACCGCCGAATTACAAAACGATTGAGCAGCTGTTTGGGGCTGTGGAAGAAATGCTACCATCTGGGCTTAACCTCCAGGGCATTACCACCTCTTTCCTCCCACAGAGTCCAGAACATATACAAACCAGTACTTATTATGGGACGGCTTCCATCTAACAGCTTTTCTTGATGTTTTAACATTTCCTGAAAAACTTTGAGCGATGCAAAACTCTTGGATGCCAGGATTGTTAAGGTGTTCTGATTGTTTTGTTAACATGTTGCTATGCTGTTGCTAGGAGCTGGCTGAATTGTACATCAGTGCCAACATGGACAAAGCCAAGAACAAATCTATGCAACATTGCAGTAGATCCAACCCAGAGCACATTACATGAAAGTTCATTTGCAGAAAGGAAAAATAGGGTTTGTGCATGGCGTAACGCATCACATTCATTCGTTCATTCATTCATTTTCCTTCAACTTAGTCCCTTATTTATCAGGGGTCACCACAGCGGAACGAACCGCCAACTATTCCAGCATATGTTTTACACAGCGAATGTCCTTCCAGCCACAACCCAGTACTGGGAAACACCACATACACAAACTCATACACTACGGCCAATTTACTTCATCCAATTCACCTATAGCGCATGTCTTTGGACTGTGGGGGAAACCGGGGCACCCAGAGGAAACACAGGGAGAACATGGAAACTCCACACAGAAATGCCAACTGGCTCAGCCGGGACTCAAACCAGCAACCTTCTTGCTGTGAGGCGACAGTGCTAACCACTGAGCCACCGTGCCACCCTTTAACCCCTTCAGACCTGAATCATGTTCCAAGTTCCTGAAAAATGTAAAAGTATGTTTTCAGTTGTTGAGGCTTTTATAGGAGACCAAATTTTAAAAATAGAAATTCAACAACCTTTAAGTATGTATATATATATTTTGTCCATATCAATGGGCATCAGGTCAGAACAGTTGTGCATCCCAAACATTATACTAAAAACAAAATACAAATAATAATAATATTAATAATAATAATAATAATAATAATAATAATAATACACAATTGTTGGTATAATCTAGAAATTTATTTAAAAAAAAAATAAAATTAAAATAAAAAATAAAATAAAATAAAATAAAATAAAATCACAAACGTTAAGATGGTAACATTTTTACTTCAATTTTGAGGTTTTTGTTGTATAGATTGCACCTTGTTAATAACAAACTTTATCTTCATCTTACATCTGAGATATTTCCATCTGCTGTAAGTTATACAGCATCTATAACTTCCATAGATCTATAACTTCAAGATGTGTATATTCTGCATATGAAATTGTTTCAGCAATGAATTATTCATTCATTCATTTTCTTTTCGGCTTAGTCCCGTTATTAATCCAGGGTCGCCACAGCAGAATGAACCGCCAACTTATCCAGCATATGTTTTACGCAGCGGATGCCCTTTCAGCTGCAACCCATCTCTGGGAAACATCCATACACACTCATTCACACTCATACACTAAGTAGAATTTAGCCTACCCAATTCACCTGTACCACATGTCTTTGGACTGTGGGGGGAAACCGGAGCACCCTTAGGAAACCCACGCGAACGCAGGGAGAACATGCAAACTCCACACAGAAACACCAACTGATCCAGCCGAGGCTCGAACCAGTGACCTTCTTGCTGTGAGGTGACAGCACTACCTACTGCGCTGCCAGCAATGAATTAGTACATCGATATAGTTTTTTATATATAAAAAAATTTCAGATCAGCATTACTGGAGATTTACTTACAGTAACAGATCTTGAACCCATTGTCCATCCTAATGGACAGACATTTTGTGACATTCTGTGGTGGTCATCGTGGAGTGAGAACATGAGACTGACTCCTGTGATGCTCCAAGGACAGACGAGTCTTCGCTGAGGTCCAGCTTCCTGCGCATAGACTGCAGCTCTGCACAAGACGTTTGGCCATAGGGGATATAGTCGTGCCCAACTGAGCCTGGTTTCTCTCGAGATTTTTTAAATCTTCGCTTTCACCAATTGGTGAAGTTTTTTCCTCGCCGCTGTCGCCACTGTCTTGCATGGTTCGGGATCTGTAGAGCTGCGCATCGATGGATTTGCTATTCAGTGTTTGGACTCTCAGTAGTGATTATTAACCCACACTGAACTGAGCTAAACTGAACTGAACTTAATCTCTGAAAACTGAACTGACACTGTTTCAATTCACTATAATCTTCCATGTGAAGCTGCTTTGACACAATCTACATTGTATAAGCGCTATACAAATAAAGATTAATTGAATTGAATTTTTAAAAAAATCCTTATCTAAAGCTTGCAATGTTACAAAAGATTTGAAACTTTAATTTGTAAGTGCAATCGCTCTCTCTCTCTCTTTTTTTTTTATATACATACAATCTATGAAATATTAGCAAACATACAGCATCAATAAATCTGAATGAATACATTGTAAATGTGGCTTATGTCTGTGTCTGAGTGAAGTGATGGCATGCTGCTTTGCAGTGTAGTGATTTTTCAAATTACAACATGCTGAGCCTTATTGTCATTTGATTGGATGACTATCGTCCACTCGTCATGGAGTGCAGTCTTTAAATCAGATGAAATGCTCAGGAACCACAAAAAAAGCATGGGCTGACATGTGATGTCCATTGTAATGGACACAGAATCCAAAGGGATTAATGCACATGTGAAAATGTGAAATCAATTCCTGCATTATTTCATGAGTAAAAAGTGTACCATGAGTATTCTTTTAAACCAAGCAGCTTGCTTTTGGTCATTTCTGAGAATTTAATCAACCAACAAAATCTGCTTTGGGAAATCTCCTAACTGCTTAAACTATCAAAGGGTCATCCATCCTATTTTTGTGAGAGATACTATTTTGGTGTCCGCATCAAATTAAATTTACAAAATAAGTTTTATATGCATAAAAACATGAAAGTGAACAGTCTTCTTTGAGGTTGCAAATAACTTTGTTGAATAAATTTACTAGACTTTGTTAGAAGCCGTTCAGTGTTACAAAATCAAAAAGCCATTTTAAAAATCATATTTAAAAATAATAATAATTTGAGATCAGAAGTGCTTTTAAATATTTGATCATTTTACCTTTTCATAGTGTGAAAGGTACAATGTAAAACCAAATATCTTTCAGTGAAAAGCCAAACAACACTTTTATTGTTAGATTTCTAGGAAGAAGCTGTGATAAAAACAGAGGCTTTATTATTATATACGTGTTATCATTCAGTGTAATACACATTCTTATCCATTACACCAAACTACATTATCATTAATTTTAGCATTTTGTTTCAGAAGAACATGTTTAGAACTGCCAAATATGTTAAAGTTAAAATTTAAAAAACCTAATATTTTTATTAACACTTTTTATTCCAATACATTTTATTATGTTCTTTATTCATTTATTTATACATTTATCACTCATTTATGTTGGCAAATTGAAAATATTAATAAATATAGCTGCAAGCAGTAATTTTTTCATTTTTGAGCCCGGGTATTTTAGAAGTGAAGCGCCAGGCCTTGCAGGGAGGTTCAGGACAGTGAAATGAAATGCCTATTATTTGTCAAGTTCAACATCTGCATCTAATGCCAAAACTATATTGATATAAACTAATACTCTCTGCATTTGGTAAGCTTTCACTTCTTGAAAAACTAACACCATAAAAGAGCTAAAGATAAAAGGTAGTTTGCTGGTCTCTGAAACCTTCTTTCTTTCTTTCTATGTATTTTAATATGTTAAATTAGGAAGTTACCATGACAACTTTACAGTTTTTCTCAGTCGCTTTGGTGCATTTCTCACAACACTATTTACATTTGCACAACAGTTAATGCATTTCTCAAAACAATTAGTGCAAACTGCAAAACCTGGTGGATAACCTGCAAAAGCGCATCATTTGCTCAAAATGGATAGCTCATTCCTCAAAAGCAAGTATTCATGTCAATAAAAGTGTCAGTGTAATCAAAATGAAAAGTCCTGTTACCATTGTTTATGAACATGATAGTCAAATGGCTTTGTCATGTTTTCATTATGACACTTTACTCTGTACATTTATTCCAATGCAAAAAAGTCAGATTTTGGTGACACGTCCTGAAAATGCTCAAGACAGCACTATATACTATTTGCACAGCCATTTGAAAACTACAGTAAAGTTAGACATCACTGCATTTAGTGAGGTATCTGAGTACAAGACACTGAATATGTATGTTTCACATTTTTACTGCATTTGCTCTTTGCAATTCTAATTTATTCACAGCATTGTGCAAAAGAATAAATACATCCTTATTTACAACAAACAAAAACTCCCTTTGGGTAGAGCTGTGCACAACTGTAAACAATATTGCAGTACATACTGGAACTGAACCTACAACATAACACAGGTCTGTAAATCATTCATCAAATTGTTCAATTTAGGAGACATTTTCAGAAAAAAAAGATTTAACATTTTTAAAATAAAATTAGCTTGATCGATTTTGACAACTAGTTTAACATTTTTGTATGTAATGACTCAAGTAATGAAATGAGGACTATTGGTTTTATATGGAATGACTATTCAGCATCCACAAGTTTAATTCATTTTGACTGACATGATGTAAGCAAATGATAATGTTACAAACAGCAGAGAGTTGTATAAAAGCAATTGATGCATGCCCAAAAGCATTTGCAATTTGTTGAAAGGAATGAGAAACTGCTACTATGATGTGCTCAAATAACTAATTGTTTTGAGAAATGCATTAACTGTTGTGCAAATGTAAATAGTGTTGTGAGAAATGCACCAAAGTGACTGAGAAAAACTGTAATACAATTGGTATATTTAGCCGGCCCACCATAAGAAAAAGTTTGGGCACCCTTGCCATTGAGGGTTAAAATGTTTTACAACTTGACAAAAGATCACTTTTAGCAAAGGAAACATGTGGCTTCTCATAAACCACAGCAGATTGTAAACATTTGTCTATTAAATAGAGATTTTCCTTGACTCTTACCGAGATTCATCCAGTGTTTTGTTAATGACTTGAGAAACAAATAAACGAAAGAAAATGAATCAACATCATGAGAGCATTACTTGCTGCCCAAATAATGAAACAAATGGACCAGAACATAAATTAAACATCGAAGTACACTTTCATTTCCCCAACATGTCTCTGTAGGCCAGCAGGACAGACATCTCTACCCGTGGTAAATGACAGAATGACAGATTACCATGAGCAAACAGATAGGGGGGTAGAACAAAACAGCACAAAATCCATACGTCTCTCATAATGTTTTCGCAGAGCCCTTTCACCCAAACTCATCCCTGTATGACACAATGACAGACTGCAGACCTTCATTCTCTCCTTTCCTCCCCTTCATTTTTGCCTTTCGCTCCTCCCTGTAAAAACTAGAGGGATGGTGCCATTAATCTCCTGTCAGAGAAGATTACACTTGATTCCAAGAGGCTAAACAAGGTTAAAGACATGCTTCACTTGCTGAAAGGCTGATGTTAACAGCCGGAGCGCACAAAGAAAGTTACTTAGGTTTGTTAGCATTTATGAGTCTTGAACTGTGGGACGACACGGAGACAAATGTGAATACCAACACTGGCTGTCTTTATGACAAAGGACCTGAGAATGGATGTGGAAATAAAGGCGGCGTGCGGTTAGGAAAAGGACAGACGTGTCAATGGTAAAAATGATTTGCTCATCGCGGTATCATTTAGCAAACAAATTACTGAACCATAACGGTCTTGTTTGCACCTTGTCTGACAGTGACGAATGGAGTCGGAGAGTATCATTAATACACTCAGAAACGAGATTCACATACATCCGAGGTAAAAAATGTATTAGAATATTCCCAATAAGCAGTTCTACGTTACATGGTGCTGTATTTATGCCTAAATGAAGTTGACGGTTGCGGAAAATGGACCGCGAGAACAAAGCTAGGGCAATAACTGCAAATATTCCGATTTATGAGGGAGTCAGAAACTATTAGAAGTCTTCTTGATGGCTGCAATAAAGCCAGCTGATGACAACTGGAAAAAGACAATAAATATGCTTGTAAGTTATGCAGCAGAGGCGAAAAACTGTTTGCCAATTGGCCAAATATCTTGATTCATTTCTTCATCAAAAACAGAGAAGATGATTAAGTCCTCGGTATTTGAAGGTCTTCCAACTGTTGAAGCAAATGGTTTTGTGAAAGGATTTAAATTAAAAGCTTCTTTCAGATCAAACGTCAGGAAAAAAAAGAGAGATGTGAAATGTTGCAGAGACTGGTCTACATTTCTCTCATTTAGAGCTAACTGAAGGATAAGAATATGTTCAACTGATCATATTTCAATTTCATGACATTTTATGTAAAGAACTTCATACAAATAAAGTCCTCTCTTGACTTCCTAATATGCATACTTCCATGCAAGAAATTATACTTTTACAGCAAGAAAAATGCTTGTCAGCTTTTCTAAGTGACTACCGTGTTGAACAATATATCGTTGCAGCATAGATATGACAATGTGTGGATCCGCAATCGTCACGTCGCAGGATTAAATTGTTTATTAAAGGTTAAAAATATATATAATATAATAAAAAAAGATGCAAAGTAACGTGTGCTCATGCTTCCCTTGTAGAAAATCAAGTTATTTTCTCATATATCTTACTTTGATTATATACAGCTACTCTGCTAACATGAAAAGGTCATATTTCCTAGTTCCTCTGAAAGTCCCGCCCTCAATAGGCTGTGATTGGTCAGCTAACATGAAGTGCTGTGATTCTCTGTGCCTCTGCTATGTAAACACTGTCAGTTAGCACTATCTGTTTGAGCCTTAATCAGACAGAAAACGAAAAGGATGAAAATAGGGTGTGGCTCCTTTAAGAGAGAATCGCCATTTTATGTACATGTGTGTGTGAACAGTCTGTAGAGACATGTAACACGAGAACTGGATGTGTGCGGAACCGATGTTTTTTTTTTTTTTCTTTTTCTCTGATGCTCGAATTAAGTTATTTTTTTGTACTATACAGTGACACTGTTGACAGGAAAATAAAGCGCAAGATGTGGAATGCGACTCATGTGAGCTTTGATTGATTTTTCTGCTGCAACACGAGCTATCCTGTATTTTTTTACCTAACTCAACGCGTTACATGTCTTTCACATATATTCGGAATAAGCATGTGTAAGTAACAATCACATATCTCTTGTTAGTTTGTTATCAGAGATGTAGAACGCAGGGAAAGCGTCTGCATAGAGAGACACTGCAGCGCTGCTGAAGATTGTGTGTGATTACAGCCGTTTGACGGATAAATATGAATATGTAGCCAAATTGGTAATAGTGCCAAACAGCATTTCTTATTGTTTACATCCTTGCTACAACATATCGTTAATGCTAGGCACGGTGCATGTCATAGATCAATTTTTAGGCTCAAAATTCACAGCTTCTGCTTGTTGAAGCGGCTCCTTTGAGGAGTTTTTAGCCGATTCCAGCACTGAACTGGGAGAGATTCTCCGATGGATGGATGGATGGATGGACGGATGGACGGACGGACGGACGGAACGATGGATGGATGGATGGATGGATGGATGGATGGATGGATAAATGGATGGAACGATGGACTAATAAATGGAACGATGGATGGAACGATGGATGGATGGATGGATGGATGGATGGCGGATGGACAGACGGACGGACGGATGGAACGATGGATGGAACGATGGAACGAAGGATAAATGGATGGATGGACAAATGGATGGAACGATGGATAAATGGATGGATGGATAAATGGATGGATGGACAAATGGATGGATGGATAAATGGATGGATGGATGGATGGATGATTGGATGGATGGATGGAACGATGGATGGATGGATGGAACGATGGATGGATGGAACGATGGATGGATGGAACGATGGATGGATGGATGGAAAGATGGATGGATGGATGGATGGATGGAACGATGGATAAATGGATGGATGGATAAATGGATGGATGGACGGATGGATGGATGGACGGATAAATGGATGGACGGATGGACGGACGGAACGATGGATGGAACGATGGATAAATGGATGGATGGATGGATAAATGGATGGATGGATAAATGGATGGATGGATGGATGGATGGACGGATGGATGGACGGACGGACGGATGGATGGATGGATAAATGGATGGATGGATGGACGGATGGACAGACGGACGGACAGAACGATGGATGGAACGATGGATAAATGGATGGATGGACAGATGGATGGATGGATAAATGGAACGATGGATGGATGGAACGATGGATGGATAGATGGATGGATGGATGGATGGATAAATGGATGGATAGAGATAGATCTGGAACAAAATTAAAATTAAATTGTAAGCACTTTTCTATTTGTGTTGTGTCCTTTGGAAGCCTAATACAGAAACAGAAGAAGCTCTGTGGAATTAGCAGCGTTTGGACAGCATTTCAGCTTTCTCTGCTATAAAATTACAGCGCCTCTGGCCATGCCCCTTTGCTGCGAGGGGTAAATGCGCATGGTGAATGCGGGTAACCTGAAGGGTTTATGATCTCATTAACCAAGATGTATTTTTTTGTAGTCCCCAAACTTTGTTCGCTGTAATCTTTGCTAAGCTAACTATGTAAACACCAATGTCTCCCTTTGCATTGAACTTTGCGCGTATTATATTGAGAGATGTTGTTTGTTCACACAGCTACATTACACATCAACTAAAGTTTAAAATATGATATCGAAGTGGACCACCCTTTAAAGCACTGTTTATTTAACCTTTATTTTTGCTCCATTTTATTTATACTATATCAAATCGCCTGGTGAAATGATATTTCATATTGCATTATACAGTATTAAATCGCAGCAAAACATCACAATGTCAGATTTTTCCAATATCGTGTACCTCCTACTACCATTGCATGCAAGTTAGATATTTTTTTCGAGGTTACTGTTAGTAGGCCTACATCCTAGTATAAATGACATTCAGGCCAATGACAACACAAAAGTGGAACAGAAGTCCTAATCCAAATGTAGAACATCAAATTAAAGTCCAGGAACTCAAATTCAATTGTATTTCAAATGTGCATTCTTGGACACTTATAACAGCCCAGGGTTTGTTTTTGGTAACTTTACACTATTTCTTCTGGTGGAAATTATTGCAAGTTAACATTTTCAACATTAAAGCTTCTGATGGTTTAATGGAGTTAGATCGTGCTGATATAATTATGATTGCACACTGCGCTGGGATCGTTTTCAGCAAAATAAACCTGCGGTCGCCTGGAAATCACAAGCGAATGTAAACATTTGCACAGTAGGCTACTTATTAAGTCGAGATTTTTTTGTGGGGTTTTCTTTGTATCGTTCAGTGCTTGAGCTGCTGGTTAGGAAATGAAAAAAAAAAACGGCCAAATGAATCTGGTGCCCATAAGCTATGACATGTTTTAGACTTATTTAAAGGTATTGACTCAACAGTCAAACTCATATGTATGTCCTCAAATTGTATCATATAGTAACTCTCGTATAGCAAACTGCATGCTTGTGTAGTTTATGTTACACTGCTCATTTCCTTTGGCTTAGTCCCTTATTTATCAGGGGTTACCACAGTGCCCAGGAGGCACAGGACGTCAATATGACATTGGATTGACGTTGTACCCCAATGTTGTGAGACGTTGCATTTTGCTTGGAAATGTAAATCAATTTAAAGTCTGACATCAATGTCCAGCATCCAACTTAAAATCTATCAAATATCAACGTCTAATGATGTTACAGCTTGACGTTGTGTGGACGTTACCATACCATACATACCATGCTTTCCATACCTGACGAATAAACGTCAGTATTTGATGTCAATATGACGATGGTTTAAGATGTTGACTCAACGTTGGATTTTGGTCACTTTCTAACACAACCTAAAATCAAGCAAATATCAACGTTATTTGATGTCGTTATTGGATGTCAAAAAAATGTTGTCCTTAGATGCTGGCTAGACATTGAATTTGACATTTTGACATTGAATGACCTGACGTCACAACCTAAATCTAACCTAATATTAACGTCTTATGACATTGTGTGCCTGCTAGGTGGAATGAACCGCCAACTATTCTGGCATATGTTTCATGCAGCAGATGCCCTTGCAGCCGCAACCCAGTACTGGGAAAGTTACACTGCTCAACTCTTAGTAAAAAAAAATAAATAAATAATAAAAATCTAATAACCCCTAATCACAATACTTAATTCGTTTTATGATATTATAAATCACATCTTTATTTATTGTAAATATTATATATATTTTTTAGTTTATTATATTAAACAATTATATGGAAGAATTTTGGTTCAGTGGTTAGCATTGTCGCCTCACAGCAAGTGTGTATGGATGTGTCCCAGTACTGGATTGCAGATAAAAGGGATGTGTAAAACATATGCTGCATAAGTTGGCGGTTCATTCCACTGTGGCAACCCCTGAAGAATAAAGAGACTAAGTCGAAGGAAAATGAATGAATTTTTTTTTTTTTGTCTACAATTCCATTAAGCCAGATTTGCACCACCGAACAATTGGGAAGAGGTGGTCTGATTTGTGGATTGTCATAAATCAACTTTGCCTATAAAATCATAAATTATGTGCTGTCATTATAATATTTTACTGCTCAGTCAGTCTCCCCAATCCCAAATATCAAAGACGCCTCAGACCTGATACATGCGACAGCCAAAATTCATTAACCAGATATCACATTTATGGCAAGCTGAAACATGGCAGATCAACAAATGCAATCTGCAGTTCATAACTTTTTGATTTAGTTGCTAATTCCTATTAATTGGTACAATTTCATTTGTACATTTTAGTATGATCCCCTGATGAGAGCTAGGGTTAGGGGTGGGGATTGGGGCACGCCTCCTTTTAAAAATGGTACTTTTTCATACAAACAAAGCCTATAAAATACACAAGACATGTCACTCGTATAGTTTTGAATGAGGAAATCTGTAACAGTCAATGACGAATAAGGCCGCGCCTACTAGTACAGGAGCCAATCAGCGATCGCTATAAAAGTGACGATTCTCCGGTGGAGAAGCTCAGACCAGATGTGTACTTTTACGACAGTGTTTGTGGTCAGCAAACACGCTGCGAATATCAGCGAATACTTGCTTCAAAAACATAAGAAATCTATCCAAATAAAGCCTGAAATCTGTACTTTTAAATGAGCCAAATACACTTGAAAAGAAAAGTGTTTTTGGTTTTGTAATCTGTATGAAACAAACGCAAGGTACAGTCCGTCCTGTTAAACGCACATCACATGACAGCAACTACGTAAACGCCAACAAACTTTTAAACAAAGACATGCTGTTATTTCTGGAGGAGATTCGCCATTTAGACCAAGTTGTGAATTACTTTAGAAGACCAACACGATCTGACGAAACATTATCCAGAGGATGATGAAGTGTAACACTGCCATAAATGAGGTTGGTGTCGTGATCTTGTTCTTTTCGAGTGCGCATGCGCATAGGCTTGGACAACCTGACAATATGCCGATTTTGTTTGATTCGAAAGTTTAGAAACTAAACTTATGGGACAGTTGTTTAATTTTACTGCGGATTCCAAATACGTAATGTAATCGTAAGCTTTGGGGAGTTTAATGTTTTCTTATTCAGACAGAATGCCAGAGCGTACTGCCCTATAGGTATTTCAAAGATGGCCGCCGAGTTAAATTGCCTTAAAGGGACTTTGATACGAATCAAACCATATGAAGTAGTATGAATTAGCCCCCTTTCTGACAATACGTAAAATAGTTATGTTTCCTTGTGAGAACTAATTGTACAACCAATTATACAGTCTGATTGACTTTACTGTAACAGTAGAAGTTTTATTTTTTACTTTAACACACAATGCACGTTTGCTTCAAAGTCACATTTGATCACAAAATCTTGTGCCTTTAGACTCACAGTCTGGCTATAGTGTGTGCGTTCAGAGAATTAGAACATTAAAAATTACCTGAAACTGTATTTATGTCTCTTACAAAATCTTTAAGATCGTAAAATCATCATTTGTCCTAATTTGTTGTTTTTGGACATTTGTTTATTGGGTCTTAAATGCGAAAGCAATAAAGTATAAAATGATATTGCTATAAATTTATGTTTTTATGTGTGTTGAATAATCATTTTTATTCGACGTTTGACGTAATCTCAACCAAAACACGAAGAAAGGGTGGGACAATGTAGCTCCTCCCCATTTTTTAAAAACAGTCAATAGCATTTTGGTTCAGCACAGCTCTGCCAGTGAGAGTGGTTGAGCTCAAGTGAAAAGCAAATGAAAAGCGTCTTGAAGGAGGCGGGGCATGTCAGATACTAGAGAGCATTTAATTGGTTATGATTTAATGAGAAACTGTAGTAGGAGATGACATGAACAAAACAGTTGATCCATTCAGGCGGAAGTGACAAACAACAAGCTTTACATCAGTAGTATATCTTCTAAACGTGAATTGTCACTGTTTTGGAGCACACTAGCTTATAGATATCTTTAAAAAAAAAAAACAATACTGATATTAACATCTTTAAAAAAAAAAAAAAAAAAATTTTTACTTTATTTTAATTTCATGGGACCTTTAAGGGATACTAGCTTACCCAAAACCAGAAATTATGGCATAATTTAGTCACCCTCTTCTTCCAAACCTTTTTGAGTTTCTGTCTTCTGTTGAACACAAAAATATATATTTCAAAGAATGAAAGGTTTTTGCATTTTGAAAAATTCTTACTATGAATAAGTATATTTAGTAAGAAAATATAAAATGTTAAACATAGAAAATCAAGTCAAAAAGGTTTGGAACAACTTGAGGATGAATGAATATGGGTGAACTTTTAAGAAACTGTTCAATCGGCAGAGCAACACGCAAATAAAAAAGCACAATAGTGTTGCACCAACATCCCAAAGCAACCATCTTGTGCACAAATTAAATCCTAATTCTAAACAGAGTGAATTATGGCTTTAATTAAAGTGCTAAAATAATTGCCTCTTTTATTGTTAGTTCACCGCCACACTCAGACTGTGTTGTGGATTTCTTTTTTGAGGAGCATCTCAAGGCTGGTCAGAGACCCCATGCAGCCCCAGCTCAATGTGCAAGCAGCAGCTTTGGATAGAGATAATGAGACCCCCCGCATGCTTTCCACAGTCCATCCTGCCGCCTCTGAGGACCTGAGCTGCACGTGCAGAGAGTACAAAACCCCAGAACCCCACATTCATCCTCAGCGGCCCCTCTGTATCTCTACTCTAATGGTCTGGACCCATCTGAAGGCCAAAGGTAATTTGATGCGCTCTGCAGTAATGAGCGTTGTGTTGCTGACATCTGGCCCACTAAGGTGCAAGAAGACAAGCGAGAACGCAATGATGGATTACAAAAATACTGAGGACAGCTAAAGCAGAGATATCTGCGGAGAATCAGTTGTTGTACGAGCAGAAAATCTGGTAGGACTGGAAGTCCCTTAAGCCATCGCAGACCATCCGAAAATAAATAGAAAAGGTCAAACACTGAAGCCAATGGCAATGATATGAGTTGTTGTTCAATGCTGTTGAAAGATGGCCATCCAAACATTTGGAACATATCCGTTTGACAATCAGCAGGGTCCAAGTGAGAGACAAGGAAAAAAAATAAAAGGATTCCAGGTGGAAAACTAGAAACAAGCGTTTAGAAATTTTGTTTTGTCAGTCCCAAGCAGTTACAGTGTATGTATTTATATATGTATGCAGTCCCTATTATATAGATTGCAAATATTTGCCTTTCAATATTGAACAAGAAACAAAATTGAGCTAATAAATTACATTGAGTGACAGCATGTCTTTTTCTACACCAAATAATGCTGCAAATAAGAAAATTTCACATTAAAATACTCATTTATGTTCACATCCACCCGGGGGATACTCATCCTTAGTTCTCTAGAGATTGTGCAGTGCCATTGATGTGTTCCAAGACCTGTGAGGAGATGATGCCAACCATCAAGGACCAAGCCATATGCTGAGCAGATGCTGTGGTGGTCATGGAAGAGTGAAGAGCATGAGACTGATTCCTGAAAGACCCCAGTGACAGAAGAGTCTCCACATTGGTCCCGTGGGCCAGCCTGAACTTGCGCCGGTGACCTACTCACACCTGCAGCTTCTTCACGATAGACGTCCAGCTCTGCACAAGAAGTTTGGCCCAGGACTTAATTTGTGCGGGAACAAACCGGATCCAGCACCTCAATTTACCGATTCCCCTCATAACACGCACACCCCCTCTGCCCGCTCTTCACTTTCTTCCTTGACACCTTCCACCCCGCTCTTCACTTACATCCACGACATGCCAGATCTGTTACCCTGGGACCTCGCAATTTACAAATTAATCACTGGTTTGGCCAGTGGAGAAATGGTCGTACCCAACTGAGCCTGGTTTCTCTCAACATTTTTTTCCTTTACTTTTGCCAATTGGTGAAGTTTGTTCCTCGCCACTGGCTTGCTTGGTTTTGGACTTGTGGAGCTGCGCTTCAGTGGATTTGCTCTTCAATGTTTGAACATCCAGCAGTGAAAATTAAACCACACTGAACTAGTGCTGGGCGATTTTTTCGTTTAATCAAATTTACATTTTAAGACGATTTAATTTTTTTATAAAATCAAGGTATCGCGATTTTTTTAATAAAAATATTAAAGCAGCTTTTCCACTATCATGCCAAACCGTTCTAAACGGTTAGACAACCGTGCTGAATTGTGCTGATAGATTCTGTGTGTTGACATCGCGGCACTGTTGATGAGCTACAACAGCTGGCTCAGCGCAAGTGCAATACCCCATTGTCGCGAGGTGCACGCACAGTCAGCGGAGGAGCGCGATGCGGCGCCAGGCGAAAGTATAAATCCAGCTTAACACTCAGGGTCGGCGCATCCATAGAGGCGACCTAGGCAGAATAGTGAGCGAGAACCCCCCCGGTCCTTACTTTTATCCGCGACACCTACCCCCTCCCGGTCCTCTTTCATCCGCAAACCGGTAAGTTTCTATTTTACTTTCGGGTTGAGGGCTGCGTGATTGCTGTTCGCCTAGAGCGCCAGTTTAGCCTGCTCCGGCCCCCATTACACTATATACATTACACAAAATAATAAAATAGGCTAAAAGTTTTATTCGTGGCTAGAGCGAGAGCAATGAGACCTTTACTTCGCCTGACTGAGTGTGAGTTTATTGCATGCTGCGCTGTATTCAGTAGCACAGATCCCTCTGATCTGGGTGAGAACTTTACCAGCAACTACATGCACTGCTGAAAGCTTTTTTTTCTGCCTCGCATCACATCGAATTAGGGCTGGGCGATTTTTTCGATTAATTCGAATTTACGTTTTAAGACTATTTTATTTTTTATAAAATCGAGGAATTGCGATTTTTAATACAAATATTAAAGCCGCTTTTCCACTGTCGTGCCAAACCGTTCTAAACTGTTAGACAACGGTGCTGAATTGTGCTGATTCTGTGTGTTGACGTCGCGGCTCTGTTGATGAGCTACCACAGCTGGCTCTGCGGAAGCGCGCCAGGGCGGACTGGCCATTGGGAGCACCGGGACAATTTCCCGCTAGAGCAACAACAGCCCCGCTGCCAAGGCAACCGCAGTCAGCCAGCCAGCTTCGATAATGTTTCCACGCGCGTCGTGCTGTTATTCGCGTCCCCGCAGTCGTCTGTCTCTCCCGCGCGAGCTGCGAGACATTCGTTATTTAATGTTTGAATACTGAAATCATTTAAATGGTTATATTTTACCATCAAAATGTAGTATATTTTAAATCATTATCAACTTTTGATATAAAACCACTGTGTTATTTTATTGATTGTTATGAAATAATTTAAGTGCTATATTTTTTATTAGTGAAAGTGCCCGCTCACTTTGACAAGGCCGGTCCAAATATATATTTCTGCCATGCCACTAATTCAGATAAACTATTGTTGCATTATCATTCTTTTACAAGTGAGCATGAAAAAAAAACAGTTTCGGCTTTTATTTAAATTTAAATGAACAAGGTAAGCAGTTTACATTGCGATACCAAGGGCATTACTGATGCGGTTTGTATAACGTTCCAAAGAGCTCTGTTGCAGCACGACAGTGGAAAATGAAAACGTATCCGTACTGTCTGGTCCGGTTTGTCATGGAATGGAACAGTTTAGCAAAAAGAATGATTCAGCACAATAGTGGAAAAGCAGCTCTAGATACATTATAATTGCACCAATGGCAGAATAATTAAGAGGCAATATTGTCCGACCACATGATGGCGTGCCTAATTAACAGCTCACTTGTGAGAGTATGGTGCTCTTTGAAGGAATGTAATAGGCTACACCTTGTCGACCAATTTATGCATGTATGGCCATTAAAAATACATGTTCCATAACCAGATGGTTTTTCAAGTTACTTATAAAGAATTTGTTACTTCAGTCATGTTGTTGTAATGTTTTAAGTGGACTATAGTTACACAGTAAAAAAAAAATAAAAATCGAAATCGTGAATCGGTCAAACTTTCTTTTTTACCATATCGCCCAGCCCTACCTGTGACTTTAAATGCAAATGAGCTTCTTCTCCCCGCCCACTGCTCATTAGTCAAAAATAAGTTTATTTTGTTTTATTTTTGTGGTGGAGTTTATTCAAACCTTTCTGAAACGATGAGTCACACACCAATGCCGTTTGCAGTACACACACACATGCACATTTACTGAGACCATGCGGCTGTGGTGATTATAGCAGTTAAGCAGTTAATTACCTAGCAATTTTACTGCCTTTAAAACAGAGCATGTTTGTAATAAACTTATAAAACTTACACTAATCACAGAGAGTTGGAACAGATATTTTAATCCCAGTTTATTTGCAAAAAATGTTCTGTGAACATGTGTAATTTATTATGGAAACATGGCGCCTGTCAATTAATTCGGTGGGTGGGGTAAAAAAATGCACTCCTACATCACGTTCCGGTGAGCCTTAAAATCACTGGGATTTGAATCCTATTTTAAAGTCAGAAATTTTAAAAAGAGATGTTGTGATTTTCACCACAATATGACTGTGGACACCCACACAAAGTTCTGTCCAAACAGCTTACAAAAGATGATTTTCATCATAGGTGCCCTTTAAAGTATACAACAGTATTTATAACAGTTAATCATTTTGCGATAGTTAACAGAGTGTTGTAGCATTGGTTTACAAAAAAAAAAGTAAATATTATAATATGTACAGTATAATACTCTTTACTATAGTATAATTCTAAAACATTATAGTATTTACAGTAAGTGAATACATTTTATCATGTATTGATCTCAATAAATGAGATCAATTTCACTAAATTGCTAATTTATTTAAAATATTTGAGTGTCTTAATATCAGTTACTTGTATTAAATATAGAGCAACATTGACTCAAGAAATAAGAATTAAAATGTCAAAATGAAATTGATTTCGAATTGGGGGATTTGAATCGATTAATAAATAATATTAAATTAGCAATGTGATTTATTGCTTTTTTAAATGTATCACAACCAAAACCAAAAATCAATTGTAAATTATTAGCCGTCATTGATATCAATGTTAATAAAGCATTCTGCTATTAAATCAATTAAAATGTGTATTACAATTTCTTTAAATGAGAACGACCTGCATTTCAAAACCACGCTAAAATGATCTGTTATTAGATGATCATTTTCTTATTTAAGCTCTAAAAATTCTACACCGTGATTTAAAGGTTAATCTTATAAGTCTTGCCCCAGGACACGGTTTCTGGACTTCTTTAAACCATAGACACACAAACAGCCAGTGAAGTATGTATGGGAACAACTCTGAGAGGATCCAACATGACAAAAGTCCTCTCCTTTAAAAGAAGTTGGCCGAAGCGGACATTCGCAAGCTCTCTTTTTAAAGAATGACTAATTAAAAAGCAATTACAGATGACAACAACCATGAGGAGGAAGGAAAGCAAGCCGACCTTTGACATGCTCTACATTATACCATGACTACAGGCAACATCCATTTACACATCAAAGCAGAGTCTGATAAAGAACAGAGGACTAAAATGTGCTCCGTGTAGCGCTAGGCCGAGAGCTGTGCTGTGTCTATATATTATCCTAACACAAGTATTATCAGTGACTAAAAAATGGGCTATTTGGGGAGGTGTAAGAGGAGAAACTTTCTTTTGGGGGGGGGGGGGGGGGGGGGGTGCATTATTCTTTTTCTGTCTTGATGGTTTAACGCCTGGTCAATCATCCAGGCATGATTGACCAAAACAAACACTGTGAGAGTCCGCATTCCTCTCTTTCAGCAAGCTCAAGACTATTTTTCCTTAAAGAAAAGAATCAAGCACTCACTGAATGTCAAGCTAAGGGACCTTTATTGCAGGTTCCGCTTATATTGCCTGCTGCTAAATTCTACAAACTTTATGAACTTAATACATAAATGTATATGATGCACGTTAAAAAGAAATTACTCATTTTACTCACCCTCATGTCATACCAAACGGTCATTTTATTGTCAAATGACAACGTCCAGTCAATCGCATTCAGCAAGAAGAGATTTAAACTAAATCCTTTGAAGACATCATGGCTGTTTATGACAGAAGAAATTCAATTTTAGCTTTCTTTTTTCCCTTATAAACATTAATCAGTGAAAATAAACAAAAGCTCAGCCTTACCTGCTTGAAGGAAGTTCAAACCTGCCACGTGACAGGAAAGAATGATCCTCATAGGTTCTTGGGTGTCAAGCAAGCATATTTGACCTTCAGAAATCACGTTTTTAATACTATAAAACAGGGGTGCCCAAACTCGGTCCTGGAGGGCAGGTGTCCTGCAACGTTTAGTTCCAACCCCAATCAAACACACATGGGCTAGCTAATCAAGCTCTAAAGCCGCAGTCACACTAGAGTTTGAGCTTACGGTGTTGCGAAAAGAAGCAGGATTAAACAAGATGATCAGACATTAAAAAAGCGAGCGATTGCTCCATGTTTTAAATTTCTGTTCAGAGAGGTCATGTTTTGATCCTGGATTGGTCTCTCACGCAGTCAAGTGATGCGATTTCGCAGGTCAGAGTTCACCAAGTTTAAACTTTGCACCGCAGCAACCTGCGAAATCTGACGCATTCGCGTGCGTATGAATGGAAGTCTATGGAGGGAAAAGTTCAGTGTGACCGCGGCTTTACTAGGCTTTAGAAATACCCTTGCAGGTGTGTTGAGGCAAATTGGAGCTAAACTCAGCAGGACACCGGCCCTCCACGACGGAGTTAGGACACCCTTGCTATAAAATGTTGGTTTTATATTTGTGTGAGTAAATTACCAAATTAAATCTGTCCTTTAAACTAAAACATTTGAGAAGACTTGCTTTAAAATCAATACATATGGAAATGTTACGTATAGGGGTGATTTAACCCTTTTTTGAAGAAATATGGGTGAAGTCTAGATAGGATAGAGCTGCGCACACATCAATACAGCATCATTTTTGTAACATTGTATAATTATTATTTTTACAGTACTGTGACGGTGGGGTTGGGATAGGCGAAAATACAATTTATCGAGTAATTTAATAACATAAAAAATACTGGGTACAACTACCGTGTTTACTGTAATCGTTGGGTTTAGGGTAGTTGTTAAAAAAATAAATTAATAGGAAATTTTATAAATAATATAAATAATTCTCCTTAACTTCCGGCCGCAAACATGCCTCATCTATGCATGGGATGATACCCCGGTTTGGAAAAGTCAGGGTATTAAAACCACAAAAAAAAAAAAAAGATATACTGGTCCTGAGGTATATGTAAAGATTTTTACATTTTACATGTTTGCCACAATGAAACATATTGTGTTCAAAGGGGTAAAAGGTTGATGTTTTAACAAAAACATTAAAAAAATTACTTAATTTAAAGCAGTAATCACAATACTGTGAAATTATATTTTTATCCAGGGTTGTCTTACCGTCAGAAACTTTTACTGGCCCATGACAAATCTGATCTAGCAAGAACTGAAGTTATGTGCTTAAAATGAGAACTATCATCTTGCAGTTTATTGGCTCTAAAACTTCATTCCAGCATTTTGTAACAAAGCACTAAAAAGTTTAGTGAAGAATGTAGATTGTTAACTCTCATATAGAGAGTGAAATGTAACCTCTGCCTGTGCATGTATTGAAGTAAAGCACTGTGTATTGTCAATGCATCACTTTGATGTTTTACCCGAGACACTTCGCTATAAAAAAAAACATGAAAATGGAAAATAAAGGCAAGAGGCAAAGCTTAATGAAGTATCGACAAAATTCATGACTGTGTGCAGATTCATTCTTTCAGCATTACACAGCTCTGAGGTGCGGCTTAAATGTGACATTGAACAAGAGATGTTGACAACAGTTATGCACTGCCACCTGGAGGAGAGTGTAGAAAACAGACTTATTCACAAGCAACAAGCATTAAAAAATAAAATACACCGGTTTATAGTATATGATTAAAATAAAATAAAAATCTTTTGATGTGTGGTTACAGTCATGTTGAGACAATTTATTGACTCACTACAGTAATATATAACCCTCTGAACTCAAAACATTTCAATTTACAAATGAACTTTACATACATTTACTACATAAAAAAGAGGGGTGGAAAGACATGATACGACATTATCAAATGAGAAAATATTTAAAAAGCCCTGAAGAATAGAGCTACAAAGGATGATTAAACACGAAAGTAACGTTTGGCTGCTAGGAAAGAATAAATTCCTTTTATACAGGCACACTTCACCGTATCCATGAATGCAGGGTTAGTCACAATAAGCTTTTCCAGGATTTTTGTATCAGTTCAGAGTAAAGCCTGGAATGAGCTGCCAACAGACCACACCACACTGTTGTGCTGTGTGTATATGTGTATAGAAGTGTACACAAATTCTCTTTCTTCATTCTTGTCACTCAGTCCAACTCATTGAATCTTGCAAACATGGCCTTCCGAACTGCCTGCTTATATGTGGCATGATTCCAGACGACAGGTTCTTTTTTCTTTCGCTTTTGTAAGAAAGGAAAAAAAAAAAAAGTAGAAAATGTGAAACTGACTATTAAAGGCTGTAGCTCATAACATCCAGTAGCTGAACAGACACTTACCTCTGTAGGTGACACCTCTAAACCCAAACCTGGTCTCTCGCTGCCTTTAAAACTGTCCCTGCAAGATGTCATAATTTAGGTCTGAGAGTTTGCGTATTAACGGAAATTGCAATTGAATGTATTAAAATTCAGAAAATCAAAAACCTTGAGCTGCCGGCCCAAGTATTTTGTGGTTTTCTTCTTTTTGCTTCAGGTGAGCTGCCTGGCGCTTTAGTTTTCATCTAAAAACAGAGTTCAAAATGAGTGTGAATCATTTCATCAATAAAAAAAGTGGGTAATATGAATGTAAACAACTTAAGCAATGATTGGTTTAATATTCTATTAAAAGAAAAGAAGAACTAAGGATTTAGATATGAATAAAATAATGAAGGATACCTCTTTTTCCTGGTTTTCTAGAGCCTCAAGTTCTCTCTTTGACCGTTTGATTTTTAGGTGAATCTCCATATTTTGCTAAACAAAAAAACAAAAACAGTAAGTACAAAAAGGAGGAACAAATACCCAAATTATTACAAATTCCATTATTGACAATACTGTATTCGTTTTTTTAAATATACATATGTTCATACAATTTATAACATTTTATCTTATACAACAGTTCTGTCTGGTTCTTGAATCTGATTGGCTGATAGCAGTGTGTTATTCCTCAAATAACAGCACTCGTCCAGTCACTTCACCCTTGTGTATTACTCCGCCCACATTCAGCAACAAGCAGAGGACACTCTACAGTTTGACAACTATTGCTGCTGTTGGACAACATAATGTACATTTGAGGCTTTTTTAGTTGAGAATGTAGTTGTTTAGATTGCAACTATGCAGTTTATTTATAAGGATAGTGCCTATTTTAAATATTTATAATTTCTGAGAGACAGTCGGCGGCCATTAGCTTGTCTTTGAGCAAAGACGGTTGTTGATGTTCATCCACAAGATGGCGACAGAGACCACATAAGCCCTTAGAGGATAAAAACAGCTTTATTTCTAAATACAGCTGATCAAATCCTTATTAAACAGGTAAGTGACATTCTAAGTCGATCTCTCTCTTTTGTATGTTGTAGTGCTGTATTTGTAACACATAATTGTAGTGTAATCCCGCATATCAGGAACAGATGTATTTTGTATTAGCTACTCTTTGTATAAATCTGAGTTTTTTTTTGGTTGGCCATTTGTTTCTAATGAGTCTCCTGTTTCCGTTACTGCAGACTAGTTCAGTAAAAAGAAAGAAAGAAGAAAGAAATGCACGCATGGGTTTAATGTTTTTCCTTATCACAAACACAACAGTAATCTGGTAAAGTTGGCGCTGCTTTGGCTTTTTCAGGGATAATTATTGTGGTCTCCCGATTGCAACAGAGAAATACTGGAAAATCTCTGTAGACAGATGGCATTTCATGCCATTCTGCCTTATAATCTTAAAATGTGAGCAAAATTACCTGTTTTGTCATTACTTTAGACATTACGCTAGAGAATCAATGGTGAATTAGCAACGGTTTCTGCTGTTCTGACGTCAGCTGCAGACGGTAATGAATAGTGGAAGAAAGTAGTTCCTCTTACAAAAAGGTTGAGACTCTCAGTGTTTGATTTTATTATTTTTTTTACACGATTATGCCGTCGAACTGTTGTATAAATGCAATATCACACTCGTAGCAGTGAGATATGGCTGTATATCTTCACTGGTGGGACACTAAGGCACTCTGCCTGCAACCTCGTGCCAAAGCACACCTCTCAAAAGTGCCGATATACAGACATATCAAACTGCTACTAGTGTGATATTGCTCATTTAAATAAATGCAGACACATGGGTAAAACTTAGCGAAGAGTATAATTACTTAATTTAAATGTATCTATCATCTTCCTCTTATATACATGTGAAATATGAATTTACATTCAAATATATTTACATTCAAATATATATATATATATATATATATATATATATATATATATATATATATATATATATATATATATATATATATATATATATATATATTCTAATAATTGATTTGGGAGACCTCCGATTATTCCTAGTCCTCACAGACCACATAAAACCATAGCACTGCCTGCACTTTAAATAGCCGGATGATGCACTTATGCAACTAATAAAAGAAATGTGGAATCTTGAACACTTCCAGCACTAAACAGTTGCAGCTTTGCTCATGTAGGCCCTGAGGTAGGATTGGATTATGCAAACAAAATTCACCAATGGACATGATTTTACTGCCTCCTGATGTTGAAAGCTGTTGCATTCATTACAGGTACGATTTTACATTTTGGTCATTTATTTTTTTTAATGCAGTAGTTTGGGACAACATTCACTCAACCATGTAGTGCTACCTTATGGAGGTCTGAGAGCTGCTGGTGGCGGATCAGAGCGTCTTTATTAGGGAACTGCCTCCTGCACAGAAGACAGGCCATCTTCTTCCAGTCTGTCAACCTGTCCTCCTTTTCGTCTGCCTGCGGCTGGCTTTTCCCAGGTCTTGAAGCTTCCTGTTTCTCGTGTTTCTCTTCTTCCTCTTCGTCACTGCCTGCACCATAATCAGCCGCCAACATTCCCAGAGAGCCCATGGGCCGCTGCCAACACACAGAGCAGAGAGGGAGTTCAGCTTTGATCTACACTGACACACACTGTAAATCTGCTGTAGTGTGGGTTATCAAATAACATACATAAATCAGGGTCAAGGTGATGTGTGTGCCCTTTTAGCTTAGGGAAAACTGAGACTGATATGATGTTAATGTGTTGTTCATAGTAAGGCTGTAGACTCTCACCTTTGATGATTTTTCATCTTTTTGCTTTGGAGGAGCAAGAGGCTTCTTGAATAGTTCATCTGCACCAGTCTATATGAATGAGGGAAATGGTGAGGAATAATCAAGTTTAAAAGAAAGACTAAAGCTGAAGTTTAGAAGGCGGTTATTGGTCAATGACTGATGTGTAGGCTAGCCTTGCAAAACACCATTTTCAACTAACGCAAAAACATTATGCCTTTTAGTCATTCAGGAACATGACAATGGCATCACAAGGTTTCCTCTACATTCATTCATCCGTGGCGGGCCGCCATGCCAAAATTCATCCCGCCACGGCTACATTACAACTTCTCATTTAAAACATTTAGTCTTGTTTTTTTTTTGGCGGGTTATAATCGCACCAAAACATATTAAAAGGTAAGTGAATTATAACAGCGCAAACATTTCTGTAACCGTAGTAGTGCTGTGCGCTATTTGTTCAACCCTTTAAGGTGACATACTGACTGACTGACAGGTGCGTGATGCGTGGGGCGCCAGCAAACACGGCGTAGCTTTCAGTTAAGATGAACACAGTTTCCATAAGTATACTTATCTTTCTGGAGTTTATAGCCGTTTCACTGTACTTCAGGACGCGTAATGTCGGAAAACGCACTAAATCGCACTTCAGCAGCGCTTACTGGAGAGCGCACGAGAAGATCTGCACTTGAGCATGTAAATTTGAGTGCGTGCAAGAAGTTGTGCACGAAGAGGAAATCGGCGCGCAAGCAAAGAGATTGGCATGCTCATATTACATGAATGTGTGCTCCACTTGTAATACTGCGTGTAATATTTGTCTTTGAAATAGTTGGCAGATCTGTGTAAAAAAAAAAGCCTGCCGCCACAGCTGGGAAAAATCCTAGAGGAAACACTGCATCATGTATATACATAATATACAGGGCTCAAAATTAACCTTTTTTCTTGGTGGCACCGGTGCTCCTAACTTCAAAAATTTAGGCACACCAGACAAAATTTAGTCACACCCGCAAAAATTATGAGCAGCGTTATTACATGTTTTATATTAACAGATTCTATTATTTATTAACACTCTAATCACAACTAACTGATAAACAAAAATCTGCATGCGTTTACCGGCCCTGCAAGGACTGCTTACGTGAATGAGATAAACTGAATTAACAATAATAACTGTGCTGTTCTCACGGGTGCTGTCTGATATTGCACAGATGATATTGACATATAACGTTTTATTTGCATACGTCATCTTAATAGCAATACCGGTCGTTTCATGAGCTGCAACATTAGTTTCATCTCAGTGAATGCATGCTCTTTAGCAATGGTGAACGCGGTTTCAGTCGCAGGACTGACAGCATCGTCCCGATTAAATGAAGGATTAAATAACGTTAAACATCTCGTGCTTAAAATGTGTAGATTCAGTGGCAAACACTGTTACCTTAAAACTCCATCCCAACGGCTTTACGGTGAATGGCTTTAGTCATTTTCATAGCGGACTTTAAACACTGGAAGTCTTTTGTCCACTCTTTGAAAAGTGTAAATGCTGGATTGACATTCAGCACATGATCACTAATCAGATCTGCCATTATTTGTAACTTCAGGTGGTTTCTAAAACTAAATCTGTCAGTGTTGTTTTCATTCTCTCGGATCCAGACCTTTCGCGGCTGTAGCTCCCAGTCATCGGAACGGAGTTATTGACAGCTGATATTAACCAATCTATTCGCGTTCTGTTCTAGCGCAGTGGGCAAATAAGAAAAGCTTGAAGGCGGGGGCAAGCATTGTGTGCTTTGTTTACTGCAGCAAGTTGCAGCATGTCAACTGTTTTAAACCATTCCGGAGCGCTGTGTTTGGTGCTTTTAGGTGCAAAGATGCATAATGTGTGAATGCCTCCTAAATCCACGCAAACATTTTGCTGTGAAAACTGGTCGCACCACATCAATTTTATGCACTCGCACAAATGCTCCCAAATATATTTTGAGGTTGCATAGATAAAATACCAATTCAGGGTTTCTGCAGGTTTCATCAAGTCAAATTTAAGACTTTTTAAGACCCTGTTAAGACCATTAAGAAAAAAAATTTAGACTTATGCAGGGTTGACATTTCTTCTAGCATTATCATGAGGAATTGTGTCATTGCTTTTAGTTTTTTTTCCTGATTAGTGATTTTAATTTGGAGAATTTGCTGTTAAAATGTCTAACAGCTGTTGTGAATTGCATCTCTGCAATAAGAAACTTAAATATAAAACAATAAAAGGTTTTATTAAGATGGATTGTTGGTGATTGGATGGTTGTCAGCCCAACTGAGTAGCTTTACTTTTACAAAGCAAAATTAAGACCCATTTAAAATGATTTAAGAGAAATTTGATTTTTTTTAAAAAAATTTAAAATGATTTTTTTGAAATTTAAGACATTAAGACTTTGAGACCCAGCGGACACCTTGCAATTGTTACAGCATTGTGATTACATATGACACAAACAATCATGACTGAAAATCTATGACTGGATCAATATAGCCTGTATTAATCTGTGAGGATCTTTTCAACAATATATTATTAGACATATGCCATCTGTTCGATGCTTTTAGAAATCACATTAGTATATAATATTGCAAAAAAGTTAATTCACTTCTCAGTCTGTCATATTCCCTACATATACTTTAACTTTTGTTTTGTCAAATTGGCCTGGTACTGGAGTGCTTCAGGTTTATTTTTAAATTGAATACTTAAATTTAAAATGCGTATTTTGCCTAAAATGTTTTATTTTTTTTAAAAAACATACCATGCAAACCACAACTTTAATGATCAGGTGTAAGGGTTGAACAAAAACTAAGTAGAAAAGGTGATCTGACCTTCCTTTCAAAGATGGCGAAGGCTGCATCAGCTGCCTTTGAAGGTCTGTGGTCATCTCCAGACCTGAGGAGGGGTGAAGGAGCTCGGACACTTTCTTTCTTACTGTTCTGGATCTTCGCCCATCGCTCCATGTCTTTCATTATCTGATGACCACATCCAAAATTACCACACAGATCTAATACATTACTCTCATAATTTTGAATTAATCACTGAACATGTGGTACAATGAAGTACTGTTAAGACCTTAAAAGCTGCTAAACTCCTGGGCTTTTCCTCTTTTTCCTTCTCTTTCTTTTCTCCACGTTGGCCAGGTTCCTCTTCCACCCGCACCTCTGGCAAAGCCTCTGAAACAGCCTTGGCTTCCTCTTCTTTAATGGGTACGGCTATAACCTCAGCAACAGGTGCCACAGGAGCAGGAATTTCAGGGGCCGGAACTTCAGGAACATCCTGACCATCGGTGGAAGAGCTCTGGACTGGGATGTATGTCTTTGAGGAACTATCCCAATAGAGGTATTGCTGATTCTGAGCATCGTAGAAATACTGCACAAGCAAACATAAACATTAAACCATTTAACATAGCATTTCATTCACATTTGTGAGAATTAAAGAGCCATTTTATATTTTCATTTATTTAACAGATGCTTTTAATCAAAAGAGAATATATACACTTACCCTTGAGTTGGGATCATAGTAAAGCGTAGTCTGAGGGTCATAGTAAAAGCCAGATGTAGCATCGTAAAGGAAGGCTGACAAATCTGGAGCTTCAGATCCTACAGTTATAAGTATTACTATTAGACCAGTTGTCTATCATTCATTTATAGATACATATACTACGAAACACTGTCCTAACTGTGCTATTACTGATACCAGTGTCTATGATAGACTGAATGCAATTTAAAAATCAGTCTTGCACGTTACAGTGTCAAGAGATTTTAAAAGCACTTGTAATTATAAAAATTAAGACAAACATGTAGCCCTGTGTTTCCCCTGTTTTCCTTGTGTGTTGTTAAGAATATCAGTTTAATCAAGCACATCTCACTGGATCTGACAGCGCTGTTGGTCTAAGCTGATAAACAGCCTGTATGGCTCAATTTATATTACAAAAAAAGATCACCACCCAGCCCTATGTGTTTAGTCATAATATAAAATCACATTATAATAAGATGCATTATTAAAAATAATAATATGCATTACCTAGTATCAGTTACACAACAGATACGGTTACACAACTAAACACCAAAAAAAACTTTTACTTGTTCAAACTGATGAACAGAAAATGTTTACAAATTATCTACAAATGTTGTTAATGTTTAAACAGAACAGTGGCTTACCGTAGTTGTAGCCATCAATGGACTCTGCAGCTCCAGATACAGCAACATCAGATAAAGCTGGAGCCTGCTTCTCAGCAGTCTGGACTGTTTGTGCAATGCTAGTTTTCTTCGAATACATCACACCCTGTGAACAGCCAGAGTCTCAGTTACCCTACAAAAAAGTCAACTATTTTTCCCCTGACATAAATTGGAGACCCCATCTCAAAAATGCTAGCATAATTTTTTTTTTACCTGCGTTAGGCTTGAACTTGGCACTGCTGCTGATGACAAGGTTGCATCTGCCCCTATTGGGCCACCTATAGGAAATCCCACAGAACACAGACCTGAATACCTTTATTCTACAATCAATTTCAATACCATCTCAATCTTAAGAATATTTACCTTGAACAGATGCAGCACCCACAGCTGTAAGAGCAGGCTGGGGATAAAACTGCTGCTGTGGCTGCTGGTACGGTTGTTGCTAGAAAAAATTAAATGAACGTACATGAAATATTCAAACAAGATCTTATTAGGAAGAGTACTAATAACAAAACATAACTAAATATTTTTAAAACCGTTTTGTGTGAAAATACACTACATGGAAATGAATTCTGACTAACGCATTTTAAGATTTTTTAGCGTCTCATTCAATCAATCAACTTTCATTTATATAGCCCTTTACAACAACCACGGTTGACCAAAGTGCTTTCCACAACTAAAAGCAAATTAAACGACGCAACAGAAAAGGAGATATATATATATCAATAAAATCCAACAAACATTAAAACAAAGTGTCAGTGCTATACATTAAAAGCCAATTTAAACAAGTGGGTCTTAAGCTTGGCTTTAAAAAGTGGTAGGTTAGTGATTGTACGAAGCTCAATAGGAAGGGTATTCCAGAGTTTAGGACCTGCCACTGCAAAGAGCGATCACCCCACTGCTTATATCCTGACTGCGGGACTTCAAGTAGAAGTTGGTCAGCAGATCGCAGAGCTCTACTGAGTTTGTGCATGTGCCAAATTGCGCATAAATAAATAGGAGCAAAACCATTGACGGCATTAAAAACAAACATCAAAAGTTTAAAATCAATTCGGAACTTAACAGGGAGCCAATGGAGGGAATAGAGAATTGGTGTAATGTGCTCGCTTTTCCAACTGTTAGTTAACATGCGAGCAGCAGCATTTTGAAAAAAGCTGCAAACGATGAAGACATGACTGATTAACTCCAACATAAAGTGCGTTACAGTAGTCCTTAACGCGAACTAACAAAAGCATGGATGGCTTTCTCAAGATCAGCTTTGCTCAGGAAGGGCTTGACTTTAGAGAGAAGGTGAAGCTGAAAAAAGCTTGCTTTAAATCACTGAATCAATCTGCTTATGAAATTTTAGACTACTGCCTAGTTTCACATCCAAGTTTTTGACCACATGGCTGAAGCAAGGAAACTGAGCCAGATGCGCTGGAGATGAAATGACTGACCTCTTAGAATTGTCAAACAGAATACACTCGGTTTTGTCCTTATTTAGGCAATGGGCTCTGCATTTTTAAAACGCTATAATCAAGTTCCACATGTCGACAAACTTTTGGTAGCAAATTATGTTATTCATTAAAATGACCTACCTTTATGACATCTGGAGGCAGACCCAGAAGAGAAGTGTTTGCCTTCTCATTGTCCCTCCTATAACTGCACAGAAAAGAAAAAAGTCACCTTAAAACACATCAAAGCTCAAAAAACAATCACAATTCACATCAAGATTTCTTTTTAGTTTTTTTTTTACGATATATAAAATAAGGCAGGGCTGTACTCAATTGGCGACCTGCGAGGCAATTTGTTCCGATCCTCCAAATTGTACGACATCAAAAATAAATTTAGTTCAGTCAAAAAACAGTTATAAAAGTTATAAAGCTACAGTTATAAAGTGACGTGTGTCTGTTCAATACAGCACAAGCTGCAGTTGAAGGCTGCGCAGAGCGTGAGTCATCTGACATTAAGCGAGTGAGTGAGTGGTGCGAGCAGCCGAAAACATTTGGATACTCAAGCTTAAAGGCTTCTCAACGCCACATTTCTGTTGCACGGAACAAAACTGCTGCAACTAAACAAAGTTATGCCACCTGTGCGCTAGTTTAAAGTTCCAAGCTTATACACCAAGGCTAATACGCACACACACTGGATTAACTATAGCAGTGGGCCATTCACATATTGCGTCTTTTCCATGTGCAAGTTCATTATTGCCAATGTAAGAATATATGCCAATATGCGTGCGCAAGCGGAGTGATGTGCTCACGCCTTCCAGACGCACGGAGTAGAAAACATCTCACGCCGTAGCGGTGAGAGTTGAGCGTGGCTTTCAGTGCAATGTAAAGAAAAGATATGTTAGACAAATTATTACAAATTATTAAAATGATTATGTATGTATGAACGCAGATAACAACATCAGTTCATTTAAATACTTACCTAATATAAAGCTTAAATATACATTAGACTTGATAACTGAAACCATGATTATTCTTCATACTATACAATCGTGCAACCAAAATCTATAACTGTTGCATCCATAATTGTTATGCAGTTGAAAACATAACATATAAATGTGCCTGAATTTAGAAGCCTACTTAAGCAATACACTGATTTTGTTGTGCTTTAAAATACAACATTTGAATGTTTGTAAAAAAAAAAAAAAAAAAAAAAAAAAATTTAAAAAAAAAAGCCACATTGTACAATGCAGTGATGTTATGTAGTTTTATAATACAATATATTAATATTTTAATGTAAAAAAAATACAGCGTAGGTGTCTTAAGGAGCAAAAATACAACATATATGCTGTTGTGTCATCACTCATATTGCAAGTCATATCTCATCTGCCCCTCATTTGGGATGCTTTTCATGAACTGGCCCCCATGACAAACTAATTGAATAGCCCTGCTCGAAGGATTGGCATGCATCTCAGAAAATATGATACTCCCAGGAAGTGTCTTTTATGCTTTCTCATTGAGTTGTTAATAACAAAAGATATACTACGTCTCCTCGCGTTGTTTGTCACATCTTGCGTGTGCTTGTTTGTTAGACGTAGTTTGCAGACTGAGACAAAAGTTGTCGGCGATTCTTCCCATGTTAAAGTCATGCAGTGTAAAACTCCCTGTCACCGATCCATCTTGCAGTGTAAACAAAGCAGTGACTAAACTCTACCCTAGAGAGTCATGCAGTGTCAAAACATCTGTGACATGACTACTTTGAAAATCGCGCAATCTGAACTCGGCATTAGCTGATAAAGCTGAGGTTCCACATATTACGAATGAGGAGTTCTCCCTTTTAACTGTTGGTATAACTATAGCACCACATATAATACTGAAATTGAGAAAAACACACAGTGCCCTACACTTAAATTATAGATGGAATTTATGATTGAGAATGCTCTGTAGTATTATCTTTATGCATTTGTTACTGTTTTCCTAATTATTTGTTCAAATTTTCTGTAACTGTGAAGAATCTGTATGCATTTTGTATTTTTGTCTGGTACTATATGCTATATTAATAGGAAAGCAATAATAAAAAAAAAATTTTTACTTACTTTTGATTTTTCAAAGGCTTTGCAACCTCAGCATAAACTCTGACCCCATCAATCATGATAGGCCGAGGCTTTGTGAGCAAATCCACCAACCGTGTCACATGCTGTACACAAAAGTAGAGCGTTATCAGGACTTTGATACCTTATACTGTCTTTATTATAATCATAATTCTGTATAACACACACCTCATGTGAATCCATATCAACAAAGCAGAAGCATTTGGATCCAGGCGATTTCCCTTTGACCAAACGTACATTGCGCTCATCCAGGTAGGCAAATGGATCGAGTGCTTTTAGAATGGTCTCCACGGTAGTGGTAGGGAGAATGTTCTTAATGATCATTGCTAAAACAAAACATGAAACTTTAGTACACTTTTCTACAATTTTCCTTATGTAAAAATCCCAATTGCATTTGACATCACTTACTCTTGCTTTCTTTAAAGACTGGATCAGAGTATTGCAAGTTTTGGCGTGATGCTCTCTGATTGGTCCATTCTTCTGTGGGTTGTTGCTCCAGCTCCTGCTGTTGTTGCTGTTGGTCCACTTGCTGTTGCCATGCTTCAGGAGTCAAGTTTGAGCTTCTCTGCCATACACTCTGAGAAGCAGCATCCAGTAGAGGCTTGACAACGGTTTCCTCCTGTTTGTTCAGTGGAGGGACTGGATTTGGTAACAAACCATCATCACTAGCTGGTGCAGCTTTAGTGGGTGGTTCATGGAGCTGCAATTCAAATTAGAAAGCAGTTATTAAATTTATGAATTTCAAATATTAATGAAATCATCATAGAAAAGGCTAGTACAAATCAAGCTCTAACAAACAAGAAAACTCACCTGTTCTTTCACATTTTTGTCCGATTGGACATATTTAAGCAGAGCAGTCTTGTCACCAACCTTTACAGATCCCTAGAAAATAGGAAGAAAGGATTTTACATGCCAATTTACTGACATTTTTACACAAAATCAACTGACAATAACCTATTTGCTCATCTCAGGCCATAAAGAGAGAGTTTGCTTTATTAATTAGCATTTTTCAATCTGCCCTTTTAATAGAGACAGTTTGACCAATGTGAAAAGTATAGTAAACAGTTATGGTTACATGTGTAGTTATCCGAATTTCAATGCTAATCTGAAAATATAACTGAAAGGTATTAGCAATGTCAAACACACACTAGGACTTTTCACACTTGGAAAAGGTAAACCTGGATTGTTCTAAATAACAAGTAAATTAATCCTGGGTAATCTTGTTTGCTGTTACACAAAGCTGATACTTTACCTAGGATTAACAATTAAACCTGGGTATTCATACACTGAGGTTTTGCACCGTTATAAACCTAAACCTCTGATTTACATTCTTTCTTGTTTATTTGACAACGTTTAACAGCTTGAGCTGGTATCCCCCTCTTATTTATTGGCGTCTGTACTATCAGGTTTACGGACTATAAAAACTATATAAAAATAAATAAAAAGGAAACTGATTCACACCTTTTCTGTCACCATTTGACATGTTTCCACTCGCAAACGCTATAATCTTTTGTTTACACGACACGCCGTTTCCATGATCCATAACTTTCCAAAGCAGTGTTGTAGATGTTGCTGAACATCTAACTGCAACCACATAACAGTGCATAGTTTCACACTGTATGTTTAGCACCAGAAAACAAAGCTGACAGCACAACGGTAGTGATACTCTTGCACTAGAGTAGGGTACCTTTATCCAGAATAGATTCAGGATTTCAAACTGTGATAACCCAGAGTAAAGCAGCGTGAAAATCCCAACTAGAAGCAGATCCATTCCACAAATAACTGCACATTCTTCTTTCTCAACAGGATGACCAAAGAAAGTCTGGCTTCTTGCAGGTGAATAAATTGTGCAGATAGCAGGGGAGCAGCTTGGCAAAGCTGAACCACAAAGACACAATTCACTTTCAACAAAACAGTGTTACGAAAGGGTGAAAACTGTACAAAACAGCAGTCCTTTCTAGACTAGGATGTCACCATTTTCTCCTTTCAAATCACAAACATTTATTTTGTGTTCATAAATGGAGTGACTGACCTACAGGGAAGAGTCCCATCACTACTGTCGCCAGTTCACGCTTGATCAAAGAAAATTACTGTTTATGAATAATTAAGGTAAAAATCCTTCAGCTTTTAGGAGAATGTAAATAACCTAACAGTGTGTCGTAATCAGTGTTTTATAACATCTTACCCACCGTTGTGCTGGGATACAGTCTCAGATATTCATTGTAAAAATGCTATTTTAAATGCATCACCACTTACAAAAATGTTTGTTTCTTGTTTAGTTTCTCAAAGTAGCTTCAAGTGAAACAACAACCCTGAGCAAGATTGTTTTCTGAAAAAAAAAAAAAAAAAAAAAAAAAAAACTTTCACAGATTTCACAAAACCAGGTGGAAAAAAAACACCGAAACAACCAACAGGGCAATCAGGTTTCAGCACAACGGCCAATAGCACAATCTAAACCAAAGCAAAGCTCCAGTTGTTCTTCCCTTACAATTACACTCCGTTTCATTAGAAGCGCAAATAGTCTAGAGTTTCCAAACAACCCTCGTTTTGGATCTCTCTTTACATTCAGATATAAGGGTAAGCTGGAATGGAAAAAAACGGTTTGTTTTGATGTAAGAGGTAAGACACCCAAAGTTAAGATGATGAAATCACAATCCAGTTAAAACGGACAAGACGATTAAAAAAAACTTTGGGCTAAAAGAAGAACCAAAGACAATCGGTCAAGAACTCCATAATTGCATAAGAATGAATAATGATGGATGGGCTGCCACAGCACAAATACTATATTGACGCATAACAGCATCTTTACATACAACCACAGAACAACTTGCTCATCAGAAATGTAGGAAGGGGAAGACAGCGACCCTTTTCTTTCAAGTCAGCAAAACATGACAATCTACTAAAGAAAGCGACGAAGTTGAGACAGAAATCTTGAAAATCCAATGAAAAAGGAGGCCAAAGAAGAATGGTCAGTATTGCTTCAGTACCACTAATGAATGTACCAGTGGAAGCAAGCAGAAAGTGTTTGGAAGACCATGGAATCAAGAAGGCCATATGATGGAAATGAAGTATTATACTGTTGTAAACAGTAGACTGAAACAGCAATGGTGTGAAGTAGAAGAAAATGTTGCATAAATGCAAATGCAATTCCAAACTTAGCATGCCAAGTAATTATTCAAAAAACTACACATTAAAAGGTAAAAGGTAGTGAACAATAATTCAGCTTATATGCCTACAACAGACATCAATAAAAAGTGGACTCCTTAACACTATGCTCACTTGTTACATCTGAAAGTTGCTGTTGCAAACTAAGTGGCGTGTTTTAGCTGGTCATGTTTAATAATGACTTTCTTGAAAGTCTCATGTACCATCTACCCCATTCCCACCCCTCCCCAGCCACCCCCCCTCCCCAGCCCAAGCCTTCTTCTTGTTAGCAGCCGTTGTAGAAGGACGAGGATGGGCCACCTGGTTGGACTCCATGAAGTGCACAGCATCCTCGAGGTTTAAAAACTCCACATAGGCCGTATCGAAGCTGTAACCTGGGAACAGCATTTGAAATACAGATGGATTTGCGTTAGTTAATGCAGGCAAATGAGAGTATTTCAAGAGTAAAAAGGCAGTTGTTTCACGAGACAAAGCGAAATTCATACAGGATGTTAACTGCTTTTTTTTAATTATGAATTTACTTTTATAGGTCCCTCAAACAATCAGAGTAGCCTCACCAAGATTTACATTTATAAGGCCAAATAAATACATAAATGTAATACTGAATATAATACAGAGCCAAAATTAAAACTGATTTGCTAGACATTTTTAAGTCGAATCATACTATACCAAAAACAGAAAAGACGACTCACTTTAGACATAAAACTTGCATCAATTCAAAGGGGAATAAGTATATGGAGAATCTGAAAAACTATTGAGTATTTTAAAAACCAAGTCTGAAAAATTATCAACAATAAGGATGTCATGTCTTAACATGTTAATATCACTGCAAGTTTCAGTAAAGATTCTGTAAAAATTTATAAGTCAAAAAAATTCTTCAAAATTCATAATGAAATCATCAAAATCACCATGACTTTCGTTGGGATGGAACAGAAAAAGTGTCATTTCTATATTAAGTAGAAATAAAGACATTTAATCAAAATGAAAACCTTTAAACTGCCTGTAAATTTCCCAAGTTTTCAAGAATATATTGAAAAGCAAATCGCCTTGTCTGATACAGTCTTTTGGGCTATTTAGAACCACTGAAACCTTTGTCTGATGAATCCAGAGAGGAGTATTTAGCAGCAACTTCACATCGTCACAAAGTAGTGCTGGTTGATATATGCATGTTCATACAGAAAACAATGTTTAGAAATTCCAAACTCCCAACTAAGCGCGAACCATCTTAAAGATGGAAGCTGCTTTGGAAAAATTCAATCTCCCGCACGAGAATATAGGGAAAGAGAACAACAAGAGATCCTGTAGCATGTTGGGAATACTGATGAGCATTTTCTTTAGAAACCAAAAGCATCTCAGATGCAGAAAGTACAATCGATGTAAAGAGAGATAGTGAGAGGAAGATTCGGAGAGCGAATAGCGAAATGTTGTTGCGAATTGGTCATCAAATGTTTACGGCAAACAAAATCTCACCTGGCACAACGTCTTTGATTTTCATGCCCTGCATTGGAACACCATCACGAACTGCAAAAGCTCCCAGAATCTATAAAAGAAATCAAATAAGGAAATTGTCAAAAACCCTTGACTCAATTAGAAAGTGTTGTTTTTCTTATTTTTCTAAAAGCATTAAATCCTAATAAAATCTCACTCACCTGCTGCATTGTGGCATTTTTAGGAATTCCAGAGATGGCAATAGTGCTTGTGATTTTATCCTGGACACCTGCACTCCTGTAATCCTGGTCCTTTGTTTCAAAATTCACAATAGTTTAAATATCAAGATAATTCACAAGACAATCTGCAACATTAGCATGTTTGAATGCACAAGTTTTATATAGAAGTCAATTAACATGTAAACTCTGAAAATAAATACATATTCTATTAACCAATATGAATTAAAATCCCATCTGAATAAAACTACCCAAAAACACTGTCTGAAGATTAAAGGCAATAAACAAAAAAGAAATTCAACTTACAAATTGTATTATTATGTACTTAATGCAAGTCAGAATTTATTAGCTAGAATAGAAGAATACATCACAGAAAAGTTTCTCTAAAATAAAAGTCAAAATCCAACCTGAGAACCAGAGTCATCCACTCTTTCAGCCAGAACTAGTTTGGAATCTTTCACATCTTTTTCAAGTCCATGAAGATCCCCAAGACTGTAGTCATATTTGCGTCCAGAGCCTGTGCGGTAATCAATGTCTCTATAATCTTGATCAAGTTGCTCGCCTCTGTTACTTTGCATTTCCTTTGGACCAGACATTAGGCTTTCTTTCTGTGGTTCCTGATCTGAAACCCTGTCACCAGAACCCTTAAAGGGGACTCGATCGCTTGTAAAGTGATGCTCTTGATTTGGCGACTTCTTGTCTTGAAAATATGGAGGTCTACCTCCTGCTGGTGCAGTTCGCTCAGGCTTTTCTTCTCGGTCAACTGGCCAGGGCTTATCACCTTCTCTACCTTGAACATTTAGGGTGGGATCCATTTGATGAGGAGGGGGTTTCTGAGTACCCAGAGTTGGTTCTCGACTTGGGAAATCACTGGGAATATTTTTCTCCCAGTGTTGGTGTTTGGGCTCTCTGTCTGATCGATTGACGCCTGTGCTCTCTTTCCCCAGATAACCAGACGGCCTCTCTCGGTCTCTCTCCTTAAACTGAGACCGTTCTCCAAGGTCTACATCTTTTCCGCGGTTAGGGAAGAACTTCTCTTGCATGTCTCTTGGATAAGTGTCTCTTTGTGGCGTTCTCCCCATCATTGGTGGAAGAGAGTCTCGGTCTCTAACGCCATGCTTGCGCCATTCATCTGAAAGAGATTCACTTTCTCTCCCCCGGAAGGTCATGGGACTGTCTATCGCATCTGGAAATTCTCTGTCCCTGAGGGTCAATTCGTCAGTTCTGGTCATGGGATCGGGGCTGCCACGACCCACTGGAATATCAGATCTTTCTCTTATATCCATGGGAAGGCCATCATTGTCATGAAACATAGGAGGCTGATCCCTAAAATTAGAGGAGGAACCCATACGGTTTCTCATATCCATATCAGACTCAAACATTTCTCTTGGATTGAGTGAGGGGGTGACGCCTCGCCTGTTAAAATCCATCATTGGTCTGTCTCGGGGAGGCAAGTCCATACTATATCCATCAATGTCACCCATGCGTGACCTTTCCCTGTCTCTCATATCACCAAAATCTCCATTTCCACCCATAGCCACCATAGCAAGTCTCCTCCTGATGTCTACAGGGGGAAGGCCAGGCATATCCATTTGATATCTCTCCCTCTCCCTTTCCCTCATATTAATAAATCCATCTTCTGGACCCCTCATATTACCACCTTGCATGTCTCTGCCGTCCAAATCCATTGGTAGCCTTGATGAACTCAAGAAACCTGGGGAATTCTGAAGGTTGCTTCTCTGATCCATTTCAAAGCGCCTTCGAAAATGCATGTCTATTTCATCTCCAGGCCTGAAAAATTCTCGAGAAGGCTCTCTTCCTCTATCATTGAGTCCCATGTCTCGTCCTCTCAAATCAGGTGGGCAGTCAAACCGCCTCATGTTCATGGGTGGTCTGTCCATATTCATGCCATCTCGACCTCTGAAGTCAGGTCTTGGACCATCTCTGCCTTCAAACATACCACCATGAGGTTCCCCACTGCAATAAAATGAAATGCATTAGTGCAAATCACTTCCTTTTTTATCGCAAGCTAGTTCTAATGGGTCAAACACACATTCAAGCTTCTATGTTGTGCAATGTTTCATGCATTTGACCCTCGCAGGCAGTTTGATTGACAAGTGATCCAGCCAATCATAACCCCAATATTCCATACTAGACATGGACCAGTATAAGTTTCTGAACGTATGATAACCTTGGATAAAAATATCACGGTTTCATGGCATTGTGATTACTACTCTAAAATAAGTTATTTTTAAATGTCTGGGTAAAAACAACTTTATCACCATTAAACACAATATCTTTTATTTTAGGAAATATTTATAATATTTTGGAACAGTAAACAGGCTAAATAATGAAAGTAAATAACTGACCTCTGCTATCTTCATTAGATTCCAAAAGACAGATTTCTTTACAAAATATAAAACAAAAATTAACAAACCAACCTTATCTATACCTTAGGAACGGTATAACAGAAAATTTTAGCAGTTTTAAAACCCTGACTTTTCTAAACCATGGTAAACCTTAAACCCGGCTATCGTCCCATGCATATTCCATACCCCATCGCTTTTTACCAGGTGTCCAACAGACGTCGTAGAAGACTAACATTGGTGATTAAGATGAAAATAGTGAAGAACATCTCATTTAAGACTTGCAACACAGACAGCAGGTACTCAAAATGACTGGGCAAAAAAGCATTTCATCCTTTCCTGAAACCTAGTAGAGAACTGAAAAAAATAAATATGTTTGTGTGGATAACCTCAGCGACTGTCAATCAATGATGCTGTCTCTACTGCTGAACAAACGACTAGGAATGCAAAGACCTGACTGATGAACTAATCTTTTCTGTTATTGGGCCAGCACAGCCTGCATAACTTTAGTTTATGAAGATAAGATTTGTGACATGGCAAAATAAAATGTGAACTATCAGAGGACTTCTTTTATTTGTGAATTGTGTGTTAGGGAATAAATATGTAACATTTTAATTATATTTAAATGATCCGAGTTTCAATCTTTTTTTGTTTTGTTTTTTTTAATTTCAAGTTACTCGTATTAGTAATGCAGATTTTAATGTCTGATTCGGTCTGAAATCAGTACATTGGCTGCATCCAAAACCGCATACTTCCATTCTATACAGTACGGTAAAATCAGTATGCGAGCCGAGTAGTATGTCCGAATTCATAGAATTCGAAAATCAGTATGCGACAAGTACCCAGATGACTTCCTACTTCCGCCGAGATTCTGAAGTGCGCATCCCATGCACGCTGCGCTATTCCATGATGCCCCACGAGAGAATTCATGAATGGTAGTGAAGCGACGCAACTGACGCAGGTAGGTCACATGACCATGACAAAATGGCGGATGTAGTACATCCGAATTCCATTCATATGTCTCACATTCATACTGTATAGAACGTACTTTTCAAATGGCCGAGTAGTACGTTTAAATTCAAATAAAGTACCTACTGAGTAGTAGGCGGTTTCGGACGCAGCCATTGTTTTTACAGAAATAATGGGGAATATGGACACAGACTTTTCATTTCAGTCGACCCGTGATTTTCGAAATTTTCTTTCAAAACATTAGCCTGGCTGAGATACGATATAAAGTGGGTATAAGACCAAACAAGAAGCACTGCAATAAATAATATTTTTTGCGGCATAAAATAGGGAAATTAATTTTACCACAGTATTTTCAATGGAATTTCTGCGCTAGCCTGTCGCTAATGATGGCACCTGCGTTTAAATGGTCTTTCATCTCTTTTTATGCTTTAACAACCAAATGGATGCTTAAGTCAATTTAACTGATTATATTTGAATTACATTACATCAGTGCTGTGAAAGAAACTTTGTGAAATTGAAAAGTCACATAAAGCTTTCACCAAAAAAAACATTAGCTGTGCATATAGCCCATTCACTATTTCCCTGGGTAGTGCACAAATTGTTAGGGGAGTGCATTAGAGTGGAGAAACTATGACGTCACCTTGTAGGCCAATCGGCTGCTAGCATAAAACTGGTACCCTCGATATAATCCCCATAGGATTTTCCCATAGGCTTTTCGAAGATTTCAAATAATAAGCTCTGTGTTCAAACACTGTTCATTACACTTACACGTTTTGTCCAACCGGATAATCCTCACACTAAAATGCAACTTTTAGCATTTTTGGATCTTAAATACAAACGCAAGAATGGAAAAGCTAACATTAGGCTATAAACGGACTACAGCGCCTGGGACGTCAGCACCACCCTGCTACAGACAACTTTTCAAGCTTATTTTTTAGAAATATGGTCTATGACAAAGATTTACTCTCTTGGTTTATCAAATTACAATCCACGCTACATATTATAAACACATAAATACACAAAACACATAGACTTACGTGCCTTTTGGATAGTTTTTTTTACATGGGAAATGCATTTTGTTTTGCTTTACGGTTGTTGTAAAAGTTTTAAAACTGTATGTATAAATGTGTCTACATAATATTATCATAAGACACGTTTAAATAAGTGTATCGCTCGCGTGCATACAGCCTGCTTACCTTAGTAATAGACGACAGACATGAGGCGTGAGTCTATCAAAGGCCTGCAAGTTCCATCAGGGACACAGAACAATATTCAATGTTTTTTTTTGTCACGAAGTACAGCGAAAAGCAGCCCATACAGTCACATATGCAAGGACGAGTGTAAATATTGCAGTTATGACAGAGTTAAATGTGTTCAGATGAAAAAAAAAAGCAGACGAAAAATCCTTTGATCAAACGACAGTTAATATGCAAGTATTTTTACACATTTATTCACACGTTTGCATTATTGAGAGCAGGAAAGAGACAGGCTACACTGGTAAGCAGTATCTTCAAAATATTGTTTAATTAAAATCAAAGATCAACAAATTAATCTGTCTTTACAAGTTAAGGCATTATCTACACAATATGAATTCCCAATTAGAAAAATACGTAGTCCCATGTAGTCCCATTTAGCAACTTGATAGCAACCGTCTTTTTAAAGAAGCGTAACCGATTTTAAAAAAATCAAGAGTGTGACGTAACTGATTTGTTTTATGTCGTAGAATAAAACGTGAAAGTATCTTGAGTTTTTGTTAGCCACCAACCTTATTTAAGCAATTTAACTGAAATCTGCTAAAATGCTAACTCGCTTCTGGGTTTTTGCATACTAATTGACATCATAGTTCCTCCACTCTAACTTGTTAGGAGAAAAAGAAGGGAGTGGGTTTAGAGAAGGGTCGCAGAGAAAAAAATGTATTTGAAACAAATGCAATAAGTAATTTATAAAATAAATAAAATAAAACAAATAATTATTAAAGTTAAACCACTAAAGTCACATGGAATGATTTGACAATGTTTTTGGAGGTCGCTGTCCAAGATAATTAAGTTTTTATAATTTTATTTCATTAATTTAGTAAATTTAGTAGAGTAACGTTCAAAAAAATTGACTTCAATTCAGCACAGCCATAATAGAATTTATTATATCAATCATGACTGAAAAGTACATGTTGTCATACTGACAATTGTGTTCAAACAGTTCTTTTACATACGGATTTACCTGGCTATATTGTAGTAAACGTGTGAGATTTCGGATGCAGTTTCTGTCTTATAAGTGAAGATAATATAAGGTATCTTACCGAAAGGGAATTCCTCCTCGTGGGCCAGGTCTTAAGCCGTTCCACATCGTGCTCTTCCTCTCCTTGAAACTCTCCCTTTGCACGAGTTTCGAGTGCAGAAAGTCTTATCACTTCAGAAATAAATGACCAAACCCATATCAAACATCATATTAATGACCCAATATTAAAGACCGATTAATTGAAAATAATTGTTAAAACTAGCTTTCTTATTCGAACAAAAACATTTCACTGGGGGAGGGAAATGACGACCTGGCATACTTTAAAGCCATACGCTCTTGAAGGGCAATTCAATCAAATATTACGTGTATATCTGCGTAACAAAACAATGAAGGTTTCAAAATATCGTTTTCCTTCATATTACAAAAACTGGGATTGGTAAAGTACGTCGTCAAAGCCTCATGCTAACGCTTTACGTCCAACTAGCGTAGATATCTGACTAAAGGTGATAAAGTAAAACCAGATGACGAATAAATAGTTGTGATAGACTGACACACATGAGTACTTGGTCAAACAGCAAATTTGACGACTCAAATGTTTATTAGCACAAAAAAAGGCTATTGTTTTATTCATCTTACAAACCCGCCATCATAAAGAAAGCTAACGTGCTAATATTAGCTTTCTATCAAGAGATTTAAGGGGATATAACGTTATAGCGTTTACATCCGTCCTTATTTTACAAAAGCCTAAACTAACACTTTTGTATTTAATGTCTGTAAAATTATTTTAATAAATCATTCTCACCTAGCTTATAGTGGTCTTTCCGCAGGATCGTTTCTGAGTTTCCGACAAAAAGAGGCGGAAGATACATCCCCGTTTCCGGCGATTGCGAGTGAGGGCTTTTGGGAGATGACGTTTCAGAATGGGGTAAACAAAGTTACTCTCTGAAAGCAGCAGTCCCATATTATGGACATCTGTCTTTCTGTAAAACACATTTTCTAAAAAGAAATATAATTGGAAATAAATGAACCCAAGAAATCAGTGGTTTACAGTTAATTTATAACAAGAGGATTTGGGATAACGTAGGGCAGTGTGTTTACTGCTGTTATGAAACCACAGAATAGGCCTACATATAACATCGTAAATGACACCTGCTAGAAAAAATGTCCCTCATTATGAGCTTCTTTGAGAATTTTAGGGTGTCAAAATTAGTTTAGGGTGACACGGTGGCTCAGTGGTTGGCACTTTCGCCTCACAGCAAGAAGGTCGCTGGTTCAAGTCCCGGCTAGGTCTGTGTGGCGTTTGCATGTTCAGGTTTCCTCTGGGGGCTCCAGTTTTCCCCACAGTCCAAGACAGGTCAATTGAATAAACTAAATTGGCCGCAGTGTTTGTGTGTGAATGAGTGTGTATGGATGTTTCCCAGTACTGGGTTGCAGCTAAGGGCATGTGTACAACATATGCTGGATAAGTTGACGGTTCATTCCGCTGTGGCCAGCCCTGATAAATAAAGGGACTATAAGCCGAAGGAAAATGAATGAAAATTAGCTTAGCAAATATGACGCCAGCAGGGGTCACTCAAACTTCATTAAATAAAGAATGAGTGAAAATCACTATTAATTACACACTTTTGCATGTTGAATAATATCTATAGTTATATATGAATACTTAATATTATCTATTTAATAGTTCTATGATCTAATAAATAAGTATTAATCTTAATGGTAAAGATAGAAGCTTAAAAACAAGCACTCTACTAGTAGCATGTAAATAGACAGTTGAAGTCAGAATTATTAGCCCCCTGAATTATTAGCCCCTTGTTTATTTTCCCCCCAATTTCTGTTTAATGGAGAGAAGATTTTTTTCAACACGTTTCTAAACAAAATAGTTTTAATAACTCATTTCTAATAACTGATTTATTTTATCTTTGCCATGATGACAGTAAATAATATTTTACTAGATATTTTTCAGGACACTTCTCTACAGCTTAAAGTGACTTTTAAAGGCTTAACTAGGGTAATTAAGTTTACTAGGCAGGTTAGGGTAATTAGGCAAGTCCTTGTTTAATGATGGTTTGTTCTGTAGACTACAGAAAAAATATATAGCTTAAAAGGACTAATAATTTTGACCTTAAAATGTTTTTTTTTTTTTTAATTAAATCTGCTTTTATTCTAGCCAAAATAAAACAAATAAGACTTTTTCCAGAAGAAAAAATATTATCAGACATACTGTGAAAATGTCCTTGCTCTGTTAAACATCATTTGGGAAATATTTAAAAAAGAAAAAAAAATCAAAAGGGGGCTAATAATTCTGACTTCAGCTGTACATTAAGAGGTTTAAAATGAAACTGCAGTCGAACTACAACTGTCATATCTGTAACACTGTATCTTCAGGTCATTTTCTCCATATGTTTTGGGAATGTCCAATTGTTGTCGACCTGTGGTCTCATGTAAATTCTGTTTTGTCCTTTTTACTACAAGTTGATTGTCTAATCCTGGTTTATGTCTTCTCAATGATGATTCTAATTTCTGTATAAGTAAAGAAGAGAATGTTGTTTGCTGGTTTTACAGCTGCTAAGAATTCAATCATACAAAATTGGTTTACTCCGCAGATGTGTGCAAAAACATTTTGGATTCATAGCCTCCTTATAAGTATATTTATAAATCTAGTGACCTGTGAAGGTACAAAACAGAAATTAATAAGGCTAAACCTAGTACCATTGATGCATGGCAATGTTTTTCTTTCAACATTTTAGACTATATAAAGGAATGACCATGTAAAGGGTTTTCTTTTTTTTTCTTTTTTCTTTCAGATTGAAAATTGTTGATATGTCTGTTGCTCCCCCTTCCCTGTTTGTTTGTTTGAATGTTTTTTATTTTGTCTAAAGACAATAAAACATTGATCACAAAAAAATATATATACATACATTAAAATATATACATAACAGCTAGCCATACTGGAACTATTCATTTTAGAATGGAGTTGTACTGCTTCTCAGTAAAAAAATCAGGTGACAGTCATTTTATATGTAAAATGTATTATTAGATACTAGAAATAAAAACTGGGCGACATGGTGGCTCAGGGTCAGTTAACGTTTCTGTGTGGAGTTTGCTTATTCTCTCCTTGTTGGCGTGGGTTTCCTTTGAGTGCTCCGGTTTCCCCCACAGTCCAAACACTTACCCCCGGTTTCACAAACAAGGTTTAAGGCTAGTCAAGTTTAAATTGCGTGTTTGAGCTGTCTCAACTCAAAATAACTTGCAGTGAGATGTCTTAAAATACATCAGTGTCATTTTTTTGTCTCCAGGTGCACACCAGTAATATATTTTTCTATGGCCATTTTATAAATGTGGTTTAAATAGCCTAATTTATTGAAGGCCTAGTCCTGGCTTAATCTAAGCGCTGTTTGTGAAACTGGGCCATGGGGTATAAGTGAATGAATAAACTAAATTGGCCATAGTGTATGTGTGTGAATGGGTGTATGTGTGTTTCCCAGTACTGGGTTGCAGCTGGAAAGGCATTCGCTGTGTAAAGCATATGCTGGATAAGTTGGCGATTCATTCCACTGTGGTGACCCCTGATGAATAAAGGGACTAAGCCGAAGGAAAATGAATGAGAAATAGGAAGCACCATAGAAACGTGTCCAGCACTGTCCAAAAACATTTATTCTGCATATCGAGTAACAAAATACAGAAGCCACAAACAAACAGTGAGGAACACATTAGGCTGAGCTGATACACGACAGTGATGAACTGCACATTTTCCACCTTTGAGTTTGCTTCGTTTTCTGCTCTGTCTTCTATTATGAAAACTTTTCTCAGAAAATATATTTCAGTGTCTACAGAGCCTACGGTCAGTGAATCCTGAAGAGGAAAACATAAATGAGAAAACGATGATTTGATTTTTGGCCAAGGTCAAACCAATGCACACTGAGGTCAAACAAAACGGGAGAATCGTTTACAATACTGCCATTACACTAACAGATAAAACTAAGTGAAGCTATATACAGTGAGAGGAGTTTATCTAGTGAAATGTGCCTGTGATCACCGTGAAGTCATGCTAGGTTAAACAAACAACAAACAAATAATTATAGGCCATAATGAACAGTAGCTACAGCGGGAGTTTAAAGACATTTGGATTCATCTCTCTCCGTGTGGACAGTTAAAAATAACATCTGCGTTTTTGGCAGAACACATTAACGCAACGTAATACACAGCAAAAGACCATCAAGAGCAAATTGCTTGGCTACCTGTATGAAATATGGCAGGAACATTTTATCACCTGTATAGCAGTTTCACAGTATTACAGCAATACTCATATTGCTTCATTTGTACTGCACATTAACAGAACATTCTGGAAACCAGACTCAGCTGTATTCTATGTAAAATGCAGTGCTTTCAGAATACAGATATAAGGGCAGATTGAATAAAAAGAGCTACATAATTCCTTGAAAGATTGTACACTACCTGACAAAAGTCTTGTCACCTAATCAAGTTTTAGGAACAACAAATAATAACTTGATTTCTACGTAGTTGATCATTTGGTATCAGAAGTGGCTTATATGAAGTAAAGACGCTACAATCCAACCCGCTCTTTAGGACCTCAAAACTCAGGGCTTCTGGTAGTACCTAGAATAGCAAAGTCGAGTAAAGGAGGTCGAGCCTTCTCAGGCTCCTAAACTATGGAATAGCCTTCCTGATAATGCCTGAGGCTCAGACACACTCTCACAGTTCAAAACTAGATTAAAGACCTATCTTTTTAGCAAAGCATACACTCAATGCATCACATAGCGGTATGATGCATGAGTGTGCCCCATGCAGGTTTTTGCATCTCGTTTACATACCCTTTAAACAGCAGCTATGCTAATTATTCTCTTTATTCTCCATTTCCACCTAGGGATACTCATCCCGAGGCCCCCAGAGATTATGCAGTGCCACTGAAGTGATCTAAGACCTGTGAAGAGATGATCCCAAGGTTTCCACATTCCTGGACCAGGCAGTAGCAGCTGCTGTGGTGGTCATGGAGGAGTAGAAAGCCTGAGACTGATTCCTGTGAGACTCCGGGGACCGCCGAGTCTTTGCTGATGTCCTGCGTTCTCCAGGCTCTGCTGCCTAGACTGCAGCTCTCCACAAGACATTTTGCCATATGAGAAAATTGGTCGTGCCCAACTGAGCCAGGTTTCTCCCGAGGTTTTTTTTTTTCCTTCACTTTCGCCAATTGGTGAAGTTTTTTTTTTTCGCCACTGTTGCCGCTGGCTTGCATAGTTCAGGACTTGTAGAGCTGCGCATCGATGGATTACTCTTCAGTGTTTGGACTCCTAGAAGTGAATATTAAAACACATTGAACTGAACTGAACTGACATAATCTAAACTGAACTGAACTTAAACTCTGAAAACTGAACTACACTCTTTCAATTCACTTTAATCTTCTATGTGGAGCTGTTTTGACAAAATCTACAGTGTAAAAGCACTATACAAATAAGGATGAATTGAAAAGATGAATTAAAGACTATGCTTAATTTACCCAAATAAAATATTATTTAATTAGGACGGTCTGAAGGTCTGACTTTGCTTAGACAAAAGTCTTGTCACTCTTGTACAGCGTAGAATATAAAGTCATGGTGCAGTGGAAAAAGAATTAATATTGTGTATGACTCCCATGATCTTGGATGACTGCATCCATACATCTCTGCAATGACTCAAATAACTTATTATTAAGTCATCTGGAATGGCAAGGAAAGCTTTTTTGCAGGACTCCCAAAGTTCATCAAGATTCTTTGGATTCATCCTCAATGCCTCCTCCTTCATCTTACCCAAGACATGCTCAATAATGTTCATGTCTGGTGACTGGCCTGGCCAATCCTGGAGCACCTTGACCTTCTTTGCTTTAGGAACATTGCTGTGGAGGCTGAAGTATGAGAAGGAGCGCTATCCTGCTGGAGAATTTGCCTTCTCCTGTGGTTTGTAATGGAATGGGCAGCACAAATGTCTTGATACCTCAGGCTGTCGATGTTGCCATCCACTCTTCAGATCCCTCGCACGCCCCCATACTGAATGTAACCCCAAACCATGATTTTTCCTTCACCAAACTTGACTGATTCCTGTGAGAATCTTGGGACCATGTGGGTTCCAATAGGTCTTCTGCAGTATTTATGATGATTGGGATGCAGTTCAACAGATGATTCATCTGAAATATCGACCTTCTGCCACTTTTCATAATGATCAACTAGAAGTCAAGTTATAATTTGTTCCTCATACAACTGGGATCAACGACAGGAGTTTTGCCAGGTAGTGTGGAGCAAACGAAAAGAAACATGACTTAGCAGTACAAAAACACCAGATAATACTGATATGATGATAGTATTGATAATAACATAATGATTTGTACATTAATCAAGTACAGCAGCAGTTTTAGTTGCTGGTTAGCCAATATTACGACAAAAATATTGATATCAAGTGTAATTTAGCAGCTATTTAGCATCGAACAGACAACTGGAGACAAGTCTAAAAGAAAACGTCCAAACATTTTGTTATAAGCAGACAGATTTTAAAATGATATATTAGATTGCTTTGCTTTTCTGCTTGATTATTTGTATTGAGGTCAATTATCTTCTTTAATGGGTTCAGGATTTATTTTATTCAGTGGCATCTTTTTTAACTATGGGCCAAGAATTGAAATATGGAAAAAGCAAATGTCGTTCAAATAAAGCAGAACATATTTTAACTACATTAATAGAACTTTTAATAAAAACTAAATTAACTAAATAAATAAAGGTGTGGATCCTATTTTGATTCAATGTTCTTTTTTACTTTGTAATGTTATAACTGTTTGGAAAAGGATCGACATGATTTGGCTTTGAATTGGCTTTAAATTAACAACAACATTTCGAAAAATGAAATCACTATAATTTCTGGAGTTTACAAACAATATCTCTTTGATTAAGAAAATACTGATAGACTACTATGGAACTGGGATTTACATTTTAAATTCTTCATCCT
>LR812524.1:51031031-51046031 GCA_903798195.1 Danio kyathit | reverse complement strand
AACTGACAAAACGTAAAATACTTACGTTTCCTCGTGAGATCAGGCTGGAAAAATTATGAAAAATGTAAGGTGTAAACTCATAATTATGAGAAAAATCTTAAAAATGTGAGGTGTAAACTCATAATTATGAGAAAAAAAGAGAATTACAAGATGGAAACTCAAATTTTTGAGACAAATATTGAAAAATGTAAGGTGTAAACTCATACAGTACACTGTAAAACCCAACAGTCAACTTTATTAAATGAAATGAGTGTAGTTAACTCAAAATTGACTGAAAGTTTATTCTACTCATTCGAAAAGAGTTTTGAACTCAGTGTTGAAGGTAATGAATTAATTAAATGCCTCGTTACTTCAATTTAAATGGAGTAAGTTCACAGTACTCATATAGATTAGTTTTTTTTTAAACTCAAATGGTTTGTAGCAATCGGTTTCCTTAAACGGTTTGAGTTGGGTTTTACAATACTCAGTTGGTTTGAGTTCTCTTCATTTATTGGGTTTTACTGTGCTCAAATTGTTTCGTTTACTCAAATGCATTAAGTTCACAGTACTCATTAGGATTAGTTTTTGAACTTAATTGGTTTGTTGCAATCGGTTTCCTCAAATGGTTTGAGTTACCTTAACTTTTTTGGGGTTTACCGTGTAATTATGAGAAAAACGTGAGAACTGGAAGATGGAAACTAAAAATTATGACAAAAATCTTGAAAAATGTGAGGTGTAAACTCATAATTATATATAAAAAAGAGAGAAATACAGGATGGAAACTAAAAATTATGAGAAAAATCTTTAAAAATGTCAGGTGTAAACTTGTAGCTCACTTTTTTTCATATTTATAAAACATGAGAAAAATCTTGAAAAATGTTAGTTGTGAACTCATAATTATGAGGAAAAAGTGAGAATTACAAGGTGGAAACCCAAAATTATGAAATAAATCTTGAAAAATATGAGGTGAACTTATAATTATGGGAAAAAATGAGAATTACTAGATGAAAACTACAAATTATGGGAAAAATCTTGAAAAATGTGAGGCGTAAACTCATAATTAGGAAAAAAAGAGAGAATTACAAAATGTAAACTCTAAATTCTGAAAAAAATCTTTAAAAATGTAAGGTGTAAACTCATAATTATGAGGAAAACGTGAAAATTACAAGATGGAAACTCAAAATTATAAGAAATATCTTGAAAATGTGAGGTGTAAACTCATAATTATGAGAAAAATCTTGAAAAATGTGAGGTTTAGTGACAATTGTGAGATGGAAACTCAGAATTATACGAAAAAATTTGAAAAAATTGCATTGTATGAACTCATAATTATGAGGAAAAAAAGTGAGAATTATTACCTTTTCAGTTTATTCATATGGATGTTGAGCATAATAACTAACATTGGCACTAATCTTTCGTATAAATGAATTGAAAATGCTCACAACGCAAACGCACCATAAGTAATCACATCATGGCTTATTTTGCAGTGAAAAAACAAATGTTAGCATTGTTATGGACAGTATCAGCAATCTGTGGCCGAGCTGTGTTGCATAGTCAAACGTGTTATTAATATTAACGCAAACACGCTTTCATGTCTTAGCAACCATAAAATTAGATGAAAATGGCTCTTGTATGCATTCCTGAGGTAAAGCACTTACCGTATGTAGGCCAGTGTGCAATAGACATTTTACTACCATCATAACAGACAGGTATTCCTAAGTGGCTGTTTAAGTACATCAGGTAAGGCAGTTACATTAATAATTTGTTGCCTTTTGTTTGAAGGAGAAATCCAGGAGGATGTGAAGAGCAGCTTTGGCCTTGGCGCCCTATTATCTTATTAATGCTTTCTTTATCCCCCTTTTTTTTGGTCTATAGTCTCATTATTTTGATCACTTTGCATGCATATTTCAACTACTTAATTTCACAATTTTGACAGATTTGAGATTAAACTTAATGAAACACCAATGTTGGGTCTGTATATGCAACAATCTCACGACAATTTGTAACCTTTTGATCTAGTGGCTAATTCGGATGAATTTGTACGATCTCATTCGTACAATTTAGTACACTGTAAAACCCAAAAATTTAAGGTAACAAACCATTTGAGGAAACCGATTGCAACAAACCATTTAAGTTCAAAAACTAATCCTAATGAGTACTGTGAACTTAATCCATTTGAGTAAACAAAGCAATTTGAGCACAGTAAAACCCAATAAATGAAGAGAACTCAAACCAACTGAGTACTGTAAAACCCAATAAGTTAAGGCAACTCAAACCATTTGAGGAAACCAATTGCAACAAACCATTTGAGTTAAAAAACTAATCTATATGAGTACTTTGAACTTATTTAAGTTGAAGTAATGAGGTATTTAATTAATTCATTACCTTCAACACTGAGTTCAAAACTCTTTTCAAATGAGTAGAATTAACTTTCAGTCAATTTTGAGTTACAGTAACTACACTCATTTCATTTGATAAAGTTGACTGTTGGGTTTTTTAGTGTACGATTTGCTCATCCCCCAATGACGGTTGGTTTAGGGGTGTTGTTGGGTGCCACGCCTCCTTTTTAAAATCATACACTTTCGTACAACTGAACTTGTACCAATTCATATGAATTAGCCACTAAACCGACAAAAACGTAAAATAGTTACATTTCCTTGTGAGATCAGGCTGCTATATGAGGATACACATAACAGAAAAAAATGTTTGGAGTTGTCCTACGATTGGCTTACATCCACCATAGGTCAAAGATTATGTTCTCATTATTTATGTCTCAGTAACAGCTCTTTTATTAGTCTAATACAGTTAGTTCACAAATAAACTCCGCCTCTCAGAGAGCTTGCTCTACTGTGATTGGTCTGTTGGCCTAATATGTTCGGTATTCAGTTCAGCTTTAGAGCACTTTAGCACTTGAATTAAATTATACATATTTTACACTACATGAAATTTAATATTTGAACAATATATTTTTATTCTTATGCATGAGCGAATTTAACCAATAAACAAGGTAAGCAGCCGCCTTGCTAAATATCAGCCCCCAATAAATATCTAGAAGTATAAATTATACATATAAACTATATATAACATCGTTTTCTACCATATTTTGTATATTGAGAATACAATTTTACAAACCCAATTTTAAGGTAATTAAATATTATTTACTATACAATCAAAAATATAGTTTTATTATAATAATGTAATGTTATGTAATAATAATAATAATATTACAAAATATAATATCCATCATGGAGCAGTCCATTTATTATTTTTAGTTGTAAATTCATTTTAAGGAAACTAATCTTTTAAAATGTAGAGACTGCATTCATTTAAAATTTAGTAAAGAAGATTAAGTGATATAAAAAAAACTGCAATATAAATTAATATTAAATAAAAGTAGAAAGGGTGCATTTCAGGACTTGGGCCCCATGGCTGGATTTGCTTAGGGCCCCAAAATCACTAAATCTGCCCCTGTTCTTATGTATTCGCATATTCACAGTGCTTTTGTTGCAAGATATATGATGTTAATTATGTCAAGCTGTTGAATAATTATAATTCCTTACATTTATATAGCATTTTTCTGTACACTAAAAGCACTTCACACAATTTTGGGGGGACTCTCCTCATCCACCAGCAGTGTGCATCATCCACCTGGCAGCCATATTCACATGATATTCACATGTTGACATACTGTAGAGAGAAAAAGACTTTATATATAAAGTCTGGCCTCTTCTTGCTGGCGTTTTCATAGGTTTCTGAGGAACTGCCTAAGGCAAAAGCAGTAAGGTTTGATTGCATATTACATGATCACAGAGGAAACACACTCACATACAGCAGGTTTACTGAGTGAAACGTTTCACTGTGCGAAAGCATATAGTTCTTCAACGTCCTTCAACAAGTAAAACATGAACAAATGAGTCAAAAAAAGTGCATTGTGCTACAAGTGGTTAAAAACACCCTTAAAGTTTAATACCTGCAAGAAAAGATAACCTCAGTTTTATGAATTGCTGCTGGCAATACTGTGCATGTCAGATATAGAGATGTTGATAGGTTTTCCTGAAGTCATTTCCTTCGGACTGATATTATTACATTGTGATTATGGAAATGGGAAGCCTCCCCATTATGCCTGAGACAAGTGATAAGGGTGAGACTAACTAATCACAGCTGTATGCTAAGAGTCTGGTGAGAACTGCTCTAATTTGTTTTATCAGAGGAATTACAATCTCGTGCTTAGTCCTAAGTGCCAGACATAACCCCCTTTTGACTTATAATTGTCATTTTCAGCTTTTTTTCTGTATATCAAGGCACATCATTTTTTTTTCTTCTTGTGTCTTACACACTATATTTACTTATACACACAGTGACTACAATGGCATTATTTTTAAAAATGGCTATTAAAAATTAGAAGATTTAAAAAATATATTTTAGAAGAAGTATATTTTGTTAATTTGATGTAACATTATTGATGAATGTTTAAATATTTGCTCTGGAAAAGACTGTAACTTTGAATGTCCTTCATATCACTTTTTTTATCAGTATGTTTATGAAAAATATACATTATTTAGAATGTAAGTATACAAAGAGTATCAGAACTTTTTTTAACAATTACCAATTAGCCCCCTCCCCCCATCCATACATGGTATAAATTTCATAAATTTTGTCAAAACATTTCTTATTTTGATGTTACATAAAGATAGTTGCAATGGTTGATGGTAGTAATAAATAAAAACAATAATGTCCAGAAATGATGCACAAATAAATTACATTTTACATTGTAATTTTTTTGTACAAATTACATTTTAATTCAATTATATTGAAGTAAAATATTCATATCACTTTTTATCAAATTAATATCTAAAAGTACATAATAAAAATACACTGAAAAGTTGTGTATATTTAAAATAAGTGAATAAACCCATTGCTTTTGAAGTGATTAGTTGACTTTGTTTTTAAAAAAAGCAAGTAAACCCTTAAAATGACTAAGTATGTGAACTGTGCATATTTATAATAATTAAGATAAATCAACTAAACAGTTACAACACTGAAAAAAGCCTCATGTGATAAACTCAAATAAATTACTTCAACTTCTTGCACCTAAAAGAAAAGTTTTTCCAGCTTATTTATTACTGAAAAGCCATAATAAATTAACCGGAAACTAATTAGTTAATGTAGCTGTAACATGCTGCAGTAATTAGTTACATTTTTCACTTTTTACAGTGAAGTTACAATGGGTTTACTCACTTTTTTATAAGTAAAGTCAACTTGATGCTTTTAAGGCAACAGGTTTACTCACCTTTTTAAAAGTAAAGTAACCAATTGCTTTTTACAATGTAATAAATATCTATCAAATCAAATCAGCATCTACTGTAAGTGTGCCTATTTACACACAGCCAACTTGATGCTTTTAAGGCAACAAGTTTAGTCACTCTTTTTAAAGTAAAGAAACAAATTGCTTTTTACAATGTAATAAAAATAACAAATCAAATCAAATCAGCATCTAAGCCTAAAATAGAATTGCACTGAGAGCCACCACCTGCAAATCACAGTGTAAAAGTGTGCCCATTTACACACTTGACTAGTTTCTCATCAGCTTTTTTGCTTGTCCTTTTTTCAGGTGGCGAATCTCCTGCGCCTATTCCAGATCCCTCAGATCAGTTATGCCTCCACTAGTGCGAAACTGAGTGACAAATCCCGCTATGATTACTTTGCCCGGACTGTACCTCCTGACTTCTACCAAGCCAAAGCCATGGCTGAGATCCTGCGCTTCTTCAACTGGACGTATGTCTCCACTGTGGCCTCAGAGGGAGATTACGGCGAGACGGGCATCGACGCCTTTCAGCAAGAAGCTCGGGCCTTGCAAATCTGCATCGCAACATCCGCTAAAGTCAGTCGCTCCATGGACCAATACAGTTATGATGGAGTGATCAGATCTCTGTTGCAGAAATCCAATGCCAAAGTGGTGATCCTGTTCACCAGAAGTGAAGATGCAAGAGAGTTGTTGGTCGCAGCGAAGCGGATGAACGTCTCCTTCATCTGGGTGGCCAGTGATGGATGGGGAGCGCAGGAGGTTGTGGTGAGAGGGAGTGAAAATGTTGCAGATGGAGCTTTTACTATTGAGCTTGCTTCATATACCATCCCTGAATTCGCAGCGTACTTTACAAACCTCAATCCGTATAACAACACACGTAACCCGTGGTTCAGAGAGTTCTGGGAGAACAAATTCCAATGCAGTCTGCATGATATTAACTGTGGGAAACATTCTCTCCGGGATGGTAAATTCGAGCAGGAGTCTAAAATCATGTTTGTGGTGAATGCAGTGTACGCCATGGCCAATGCTCTTCACCACATGAGGCAGGCATTGTGCTCCAATAGCACCAAACTCTGCAGTGTCATGAAACCTGTAAATGGGAAAAGGCTGTACAAGGACTACATCCTGAAGACAAAGTTTGATGGTGAGTTACAAAATTATAGATTGTCATTTATGAATACTTGGAATTGGTGATTGGGAGGATTATTTCACCAAGAATTCTAGCAAATTCTGTCTAAGCTTCACCTAATAGAAATTCCGTACAAGTTTTTTTTTTTTCTGGTTATAAAAGTCTATGCTGCAAAATGTTTTTTTTTAAGAGAAGGTGCACCAAAAGAGCCTAAAAACAACCACATAACTATCATAAATGTGATTCATAATTACATTATTGTGCTATACAGTGCATCCGGAAAGTATTCAAAGTGCTTCACTTTTTCCACATTTTTATGTTACAGCCTTATTCCAAAATAGATTAAATTCATTTATTTCCTTAAAATTCTACACAGAATACACCATAATGACAATGTGAAAAATTAAAATTGTTGCAAATTTATTAAAAATAAAAAACCTGAAAAATCACATGTACATAAGTATTCAGAGGCTTTGCTCAATACTTTGTTGATGCACCTTTGGCAGCAATTACAGCCTCAAGTCTTTTTGAATATGATGCCACAAGCTTGGCACACCTGTCTTTGGAAATTTTTGCTCATTCCTCTTTGCAGTACCTCTAAAGCTCTATCAGGTTCGATGGGAAGCGACGGTGTACAGCCATTTTCAGATCTCTCCATAGATGTTTAATAGGATTTAGTTCTGGGCTCTGGTTGGGCCACTCAAGGAAATTCACCGAGTTGTTGTGAAGCCACTCCATTGATATTTTGGCGGTGTGCTTTGGGTCATTGTCCTGCTGGAAGATGAACCGTCGCCCCAGTCTGAGGTCAAAAGCACTCTGAAGCAGGTTTTCATTCAGGATGTCTCTGTACATTGCTGCATTCATCTTTCCCTCTATCCTGACTAGTCTTCCAGTTCCTGCTGCTGAAAAACATCCCCACAGCATGATGCTGCCACCACCATGCGTCACTGTAGGGATGGTATTAGCCTGGTGATGAGCGGTGCCTGGTTTTATCCTAACGTAACGCCTGGCATTCACTCCAAAGAGTTCAATTTTAGTCTCATGACCAGAGAATTTTGTTTCTTATGGTCTGAGGGTCCTTCAGATGCCTTTTGGCAAATTCCAGGCTGGGAGTGGCTTCCGTCTGGCCACTCTACCATACAGGCCTGATTGGTGAATTGCTGCACAGATGGTTGTCCTTCTGTAAGGTTCTCCTCTCTCCACAGAAGAACGCTGGAGCTCAGACTGAGTGACCATCGGGTTATTGATCACCTCCCTGACCAAGGCCCTTCTCCCCGATCACTCAGCTTAGATGGCTGGCCAGCTCTAGGAAGAGTCCTGGTGGTCCCAAACATCTTCCACTTACGGATGATGGAGGCCACTGTGCTCATTGGAACTTTCGGAGCAGCAGAAAGTTTTCTGTAACCTTCCCCAGCCTTGTGCTTGAGACAATCCAGTCTCGGAAGTCTACAGACAATTCCTTTGTCTTCATGCTTGGTTTGTGCTTTGACATGCACTGTCAACCCTGGGACCTTATATAGACAGGTGTATGCCTTTTCAAATCATGTCCAATCAACTGAATTTACCACAGGTGAACTCCAATTAAGCTGCTAAAAAATCTCAAGAATGATCAGTGGAAACAGAATGTACCTGAGCTCAATTTAGAGCTTCACGGCAAAGGCTGTGAATACTTTTGTACATGTGATTTTTCAGGTTTTTTATGTTTAATAAATTTGCAACAATTTTGGGGTATTAACCTATTATTAAACAACATATTATTAAATGATTATGTTATGCCCCGTGTGGCTTGGAGGATGAAAAGGGCCAAACATAATTATGACAACCCAGTAATTTTTTTTATGTGGATCGACACAGACAACGGACATGGCAAAAAGTGGTTCGCTTTATTTACAATAAAGAGAAGAATGAAAAAATATATATATTTAATCACCCAAAGTATATTTACAAATGTGTACAATAAATGCAAAATAGTCAAACAAATAAATTGAAACAAACCTGATAGAGGGAAGGAAAATAAGCGGTGCCAAATCAAAGAAAATTACTATCTAAACACCCGCTAACTAAACCCTCCCCACCTGTAAATAACTTAAAAGAAATCTGAAAGTAGAAAAAACTAAACTGCACTCGCTGAAGAAAACATACAAAAGGTAGCACCAGCTTCTGACCTAATGGATTAACAGAGAATCAACTATGTGTGTGTAAAATGTAGGTCACGTCTCGTACTTCACTTTCACTTCCCTTTTAATAGATTTAAGCAGATTTAGCTTGGATGTTCGGAATAGATGTACAACTCAAAAAAAAAAAAAACTGAAGCAAACCAGAGAACAGGACAGGCCCACAAATGTCACACAGAAAGACAGAGCAGTGACAAAAGACAAAGGATCCCGCCCAGTCTGGCCCGAGTCGTCACCGGAGCGCTTAAATGACTCTCATCCTCTTCTGATTGGTCCACTCGTGAAAACTCCGAGAGCTAATCTGAACACCTAGATTTTAGAAGAACAGCAGACAGCAAATAACAGATTTCCTCTAGGTGCTCCGGTTTTCCCCACTGTCCAAAGACATGCAGTACAGGTGAATTGAGTAAGCTAAATTGGCCATAGTGTATGTGTGTGAATGCAAGAGTGTATGGGTATTTCCCAGTGTTGGGTTGCAGCTGGAAGGGCATCTGCAACGTAAAACATATGCTGGATAAGTTGGCGGTTTATTCAGCTGTGGCGACCCCAGATTAATAAAGGGACTAAGCCGAAAAGAAAATGAATGTTTGAATGAATGAATGCATATTTGTTATATTTGTTTTATTTATTTTATAATCAATAGATAGAAAAAAAGGTTTGACAATTTTTTAAATGTATTATATCATTTCAGTTACTCCAGTCATTTTTATTTTAATCTATAGTGAACCTGTAAGTTGTCTAAAAAGCTGAAAGGCTCTAAAAAGTTTACAGTAAATAAATTCCTTATTAACATTTATTTATGGGTCAAAAAATTAGATCCATGTCAAATATTCTGCCATCAATCTCTATGTGTGCACAGGCTGATAGGTCACCTAATCTTCTTCTGCTTCATTAACTACATGGCGCAGGAGATTAGTTGCTGCTACCTCGGCAGCCAATGAGCTTGCTCCTCATCAGTTTAAATGCTCTGCATCGTTTTACGATGTTAAGCTGCGGTGCGTTTTAGGAAACCCTCCTCCACCCCAGCTCCACCTGTGTTTAGATCTGCTACGGGGGGTTACCTGTATATTATGTTTGCAGCAGCAGCATATTATATTCTCAGAAGACATGTTTGTGTATATACTGGCAGTAGCAGGTCTCGGTACTTAGACTACTCTGCAATAATGTTCAAAGCAACAGCAGCAGCGTAGCAGATCTACAGTATAACACCAAATACATCAACATTGGCATATACATATTCATTCATTCATTCATTCATTTTCTTGTCGGCTTTGTCCCTTGCGGGGTCGCCACAGCGGAATGAACCACCAACTTATCCAGCACGATTTTACGCAGCGGATGCCCTTCCAGCCGCAACCCATCTCTGGGAACTTCCACACACACATTCACACTCATACACTATGGACAATTTAGCTTACCCAATTCACCTGTACTGCATGTCTTTGGACTGTGGGGGAAACCGGAGCACCCGGAGGAAACCCACGCGAACCCAGGGAGAACATGCAAACTCCACACAGAAACGCCAACTGACCCAGCCCAGCCGAGGTTCGAACCTGCGACCCAGCGACGTTCTTGCTGTGAGGCAACAGCACTACCTACTGCGCCACTGGTACATATTCATTACCATACTAAATAATGAGAGTTCATGACAGAAGTGATTTTATATTAATACAAAACATATTAAATGCATGTAAAAAGCCTACTTTAGTGTTTCAAACGACTTTTGTGAAAATAAAATTGTCAAAATATGGGTGAAATAATGTTCTATCGTCATGTTATGTAAAATTGAGTACTGTATGTCACTAAATGATTCTAGTTATTTTTGGTACTGTATGTAAACCATTGTTATACTGAATTACATTTTAGAGAGTGTCTTCTATAAATCATGATAAAAATGTTTTTAAAAATTAAATAAAGGCACATTCTAATATATGCAACAAAAAATGTTTTACACTTGTATTACACTTTCAAGATGTTGATGCTTGGAAGCCCATTTTAGTCTTAAGTTTACATTTGCACTCATGCAGTAATTTAAATGTCAAAACAAAGGCTAGCTTAACCTTTAGCAGTATATCTTAATACATTAACATCTATTCTTTTAGTCAAAGAAATCAATTTGAAAGATAAATGGATGAAGGAAGTTTCCCCCAGGGGAAAACAGCTGCTGTAAAATAGATTAGACTAATGCATGAATCCAACATATGACCCATGTACAGTGGAGTGTTTTATTACATGCATTAGGCTCATTAACTCCATGCTAACATCTAAATGATTAAAACAAGTAAAAGCAGGGATACATATCATGTAAATATATGGTAACACTTTATAGAAGGGCTGTGTTAGTTAATGGTAGGTAATGCATTTACTGAACAAACAATGAACAATACATGTATTACAGTATTTATTCATGTTAGTTAATGAAAATACATACATTCATGTAATATGTTCATTGGTAATTCATGTTAACTTATGGTGCATTAACTAATCTTAACAAGCATGAATATGGATTTTAATATTGCATTGGTAAATGTTGATATACAATTAATTAATGCTGTACAAGTATCGTATTATAAGTATCATAATTAGTTAATGTTAGTAAATACATTACAATGAATCCTTATTGTAAAGTGTGACCCATAAGGACATATACATTTTCTTTTTGTGAAAACTGCTGAAGCTTTTAGCATGATTTGCTGCAAAAAGGGTTAATTTAACTGGTATAGTAACCTGTTATATACGATGTAATAATAATTACGAATTTTACATTTGCTGTATTGCTTTATTTTGTATAAATGTATTTAAATTACAAAATTATTATAAAGTACAACTGGTAATGCTTTAGGTAATACAAGGACTCATTAGTAAAAGTTAATGTATTAACTAATGCCAAAAGTGAGAAATAGCTTCAATTGTTAGAGGATTTTTTAAATATATGTTTTTAGGGGTTTTTCACTTTTACTATATAGGACAGTGGAGTTGAAACAGGAATACATGGGGAGCAGAGAGAGGGGGAAAGGATGAGCAAACGACCTCAAGCCAGGAATCGAACTCGGGTCGCTGTATGCATTTCAGTGCTATTTCTCTGCGCACTTTACCATTAGGTTATTGGTGCCGACTTACAGGAATTTTTAATATTAGTTTTTTTTTTTTTTAAATCAACTGAACTTTTAATGAACACAACCTAAGATTAATGCTTTATAAGTTGTTTTCATTGTCAGTTTAGTTTAACTGACGTTAACAACTGGAGCCTTTCTGTAAAGCATTGAACAATGGTAGAATAATAAAAAATATAAAGAATCAGTCCATTTTCAATTAATATCTCACGCATGTTGTGGATAACAAAAGAAAATGTTTCAAAATTACTAGCCTATATAAAGTCTTCAATCCTTTTGCACTGTGATGAACACCACTGCGATTACAACAATCTGAATATTCATAGAAGGCATTATAAAAGTTTTAATATTCAACAATTATTTCACTGTATTTTGAAGTGTCCATAATAACAACATCAAGCATGTTCATTATCACAATTTATTACACGGATGTCTAGAATACTTGATTCTGATTGGTCAATCATGACATTCCAAGGTAATTTATTCCCAGATAACAACCGCTAAAACTAATAACTCAGATTCATCAGGGTACTTTGAATCATCTTGACCATCAGTGATTATATATACTGTACATCTATATTTATATGCCACTTTTTTTAACAGTTTGATGCCATCTTGTTATGGAGTGATGAGTACAGTAGGTTAGTCTGTGCTTCATTTAGCCATTTTTGTTTATTGCAGTTCTGCATTTAATAAGCTATATGCAGAGCTAATGTTTCTTCCCATAGTGATAAATTTCCGGTGAACGGTTAATGTGACTATTTTTCCATTTTTTTAAGGTTCTTTTTACAGCATCGACGTTGTAATGTAATTAAAATACAATCAGTAAAATAGACTTTGGCATTCATTTAGTTGTTCAAGCGTAAAACAAGACAAAAAGACATTTACTTGCACGCGCCCGTTAGAATCGACAGGCTAGCGCAGAAGCTCCATTGAATATAATAAGGTAAAATAAATGTTCATATTTTAAAGACATATCGGGGAAAAATGTAATTTAATGCAGTGTTTCTTGTACAATCTGAGACCTACTTTATACCAGATATCACTCAGCCAGTGGAGATCGCTGATTTTTAAAGAAAACAGACCTTAAACGTGCCGATTTTGCAATGGCATACAGTTCACCGGAAGCACACGACCCAGGTTACTGACAAATTAAAAGTTCTTTAGCATACTTCGGCATATACCCTATTAAAGAATTAATAAGCTATTACAACCAGTGTTAGTTACTGAAAAATAGTAACAAGTTACCGTTACTAGTTACTTCATTTAAAAAGTAACTCAATTACTTTATTGATTACTTACACCAAAAAGTAATGCATTATTATTACATTTTTAATTTTTAATGCTCCCATTAATGCCCTTATAACGTCACTTCAGTGCCCCATAGAAAATACACTGTTGATCTGCTTCACAGTTTAATTAATTTGCATTCTCACAATTAAAACACAAGACAAAATTAAATAAAAAGTCCTTTTTAAACACAACTTTATTTAAGTCAGACCTGCAGCACAGAAATAAAAATATCACAAGATGATAAACCAGCTGGATAATATATTCAGAAACAAAAAAAATAAAAAATAAAACTAAAGTTACTTCAGCGTCATAAAAGTTTGTATTTAACCCTTAAACATGTTTCTTCACAGCGTGAGTATGAAAACTAGCAACAATATACAACAAACACAAAAACTTTATGAAATAAATAAATGAAAGTGATCTGAAATTATCATTCAAAATTAATTTAGTGAAACTCAGCACCTAAAAACTGCTATTATTGAAAACCATAAATTTTATGCACTTTAAACAAAACAAAAACATAACAGCTGCTCAAAGATTTTCAAACTAACCATAAATTAAATGTGGTATGTCAACAACTTATGGAAAGTAAACTGTGTATATTTAAAGTGCAAAATCTGCTGTTGTATACAACTATAAAAATATGTAAAACAATAAAAAATAAAAAAAAAATTCTGAGCAATACAACACTACATATTTAAAATAACGTGTTCTGAAATATAACAGAAATGTGTCACTATGTCTACTAAACTAAACAATTTTGTTATACAGATAACAAATTTGTGCTCATTTATTTGAAACAACAAACATAGTAGTATTAGTAATAGTAATTAATAATAGTAACGTTAATAGTTTTAGTTAATAGTAATAGTCTCTCTCGCGTGCACACTTGGGTTGTTTCTCAATATGCGTTCTTCAGCGTTCTTGCATCCTCATGTTCTCGTGTAACGTCATCATAGATGTAAACAGGAAGATGTAGGCTAGACTGCAGCCAAAATTAATTAATTTACCAAAAACGCATCATATTGTAACGGTAATGGAATTACTACATACTGTATATTTAAAAAGTACTGCGTTACAGTATTAGTACTGTCAAAAGTAATGCCATTACAGTAACGCATTACTAGTAACTCATTATTGCCCAACGCGGAATTCAACTCAGAACAATGTTTTGTGTCTAATTATTACGTTTTGTGACAAGTATCCGTGTAATAAGAGGCATAAAGTACATCCAGGCGTTTGTTATTGCAGAGTAAAGCTCGACAGGCATATTATGCCATCGAATATTGGCACATGTCTAATCTTGACTGCTGTTTTCACTGCATTTTTCCAAGAATGCCAAATTACATCATAGAAAGCAGACTATGTTTTAGCCTCCTGACCTCAATTATGTAAATGTACCGTTCACACCTGAGTCCAGTGCATCTACAAACCTAATGAGAAATGTGCAGGGCACGACTCTGAAGAAAGTACACAATAAAAAACACTTTGCGGCTGTGGAATATCTTTGAGAATGTAAATAAATTATGTTTCTCATTTGCCCTTTTGTGTCCACAGCTCCATTTCGCCCCGCTGATACTGAAAACATCATTCACTTTGATGCATACGGAGACAGTTTGGGTCGCTACAACATCTTCCATTATCACAAAGAGAATGATGAGTACGTCTATAGAAAGGTGGGCTACTGGGCTCAGGATTTGACTCTGAACACAACCTTAATTCCTTGGGGGAGCCAAGCGATGCCCACATCCCAGTGCAGCGACCCATGTAGGAAAAACGAAATTAAAAGCATGCAGCCTGGAGATGTTTGCTGCTGGATTTGCATTCCCTGTCAGCCCTACCAATACCTCCTGGATGAATTCACATGTGCAGATTGTAGCTTCGGACAGTGGCCTCTAGACAATCTCACAGGCTGTTATGACTTACCCGAGGAGTACATTCATTGGGAGGACGCTTGGGCAATTGGACCGGTCTCTATTGCTTGCCTCGGCATGCTTTGCACGCTCT
>LR812524.1:50778531-51023531 GCA_903798195.1 Danio kyathit | reverse complement strand
ACTCTTTGTTCATCTGGCATTGAGAAAAACACATATTCAGTGCAGCTGAACCCTGCTTTGAAATAATTCAACAAGGTCAAAAAAGTTTCTCCAGTGCGTGACCCTGTGAGGGCTGTTAACAATAGATTTGAATGTTTGCAAACCTGTTCAGATCAAAACAATATTTCTGTCATGACACATTTCTAATTTCGCAAAAGAAAGAGAATAGGAATGCCAAAGCTATGGTGTTTGAAACTCTGGCAATGCCCACAGCAATAAATATGTACTGCTTGAATGCACTTTTGGAGGAAAACCTCTTCCCTAATTAAATGTACAATGGTAGAAAGCAAACATCCAAAACTGCGAAGAAACAGTTCCTGTTGATTCTCCTGCCTTGCATCAAAATGTTATTTGGCGATGCATGTCTCTAATACCTGTATTAGTATGCATGGGGTTGCTTATACAAGGCACACACACCTGCTTTGCACATGAATTCATCCTCTGAAGATACATCATCATCTTTAGATGCTCAGGCTTTGCCAACACTGGAATTGAGTCCAAAATAAATTTAGACCCATGTTAACATGCCTGCTGAATATGGGTTGATCGAATACAATTGCCTCAAATACAATTTATTTCAATGCAGACTTGTTATAAAATAATATAAACTTCAAATTTTAAAAATTTGAACTCAGCACTGCAAGACTAAATTTTTTTTTAATTTGAGAAAAACAATGTAATTCTGAGTCTACATTTTACAGTTCTGAGTTTACTGTACATCCAAAAATGCAGAATTTATTACTCGGAGGTCTGACATCGCAATTAACGACTCACAGTTTCTCTTAGACTTCTGCAAAATCATAATAATAATAATAATAATAATATTAATAATAAAAATAGTAATAATAATTGCTGGATATAAACTTAAAATTAGTTGAGTTTAAATTGTTTATATTCTGAATTTAGTATTTATACCTTGCATTTTGCAATTTTATACTAGTTTATTCTGAGTTAATATTCCACAATTTGTACTTTGTTGATGCAATTCTATATTCTGAAATTTAGATTCTCAGTTTACATTCCAAACTTCTGCATTTATTACTTGCAATGCTTCATGGCTTAAAATTCAGATTTTTTTTTCCAGTTTGTAAGATGAAAAAAAATAATAGCAAGATGTAAAGTCAGAATTACTTTTTTCTGACCATTTTTTATCTTAAATCACACTATTTTGAGTTTTCATCCCAAAATGAGAATTTATTTCTTGCAGTTCTGACTATGAAGCTAAAAGATTCGCATTTACTGCAAGGGAATTTTGTTATATACAATAAATGTAAATAAATACACTTAGGCTAAGGAAATATGAAGCTGTAATTAATGATATTAAATTACTAACATCAAAAGTAATCTTTGTAAAAGAAGATAAATTGATATTTATATTAAATTAATAAATAATGTTTTGAGAATAAACATTTAAATCATGTATATTTAAATATAAAATACCTTTTTAAAATATAAATGTCTTTATATTTAAACATAAAGTACTTTTAAATGTGAAAGTAGGACTGCCTGTAGGTAGCAGCAAATCGTTTATTGAAAGTCGCTGAATCAGTTACTCGACCAATTTGTTCAAAGCAAAACAATCATTCATTAATAATTCGTCACTGTGGTTCTCTGGAATGCACAGCAATTCTGGATTTGTTTGGACATTCGTGAGCCCAAATAGAGCAAAAAAAAAAATCTGTGTTAAAAACTTTATCTTAAAATCTTGCTGAATATAAACTTCTTGGGTTTTTTTTTTTTGTTTGTTTTTTCTGCATGTTTGCCCTCATGCTCATATTCATGTAAACAGTTTTCTCTTTTTTGTGACACTTTTAACATAACTCAACCCTTTAATAATTTCTCATCTGACACAACAATAAAAAAAGAAATTAAGTTATAAATGCATGATAACCCAGTGGTTAGTGTGCCGACATATGGTGCAGCAGCGTTCCGGGTGTCCCAAGTTTGAATCCCAGCTTATGAACCTTTCCCGATTCTACCCCATTTCTCTCCCATTTCACTTCCTGTCAGCCTACTGTCCTGTCAAATAAAGGCAAATGTGTCAAAAAAAAAAACAAACAAACAAAAACATTATCAGGTATATACATTTAACTGTAATGAAAAAATCTGAATTGTGAGCTAAAATATGAGTCAGCCAGTCACTGTACTGTACTGTAAATGTGGTGTAATCACTTTTTAATAACAGCAGTCCCTAATGTAGTTATTGTTTTAATTATAGTTGGGTTTTTTTTTTTTTGGAATCAACATGAAAATAAGCATGTGCATACTTAATGTTATATAATGTAATGTATTGGGAAAGTTGTAATGTAGCACTGATTAAAGGATGATTTCCTCTTTCTGTGTTGCAGCAATAAAAATGTTAGGAGCATGAATTGTAATAAAATAATTCTCAATTGTGAGCTGCAGTATAATCAGCCAGTCAGATGGTATCACTGTGCAAATGTGCTGTAAATGTGGTGAAATCACTTTTTTTATATATACAGTTGAGATCAGAATTATTAGCCTTCCTGTAGCCATTTTTTCAACACATTTCTAAACATAATAGTTTTAATAACTCATTTCTAATAACTGTTTTCTTTTATCTTTGCCATGATGACAGTACATAATATTTTACTAGATATTTTTCAAGAAAAAAAATCATAGGAGAGCTAATAATTTTGACTTCAAATATATTTCTGCTCTCTCAGGTACAAACCACAACCATGTGCATCTCTGTGAGTCTGAGCGGTTCGGTGGTTCTGGGCTGCCTCTTCGCTCCCAAAATTCACATCATCCTCTTTCAGCCGCAGAAGAACGTCACCACACTCAGAGTGGCCACCACGCGCTTTAGTGTGACCACCGGCCCCGGCTCCAGCTTCTCTCAAGGTATCACTTCTGATCTCCATCCTCAGTAAATCTGCATCTTCATCAATATAATCAACAGCTGCTGTATAAATCAAACTTGTTGGTGTGAGTTTTATTAAAAAAAAATATGGATTGGCAATTGCTGAACCAGCATTATAAGTGAAAGATATTGATGAAAATATTGAGTACTTTATGATGGTGGAGTAATATTGGAGCATAAACATGAAGTGTTATTGAGCCTGTGAGTGAATGGATTGGGGTTTATTGAATTACATGGAGTTCTGGGAATCGAATCAAATGGATCAATAACAATTTTAACCTCAAAATCATGGGATAAATAAATTACACTTTGTTGCCTTTAAATTATTGTATAACATATATTAAATAATATATATAACTCTAACAATATCAATAAACGTTTAGTTATAAAATGGCTCTAAATATTATAGAATAAATTAATTTAATAACAGAATGTACAATATTAGAATTTATGCTATTTTTTCTGAGCAAAAATTAAAGAAAAAACTATTTTGAAACATTGTTTCACCCATATTTTGATATTTCATTTTGATGAAACTAATTTGAAATATACTTTACTCACATTTTTTCAATAATTTTTTATATAAATTCACTTTTGAAAATGCAATTGGGACTTTTCCCTAATGTAGTTATTACTCTAGTTACAGCTCAGCATAATTAAGTGCACCCCATTTTGAAAATAAATATTTTTATCCATCTCCCAGTGAATATAGGCAATGTATTTTGGTGCATTTAAACAAAACAGATTTATTAAACAGATATATTTATTAACATAATATTTTAGTCACCAAACATTTTTAGAAATTGAAAGATAATACAATTAAATTCAAGCAAAATATTGCAAAAAATAATTACAAACTACAAAATTTCCTCTAAATTTTTCATATTTTTTGCTTCTCTTGATTTTTCCTCTTTTTAAAATTTGTATTTTATATTTTTCTATAACATATAAATGTAGGTGTACTAGTTTTTGGACTGTTATTGTAAGTTAATTTGTTAGATAAGCTCCAGATTTGACTTCAGTACTGACTAATCTAATGTATATGCACAAATTTAATATTGTATAGCTTCCTATTAAAATATGAATTTAAAAGATACATTTGTGAGGGGTGTACTCATATATGCAGAGTGCTGTATAAGGGAATCAACAGGTCAAAAATGAGCATTCTTAATAATGTGAAAGTAATAACTAACTATTTTAAATGATATAATATTGTAGCTCTGATTAAAGATGTACACCAAAGTAATTTCTTCTTCTTTTTTATACCAGCAATAGCAATTGCTAGAATTAACACTAAGAAAAAAATGTAATAATAAATAAATTAAATTACATTTTTAAAAAATGTTTAAATTAGACATATTAAATGTGTGTGTGTGTGTGTGTGAATTTTTTTTTTATGAGACTCATCCAGATGCTTAGCAATACCTTGATTTGCATATTTTTACTGTATGTTGCAACACAGGCATTTCATTCTGAAAACGTAGCCCTATAGTATATACATTTCTGGAGATCGTGAATTATGTAGCCAGAAGTACGTATGGCTGCATTTCATCTTTAAAATTAACGCTACGGGGCAGTATGACGCCGTTCCTTTTCGTGCTACCAGCTGACTGCTTACCTCTGTATGGACGGCTTTTCCGCTGTTACCAGTTTGTCCAGTGGCTCGATGTGTATGTCAGAGGATTTGAGTGACAGAGCAGAGCTGACCGTGACGACAGGTTTGGAGACCAGCAAAGAATGGTTCCAGAAAGCACATAAGACAAAAACAAAATTAAAAAAATAATAATAATAAACAAGTAAATAACAGAGTAAGAATGTGGTAAAATCTGAAAACATGGTAAAAATCAGGCTGTCATGAGGGCTTTTCTTTTTCTGGATTGCTTTTGCAAACACTGTAGGTTGTGTTTAGGGAAGGGGGTGATCGGGTTAATCCGTGCATTTGAAACACTGTTTGTTGGGTTTATGGAAGGGGGTGGTTGGGGGGATCAGTCAGTCGGTCGGTCAGTCAGTCAGTTGACAGCAGCCTCTGGTGGATTTACGCGAGAACAGCAGGCACGAATGGCACTCGCAAGAGAAATTTGAGATCTGAAAAAGAGTACACAGTGGCCTCTGGTGGATTCCCGAAAACAAAAACGGCAATGGGATGTATTTGGCGCTCTCCAGAAATGTATATAGGGCTACACTCAAAAACATTATTACTGCTGCTTGTTTAAACTACCTGTTAAAAATGTTTCAATTCTTGTCATTTCTTTGGCCAATTGATTTGTTTTATGTTCAGGCCACTTAAATTTGTAAACCAATAAGTTAACTTAAAAATTTTTTGTTGAGACAACATGAGGAAATTGTGTCGGTCCAACTACATGGTTAGGGGATTTTTAGTTCCCAGCATGCTTTGCATGGTCTTAAATTAAGAGAGGGAAATGCTGACAAAAAAAGTAATCTTAGGTGTAACGTGTAATCTTCGTGTAACGCACCCATGCTTCTGGTGTTGGCAGCTTAATTAGCAAAAACTCAGTTTGTTGCTTTGCTCAGTGAGCAATAACTGTCCTAAAATTAGTTCTGAGATCAGTCTCAATCAACTGTCTATGTAACTCATGAAATATGCTTAAAATGTCTTTTATAGTTCATAACTTCAAGAGACTTCGAAATGTGCGACGCATAATAGACATACATGATATTATCAGACTTTTGAGTTAAGTTAAATAAGAATACAAATGTATTTAAACCTTTATTTGATGAAATCATGTTGGACCAACTCAATCGCATTTAATTGTGTAAACAGTTTTCTTTTTTAGTTGGTGCTAAACAAATTTGTTGGATGGAAATCCTGCCCTCAATTAAATTATGATCATCCAATGAGTTATTTTTTGAGTGTACGTAATCAGAAGGAGTCTGGGTTGATAATATTATTTTTATTGTGTCTTTTCAGCCTCGGCCTCCAACATTGTGCCTACAGTATGTAATGGCAGAGAGGTAGTGGACTCAACGACATCTTCACTCTGAGAAACAGGATTCCTGTTTGTTTGCCAAATGCGATATACAGATAAATCCTATCTTCACTAGTCATGAAATCAAGTGTTTGCTAATGTTGAGGAGGCTATTCGGAATAAAGAATAGAGCCTGTTATGTTGTTCTCAACGTGCTGTGAGTACAATATCCCATTTGTTTCTCTTTCTCTTACTCTTTCTCTATCTGACTAGTTAGATCATATCAGTGGGATGCCAGTTTAAGCTCTGTATACCCATTCTTTTTATGGAAACCATAATAAAGTATTGTTTGAGATATGGAGTTGAAATATAGTAAATCTGTTTAAAGTATTATATACGAGATGTTTTTAATGTAGATTTATGGTGATTCTGGTTTGTGCTTTCTTGTAATTTATGTAAATAAAATGTGTTTTATATGAATTCAAGCTTTGTGGTTGATTTACTGTCTTTATTATATTATATTATATTATATTATATTATATTATATTATATTATATTATATTATATTATATTATATTATATTATATTATATTATATTATATTATATTATATTATATTATATTATATTATCCACACACTTCCTTTGATGCCTGCACAGAGTAAACCTTGTACATTGTCCCCATCTAGAGGATGTAGAGGCTCATTACATCAAGTTGGGAAGGTTAACCTAAAATCCAAAAGTATCTGGATGCAGCCTTTATGATGCAAGCTTACTCCTTATGTTATAAATATAATATTCCTATACTTCATCCATACAATATCCACATACTGTATGCAGCCTATCTCTGGATGACCAGTGTTACAAAAGGGTTATTGATATACACATCACTGGTGGTGAAATGGGAAATTTTCTTTTCAACCTAATAAAATCATTGTTGTGATGCTTTTATCTACAGTAATTTTATTGTTTATCAGCGATTTTAGAATTTATGACAGGCCTGTTGTTGGCCGTGCTGCTTAATTCTCCATTTTATATCTACTTTTACTAATTTTATAGTGTTTTAACAGATTCAAGCAGCATTACATCTCAAGTTAAATGAAAACTACAGAAAGTTCTCTGAAGTTAGATGTTACTGAGTTCATTTCTACAACTGTATATTTATTATTAGGTATACACTAGTTTAACATTAATGTCATACTTAAATGCGTTGAATTAACATTAATTCAATGCATTTAGGTATGTAGCATGATCAAGATGATCTATACTAAAGTTTAACCCAGGTGGCATGGATGTTGGCCAGACAGGCTGGTCTGATTTCAGAAACTAACAATCTATTTACGTTTTTACATTTCCAGGGTTTACAGGGAATAGTCTGAAAAATAGAAAATATCTAGTAAGTACACCAGTTCTCTGGGCAAAAATGCCTTGATGCTGGAGGAGGATGGCCATACTGTATGGGATAAAAGAAAGAGTAGCTCAACAGTAACTCACATAAACACTTATTAGCCTACAACAACTGACACCTGCAGACTGAACACACAATACATTTATAAAGCAGATGAGCTTAAGCAGCAAAAGAGACATATGTGACACTCCTGTCAGATATGAACACCAAACTGGGTCCCCAAAATTAGACAATAAAAGATTGGGCAAAGGGTGGCGCAATGGGTAGCGATGTCGCCTCACAGCAAGAAGGTCGCTGGTTCGAGCCTCGACTGGGTCAGTTGGCATTTCTGTGTGGAGTTTGTATGTTCTCCCCGTGTTCGCTTGGGATTCCTTCAGGTGCTCCGATTTCCCCCACAAGTCCAAAGACATGTGTTATTATTGAATTGGGTAAGCTAAAAATTGTCCGTAGTGTATGTGAGTGAATAAGTGTGTATGGGTGTTTCCCAGTGATGGGTTGCAGCTGGAAGGGCATCCGCTGTGCAAAACATATGCTGTATAAGTTGGTAGTTCATTCCGATGTGGCGACGCCTGATAAATAAAGGGACTAAGCCGAAAAGAAAATGAATGAATGAATGAATGAATGAATGAAGGTTTCTGGTTTGCCAACAACATGGAAAAATTGATCAATCCTGCCTCTTTCAAGCTGCTGGTGATATACAGAAATGACGTTATTTTCTTGGGACACTTTACCCCTTAGTTCAAAATGAGCATAAATAAAAAATCACAACCTACCAGAGAGTGTTGCTGCTATGGGCTTGTCGATCATTTTATGACCAGTGTCTTGTGATGGCAGATTGTCCTGCTGAATGTATAACCATAAAGCTCAAATCATCTCAAATGGGTTTCTTGAACATGTCAGAGTTCACAAGACTCAAATGGCCTACAGAGTCAGCAGATCTCAATTTAATAGAGTCCTTTTGAGATGTATTGAAACCAGAGATTTGCATCAAGGATGTACAGCCAGCAAATCTGCAGTAAATGTAACAGCTGTTTATAAGACAGATACATACATACATACATACATACATACATACATACATACATACATACATACATACATACATACATACATACATACATACATACATACATACATACACAAAGACTACACAACTTTTATGTATTTATTTATTTGTTTATTTATTATATATAAAAATCTAATTTAATTTTAATATAATTATTTGGCACACGCGGAATCAGAGAATTTGAGGAAAATTAATATTGGATAATAGTTTTTATTTAACGTTTATAACGTTGTTAATATAAGTTAATATAGCCTATGTTTATATATAATTGTGACTCAAACCGTGAATGATATATCTAGTATTAATTTAAGGTTTAGTCCTGTGGCGATTGTTGTATGTTGTAGTAAACTACAGTCACTGTAAAACAGCTGTAAACTATTGTTTCAGCAGTGTAGTTACGTAGGCAGGAGTGTGATTGTGACGTACGCTGTCGGAAACACGGAAGTTCAGTCTGCAGACAGTCCCGAAGAGTGAGAGTGAATCTGCAAACTTTCCCAGTACCGCCAGTAGCAGGTCAGTACCTTTTTACCCGACTGGTAATAAAATATCGAATCATATTTATCGGCTATGTTGTTTTTACAATATACACTTCGCAGATACACGTGAAGCTGAAAATGCCAGTGTGCGTCAGGAACCCATTTTAATCGCACGCCTGTTACACTAAACGCAAAACATTGTCACGCTGCGATTGTAAACACTTGACGTTTGTCATGTAGCATAAAATCCTAAACATATTTGTCAGTTAATAAATGCTTTCTCATGGTTGAATAGACACACCCCCGTGGTTTCTATAAACGAATTTACAGTGCAGATAAGCTGATAGGCTGCCAGGAGCATCTACGTCACTTACAGTAAACTCCGGCATGTCTCCACATGTCCCAGCAGTGCTGTGGTGTTTTGGTGTTAAAGTGATGGTTCACATTGAAATCAAAATTTGCTGTTAGTTTACAAACCATTAGAACATGCAAGATGTTACTTTTTCAGCAGAGCACTATTTAATAGTTTTAGCTGAAACTGTGGTTGTTAGATTCATAATATTCAAGTTAATGTCTACTGCCACTTTAAAAGTAAAATAAAATATTTTAGATACAGTGAGGTTCTACACTCACGGGCCACTTTATTAGGTACTCCTGTCCAACTGCTCGTTAACGAAAATTTCCAATCAGATAAGCACATGGCAGCAACTCAATGCATTTAGGCATGTACACATGGTCAAGACGATCTGCTGCAGTTCAAACTGAGCATCAGAATGGGGAAGAAAGGTGATTTAAGTGACTTTAAACGTGGCATGGTTGTTGTTGTCAGACGGGCTGGTCTGAGTATTTCAGAAACTGCTGATCTACTGGGATTTTCACGCACGACCTTCTCTGGGGTTTACAGAGAATGGTCCAAAAAACAGAAAATATCCAATGAGTGACAGTTCTGTGGGCGCAAATGCCTTGTTGATGCCAGAGGTCAGAGGATAATGAACAGACTGGTTCGAGCTGATAGAAAAGCAACAGTAACTCAAATAACCACTTGTTACAACCGAGGTATGCAGAACAGCATCTCTGAACGCACAACACGTTCAACCTTAAGGTGGATGGGCTACAGCAGCAGAAGACCACACCGGGTGGGTGCCACTCCTGTCAGCCAAGGAGTGGAAACTGAACAGAAAACTGAGGCTACAGTTCGCACAGGCTCACCAAAATTGGACAATAGAAGATTGGAAAAACTTTTACCTGGTCTGCTGAGTCTCGTTTCTGCTGCGACATTCGGATGGTAGGGTCTTTTGGTGTCAGCAACATGAAAGCATGGATCCATCCTGCCTTGTATCAACAATTCAGGTTGGTGGTGGTGGTGTAATGGTGTGGGGGATATTTTCTTGGCACACTTTGGGCCCATTAGTACCAATTGAGCATTAAGGCAGGATTCGAAGGATTAAGGCAGTTCTGAAGGCAAAAGGGTCCAACCCGGTACTAATAAGGTGTACCTAATAAAGTGGCCGGTGAGTGTATGAAGGGAAACAATCAGTCTGTGCAAAAAACTAGTAGTTCACAACATTATTACTTTTAGCATATAGTAATTATTGTGAATGCACTCATGACAATTTAACAATGCTGCAGATTAAATGTAATAATGCTTTAAATATTGTTCAGTTTCTTGCACAGACTGTTCATTTCACTCTTTAAGATCACACAGCAAGAAGGTCGCTGGTACGAGCCTCGGCTGGGTCAGTTGGCGTTTCTGTTTGGAGTTTGCATGTTCTCCCCATGTTCGCGTGGGTTTCCTCCGGGAGCTCCGGTTTCCCCCACAAGTCCAAAAACATGTGGTATAGGTGAATTGGGTAAGCTAAAATTGTCCGTAGTGTATGTGTGTGAATGAGTGTGTACTATTGATGTTCCCATTGATGGGTTGCAGCTGGAAGGGCATCCACTATACAATAGCTATATAATCAAGCTATACAATATATTATTCAATTCAATTCTTTATTGAATGTTTAATAATATATTATATTTTAATATCATATGATTGATTATGAACAAAGAGGAAAAAGATGGCACCCAAGAGAAGGGCAGCATCGAGCACCAAAGCTGGAGGGAAGAAAGTCAAGCAGGAGACGCAGCCTGAAGCTCCACCCAAGGACAAATTCACTTCCGCCAAAGAGGCCCTGAAGGCAACAGGACCGCAGGTGAAGGGCACAAGGAACCCAGACAGCTTATGTCATCTGTCAAATGCTGAGGTGAGACTCAACAAGTGTTTAAATCATTTTAAAGGCTAGTTCACCCTAAAATTAAGTTATTCACTCAATTTTTTTTATTACACTGTTTATTAAAATTGGATTCACCTAAAACTATTGACCTTATTCTTGATGTATGAGAATACATATATTGGAATCTTCTTGGCTCTTTTTGGCGCCAGTCTCATTCACTTTCATTGAGTTTTAGATGTTATAAACAGCTCGTTATGCTGCTTGATTTTGCAAACTGCCATTTGTTTTATTATATTACTCTATTTTTTATGTATAGTCATGAACACATTAGTTTGTAGAGGAAATTGTTTGACCATTTTTGTTTATTATTCCTTGTCATTTCAACCATAGGCAGTTGAATTGGAAGCCTCATTGTAAAATTATGTCATTAAGACTTTAAAATATTTCTAAAGAGATCAAAAAGTAAATCCACATAAATTAGGTGATCAGTCAAGATTTATGAAGATCCTTTAAATGGCGAACAGATTTCATTTTGGTTTTTATTCATGTACAATAAACATTGATCAGCAATCATAAGCAGAAGCTCAACCATCTGTTCATTTTATGAAACAATCATGTCTTGTCATGTCATGTCATGTCAAGAGACTTGAATTAAAATGCTCAATTCAGATGCCTTTAGAAAAGCAGCATTTTCTATAAATAGGATTTAAATGGAGGAACAGAAGTCTCTTGGATATAAAATATATGTATTTGTGTTCATGAGAATGACTAGACTTCTTATGGATTGTAATTAGGGGTGTAACAGATCACGGTTGATCCGTGATTCGTATGGATCACAATCCACAGTTTGCAACACACGTGACCCACGGGTTAATAATTTTTTTTACTTGTAGATTAACCCTAAATTTGTAACGATTGCAGGGTGATTGCCTCTCGCGTCATTCAAATCACATGTATGAAAGAAAGTAGGATTTGCTGTAAAATATAATGATGACTGAAGAAGTTGTGGTAGGTTATTCAAGATGTGGTGGGTTTCTTAGGTTATTAAAGATGTTTTCTGTCACTACATGTTTAGCCTGCATTAATGCATTCAGTGTAGGCTGCACGATTAATCATTAAAAGATCGGAATCTCAACACCCATGCAACATTCGAATTGCTGCATTCAAATCTGTGTTTGAAAAACGCAAAAAATCCAGAAAGAGATTCAGTTTTTAGAGCTAGTTTTGAGTTAGTTATGAAGTTACAAACAGTCAAATAACACAGAAGTACTGGGATAACAGTTTATAGTTTAGATAAAACCACTGATGTTTATGGTAAAGATTAAAATGCTCAAAAATAAAAGTTGTAGGCAGCAGTTATATTATTTAACCAAAAGGTGGCGACAACCAGCCATCAAAAAGATGTCATTGAATAATTAAAAAAAAAGACACATCTAGCAATGAAACATGAAGTTTTTTTGAGTAAATAACTGAATCATTTATTGAAAATGAGACAAAAAATTTATATGAATTGTACAAATTACAATGTTAGATTTCTACATTTAGCGTCATCAGCAACAGTAGTAATAACAGTGAATTTTTCACAGTACAGAATATTTTACAATTTATTTTCATTCAGCTAATAATTTCTTTATTCTATTTTTAATAAAATTAAAGGTTCTAAGTTCTGTTTGTTAAAACCAAAAGATTCTTGTAGTACTGTTTTTGTAATAAATAGAAAACAAATTACATTGGTCTCCTCTCCTCTCCTTTTTGGCTGATCTGAAAATGGTCCAATCTGTGACTAAAAAAACATAACGTGATCCGAACTGTGAGCTCTGTGATCCATTACACCACTAATTGTAATGAAAAATGATGTCAGTATTTGAAATGAGTTAACCCTTGTTTGAATTTCCATTGATGTATTCAGATTTTTTTTCTGTTATACATAAAAGCTTGTCCTGAATCAAAGAAAAATCTTATGTGATCCAAACGAACAGGTTCACGAGGATTACGACTGTATGCTTAACCAAACCAACATAGGAAACAACAACAACAAATTCTATGTAATCCAGGTCTTAGTGTCTGGAGGGAAGTACTACTGCTGGACAAGATGGGGAAGAGTGGTACGCTTCTTTCTTTTTTTTTTTTTGTACAATGTGATGTAGCTTCTAATGAATGACTCGGTTTTTCCATCTTTCACCGTTTGCAGGGAGAATCGGGCCAAAATGCTTTAGCTGGTCCATCTGCCGCTGATGCAGCCATTAAGAGTTTTGAGAAGAAATTCAAAGAGAAGACAAAGAATAGTTGGAGCGACCGAGAAAACTTTGTCTCGCATTCTGGAAAATACACATTGATAGAGGTGGATGGGGACCAGGATGCAGAAGTGAAGGTCAATTTTGCAACGTGAATTAATTTATTTATTCCTGTTTTGACTGAACTCATGTTCTTGTTCTTGTCAAAAAGCTAACACATTAAACAGTTTCTAATGATTGTGTTTCTTACAGGTGGACTCTGTGGATGGTGGAGCTGTGAAAGTGAAAAGTGAACAAAATGTTTTGCCTTGTACATTGGATGCTGAAACACAAAGACTCATCCGATTCATCTTCAACAATGACATGTTCAAAGAAGCCATGACCAGCATGGACCTAGGTTAGTTTATTGTGACATAGATATTGAATGGACTTTACTGTACTGTATTCAATAGTTATAATACTGCAGTCCTTTTATAACAAGATTTGTTCGCGGGAAAGAAGTTATTTCTTAAAGGAACCCTCCACTTTTTTTGTCTTGCTTAACATCATTGCTCCTGCTGCAGTCATGATACGGCAGCAAATTCCCTTGATTATTATGCCAGAATTAAAGTATTGTTTCTAGCCATATCAACCTGGAAAATAACAACTTTTAATTTTCCGTCAGTATTAGTACACAATTTAACTAACTAAGAGTCTTTAAATAGGAAAATTGACAAAACTCACTTTTCTTTTGTTTTTTTTAAGGGAGATGCTAATGGTCTAATCCGAATCAATGATTTATGCTAAGCTAAGCTAAAACTGCTCCCGCCAGATCCGAAAGGTTAGCTGAATGGATGAAAAAATTGTAAAACTCCACTGTTTAACTTTGCAGGAGTTGTAAAATGAACCTATTTTCAAAAAAAAGTGGAGTGTTCCTTTAAAAGACTGCAGATCGCTCAGAGATTCATTTCCCATTAAACATGCATTTTCTGAACGTCACTTGGGAGTTTGGACCGTGTGATTGTGAACTGAAGATTCTGAGCTTTTCTGAGTCTCATCTGTAACATTAAATAAGATTCATTTTTGTGGAGGAGTTTTATGTGTCACATATTTCTCTGTCAGATATTAAGAAGATGCCCTTGGGGAAACTCAGCAAGCAGCAGATAGCCAAAGGCTTTGAGGCTTTGGAGGAAATTGAAGCTGCAATAAAGAAAAGTGAACGGAATAAGTTTGAAGAACTCACCAACAAATTCTTCACCATAATTCCTCATAACTTTGGCCGCAACAGACCTCCTGTCATTTCTGATGATTCTGTTCTTCAGAGCAAGAAGGAGATGCTTTTGGTGAGAACATTTCATTTTTATAAAATAAAGCCTAGTTATCACATATCCATCTATATCTATATCTATATATATATATATATATATATATATATATATATATATATATATATATATTAGTGGTGGGCCATTATCGGCGTTAACATGCTGCGTTAACGCGAGACTTATCGTGCGATTAAAAAAAAATATCGCCGTTAATCTATTCTCAAAGTTGGGTGAGAGCTGGGTCTTTTCTACGCAAGCTATGATGACTTTCACCTTGATAGTTTAGCGCAGATGTATACCTGACCGGTGAGCCGTCTGGGGAAAGAAGTGCCCTTCTGAATCAAATCAGCAGGATGCCTGACTCTAACTGCAGTTGAGCAGTTTCACTTTAACTCACGAACATTTAATTCATGCCTTCGTGACAAACTGGGGTATTAGACGCAAATAAATGAGTAAGGACAGGTGAGAGTGTTATGGAATTTAATAATGCACTCCAAATGAGAAGAAAAAAAACTTCCGCATTTCGCGATGTGTGTGTGTTTGTGTGTGTGCGTCTGTGTGTCTGTGTGGTCCTTTACTGACAGCCGCCTGTGTGGATCTTGTCGGAAAATATGGCGAAAAGTCCTACATGACGGCAATAGTTTGTCAGTATTGCCACTAATATCTGCATACTCCACGTCTCAATTCCATTTCTGTTTAGTTCAGTTATGACTGTAGTTGCATTAAGTAATCAAAAATCGCTGTTTACATGGTAGACTCTTAATCAGAGTATTGTTTTAATCATATTAAAATCTTATTAAAGTATTGTTGCCCATGTAAACATACTCAATGTTTGACACCGTCAGGGCTCTGTGAACTTGCCTTTGCGAAGCAGCATTTTCTGTATGTCCGTACATCAAAAGCAAGTATGAAATCACTGTTTGGAGCTTATGTAGGCCTACAGTTCAACATTCATGTTTAACTGAATAAACAGTTAGTAAACACAAGTACATCTTATTGAACATCATTTATTTTCATCACCAATTATCATAGTAGAACAGTTTCTCAAGCAGTTTGTGATGCATTTTGGAAACAGGAGATGAGCCCCTGGTCTAATGCGTCACCTGACTTGAGAAACCCGTTCTCAAAGACTTATTATTTGGGTAGCACACATTCTGAATGCCTTCGGCAGAATTCAAATGAGCCATTTTAATCTAGATTAAAAAAAATTATCTATGCCCACCTATAATATATATATATGTATGTATGTATAAAATATTTTTAATATATATTGAAAGTTCACCCAAAAAATGCAAATGTCCCTACCATTTACTCACACTCAAGTGGTCCTAAACTTTTTTGAATTTCTTTTTGCTGTTGAACACAAAACTGCGAATTTCGTACTTTAGAAACAAAATTCTGAAGAATGTTGGAAAAAAAACATCCATTGACATCCATACTTGGAATAATGAGAGTCAACGACTGAACATTCTTCAATAAATCTTCCTTTGTGTTCAACAGAAGAAAAAACTGGTTTGGAACAAGTTTTGGATGAGTAAACAATGACAGAATTTTCAGTTTTGGGTGAACTGTGTCTTTAATGTCAAATCATATATTAACAAAACCAGGTCTTGGCTACAGAAAATACCCACATTGATGGTGTGTGTTAGTTGAAAGCAATATAAAGTGCTTTTCCATCTTGATATAAGAAAGACCAAAATGCAAACGTTCTCACGCTTTCTCTTTTAGGTTCTTGCAGATATCGAGGTTGCCCAGAGTCTTAAAGCTGAATCTGAGAAAGCCAAAGAAGAGATGAAGGACACAGTGCCTCATCCAGTTGACCAAAATTACCAGTCTCTGAAATGCAGTCTGAATCTGGTGGATAAGAAGTCAAAGGAATATAAGGTTTCATTGCACAACACCATTTATAGTCCTCCTCAATGGAAATAAGGGATTTACAGTGTCTTTTTAATCTAGTAAACAAACTATTAAAGGGACAGTATACCCACTCAAAATGTCAATTCTACCATCATTTATTCTCCCTCAAGTTTATTTTGTGCTAGACTTGAAGAATAGATATTTTGAAGAATTTCAATAACCAAACTAAAACTGATTAGTATTTACTTCTACAGTATAACAAAAAAATATAAGATTCTGAAACTTTCTGGATGCTGCATTCTTCAAAATATTTCCTTGTCCATGTTCTGTAGAAGATAAAAGTATGCAGTGTTAATTATCAGGATAACACAGAACTGCTTACTCCGTATAATCACCAAGAATTGTTGTTATTGCTTAAAAATATGCCTAAGAATATAATCATATTATAAATATTTATTCAATCATGTGGTATGTATATAATGTATTTCCAGACTTAAATACAAAATCACAGTTAATTTGCAGAATGCATGACTTCATTAAGCAATATTATTAAAGTGGTAACACTTTACAATACGGTTGTATTAGTTCATGTATTTAATAACATAAGCAAACAATGAAGAATACATTTATTACAATATTTATTTTTTTAATGTCAGTACAAATGTTAATAACCATGCAATTGTATTTTAATATTGAATGTTGAACTATGATTAATAAATGCTGTACAAGCATTGTTCATTATTAGTTTATGTTAGTAAATAGATTAACGAACATCAACTAATGAAACCTTATTGTAAAGTGTGACCATTAAACCCTAATTAAAGTATTTAAGTGGCTAATTTGTAATAATCTTAATAAGTTTGCTTAAAATTATTGATGCGTGTTGTAGAAATGTGTTTTGAAATGCAGTTTGCCAAGTTCTCTCCTTTTTTTTGTTTGTAATTAAGATCATTGAGAAGTACCTGAATGCCACTGGACAAGGACTCACTCTCGTAGATGTATGGGAAGTTGACAGAGAAACAGAGGTAAATAGTATTGCATAATTTAAGTTTATGCATAGGACAGTATATGAATAGTAATGTATAAAGTATATGCATAGTAATGTGTAAAGCAAAAGCGTAGTAGCATTACATTACAGTAAAACAATAACAATAAAAGTCAAAATTGTGTTCTGTAAATTAAATCCCTAATTTCATTTCAAACCAGCAGCGAGGCTCAGTGGGTGTGCTGAATTCTGTTCATTAGTGAGTCTTCTTATCCTAATTAAATCCTTTGTGCTTGTATATGTGTGTGTTTGTGTGTAGGCTGAACGCTTCAGGGAAAATGATGCATTGGAGAACCGGAAGCTGCTTTGGCATGGAACAAATGTGGCAGTGGTTGCAGCCATTCTAAAGAGTGGCCTTCGGATCATGCCCCATTCTGGCGGACGTGTGGGCAGGGGAATCTATTTTGCCTCTGAAAACAGTAAATCTGCTGGCTATGGTGAGGAACACAGTATAAGCACAGAAAAAAAAATTATACAACTTGGCTGCACAAGAATACCATATTTTCTGCTAAATACATTGCATGTGACTTTAAGTGAGTTTAAAGTACAGTTTTATTCAGAAGCAGTAGAAAATACTGTACTAGTAAACATATTTTATTGTCTTTTAATTTAATAGTATTTAAAGAAGAATTAAATTATATCAATTCATTGTAAGCAATATCTATCATAATTGTCAAACTTTTATTGCTTCCACTTCGTTTTAGGTGACCTTAACTACTACAGTATGCAGTACTTGCATCAAAAAATAAATACAATGTATTTACTGTGTTCACAATGTATTGCAGAACACTTCTGGTGCTCTTGAGGTGGGTTACGGGTGGGGTTAGGAACAGGTTTAGTGGTATGGGTAAGTTTAAAGGTGAGTTGAGGTGTAAGGGATGGTCAACATTGTAATTACAGAAATTAATTCTTGATGTAATTACATGCTGGTATTTAATGCTATTCAAACATAAGTACAATGTAAAAACTTGTATTTACACAGTATGCACATAGTAACAAATTATTAATTTCAGTGTAAGTACATATTAGCTAAGACCACCAATATAATAATGTGTGGAAAATGCACTACATTAGACACTAGATTATAATGTTAATTACATTATATATAAGTTGCTTTGGCGACGCAGTGGCACAGTAGGTAGTGCTGTCGTCTCACAGCAAGAAGGTCGCTGGTTTGAGCCTCGGCTAGGTCAGTTGGCGTTTCTGTGTGGAGTTTGCATGTTCTCCCTGCGTTTGCGTGGGTTTCCTCTGGGTGCTCCAGTTTCCCCGACAGTCCAAAGACATGCGGTACAGGTGAATTGGGTAAGCTAAATTGTCCATAGTGTATGAGTGTGAATGAGTGTGTATGGATGTTTCCCAGAGATGGGTTGCAGCTGGAAGGGCATCTGCTGCGTTAAAACATGTGCTGGATAAGTTGGCGGTTCATTTCGCTGTGGCGACCCCGGATTAATAAAGGGACTAAGCCAGATAGAAAATGAATGAATGAATTAATGAATAAGTTGCTTTGCAATATATTCAAAATATAAAAAGAATTGACACATATTCAAAAAATGGTAGTATTTATTTTCTATTTCCTACTATTTCCAGTTTACAAAATGTGGTAATGTAGTAGACATTAATAACAGGCACTTTTAATCAGTTTTTTCCTAACTTCTGTTTTGTGTTTGCAGTGCGCCCATCAAACAAAATTGGCATCATGTTTCTAAATGAAGTTGCTTTGGGAAAAGAGTACACCATCACACAGGATGATTCCAGCTTAAGGAAGGCACCCGCTGGCTATGACAGTGTAATTGCACGTGGAAGCCAAGAACCAGGTTTATTATTTTTTATATAAATATACAGTTGAAGTCAGAATTATTAGCCCCCTTTAGAATTTTTTTCTTTTTAAATATTTCCCAAATTATGTTTAACAGAGCAAGAAAATTTTCACAGTGTCTGATCAATATTTTTTTCTTCTGGAGAAAGTCTTATTTGTTTTATTTAGGCTAGAATAAAAGCAGTTTTTAATTTTTTTAAAAGCATTTTAAGGTCTAAATCATTAGCCCCTTTAAGCTATATTTTTTTTCTACAGCACAAACCATCGTTATAGAATAAATTTCCTAATTACCCTAACCTGCCTAGTTAACCTACTTAACCTAGTTAAGCCTTTAAATGTCACTTTAAGCTGTATAGAAGTGTCTTGAAAAATATCTAATAAAATATTATGTACTGTCATCATGCAAAAATAAAATAAATCAATTATTAGAAATGAGTTATTAAAACTATTATGTTTAGACATGTGTTGAAAAATCAGGGAAAAAATAAACGAGGCTAATAATTCAGGGAGGCTAATTCTGACTTCAACTGTATATAATTAAATTCAAATTTCCATTTCTAGATAAAATGTAAGACATGAGTTCTCTCCTTTTTCTTGTTCAGATCCCTCAAAAGATGTCTTCATTGAATTTGATGGTAAAAAGGTGGTGGTTCCTCAGGGAAAAGCCATAAAACAGCAGCAGTACGACGGAAGTCATTTCTACAACAGTGAGTACCTCATCTATAAGGAAAACCAGTGCCGCATCCGATACCTCCTGGAGTTGAAGTTCAATTATTACTAGAGATGCAAATCAAGAAACTGTAGCTGCATACAGTACAGCCACTTATAAAAGCCACTTTTGATATTTGGTTTTGCTCTTACTTACAAAGTGCTGAATGTTTGAGGTAATTACTGAGTTGGAAATTTATTGAAGTTCTGTTTTTGAAAGCTACATAACTTTTTTATGTACTGTATAATTGAGTGTGATCTTACAGAATGTTTGCTCATTTTCGTCATATCTCTGAGCGAGGTTTAAATGTCTTTCTACATTTTTTTCTGTAAGATGTTACTCATATTAGGAACAGATTTAGTGGTTTCAGTAGTGTCATAAAAACAAGTTATATATATATATATATATATATATATATATATATATATATATATATTTATATATATATATATATATATATATATATAACTTGTTTTTATGACACTACTGAAATTTAGTAATTTAGGGCAAAATGAAAAAAGATAAAAGATTGTAAGTGTTTTCTTTTCTGAATTAAAAATTTAATTTGCACTAATCAATGCAGTAATGTGCATGTGACCTGCTGAAACATTGCTGACAAGCACGGCTTGTGAAGGTAATGTGATGCTTTGGACCTTTATATATTTGTTTGGATGTTAAAGGAAAGGTCTTAAACATGCACAATAGCAACATACTGTATTGTTTGTTTATTGTTATCTTTTTCCCTTACATCTTATGGTGAGTTTTGAAGTTGCATCATAAATGTTAATGTGAGGGGTTGGCACTTAAACAATCTGAGGATAATAAATAATTATACTTATTATCTTGGTATGTTGTGTTTCTTTATGGCCAGTAGATGTCACTTTTTTTTCAAACTACAAAGGTTTGCCTAATTTTTTTGTGCCATATATTCAAGAAGGGGCTGGAAATTGCAGATTCAGCCTCATGTGGTTGTTGTAAATTTATCAGCTGCACTTTCATAATGTGAATCTTTTGTTCCAACACATCCCAAAGGTGCTGTATTGGACAGATCTGTTAACTGTGGACATTTTAATATAGTGAAACCACTGACATTTTCAAGAATCCAGTTTGAGATGTACACATGATGTGTTATCATGCTAGAATAGGCTCAAAGATAGAACACTGTGGTGATAAAGACCCGGTATTGGAAAAATTGTGATGTTCAGAATGGCTGCAGCAGTGCAATGTTTTGTTTTACTGTGATATATATATATATATATATATATATATATATATATATATATTGGGATATGGGGGCGTCACGGTGGCGCAGTGGGTAGCACAATCGATTCACAGCAAGAAGGTCACTGGTTCGAGCCCCGGCTGTGTCAGTTGGCATTTCTGTGTGGAGTTTGCATGTTCTGCCCGGTGTGGGTTTCCTCCAGGTGCTTTGGTTTCCCTCACAGTCCAAAGGCATGCGGTATAGGTGAATTGAATAAGCTAAATTGTCCGTAGTGTATGTGTGTAAATGAGAGTGTATGGATGTTTCCCAGCAATGGGTTGCAGCTGGAAGCGCATCCGCTGTGTAAAACATATGCTGGATAAGTTGGCGTTTTATTTTGCTGTGGCGACCCCTGATTAATAAAGGGGCTAAGCCAAAAAGAAAATGAATGAATATTGTGATATGAATACAGTTTCACTAGACGTAAATAGCTTTTGGTAAAAATAGAGGTACAGATGTTAAATAATCAAATGTAAAACAACACTGCATAGATTTAATTTGATAAATAATTCAATAAATAATAATTTAATAATATGAAATGGTATTAAAACTCATCAAACAGTCACAGGCCTTAAAAACTTAATGTAAATTATCAACTTTTGCTCCATTATGGTAAGGATCTTCAATGACTGTGGATCCTTGTCAACTATAATCCCAATTCAACATTGCAGTTTCTGCGATGTCACTATTGCGGATGCACACAGTGTGATATCGATGCTACAACGATTTACTGTGCAGCTCTAGCTGTGACGTATAAATAATGTTCACTTAGTACTAAGGGGTCTAAAGTATACCAAGAAAATATTCTCCACTTCACTACCAACAGCTGCTTAAAAAACTGATACAAGGCCGAATGAATCCATACTGTATTGTTTATGCAAATGATCACCCTAAACATAATAATAATTATAATAATAATTCCTTACATTTATATAGGGGGGGAATCTCCTCATCCACCACCAGTGTGCAGCATCCACCTGGATGACGTGACGGCAGCCATTTTGCGCCAGACCGCACAACACACACCAGCTGATTGGTGGAAAGGAGACAGAATGATTAAGCCAATTATGATATGGGGATGGTTAGGAGGCCATGATGGACAAAGGCCAGTGGGCAGATTTGGTTAAACCCCTGCTCTTTTTCGAAGGACATCCTGGGATTTTCAATGACCACAGAGAGTCAGGACCTCGGTTTAACGTCTCATCCGAGATGGAGCGCTCACTGAGCAGTATAGAGTCCCCGTCACTATACTGGGGCATTAGGACCCACACAGACCGCAGGTTGGGCGCCCCCTGCTGGCCTCACTAACACCGCTTCCAGCAGCAACCTAGCTTTCCCATGTGGTCTCCCATCCAGGTACTGACCAGGCGCAGCCCTGCTTAGCTTCAGTGGGCAACTATGTGAGAGTTGCAGAGAGCTAGCTGCCGGCAACATCTGAATGTTATAGCAGAATTCTGGACTGGTCAATCCATGCTGCTTTTCCCATTTTTTTCTATCGACCAATTCTGCTGACTTAATGTGAATTGTAGCTTCAGTTTTCTGTTCTCAGTTCCCAAGTATCATTGGCATAATCCTAAATACTGCACATACATAATCCTATCAACGTCTGCTGTCATGATTTTTGAATGATGTATAGCAAGAGAAAAAAAAAAAAACATCTGTTAATGGAAATGCCATCATTTTGCAATAGTTTTGTATCAAAATGTTTAAAACATCTGTTTTTTGTGAGTCTGAAATGACATTTGGGCTACTGACAATCTTGAACTCGCCTGAGTCCCGAACTGAAAACTATAGAGGGGGTGTGCGATTAAAAAAAAAGAAATACAATAATAAAAACGACTAAAGCTAAAGACCTAAAGAAACCTGGTATGCTGTACTTCAGAACAGTCTCCTCAAGAGTGTGCCCTTGCTTTAAAAACATTTGCTTGCTCCAACAATGTAATATTTAATATTGTTACATCTTTATATCTGTGTAAATGACCGATATGCTTTAAAAATGCATCCTCATAAGTGGCCAGATGACTTACAGTAGACCATAGAAACATCTTGTGTTTGAATGGTGTGCGTTAGGACCCAGGGGATGACAGGCACTCTGGAGGACAGAGGAGTATGTGTCTGTTTGAAAGAGGAAGAAAAAAATCACAGAGACACAATGTGTGACAGTCACAGCCCTTCACAGCACCGGACACAGTGTGGATGAGCATCCCGACGGACACCGGCTTAAGTGGTGCGAATACTGATCAACACTGCTGGAAACTGGAAGACCAGGTGGGACCATATCTTTTTTCCTTCACCTAGGTTTTGTTAGATGGAAAGTGTAACCTGTATGAACTTTGCTTCTTGGAGTCGAAGCTTTTTACTTTTTGAGGGATCCTGATCCACACCTGAGATGTTGAGTGCTGAATCTCAGGCCTCAAATGGGATTGCAGCGCACTCATTTTAGCAACATTTCCACTGCGTGAAAGCATGTCCAGATGTTCAAATCTCAACTCTGATTGGAGGATCATCAAAAAAAGCAAAGCAACTGAAAGGTGAGAGCAGCTCATGATGTGTTGTTTCACTGAATGTTGTGTGCTGGGAAACACGTGAGGATAATTGAGAATAGCAGAGCACAAGATGACATGACAGCAGGTCATTCATTTTAATTTGGTGGAGAAAAAATAAAACGTGTCTTCAGATTTCTAGCAAAGTGGGATTAAGTGTGTGTGGGTCAGGGGATGGATGGGTGTTTGTGGGAAGCCCGTGACACAATTAGGTATGACTCATGTGACTCCCACTGACAAAACAACAATAGCACAAAAACAATAGCTATAGTAATGTCCTGCAACTTCATTGATCTATGAAGGTCAACAAGCCATTTGTGCAACTACAAAAATTATACTTCTGTTGGGTAAAAATAATCTGTAAGTTGCCAAGAAGGATGGTCAAGATGATGTTGTGCCGTTATTAGCATATAGAGAGACCTGGTAAGTGGGATGAAGAAAAAAATGGGGATGATTTTCCATGAAGAGTTAAGTTAAAAGAAAATGACACTATGGTTCTGGGAATGATCTGGTAATAGGCATGGGCCGGTATAAGATTCTGATGGTATGATATCCTTGAATAAAAATATTACGGTTTCATGGTATTGTGATTACTGCTCTAAAATATATTCTTTTTAAATCTCTGGGTAAAAAACGAATACTTTTTTCCCCTTTGTACACATATTTTATTTTGAGAAACATAAAAAAAAATTGGAGCAGTAAACATGTCAGGCTAAATAATTCAAATGAATCATTGAATTCCGCTGTCTTCATTAGTTTAAAAAACACTTGATTTCTTTACAATTTAAAACCAAATTATTGGATATATTGTTGTCCGAAAAAACACAACAACAAAAAAAAAACAAATACCATTGGAACGGTAAAGCAGAAAATTTTAAAACCTTGACTTTTCCAAATCACGGTAAACTTTGAAAACAGTTATCGTTCCATGCCTATCCGGTACCTTAAAGAACAGCAACTAGTTCCTTTATTGCAGTAATAAATACCCATATGCTTTTAGTGAAATGTTTATTAAAATAACAAGGAAATTTCCTTTTGATTTGCACTCAAGTGTTTAGTGACAGCTGCTGTGTTCTGATAATAAATGCATGTTTAGTTTGACATGAGGGGGATTTCTGTTTCTCTCTCTGAGTGATGAGTGATGGAGGCGTTTAAATTTACATAACTAATCATTACGGGCATGTCACCAATCCTCTTAATGACCCCTTGCACACTGAATTATCGTAGAGTAATATTCTGTTAGGCCCTAAGGACTGTGGTTGTCAATATGCAGCCTCACTTCTTGGCAGGGTTTTTCTTTGAAGCAACAGTTTGTTGACAAATGATTAATTGGATTTACTAAATGTTTTTAAGGTAAGTGGTTGCAAACGATTTATATGGGTTGAATTTAGGTGAAGTTTATTTATAAACTAATTTCGAGAGGATAACGTGCTTATGATTGACCACAGCCGGCCCGCATTAGATAATCATGATCCCAGTGTTGGGAAAGCTACTTGAAAAATCTAGTGGCAAAGCTATTAGCTACTCTACTTAAAATGTAGCTTAATTACACTAAAAGCTACCCTCTAGGAAACAAACACAAATATTATATATTAATATTAAAATATTATAGTAATTTATAGTAAAGGGAAATGTTATATATATATATATATATATTATATTATATATATATATATATATATTCTATATAGTGTTTATTCCTAAACATTTCCCTTTACTATAAATTACTATAATATTTTAATATTATAAATATATATATATATATATATATATATATATATATATATATATATATATATATATATATATATATATATATATATATTTACAACTCTTCATTTATGAATTACACTAGATAATGTAGTATCATTTATAACTATCATAAACTAATAGTAATTACCATAGTATACTTTAGCTTTTACTACAGTAAACTATATATATATATCTGTTGTATATATATATATATATAACTCCTTTCCCTGAGTCATCTTTCCATCAAGCAAGTTTCTTGTGTCAGCCCAATGATTGATTGGCGATTTCACCAAACAGAGCGAGAGGTGGCAGTAACTCACCAAAAAGTTTTACTGTCAACCACCAAAAAAAACAGGAAGAAGAAGAAATCATCATTCTCTCCATCATATGGATTTACTTTCATCGGCTAGACAACGTCCTCACAGCTTCATGAATGTCGTTGCCGTCACTTATTGATCCACGATTGGTAAATGTAGCTTGTGTGGACACTACTTGACTAAAAAATTGCTTCGCTACTGAAAAGCTATTTGATTTCGAAAGTAGCAACACTACCGACACACTACTGAGAAATGTAGTTTAGCTAGTAGCGTCACTACTTATAAGTACAGTGTGCTTGTACACTGCCCAACACTGCCTGATCCTCCAATCATATGATTCCTAAGTCACTATAAATAACCACAGTCTTTATTCCACAATTATCTTCATCTGGAAGAAACCCCCCTTTCTCCCCTTCTCCTCCCCCTTTTATCTAGATTGGGTGGCACGGCGGCCCAGTGGTTAGCACTGTTGCCCCACAGCAAGAACACTGCCGGCTCTGGTCCTTGCCGGGCCGGTTGGCGTTTCTGTGGAGTTTGAATGTTTTCCTCGTGTCCGCATGGGTTTCCCCCATCTTCCCCGGTTTCCTCCCACCGTCCAAAGATATGCGTCATATGTATACTGCCTAAGCCTAATGGACACCATAGTTTAGCTCCAAGCATCAGTATTTTTCCTTCTCAAAGTAGTTCACCTTAGCCACATCAGTGGGGGAGTTTTTTTTAGCTCAATCTTCCCTCTCACCCTACAAATGGGAGGGAGCCCTGGGCCCAAGGATCCCTTGAGCTCAGGGCTCTCTCCCGGGACAGCATGCCAAACAAGCTTATTATAAATCATCAAGTGTGAACTCTTGAAACAAACAAATTAAGTTGAACATTACAATTTTTTTTAATTCAGCCCATATAAATTGTTTGCAACCACATACCTAAAGAAAACTTTGTCAATCCATAATTTTTTTCAGTGTGTGTGTGTGTGTGTGTGTCATCTTGACATTAACATAGTGTTCAGTATTAATAGATCTTTTCATTTCTTCTCAGAGATGGTTTCCACACAAGCGCATGACAAACAGAAGAGCAAACCCTATTTAACCATGGAGAAGCCTGCCTCCAGCTCAAGCCCGTGAAGTATGGAGAAAGTCATGCCTGGTCTGATGCTGGGTCTCCTGACCAATCACAGCACTCCAAATGCCACATCTAGCCAAACCAACCAACCCTTCCCAGCGTGGAGGAGGTCATCCACTCTGAATCCCAGATTAAGCATCTGGTTGGACTCTTTTGCATGGTGACCCTAAACCTGGCAGCCCTATTGGGCAACAGCGGAGTCATGGTGGCAATCGCCCGAGCTCCTCATATGAAGAAATATGTGTTTGTGTGTCATCTCTGTGCAGTGGATTTGCTTTGTGCCATACTACTGATGCCTCTCGGAATCGTCACTAGTTCTCCGTTCTTCAGCACTGTATCGTTTACTGTCCTGGAGTGCCAAGTGTACATCTTTTTAAACGTGTTCCTTATCTGTGCCTCCATTCTGACTGTTACTGCGATCAGTATTGAACGCTATTACTACATTGTGCATCCGATGCGTTATGAGGTGAAGATGACTCTAAACCTTGCTCTTGGTGTTATGGTCTTCATTTGGATCAAATCTATCCTGTTGGCTTTAGTTACGCTCCTCGGTTGGCCAGCTTATGGGAACCAGAGCTCCATCGCAGCAGCCCATTGCTCTTTACACTGGAGCCACAGTCGCCTGAGAAAGGTCTTTGCGATTCTTTTCAGCGTGCTTTGCTTCTTGGTGCCCGCTGTCGTGATTTTTGCTGTATATTGCAATGTATATAAAGTGGCACAAACTGCCGCACGTCAGAATGTACCGATGCCAACCTGGGCGGCCCAACCAAGCTAAGCGACGTTCAGATTCGATCAACAGCCAGACCACTATCATCACCACCACCCGCAGTTTGCCCCAAAGACTGTCCCCTGAGAGAGTTTTTGGGGGCGGAAAGGCTGCCATCACCCTAGTTGTCATCGTGGGCCAGTTTCTCATCTGCTGGCTGCCGTACTTCAGTTTCCACCTTCACATGTCCATCACCACTCCACTACAAAGCCCAGGGGACATCGAGGAAGCCGTTACGTGGCTTGCGTACTCCTCGTTTGCTGTGAATCCGTTTTTCTACGGCCTTCTCAACAGGCAGATTCGTGAGGAGCTGATCAAATTGAGAAAATGCTGTGCTAGTAGACCTGTTGAACTGCGAGCCTCCAGTCATGAAGGTTCCATCCAGGAAAACTTTCTCCAGTTTCTGCAGAGGACCAGCAGCACGGCTGAAACCACCAGACCCAGTTGTGGGAACTCCAGCCCGAGGAACACTATGGATCAGGGGGCCAGGTTACCTGGACAGATCCCTGAAGAATGACTGAGTAAAATTCATGTGTCATTTTGAATAAGAAGAGCATTAGAGTATGTGCGTGGAACTACTGTTGGTCCATGCAAAAATTGCCTCTAAATGCTCTTCGTAATCTACGTATCCATAATTTGTTGTTATGGATGCCATAGATCAGTGGCAACAGTAATATTGTCATGTTTAATGGGCTATGTGTAGAATTCAGAAACACTTGTTATTAATGACACCAGTGAACTGCAGCAACTTATTGCTTTTGCTTGCACTCCTGCACACTTTACATACAAGAGACTTAATGTTGTTTAGTATACAGTTCTTTTTTTTTGTTGTTCTCTGATTAGAAATAAAATGATTTTGATAATACATTTGCAGCATAATATTGTTAACTAACATCCAAACATCATCAATTCTCCTGAAAGCAATGTTTTTTCTATGAACATCTGCAGTGCTTTTCCTCTTTAAATTATAAACACACAAGAAAAAAGTGACTGATCGTAGTCATAAAAAAGTGGCTTCATGTCAACTGATTGAGTAATTAATTGCACTATGACAGTTTGATTATAAGGTATATCTGAGAGACAATATAGATCTGGCTCTTAAATTTTGAATGAATCTTTGCATGGCACTTACTGACATTACGGAGTAGTAAACATCACATCCTTTTGATTTCCTTCACAAATAAATGATTTCTCAGACAACACTCTTAAAAATAAAGGTTATTTCTTTGCATTGATGGTCCTATGAAGAACCTTTAACATTCCACAGAGTTCTTTATAGTGAAATACTGTTATTAATTTATAACAAAACAATTTATTAAAATGTTTTTTTTTTTTTTTTTAAAACCTAATTTTCTTTAATAGCCGTAAACTGAAGGGTTCTTTAAGGGAGATCTATTACAGGGTGTCTACTGGGTCTTAAAAAGTCTTAAAATGTCTTAAATTTCAAAAATAAAATTTTAGGCCTTAAGAAGTCGTAAAATCACCAAAAGAATGTCTTGTAAGTCTTAAATAATTTTTTTTTAATCATCATCTTAATTTTCCCATGTCCATGTAAATTTATTTTCATTTTACATTTTTTTTTAAAAAACTTCTTATTTTAAAGAAAATGTATGTTGAAAAATGTTTGTTTTGACACATTTTTTTTTTTTTTTTGATAGGGCAAGTAAAAGACTTTTCCGCTGACCCAACTAGGCCATTAAAAATAAACCCTTAGCATTTAGCCTTGTTTAAGTATGAAATTTCATTTATAAACGTCTTAAAAAGGTCTTAAAAATTCTTAAATTTGACTTGATGAAACCTGCAGAAACCCTATATTATGCCGCATTATAAAAGATATGTACAGTGTATGCACACAGATTTGAAATTATCAGACAGACAGCCCAACAGCTTCCAGTGAACTGTCTTTCCATTACAAATTGCCACTTTTAAGATCTTTTTTCTTTTAAAATTAGTGATCTTCATTGACTGATAGATATACAATATAAAGCGGATCTCAGACCGGACAAGAAGTATTGCATTAAGATCCATTTTCCCCTGCCATCTCTTTAAAATATGAAAATGTATTTGACCTCAGTATTTTCAATGGAGTTTCTGCGCTAGCCTGCTGCCATTGACTGCACTAGTGTTTACACAGCCTTTCATCTCGTTTTAAGCTTGAACAACTAAATGAATGCTTAGGTTTATTTAGCTGATTGTATTTTAAATACATTATGATGATGTCAATGCTGTAAAAGAACCTTATGGAATTTAAAATAGTCACATTAAGCATTCACCGGAAGTTTATCATTGGCTGAAAAACACAGCTGTGCATATACTGTAGCTCATTTAAGCGCCAAGAATGTGTATGTGAAGGTTTAGCTCAAACTACCCCAGAATTGTTTTTTATTTCATGTGAATGTTATGGGTGGCACCAAAAACACATTGTTTTGTGCCTTTAAATGCAAATGAGCTACTTTTCCTTTCCAGATGAAGGTTGAGCCCTTAGAGTTCGCATCTAACTTGGAAATTCTCAAGAAAACCAGTTTGGTTTATAGCCTCCAACACACTCCTGAGACATTGCAGTTTTTTACCATCATGAAAGTTTATAATCTACAAGCGTTTTAAAGCCTTGTCAGCTTGACTCGTGATGTACTATTTCCAGAATCCACACATATGAAATAAGATCCATCTGTCCAATGAGTATTAAACCTCTCTTTAGCCCTTTTAAAGTTCTCTTTAGCATCTTGTTGCACTTTACACTGTCTAGTTTGAACAAGGCTATATTTAAAAACACATGAAAAAAATTGCTGCTCTTGACAATAGAAACTGAATATTTTGTTGTTGGACACACATCAATGTTTAAATCATATAAAAGTCAACTTTGCATAATATCTTTAGTTAGAAGCTGTTTACGCTAATAAAAAATCAATTGGGTTGGACCCCCTTTTGCCATAAAAACTGCCTTAATCCTTCGTGGCATATATTCAACAAGGTACTGGAAATATTCCTCAGAGATTTTGGTCAATATTGACATGATAGCATCACACAGTTGCTGCAGATTTGTCGGCTGCACATCCATGATGTGAATCTCCTGTTCCTGCACATCTCAAAGGTACTCTATTGGATTGAAATCTATAGACTGTGGAGGCCATTTGAGTACAGTGAACTCATTGTCATGTTCAAGAAACGAGTCTAAGAGTGCTTTATGACATGGGACATTATACTGCTGGAAGTTGCCATCAGAAGATGGGTACACTGTGGTCATAAAGGGATGGACATGGTCAGCAAAATTACTCAGGTAGGCTGTGGCATTGACACGATGCTCAATTGGTACTAATGGTCCCAAAGTTCAGAGATGCTCTTATGCATACCTCGGTTGTAACGAGTGGTTATTTGAGTTGTTGCCTTTCTATCAGCTCAAACCAGTCTGACAATTCTCCTCTGACCTCTGGCATCAACAAGGCATTTGTGCCCACATAACTGCCACTCACTGGATTTTTCTCTTTTTCAGACCATTCTCTATAAACCCTAGAAGATGACCCTATGTGGTTGTGCGTGAAAATCCCAGTAGATAAGCAGTTTCTGAAATACTCAGGCCAGCTCGTCTGGCACCAACAACCATGCCACATTCAAAGTCACTTAAATTACCTTTCTTCCCCATTCTGATGCTCGGTTTGAACTGCAGCAGATCGTCTTGACCATGTCTACATGCCTAGATGCATTAAGTTGCTGCAATGTGATTGGCTGATTAGAAATTTGCGTTAACGAGCAGTTGTACATAATAAAGTGGCCGGTGAGTGTAGGAACTGCATTACAGTTACACATGAAACTCTCAAACAGCTTTAGAAAAGAAGTCAAATTCAAATTTCTCTTACAAATGATAAATGTGATTGTGCATTAAGAGTCCATTCACACCACAACTACAACAGCATAGATAACAATATCATTAGAATTACTTTAAAAAAACAGTTTTTTTTCCGGTCATAAATGATAAAAGAGTTGACAGGCAAATTATATCACAATCTTCCTCTAGATAAATTCAATGTCTAGTCAACATCTAAGGACAACGTTATTTTGGTGTCCAGTAACGATTTCAAATGATGTTGATATTTGGTTGATTTTAGGTTGTGTTAGAAAGTGACCAAAATCCAATGTCGAGCCAACATCTTAAACCAACGTCATATTGACATCAAATACTGACATTTATCCGTCAGGTATGGCAACCAAAATCCAGTGTCTGATAGAAATCATAGTGGTAATGTTCACACAACGTCAAACTGTAATATCATTAGACGTTGATATTTGGTTGATTTTAGGTTGGAGACATTGACGTCAGCCTGATGTTGGGTTCTGACGTCAACCCAATTTTAATTTCCAAACAAAATGCAATGTTTCCACAGCGTTGGGGAAAAGAGCTTAGAATGAACAAGAGGCGACACTCAATAGAACCTTCCATTGCAACAGCAGTGCCCAGCAACAGCCTGGAGTGAAAGCGATCGGCTGTCCATTGGATCTTATTGCTGTCTCGATGGCAAGCAGCTGCTTTGTTTTTTATTTATTTATTTAAAAAGCGAATTAAAGCTGAGATACAAACTGAAAGACGACAATACAACACTTACTATCAGCACTTTTAATAGTTTATTTTACAGACTTATAATATGCTGTTTTTATATTGGAATCTTCATTCCAAAATGGCCGCCGCACCATCTAGTGGCTGTTTCCCAAATCGCACTAGTGTCGCCTCTTGGTGATTCTATGCTCTTTGGTTGGGGTACAACGTCAATCTGACATTATGTTGACGTCTTGTGCCTGCTGGGTGTTTAAGGCCATTTTGGTCATTAAACATCCGTCATCTTATTATCAGTGATATGCATCTAAACAGTCTCTAGGGCAAAGTGTGTAAAGATTTTGCATATCTTCTTGGACACTTCTAACGCTTCCTAACTTTGCTGCAATTATAAATTGCCCATGTCTTGAGGTAGTTCATTATGATGCGATTTACCTTCTATGTGTGATTTGATTGGACAGGAATCACAGGATTGATTTTTCTAATCCCCATAGACAAGAAAAAATTAAGTAGTAACTGCAGGTTGAAGGAAAGTAGTGAAGTAAAAATACAGATACAGCACTAAAAATGTACTCAAGGGAAAGTAAAGTACACATTTTTAAAACTACTCAGTAAATTACAATTTCTGAGAAAAAACTGCTCAATTACAGTAATTTGAGTATTTGTAATTTGTTACTTTACACCACTGATCATTACAAGTGATTAATTATTGCTAATTATTGCTATAAGAGAGAGAGAGAAAGAGAAAACATTCCCCCTGGCTCTTATGTTATGCTTTATTTTTTCAATTTTTTTAAATATATTATTAAATCCTCATTAGTTCTTGTTATAAACAGGCCCATATTCATAATGCAAGAATATATATATATACATTTCCTCATCCTCTGTTACATATTTTTCCAACTGATATAATGTTGAGTTAATTGACAATTGCTGTCAGTCATTATTTATTTATTTCATAATATCACCACCTATACGCAATAATATTTATTATGTATGTCTTCTTCACAGCAAGAAGGTCGCTAGTTTGAGCCTCGGCTGGGTCAGTTGGCATTTCTGTGTGTAGTTTGCATTTTCTCTCTGAGTTTGCATGCTCCGGTTTCCCCCACAGTCCAAAGACCTGCGGTACAGGTGAATTGGGTAAGCTAAATTGTCCGTTGTGTATGAGAATGCATGGGTGTTTCCCAGTGATGGGTTGCAGCACGAAGGGCATCTGCTGCGTAAAAAACATATGCTGGATAAGTTAGCAGTTCATTCCGTTGTGGTGACCCCAAGGGACTAAGCTGAAAAGAAAATGAATGAATGAATGAATGAATGAATGAATGAATGAATGAATGAATGAATGAATGAATGTCTGAGAACGGTGCCTACTACCCCGACACAGATATTCAATAATGATAAAATAATGTACATTGTTTTGGTGAAAATAATATATATATATTTTAATTGTTCAGCTTTAATTTGTCCATTTATGTTTAAAACATTTAAGCTTGTATTTTTAAAAAAGGTGTCATCTGTAAACATCAGTTAATGTATTAACTAACATCAACAGTGAGAAATGTCTGCATTTGTTGCAGAAACTATGTTAATGTTGGTTAACTTTATTTGTTATTAGCTCGATGTATTTGTTATTACTTTCAGTGTGATCCTAAACAATATCTATGAAATTAACACCACCTATAAGATTAACATGCTATATAAGTTGTTATTGTCAGTCTAGTGTAATTACCTAATGCTAACACATGGAGCCTTATTGTAGGTGTTAATGAATAACAGACCTATAAACAATCAGATTTTCAGTCAATATCTCAGGCATGTTAGGCCAGATTAATGTGAATATAATGCTCATGAAATCAACAGCCTATTTAGTCTTCACCTAAATGAACAAAAGTGCCAATACAGGAGTCTGCAAATACTTAAAAAGCATTCTAAAAGCTTAAAAAACATAATTATTAATAAAATTTGTAAGTGACAATGATAACAATATGCTCATTATCACAATAATGTACTTACTGAATAACAGTTTATATTTAGGAAAAAGCCTTCTTCATGTATGTGAGGGAGCTCTGATGTTCATTGCTAATTCTTGTTGCCCTGTAAATATGGAAATGTGATGAGACATGCATAGCAACAGGGCACATTTGAGTATCGTCCGAACAGATTGAATAAAAAGAAAATCCAAAAAGGATTTCAGGCAAGCAATTTTATAAGCTGCACAATATGGAAACCGTGTGTTTTATATGTTGTGCAGGACGATCTTATACCTATATCTTTGTAATGTAACCTTTGAGAGCAGCACATTAGAAATCATTACCATGCAATGCAAGTGCACAGAGTGAGATAACGTAGTACAATTTTATGGTCTCTTGCCTTTTAGTGTACAACTTTAACAAACAGAGGGCAAAAATCAGGAGCCAGCTTGTTTGTCCTCAGCAAACAGCAACAATGACCTTGTTACTGCATGGTTCATGTTGCAGGCTAGTTGTCGAATTTGTTTTAATTGTGAACATGTATTATTTTAGTTACATTGTACAAAAACATTTTATTTTGCACAGCTCCGGTGGTGGACAAAAATATTTAAAAAATTTACTGTAAATTTACCGTATAATAACTGCCATTAAATTACAGAAATTTATCGTAAAATAACGGAGGTTAAATTACAGAAATTTACTTACATTTAAATTTACAGCAAACTTCTGTAATTTAATATCCGTTATTTTACGATAAGTTTCTGTAATTTGACGGCCGTTATTTTACGTTTTTGTTCCGGCACCCCAGCTTTTTTTTCGGTGTAGTAAGCATGACCGAATCGTTTGCTGGTGGTTGTACTGTCCATGATGTGTCATGTAAGGGATCTGCTTGTATTATTAGTGTATAGTATTATTATTTTATCATTATTCTCATTGCTGCAATGGAGCACATTTCGACATGTTAGCATAAATTAGAACTAAAATAAGTGATTTTTAATTAACAGTTCAGTGCAGCATTCCTTTATTTTACTTTATTAAAATGATGTTTGGGAAGGAGTATATGCACTGTAAAAAAAATTTAAGTTAGTACAACAACAACAAAAAACAATCCTTATTTCCTTTTGTTTTTTCTTATTCACTCAACTTTGAAAACATGAGCTGCTCTGAGCTAAAATTATTTGTCAGTAATACAAAAAATATTTAGTTGAGTTTTGTCTGCAGAACTGGAATGCCTGAAGTTGAGTGAAAAAAAAAAAACCAAAAAAAAAAAATCTTTATTTCATTTTGTGTACTCAACATTTTTTTATTATTATCACCTTTAATTGATGTGACAGTAGAGGGTATAGACAGGAAAGCATGGGGAGAGGAGAAGGATCAGCATAGGACCTCGAGGCAGGAATCGAACTCTGATCGCCGTGAGTGCCATGTGTCGATTCACTAACCACTACACCATTGGCGCTGACGTGGACTCTACTTTTGAAAACATCAGCCGCACTGACCTAAAATGTCCGAAGTCGAGTGAACAAAAAAACTCTTAGTATGGAAATTGGTACTAAGAAATAATACATTATCAGAACATTCATTCATTTTCTTTTCAGCTTAGTCCCTTTACTAGTCTTTTTATTAATAATTTTTCCCTGTTTGTTCTGCATGTTTTGATCCTTGTCTTGTTTACCGTTATTGTAGTTTTACCCCCTCTCCTGTTTCTAATTCTGTGTCTAATAAATGTTTTGTTAACATTTGTCTCTGTTTTATTTTTATTTTTCAATTGAACTGTTTGTTTGTTCTGATAATGTATTATTTCTCAGTACCAATTTCCACAAGAGTTTTTTTTTGTTCACTCGACTTCAGACATTTTAGGTCAGTGCAACTGATGTTTTCAAAAGTTAAGTACACGTCAGTGCCAATGATGTGGTGGTTAGTGTGTCGTCACAAGGCACTCCGGTGTTCATGGCGACCAGAGTTCAATTCCTGCCTCAAGGTCATATGCTGATCCTTCCCCAATCTCCTCTTCCCACGCTTTCCTGTCTATACTCTCTACTCCCCTATCCATTAAAGGTGAAAAAAAAATATAATCAAAAAAAATGTTGTGTACACAAGAAAAAACTACAGGAAATAAGGATTGTTTTTTTTTTTTTTTTTTTTTCACTCAACTTCAGGCATTCCAGTTCTGCAGTCAAAAATTTTTCAGTTGGCACAACGTAAAAAGTTTGTTACAGAGTAGTTTGCCTCTCCAGAAATGAAAACTAAATCTTATGTTAACCCAACTAAATATTTTTTGTATTACTGACAAATAATTTTAGGTCAAAGAAAATAAGGATTATGTGTTTTTTTTTTTTTTTTTGGTCGTACTGGCTTAACATTTTTTACAGTGTACCTTGCATGGTTCATGCTGCGAACTATAGTTGAATTTGTTTTAATTGTGAAGATGTATTATTTCAGTTAGTAAACTTGACAGATTTGTTTGCTGGTGGTTGTACATGACAGTCGTGTAAGGGATCTACTTGTATTATTATTGTATAGTATTGTTTCATTATTTTGCTGATTCTCATTGCTGCAATGAAGCACATTTAAACATTTTAGCATAAATTAGAGCTACAACAAAAACTAGTGATTTAGGGATTATTTCCTTATATATTTAAAAAAAATATTTGGCAAGAATTATATTCATAATCTTTGTTTTAATTTCTTTAAACCTTTTCTTTCTTTTTAGGGTTGAATATATTGTAAACATGTTTTTAAATATCAAGCAGCTCTATGCCTTTTAGAGTCATTATGAATAGTCCACTGTATGTGGAGGAAAAAAAAAAGATTGAATGAAAACATATTCTCCGAAGCTAGCATGATGTTTTCTTGCTGTGGATTAGTCTCTGGTTCAAAACAGGTCTTTCTCATCAGTGATTCAATAGAGACTGACCTGATCTGTCACTTCAAACAATGAAACCATGAGCCATGCATGAGGAGAGAGAGTGAGAGAGCGAGGGAAATAGAGAGAGAAACAGAGAGAGAGAGAGAGGCACAGGTACACGAAGCATGATTAGGGATTCATAAACTTGAGTGTCCCTGTCATGATCAAAACAAGGCCAGGCAAAAATAGAACCTGAAAGGATTTAGACATGTTGAGGTGAAGATTAAAGGAAAATGTATAAAGAGGAGGGAAACCGTGGTCAGATGATCAGCAGCACAAACCCCACCTCTGTACAATGGACACAGAAATAAAGCAATGGTGTAAACACATGTGTGGGTTACAAATGGCCAAATGTTTTAGGAACATTCTAAGATGAATCACATTAAAATAAGGTGAAGGGGTCACGACTTACGACATGCTGTTTAATTTATTTTCATTAAATTGTTTAATTATTATTTGTCTTCTCAGATACATAATCAATCACTACAGTCAAAATAATGCAGAAAACATGTTTTAATAAAATGCAGATGGAGTAAAATGTATGATATTTTGTTTTGGAGTCTAGTAAAGTAAAGGTTTCCCAAAACAGTTTACATAGGTCTGCGTACGTAATGAAGTAAAAATCTTTCATTCATTCATTCATTCATTTTCTTTTCGGCTTAGTCCCTCTTATTAATCTGGGGTCGCCACAGCTGAATGAACCGCCAACTTATCCAGCACGTTTTACGGAGAGGATGCCCTTCCAGCTGCAACCCATCTCTGGGAAACATCCATACACACTCATTCACACTCATACACTACGGACAATTTAGCCTACCCAATTCACCTGTACTGCATGTCTTTGGACTGTGGGGCAAACCAGAGCACCAGGAGGAAACCCACATGAACGCAGGGAGAACATGCAAACTCTACACAGAAACACCTACTGACCCAGCCAAGGCTCGAACCAGCAACCTTTTTGCTGTGAGGCGACAGCACTATCTACTGCGCCGCTGCTTCGCCAGTAAAAATACTTGCTGTCTATAAAATTATTTAAGTCAAAAATGTCAAATGAGGATGGAAAAGGTGCAACTTGGGGTGAGGAATTTACGTTTATAGTCCAGAAACACCATTCAGGAAGATCATAACATAGTCAGCAGTAGTCAGCTCTTCATCCAGTCAATGAGCAGGCACTGCAAATATGCAAATAACCCAGGGTTTAGGATTACATAGTGTGAAACATCAGTAGGCTAATAAACAAGATTATCTGTCAAATTATATAAGTTGGATGCAAGATAACCCTGAATAGTGTTTACCCAGGGTTTATATTGATTATTGAACACAAAATAAGATATTTTGAAGAATGTTTGGGAATCTGTTACCACTGGCTAAGGATGTCAATGTTTACAGGTTTCCAACATTCTTCAAAATATCTTCTTTTGGAACAAATTGGCAGAATTTGAACTATACCTTTGAGAGACTTTTAAAATGCCATCAGATGATTTTTTTGATATATAAATAAATGTTACACTGACATTCCACTGGGTATCTTCTCTAAATCATGGTCATTATTTTTGGCCTCGAAAACAAATTTAACCCTCGCAGTGTTCCTAGTCAAAATTGGCCGCTCTCTTTAACTGCTCTTAAATTGCTCAAAAAGAATTTTCCACCACCAAATATTTATTCAACATTCTTTAGCTGTGAACAATGTCTCAAACTAGTGTTTAACATGAATTTAGAGAATTAGACATAAAATAACTGCAGTGAAAATACAATAGATACTGAAAATGTATTCAAAGTGAACATGTACTGTAATGTCATGGAGGTAATCAAATGGGAGGATCAGCACATAAGCACGGGAAAGAGATGTGTACCCACAAAAGATGTTGTTCAGTCTGAAATGGGTGTGTGAGTGAGTGAGTTGGAGTGGTGTGTATAGGGTTGTTTTCTGTTTGATGGTTGAATATAGTCTGGATACACTATTCCATTCCTATGGTGGTTACTTTAGACCGGGAACACCACAGGTGTAACACGATTAATTAAAACACTCAAAATTGAACGAAGGAGGTGATCATCACTTTTATATGTTTAAGTGCATAGTGGGGAGGATATCACAAGGCCTTGAGGCAATCAGATGTAAAACACAATATTTCTGAGTGTTTTAAGTTGTAAATCGGTCAGATTTGAACCGACAGGATGGTTAAACCCAACATATTGTAATGTACAAAGCAGAGATGTCCAATGTAGGGCCTGCGGGCCAAAGTTGGCCACATTGTAACCTTTGATTTGGTCGACCATTCCATCTGAGAGGAGAAGTGAGTATGATGGAGCCGGTTGGGTTGAATGCCTTTAACACAGAGATCGTGAGTTCTAATTTGACGTCATCTTTTTGTTTGTTTTATTGCTGAGCTACAAAAAAGCAAACAGAAATTAAATGTTTCAATTAAATGTTGTAAATAAATCAGATTTTTAAAAATGTAAATAGTCACTCGACTGATAGAGGACTATGCAGAAGGCAAGCAAATCAAGGCAAAAACAAAGTGTAATTCTGTTATAAATGAGATTATTTTGTTTTATTGTAATAAGCTCATTATAAAAATGTTAAAAAAAAAACTGTATTAGTTAAGATGAAGCAATGTTTTCTAGTCTTTTTTTATTTTATTTAATAAATTAGGAAATTACCCATGGCAATTATATTTACCTTTGGCCCATTAGCCTCAATCAAGTTAAATTAAACTAAATTTTAAGCTGTATTATTTATATTCTATGATGCTTTGACCCATATGTAGTAATACTGTACAGACACATAAAAACTGAGCAGTTTGAATGCAATGCAGTGTGAAGCTGTTGGTTCAAATCAGGTTTTTGGATTTGGCAGACCTGGAATGGAATGATCCATAAGCACAGCAACAGCTGGACGGGCAGGTGTGAGTGTTGGGACACTGCGCTCTGATTCCTGCTGTTGAAATCCACTTATGCTATGGGATAGCACTTTATTATATCAGTTCACTGGCACAAGGCGGTTTGGATGTCATGATCTCAATGCGATGGCCTTTTTGACACTATGCAAATCCATATAATCTTTCTGCTGTGCAGTGTTGGGGGTAACGCATTATAAGTAATGCATGTTATGTAATTATGTTACTTTTTTAAACTAATGAGTAAAGTAAGGTATTACTTTTAAATATAAGTAATATTATTTGAGTTACTTTTTAAAAAATATATTTTTCACCTTGCTTAATAGGCTTTTAAAAAATATATTTTGGAATAAAAATGACCTTAGGTTGATTCACACACTCAATGAGATAGCGTGCTGCGAGGGAACAGACAGTCGGCTCACACTCATCATCATCAGGTCTCTTTTTCACAGCAGTTAAGTCTGTGTACTGTTCTAGTAACTGAATAACTCAGAACATTGGTTTATTTCGAGTCAGAGGGGGTGTCCAGTATAATAGTACTAGGCGTAAACCGTTTACAACAACTACATTCTATTTAATGAACTGGTTCGACCGGTTCACTTAAAAGATCCGGTTAAAAACAACATTGCTTTTATTGTTGAGGAGATACAGCCACTGTCTACTGTAGAAGCAACTACGTTTTGTAATATAGTAAAAATTTTTCTCCTTTGGAAAATGATTTACGCATTTGTTAAGGCCATGTGAAGCAATTTATTCAATGTATAAAGCTCAAAGATTTATTTTGACTTGGGGATTTTTTTTATCGTATTAAAGTAGCTCAAAAGTAACTTAAAATTAATATAACATTACTTTCCATAAAAAGTAACTAAGTAATGCAATTAGTTACTTTTTTGGGGGAGTAACTCAATATTGTAATGCACTACTTTTAAAAGTAACTTTCCCCAACACTGCTGCTGCACTATGAAACTGGTTATGCTGTAGTGCTAAACTTTGTTTAATTGCTGATATAGTCGTATACTGAACAAAATAGTGGCCATTTATTCATAAGATTCATTAAATATATTCAAGTACATTCAAGCTTATTTGTATAGTGCTTTCACAATAAGTACCATTCCAAAGCCGCTTAATATAAAGGTATGCATCATTACAGTCAAAATTACACAGTTAAGCTGCAGTTATACAGTATATAATGTCTTTCCAAATGATGTCTATATGTGCAATACATGTTCAATAAGGTATATTTGCATATTAAGGGTTTGTGTTGTCCTCGAAGTCCTTAGAGGGTGGGCATCATCTCTTCAAGCTGCAGTTTATACAGTATATAATGTCTTTCCAAATGATGTTTATGTGTTTAATAGGTAACACTCTATTTTGATGGTCCATTTGAGTATGTGGACTGTCTGCTTAATATCTGTTGATAAGCTCCTTCAACAGACATTTAACTTACTATAAGAAACTTTGCAAGTACGTGTCAACTTACACTAACCAATAGAATTAGTTGGCATGTAGATGCAATGTAACTTAAATTCAACAAACGGACCATCAAATAAAAGTGTGACCGTGTAATACATGTTCAATGAAGTATGTTTGTGCATTAAGGGTTCCTCGAAGTCCTTAGAGGGTGGGCATCATCTCTTCAAATTCTCATTGGTGGGCATCATCTCCTCATATGTGATCTGATTGATTGGCACTTTCCAATCTATAGAGGCATCGGGATGCACATCCCCAACTGGAAATGGAGAGAAATAGTGAATATAGACTCAAGAACTATGAATCAAAAAACAGAATTGCCTCTCTTTTAAAATTGGAATTTTAATTGAATAGTTCTGCTAATAACAAGACTAGTTTACAAATTTAGTAAACAGAAAAATAGCCAGATTAAAAAAGGTTTAGCCTCTAAAAAAAAACTCTTAAAACTTTTGCTTTCACATACAAAACAGTATAAGACTTGGGTAATACTAAATTCCATTCTCAATCACACACAAGTCTGCGTCAGTGGCAGAACAGAGTTGAATCCTTCATTTGCAGAAGCCAGATGTGTCCAGGCTGAGCCGTGTGGGGAATTAGTTCTGTTACACAACCGTTTTTAACCTAATCAGTGTGATTATCTGAAGTATCGAAGCATCTCTGGAGCATGAAGGTGAAAAACTAAAGTATCTCTATAACACAAAAAATGAATCTCAGAGATGAGGAACTTAAATACATAATAAATATCATATAATTCAGGATTTTTTGGGTGGAAATTCATCATCTTATATCCGTGCACATCTGAGTCTCTGCTCTGGAAGGACAGTCAGGAGAGATTAACAATGTTCCAGCTCTCAGATGAAAAAAAAAAATGTCCTTGTGCAGACAGTCAAGGCTGGCAGTGGTTATTAATAGGAGGTTCTGGAAGATGATATCTAAATGGCTGAACGATTGGACAATGCAGATGTTTCCAAAGTGGCTACTTTCATACACACAAAAAGGGAATATATCTACCGTATATAGAGTTTTTTTGTGTTTATTATCGATTATGAATCATGTGTTAACAGTATTTAATGTAGTTTTAGAAGAAATTAGTCTTGTAATATATAATTTGTATAACAGGAGATTCATTACTAAGATCTTATCACGGAAATCACAGCCAAATATACTTTACATTGTAAAATAATGCTGGGTTCCACACAATTCCTTCATGTTGTCCTTACACAAATAAATGTTTACAAATTTAGGCTGCTTAAACATTAAACAATTAAGTTGTCCCAAAAAACACAAAGGAATTGTGTTGTTTTAGCTTATTTTAAAAAAGCAAAAGTCATATTTTGAGTGTACCTTGCCATGCATAATAATTCTTACTGGGATGTATTTTTATAACTAGAGTTTAGTAATTTTCTTTTTATAATGTAAATGAAAATCATTTGTATAACCAAGGAAGTGACACCTTAGGGGTGCATTGTCATACTAATAAATCTAATAATAATAATGTCCCAGAGTCAGTTATATTGATTATATTTTGGAAGCTCTAGGCATGCCAATCAGTAACTTCTGATTAATCGTCGATAATCCTTTAAATCTATACACATTACTGATGGTCATTTAAGGATAGACATCATTAACATGCATACTTATGAGACACATTCATTTATTAAAAACTCGAATATGTTATGAAACTGAATGGGGCAGCAGTTTGTCATCTTAGGTTGTGTTGTGTATCGCTGCATCTATTTTGGACAGCATTAAGATCATTAGTCCTATTGACATTAGTCATTACATTTAATTATTAAATGATTCTATTAAATTAGTAACCACGGTTTGTTTTTAGCCTTTCATTTACAGTAAAAAAATTTTTTAGGTTAAATACTAAGTAAGGATGCTTGTACTGTATGTGACTGTGTGTCTGAGCTTAAAGTATATAAGTTTTATGGGATTCTGTGGTTTTGCCAACAATTAAAACATAATTTCATGGGGAAAACAAGAAAATTATTATTTTTTCGCCTCACAGCAAGAAGGACGCTAATTCGAGTCTCGACTGGGTCAGTTGGCATTTTTGTGTGGAGTTTGCATGTTTTCCCCGTGTTGGCGTGTGTTTTCTTAATGTGCTCTGGTTTCCCACGCAGTCCAAAAACATGTGCTGTAGGTAAATTAAATAAACTAAATTGGTCATAGTGTGTAAATGTGTATGGGTGTTTCCCAGTACTGGGTTGCATCCACTGTGTAAAACATATGCTGGATAAGTTGGCGGTTTGCGACCCTTGATAAATAAAGGGATTAAGCCAAAGGAAAATGAATGAATGAATGAATGAATTTACATTTCTATATTTACTGTTGTATTAATGAACTTTGAATAAGTGAGAAAAAAGTGAGTAAAAAAACTGTATCAGTTTCAGTATTTTGTCATTCATAAATGTTTATCTTTTTTATGGTTATTAGTATTAAGTTATATTGGCAACTACCATATTATAATTGTTAATATGGTAATAATACCATTTTTATCGCAATATTTTATGGTCATTTTTATGGATTGAATTATGAGACCTCGATCTCTGATCTGTCAGCTTTTAAATTCGAAAATTCAACCTATAATATATAATATACGAGTCAAAAAAACAAACAAACAGAAAAGCACTGGCCATTTATCATCATGTTTTGTACTAATTTACAGCAACAGCACAGACAATATATCACTTCAAACTATTAAACATGTCAATAAATGTAACCTTTTCAACATTAAAAGTTGTTTGAGGAAAGATCAAGCACCATAATGCACTTCAAATCATGAATAAGAGAGAATAAAACATTAATCACAAAACATGGAAAATGTTTGGATGTAACATGGATATTTGGTCGACAAGGTGGCTCAGTGGTTAGGACTGTCGCCTCACATCTAGTTGGCATTTCTGTGTGGAGTTTGCATGTTCTTGTGTTTGTGTGGGTTTCTTCCGGGTGCTCTGGTTTCCTCCACAATCTAAAGACACAGTACAGGTGAATGGAATAAACTAAATTGGCCATAGTGTATGTGTGTGAATGAGTGTGTATAGATGTTTCACAGTACTGGGTTGCAGCTGGAAGAGCATCCGCTGTGTAAAACATATGCTGGATAAGTTGGTGGTTCATTCTGCTGTGGCAACCCCAGAATAATAAAGGGACTAAGCCAAAGAAAAAATGCATGAATGAATAACATGGATATTTATTTACAGTTTAGCTTGATGATTACTGCCTTAGAACAGTCAATCAGTCAGAATCAAGAAAGATACTGCCGTATAATGTAAAATCACCAATTCAGTAACACCTCTTCTCAAGGTCAGTATGGGCAATAGTGTACCCGTAACTACTGCACCAGTGACCTTTGACCTGAAATCGCACCAGACTGTCATTTATTATAAAGAGCAATCATCATCAAATATCCATAGACCCTGATGAAAAGCTTCTTCAGGTCACTAGGGTCAGTATAATTGTAAAATAAAAACAGAATAATTCATCCCAGCTGTATTTTCCCTACAGTATTATGATGCAGATTATTTTGGTTTTCCCTCAAGGACCTTCATGACCACAGATACCCTTCAGGCCTGACCTTTACTCCTCAACACAGATGCTTCCTTCACTCCCATGAAAGCCAAACACAAAGACTCCACACTTCTCATTTTGTAGGCAGAGACCTTTGATTTCCCCTGTCCTTCACGATTTTCCTCAGTGCACCTTTCTTAACTTGTTTTTGGTGTCAGTAGCCTGGTTTCCATTACAGATATATGCAAACATCTGTAAATTTTCACACATTCAGACTTTTCCGGAAAAATACCAGCAATGTTCCAGAAAAGGGATCATGTGTGAAGGGCCCCTTTTGATAATATCGGTACACTCGTTCCAACAATTTTCTAGAAAAAGAAGTTGTAACATTACCGGTAAATTGCCGGAATGCTGCTGTGTAAATGCAGAATAAAAATTGCCGGAAAGAGCGTAAGACATCTACTCCAGCCAATCAGAACATTCAGATGTATTAACATCCACACTGTTTATGAAAATAAAATAAAAAATAATAAAAAAAATTCTAGCCACATGTAGCTGCTAGTTGTTAGTCAGATAACATTTCTATGTTCATTATTAATGCCAACTTTAAATAAAATTATTGATAAAATGCTTATGGTAAACCGCTGTTAGCTCGCAAGCCCTGCGTTCAGCTGTGTGGCGCTCATGCACAAGGAGAGCTCCAGTGAGTATATCTCGACATACAAAAGTGTTCCTCCATATGTTTTCATCGAAGTTGTTCACAATACTTATCCATACACAGAATTTGTAATGTAGTAAATATTTAGCTGAGGTTTGCGCTTCTGCCTTTGGATGTCTCTGGGACAAAAGCAGCTGCATGAATGCTAAAGTTTTAAATTAAAGTGAAAGCATCAACAAAAGCCTGAGTCCAACTTTTTTTTACAAATACAAGTGCAGCCGTTTAAAGGCCATTTCTGGTTAATGATGTCAGAATTTATCGATATTTTGGAAAAGATGTGTGACCTTGCCTGTGTGAACAGCACTTTTTAAATTTACCAGTAAATTAAAAAAATCGGAAATTTTGTGGATATTTAAAGGTATCACACTGTGTGAAAGGGGCTATTGGAAAAATTGATCTATTAATCAATGTTATGCAACTTAAATGTAATTTTTTGCCCTTGTAATTAAGTCACCACCCCTGCCCCCCATCTCTCCCCCCCCACCCCCCACCAAAAAAAAATCCTTAGTAGGTTTCCATATATCAGCCTTATATATTTAATTAAAGAATATATTAATCGCAATGACAGCCCCTGTGAGCGCAAAATAAGCCGACTCAATAACTTAGGACTTTAAAGTTCTTTTGTACTCAACACAAAAGCGTCATTAAGTAAAAGTCTTGAATCCAAAGTTATTCGTTTGACTGTTTAATTGTAAATCTTAAAGCATAAAAAAACTTAGGATATTTACTTGTCTTACAAATTAACTTTGCAGGTTTCATGGGTCAAAAGACTATTTTGCTTAAAAGTCCAGTGGCTTCTGACAGATTCGCGGGGTTCTAAATCTAACAGATAATTTAAATATTAATTTAAATGATAATTTTGTTCTTAAAATGGTGTTTAAAAAATTAAAAACTGCTTTTATTCTAGCCGAAATAAAACAAATAAGACTTTCTCCAGAGGAAAAAATATTATCAGACATACTGTGAAAATGTCCTTGCTCTGTTAAACAGCATTTGGGAAATATTTTAAAAAGAAAAATAAATTCAAAGGGGTGATAATAATTTTGACTTCAACTGTATTTCTTAGCTTTAAATATAAAAACATTTTTAACTTATTTTAACTTAAAATATATTATTTGAAAAATAAAACAAATAATATTAAACTGAAATAAAATATACATTTTTAATTGGATAAAAATGTTTAGTGGGGAACAAAAATAAGGACAAAAAAAAACTTTATCTTTAAACATTTCACTGGTATAGATTTCTTTACCAGTCTTTTTCTTTTTAGAGACGTTTTATATTATTTTCTCTCTTCTTTTTTTTGTCCTATATAAAATAGATTTATAAAAAGAAAATTACAATTTCCAAAAAAAAAAAAAAAAATTTAATAAAAATAAAAAAACATTTAAAAAGCTACGGCAAAAAGACAATTGATCCTATAATCAATGTTATACAACCGAAATATAATTTCATCTTCTTGCAATTATGCCATCCCCCCAAAATCCTGATTATAGATGTTGGTAGGTGTCCATTTATTACAGACACATATTTAATTAAAGAAGATGTGAGTGTTTTCCCGATATTCTGGGTTCTGGGAAATACCAGCTAAGCTCTTCCAAGTGTTACCTTTTTAATATACCTTGAGTTTGTACGAAGCTAGGAAAAACTACGTTTTTTTATTGTGCACCTTGGGCATGGAATAATTAGCAAAAAAGACTTAAAACTAAATAAAAATGTGTCTTTCAATGAGTTTAAAAGCATTATAAAGAGAGCGGTATTGGAAGCACGTCATTGTTTTTGTTGAGAGGACTGATGAAATGTTGTTATGTGGTGTTTATGTATTTTCAATTGTTACCTTGGCCAGATCTCTCTCTTGTAAAAGATGTTTTAAATCTCAATGAGACTTCCTAGTTAAATAATGGTAAAATAATAATAATTAAAAAAATAATGGCAATGACATCCATTTTGAGGATTTTTTGTACTATAAAATCTATAAAATATAAAAATATATAATATAAAACATCAATAGGATTCACAAAATTAGCCCAACCATTGTGCATATATACAAACAATGAATTCTAATGTCTAAAACATATCATTGTAACATTTATATATTGTATATTTCCTCGTTCAGCTTTCCTTTCTAAACAGTTGCAACCTATGTCAGTTAACTAACCACTGCCATGTGCTAAATATATATTTTCTTTCATTTTATGTCAGCTGTCCTCTACAATGCTAATTAGGACTGTGATAAAGCTTCACAAATATTTCTGCAATGTGCCATGTTAGTGTAAGTGATTGCATCTCGTATAGGGAGAATGCTTGTCCTCAATACTATATGTCCACACAAAGACAATCACACAAAAATGCAAATATAACTACACACAACACAACAGGGAGCATCACTGCAGGACATTGCCATACAGACACGGAGATAATTGAGAAGGATCTCAGTCTTGGATGAGTGTGGCATTCATCTGAATAATTATTCTGATGTTACAGAAATACAGACAGAAGGGCAGGATTCGCAGCAACAAAAAGACTCTGATCTTGGACAGAGACTCAAAGAGAATCAACAAGTGTCTTAAAGTGAGTCATAAAATTAACAAACAAAGTGCAGACTAATGGCCTGTTGGACACACGCACACACACACATTTACAGTTGAAGTCAGAATTATTAAACCCCCTTTGATTTTTTTTTCTTTTTTTTTATATTTCCCAAATGATGTTTAACAGAGCAAGGAAATTGTCACAGTATGTCTGATAATATTTTTTCTTCTGGAGAAAGTCTTATTTGTTTTATTTCGGCTAGAATAAAAGCAGTTTTTAATTTTTTAAAACCCATTTTAAGGTCAAAATTATTAGCCCATTTAAGCTATATATTTTTTCAATAGTCTACAGAACAAACCATCGTTATACAATAACTTGCCTAATTACCCTATCCTGCCTAGTTAACTAATTAACCTAGTCAAGTCTTTAAATGTCACTTTAAGCTGTATCGAAGTGTCTTGAAAAATATCTAGTAAAATATTATTTACTGTCATCATGGCAAAGATAAAAGAAATCAGTTATTAGAGATGAGTTATTAAAACTATTGTTTAGAAATGTGTTGAAAATATCTGCTCTCCGTCGAACAGAAATTGGCGAAAAAATAAACAGTGGGGCTAATAATTCAGGGGGCTAATAATTTTGACTTCAACTGTATGTGGAAAAAATAAGCCTTATGGGGACGACAGCAATATTTAGATCATTTTCTGTTTGGACAATATAGTTTTATTTTATTTTATTTTATTATAAGTATATGTATATTTAAAAAGTATATTTATATATTATAAGCCATTTGTTGCCTATATTGTTATTGAATTTAAATTTTATTATATATTATATTTATAAATTTTCCTTGTAATTTAGTATTTGCATTTTTATTGATTGGTAGAATTTTCTGCTTTAGTGGTTTTGCAATTTTTATTAATTGGAGTTTTTAATCTATATTTCTAAAGTTATTGAATTTAGGTTTTGATGTTTAGTTTTAAGGCATAGTAAATAAAAATTAGATTTATTTTCTTAGCTGAGTTACAGTATATCAATTATTACATTATATCAGCCTATATGCAAATGTTATATAATTATAGTTTAAGAAAAGTGGTAACATCTATTATGTTGCTTTTTTCTTTCAGTAGAAGGTTGTTTTTAAATAAACCATTTATTAAAATATTAATAAATATATATATTTAATATATTGTTTATTTAAAAAGTAATTTCTACTGAATAAAAAAGCAACATAAAAGATGTGACCACATTTTTAAATTGAGATAAAAGTATTATTATAATTTTATTCATTATTAATACATTTTCAAGTCAAGTCTCCTTTATTTTATAGCACTATAAAGCATCCTTTCAGTAAGCCTGTTAAACTAGGAAATTACAAAATCAAGCAGTTCCAAAAAGAGTCTTATTTTTGTAATGAAAGGTATCGTAATTGTATAATTAACCCTTGGCTGAGTGTGATTAAGTATTATTATTTCTTACAACAGCTGCTGTTGTACAGTCTTACATTTGAAAGGACGGTATAAGCATAAATAGCAGGTTTGTAATGCTACACCGCCCTCTTATGTTTAACAACGGCATTGCAGTACTTGCAAAGATAAATACCCACGGATGTAAATTTCCTCGGTGTGGTGAGTCAAGAAGTTGTTTCCAGAAGCTGTTTGGGATGATTAACTGTTCTGTAATCAACTATTACCACTCTGCTTATGAATAGTCACAAGTGAATGAACGATAAATTACAAATAAAGAAACATAAATTGTAGCCTATTGTTAATAATAAAGATAATCATTACGACATATGGCCAGTAACGTTACAAAGCCACAATATCGTTACTAGGCTACTGTACAACTTAAGCTTACTTCATGTTCTTTAGCAAAGTTTGTTTTAGCCCAATTTTATGCCACTGTCCTGACATTTTATCCTACCCATCAGGTTATAATACCACCATTGTATTTCAATGGTTCTGACGTTGGGGTTAGAGATTAGGTATGTTAGGGCGATATTACAGCTTCATATCACACTACTCCACATTAAAATTTACACTGGTAGCAAAATCTGATTGCATCAAAATGTGCTACCTACTTTTTGAATAGGAGGTTGGACAATCTGGGGTGCGTTTCCCAAACAACGACATAACTCGCGGCTGAACTATCATGCGATGCATTGTTTGGGAAAAGAACGATGCAGATCCATCGCTTGAACCACGTTAGTTATAACGTAAAAACGCCCATAATGATGCTCTAAACGGGGTGGAGTAACTTCTTTAGAGAACAACCCCATCATTTCTTTGTGCAAATTATATTGTTTTACACAAACACGCATTTAAAATAAAATCCAATATTAGTTTCGGTAAAAACATGCACTGGCTTTCCATATTAAATAAAATAAATGTAAATGGCAGATATAGAGCCAATGTTTGCTTTACTAATATTATTGAGAAGTTGAACATTACATATTCTATTCTATAACATAAAATCACTTCCAAAAGCTAACAAATATTCTAATATCATATATAAATCATATAAATAAATAAATAATGAGGCGATTTATTATAAATATATTTACTTTAATAATAATATTAATAATATTAATGATGATGATTATTATTATTATTATTATTATTATTATTATTATTATTATTATTATTATTATTATCATTATCATTGTTAATATTTAAGATATTGTTTATTTTTAAAAAAAAATACAATTTGACACATGCAAACCACAGCAGAAAGTTCTAAAGAACAGACCCAAGTCATATACAGCAGAGAAACTTAATAAATAACTACTATAAAATTAAATAATTAACTTATGCTATGTTTTTGTTTTTCACAAGCTTTAGAGACGTACTGTAACATAATTTCCGCTTTTAAATATACCTATAGCTTTCGCCATGAGGCTGTGTTCAAAATGATATCAATGTTTTCAAAGTGCACTGCGAAGGGAGCACAATTGTAAACATGAAGATCGCCAAAACTGAACTGTAAAAATACTTTGAAAGCAAATTACACCTAAGAGAGATTAACTTAATGCTTTTTTTATTTTTAATAATTGCAACTTTGAATGTTAGAATGTTCTAAATGAATAGGGCATAGGGGGGGATAAGTGGTGTTACGACCTTATTTTATAGTCTAGGAGTTATTGTTTGAAAGGTGTAACAAAGACTAAAATTTGGTAAATAATATTGAAGTAGAACTAATAAACAAGATAAACGTGGAGAACACACTTCAATCCTCAGCCCCAGAGTGAAGAGTCAGCACAAGGTTTAGAAAAGAACAATCATAAGAATTTATTTACTAGAAACCTTAACAAAAACTACATGTCAAAACTGAGTGAGTATAGCCTAAAACAACAAACAGAAAACAGCTAACTAAAGTTCAGAGGACTAGCTTACCTAATGCAAAAATCAAAGATGAAAAATTAACAACATAAACTTCCCTGAGCTCCCTCTCTCAACCATAAACAGGTGAAAAGATATACAAAATAAAATAAAGCCACTCACCCTTTTTGGCACACTTGGAAGTAAATCTCAAATTAAATACACAAAATAATAAATACTAATGGAAATGGAGGCACAATAATGTTAATTTGGTATTAAAGATTCACTCAATTACTATAAACACTTGTGAACAACATCACAACATCAACACTAAAGAACATCACAACCACACGTGAACAATATCACAAAACCAACTGTTACACTTAAGAGCTGGGGAGAAGTGTTCCTCAGCTCACTAGCTTCAGAAGGCAGTATTTATAGCCAAACCACTCCGACTCAGGCAGGTTCATAATGATTAGCAGCTGGGAGCTAATTAACCTGAGAGCCGGGGAGAGAGAGAGAGAGAGAGAGAGAAACATAGGGTGGAGCACAACACAATATGCAAGGCCTACAGGTAAAATTATGTTTTGGCTGTAACAGTGGGAATAGAACACAGCCAGGAACTATGCTTCTAACTACAGCTCCAGAGGTGTTGTTTGAAGTGCTCAAGTTTGCGACGCAGTTTGCGAATGTTCGTTGGAGCGATGGATTTGGGAAACAGCAAATCAAAGAACTATGTTTGTAACGACGGAACTTGCGACCTTAGTTGGCTAACGATGGTTTTGGGAAACGCACCCCTGCCTTTTCAGGGTATCCGCGGGGTCTTAAAAATTCTTAAAAAGTCTAAATTTTAAAAATCAAAATTTTAGGCATTAAAAAGTCTTAAATTCGCTGTTCCAGGTTATAAATATTGTCCAATGTCCATGTAACGCTACATCTAATGCTCATTTAAATTCTTTTTTGTTGTTGTTGCTTGGTTTTCGTGGTGTTGTAGTTCTTTATTTCACTAGTCCTAATGTAATTTGCGGTATTACAACTACAAATGAGACCAACATGCAATAGCCAATTAGCTTTCTGTTATTGAACTCAGTGCGCGCGGCGAATGTGACGTCATCGCTGTGTTTCCGGAGGTTCACTTTGGGTGCGCATGACATGATTTTGGCTGGCGGAGCTCATGAAATTTTTTGAGACTGGGGTGAACAGTTCGTGCGGCGCTGCGTTTGAGTTGAATATGAAACACTTTGAAGAGATTTTGTCTGAAACATGTATGACTGTACAGACATCTTTATGATCCGTCCATGCGTGACAATAGGGAAGGAATATATGAACCTATCAGTTTACAATATACTGATGTCCTGTTTTTTAGGCTTTATTGGTGATAATGGTCAGGAATGTTGGACCATTATTGCCTTTTTAGCTTATAAATAGAGGACATAAACTAGCCAGACAGTAATGTGTGAATTGTTGTGTGTAAAATAAAACAAAAAAGTTAGTATTTTTAGTAAGTGTGCTTTTTTTTATTTTATTCTTGCCATAATAAAAATGTAATTGTAGATTAACCCATGTTCTGTTGTAATTAATATTTTAATAAACTTTAATAGGTAGAACTGTCCAAAATATTACAAAAGCAAATGATGCATCAAAGTTTGATTTAAAAAAATCTTGAATTGTTGTAAAAATCTTTATAATCATTAAAATAATTTATAAAAATAATAAAAAAAATATTATTTTTAAAATCTTCAGTGATATTAATGATATGACCTAGTTCCGGAAACTTTCTACTTCTCCGTTTATCCTTCTGATTTTACTGTCTGTTTCTTTTGACCGGCCCCTGTCCCCCTGAAAGAATATCTCAATGCCGAACGCGTCAAGTATAAAAGCCTCATCCGTTTCGTGAGGTGTAAAAGTATAAAACAGCCTTAAGATGTTTGTTTGTTAGTTTTTCCTGTAGTTCAATGGTGCATCTAGCCTGTCTTTAGTACTGTTCAATTTGAATACATTTATTTGACCACTAATTTTGTGATTTTGTATTTTCTCTTTATGTGTATGTGTGTTTTTGATATTGTGATATAGGTCTTAAATTTAATACTTAATAGTCTTTAAAAGGTCTTAAAAAGTGTTAAATTTGACATTATGATGTCTCCAGAAACCCTGCTTTTGTTTTTCCTGATGTTTGACTTCCAATATTAAAAGGCCACTTATTAAAAATGGCAAATTATTTTCAGGGGCAGACTAATGACCCCAAAAGCTGTTTTCCGCAGCAATACTGCATTGCGGACATGTTGAGTATCATTCTACTGTAATTAAAGACAAAAAGAATACGAATACAAAAAGGAAATAATCTGAACAAACACAATACTGAACTAAAAAAACTTTGGTCACAAATATGCCTGTGATAGGCCTACTTATTTAACATTAAAATATAAAGCATATGGTTATTTTACTAATGAAAATCCAAAGATACTTACTTAAATATTTGTAACACAACCTCGTTATTTGAAGCGACTTGTATCAGTTGTTTTAAATAGAAGTTCGCCAACCTGGAAAAAAAAATAATAGGCCTACTTTAAAGCAATTGTTAACTAATTTCTTCTTTTTTTAAAAAAACCGGCTTTTCTACCATTGCTATGCTGATGAAACACAATTCTACTGTACACACCTCTCATTCCATCCAGATGACCTGACAATTGCTGCACGAACATATCTAACAGATATTTATTGCTTGATGAAGGACAATTATCTTTACCTCAACCTTTCAAAAACTGAACTGCTGGTAATACCAGTCTTCACCACAGCTGGGCACCTCACAATCACTCTTTTCAGGACCATCAGAAACCTAAAAGGGGTTCTTGAGTTGACATTTACAGGCATTACTGCAGTTGCCTGTTCATACTGATTTGCTCTATATAACATCAGGAAGACTCTTTCTATCTGAGCATGCTGCTCGTCTAATTGACCAGGCTTTTGTCCTGTCCAGGCTGGGCTACTGCAACGCTCTCTTGGCTGGCCTCCCAACCAACACTATCAAGCCTCTGCAGCTGATCTAGAATGCAGCAGCAAGAGTGGTTTTCAACAAACCAAAAAGAACGCATGTCACACCCTTCTGTTCTGTTCTGCTTACATGGGTTGAAAATCGATGCTTGCATCAAATTCAAGGCACTGTCAATTGCCTCCAAACCAACCCCTGGCTCATCACCCCTTTACCTACATGTAAATCCTACTCTAGTTGAGGCTAATGTGCCCAGAAGAGGTCTGTGCTTTGCTACTGAACATTATTGCTTTGTTGTCCCACTCCCATCCCAAAGGGGCACAAAAGCAATTGCAAGACTTTCACCTTTATCCCATCCTGATAAAATGAGTCTCTGGCCATCTTTAAGAAACATCTGATTACACATATATGTCGTCAACACTTAACTGGTAACAATAGCAATTGCTAGTTAGTTAGTTAGCTAGTTTGCTTGTTTGATTGTTTAGGGAAAAAAATGGCCAAACCGGGTATTTTAGCAAGATGCCATTGCTGCAGTCTGTAGCACAATGGTTTACTGGATCAGGTCCAATATGTAGTAGACATTATAACACCTGTGTTACTTTGATGGTTAGGTTTAGGGTTGGGGTAGCTTTAGACATTAATAACTATGAATGTTAGGTTTAGAGTTAGGGTAGGTGTAGACATTAATAACACACAGCAAGGGTAATTTAATAATTACTTACTCACAGGGCCGTTTATATCGAAGTAGATTTTTAGCCGCACCATGTTGGTGATTCGTAACATCTAATTTTTACGAGGTGGGTTGTTAGCCCAACACTCATCTGCCAACCTGGAGGACCAGGACATACACTACGGACAATTTAGCTTACCCAATTCACCTATAGCGCATGTCTTTGGAATTCCAGCTGAGCCAGCCGGGGATGGAACCTTCATCAAGTGAGGCGACAGCGCTACCCACTGCGCCACCGTGCCGCTCGTAACTTAAAAATTATTAGAAATAATTTTTGTTTATTGCAACAAGCGCTCACAAATACACACCCACTGTATTGAACCTGATGCAGTCATCATGCTACAGGCTGCAGTGAGAACACACTCCATTTCAGGGCATTTATATTTTGCTGCTTTCTGACCTGAAGTGCTTCTATATCCTCAGTTGTACGTTGCTTTGGATAAAAGCACCAGCTAAATGACTAAATGTATATGTAAATATGTATATTATTTACTGAAGTGTTAAAATTTAAGTTAAATACTGTAACAAACATTAATATATATCGAAAAGCGTTAACCAAGGTTAACCTAGAACTTTACCATATAGAAGCAAAATGAAATAACTTATGAGCATAATATATTGTTAACATATATATTAACATATAATTAACAATACTAGTTACTGTAGTAACACACTCTTTCACACACTTTTAAACCTGTCCAAAATTAAACCTCATTATAATAATTCCTTACATTTATACAGCGCTTTTCTAGACACTCATAGCACTTTACACATTTTTGGGGGAATCTCCTCATCCACCACCAATGTGCAGCATCCACCTGAATGACGCAATGGCAGCCATATTGCACCAGACCACACACCAGCTGATTGGTGGAGAGGAGACAGAGTGATGAAGCCAATTATGATATGGGGATGGCCATGATGGACAGAGGCCAATGGGCAAATTTTGTCAGGAAGCCAGGATTAAACCTCTACACTTTTCGATGGACTTCCTGGGATTTTTAACAACCACAGAGAGTCAGGACCTCCGTTTAACATCTCATCTGAAACTGAGCAGTATAGAGTGCCCATCAATATACTGGGGCATTAGTTCTACCTTCACCACTTCTAACAGCACCTAGCTTTCCCATGTGGTCGGTCTCCCATCCAGGTTATGACTGGGCACAGCTTTAGTGGGTGTCCATGTGAGAGTTGCAGAGAGCTAGCTGCCAGCTAGTAAGCTTTCAGTGTGAGTGATAATTTTTTTTTCTACTATGGATGTTTTCATTACACAAAAGTCATTTGTTTTGCTTAAAAAGATGAAGGCCATTAATACACTTCCCTGAGGTGACACAGGGTCATTTGAGGTGATTTAACAGACCAAGCTGGTAAAGACTGATTATTTGAAACACGTGGATTGGGGATAAGAAACTCACATATGATGTCACTGTTCTCCAGGCGAAGTAATTGCCAAGTGCACTTAAAATGGCATGCTTTGTCAAGTAAATCAATATATTTGCCACAAAGGCTTATCTGACACCACAAGTACAGCCAAGAAAATGCAGTCAGCTGTGTCAAAAATCTGGACTGAAGTGTAAAAGAAGAGCAGAAAGCTAATGAGGTTTTATCTGCTTTCACTTCTTTTTAGGTTGATCGTTCCCAGTGCGCAGCTCTTGGTCATAAACCTGCACTAGATAAAGGTGGTCTGGGATAATGTGCTGGACAGCACAATCTGACCCTTCTTTAAAAGCCTTGGAAAAGTGCAGTGGGTTCATTAGAGTCAGTTTGGAAAAACTAAACTCATTAAAAGTTTTTAAAGAATCCAATTTAAAATATTCGAGAAAATAACAGAAACACAGTATATATACCTCAGTGGTCACCCTTTTATGCTATTTTAACAGAATGGTCAGAAAAAGAGAAAATATCCAGTGAGCGGCAGTTCTGTGAGCACAAATGCCTTTTTAATGCCAGAGGTCAGAGGAGAATGGCCAGACTGATTCCAGCTGATAAAAAGGCAACAGAACTCAAATAACCACTTGTTACAATCGAGGTATGCAGAAGAGCATCTCTGAACACACAACACGTCAAACCTTCAGGCGGATGGGCTACAGCAGCAGAAGACCTCACCGGGTGCCACTCCTGTCAGCTAAGAACAGGAAACTGAGGCTACAATTCGCGCAGGCTCAACAAAATTGGACAATAGAAGATAAGAAAAATGTTGCCTGGTCTGATGAGTCTTGATTTCTGTTGCGACATTCGGATGGTAGGGACAGAATTTGGCGTCAACGACATGAATGTATGGATCCAACCTGCCTTGTATCAAAGGTTCAGGCTGGTGGTGGTGTAATGGAGTGGAGGATATTTTCTTGGCACACTTTGGGCTCATTAGTACCTATTGAGGATCATGTTAACGCCACAGCCTACCTGAGTATTTTTGCTGATCATGTCCATCCCTTTATGACCACAGTGCACCCATCTTCTGATGGCTACTTCCAGCAGGATAACGCGCCATGTCATAAAGTGCGAATCATCTCAGACTTGTTTCTTGAACATGACAATGAGTTCACTGTACTCAAATGGCCTCCACAATGACCAGACCTCAATCCAATAGAGCACCTTTGGGATGTTGTGGAACAGGAGATTCGCATCATGGATGTGCAGCTGACAAATCTGCAGCTACTGCATGATGCTATCATGTCAATATGGACCAGAATCTCTGAGGAATATTTCGAGTACCTTGTTGAATCTATGCCACGTGTCATTAAAGCAGTTCTGGCCAGTGAGTATATACTACATTAAATAAAAGTAAATTCTAATTTATAATTGTTCATAAATTTTAATAATAATTAGAAGTTATAATTAATGGCTGATCTGTACTATTTATATTTATATGTTTAAATGTATAGTTATGTATAGTTATAGTTATAGTTTAGACTTATGACAGATAGCTAGGCACAAAATAAAGTAATCAACACAGTAAAAGGCAGACCATGTACGAGAAGTACATCATTTAAGCATACAAATTCATAGATGACATATTGTGAGCAGGGGTGAAAATGGGATAAATATTGTGTGTATATGCTCTGATTGACAGTTACATGACTATAAGAGGCCTGTCATGGTGGCCTTTTTAAAAAGACACACAATCTTGAAAAGCCACATTTGCATATCAATGATGCTTGCAACCATCCGATCTACTTTCTTTGTCACCTTTTTAATAGTAGTCATCTTTTCCACCATACGGCTTATGAGATATTATTTATAAAGATGAGCTAGGGCAATTCCCTGCATGCTTCACACTTGGGACAGCAAAATTGCTGGATGGCTGATAGATGAGCATCAACAACATTCCTTCCTTCGTTCAGAAACATTCAAAAAGAATATAATGAAACTGCACATGGGAGAGTTTGGGAATAATCTCATCTTACTTTTTTCACATGCAGTGTTTTATAAGCCTAGGAAATAGGTTGCTTTAAAAAGAAATAAATTAACAGAGCATTGGCTGCTGAAAACTAGGTTTGCATATCAATACAACCACCAGCTTCTAATTTTGGTTTGCACATTTGAATATCCTTTTCTTTCAGATTTTATTCTGACTTTAATATAAGTGCTTATTAATGTACAGTTGAAGTCAGAATTATTAGCCCTCCGGAATTATTAGCCCCCCTGTATATTTTTCCCCAATTTCTGTTTAGCTGAAAGATTTTTTTCAACTCATTTCTAAAGATAATAGTTTTAATAACTCATTTCTCATAACTGATTTATTTTATATTTGCCATGATCACTATATAATATTTTACTAGATATTTTTCAAGATGGTAGTATTCAGCCTAAAGTGCATTTTAAAGGCTGAACTATAGCTTAACTTAAGGCTAATAATATTCACCTTAAATGGGTTTAAAAAAATTAAAAACGCTGTTATTTTAGCCGAAATAAAACAAATAAGACTTTCTCCAGAAGAAAAAATATATTAGGAAATACTGTGAAAATTCCTTGATCTGTTAAGCCTCATTTGGGAATTAAAAAAAAAAAAAGTAATTCACAGGAGGGCGAATAATTTTGACTTCAACTCTATTGTCAAAATCTTGGGATCGATATATTACAATCATGTCATTACAAAGCTGAAATTAGTTGTTAAATGTAAAAACGATATAAATAATTAAATGTTCACCAGCATGGACCATGCCACACTTTGAGCTAGACCTATTTGTAGGGATGAAAGGGATGGTAAAGGAACAGTGAGATTAAATGGAACGAAAGTAAGAGGATAAACAGTGAACAGGTAGGTAGGTTGATCGGGCATCCTACGATGATGCCCAAAGACTCAGAGTGGGGGTACTATCTGTAATATTTTTGTGGAGTGATTGGAACCCCCGAACCCTCAATCTAGCAGGGAAGAGGGGGTTATAAGCATTGTTAGTGGGAAGCAAGGAAATAGAGGGAGGGAGGGTGGGTTCGAGACAACGAGAAGAAAAGCGTTAGAGGGTTGGTTTACCTTAAATAAGTTTTAGGGAGTAGGTGATTGGTTAAGAAAGCAAAGTGAGGCATGGTCCCACTGCCGAACCTTTGTTAAATAAACTCCATATAATAAAAAAATTGTAAAACTTTGAAAATGACTCTATGATTGTAACGGTGAATTATCATTATTCCAGTCTTCAGTGTAGCATAATTATTCAGAAATTATTCTAATATGATGATCTGCTGCTCAAGATACATTTGTAGTTGTTATCAGTATTGCAAACTCATGGGTTGCTTCATAAAATTTGTAACTGCTATACAGTACCATTAAAAAAAATACTATTAAATATGTATTATATTTTATTCATCACCACTGAATTTCAAGAGTGAAAGTAAAGACATTAATAATGTAAAAAGGTTTTGTTTCAAATAAACTATGTTATTTTGACTTTCTTCTCATCAAAAGTACTAAAATGTATAAATTTCCACAAAGCTGCAAAAGAATTGTTTTTAGCATTGACAACTAAATGAATCATTATTATGATTGTTTACAGCAAGAACAGCAAATCAGCATATTAGAATGATTTATGAAGGTTTATGTGACTGTAGACTGGAGTGAAGCAGAAAATTCAGAGGAATAAATAATATAATATTTCACTGGTGGCTATCGCCTCACAGCAAGAAGGTCGTTGCATGTTCTCCCCGTGTTCCCGTGGGTTTCTTCCAGGTACTCTGGTTTCCCTCACAGTCCAAAGACATGCACTATAGGTGAATTGAATAAGCTAAATTGACCGTAGTGTATGAGTGTGTGTGCGAATGAGTGTGCAAGGTTGTTTCCCAGTACTGGGTTGCAGTTGGAAGGGCATCCACTGTGTAGAACATATGCTGGAATAGTTGGTGGTCCATTCCGATGTGGTGACCTCTGAAATAGAGACTAAGCAGAAGGACAATGAATGAATGAATAATATTTCACTGTTTTACTGTTTGTATTTTAGATTAAAATTGAGAGCAGTCTTGGAGAGCAGAATGGCCCTTTTTTTTTAGAAACATAAGGAATATGATACTTATCTTAAACTTTTAACTGGTTGTGTTGTAAAGAGCTTAGTGGACTGTGGGTATCTATGTTAAGTAAAGATTATAGTTGACACCTTATGCACAGTTATAACAGTGGCACAGATATAAACAGTAGACACAGGCATGTCTGCTTGGGATATTTTTGTGCTTCTCTCTCCCTCAGGACCTGAACCCCATCCCAACTCACAGAACACTGTCAAATGTTTCTCTAATTAGCAGAAAGACATTCCACACACACCTTCGGCACATTTACAACCCCCTGTTCCTATTTTTGCACATCTGAGGGAAAAATAAGTTCAAAAAAAATAATTTTCTTTTTTTATAATAAGAACATCATTCATTATATAAGACACATGATGATAAAAACAATATAATATACACTACTGGTCTGTTTTATTTCATGTTTTTTTAAAATTATTCTGTTCATCAAAGCGGCATTTATTAAATGGAAAACAAATGGTAAATTGTTACTTAATGTATGTAGTTTCAAATGAAATTATTACTCTAGTCATTATTGCTTTTATTACTATTACCATTAATAATAATAATAAGAATTAATATTAGAGGGATTTCTGAATGATCATATGACTCTGAAGACTGGAGTAATGAAGCTAAAATTCATCTTTAAAATAATTGGAATAAATCGTTAAATTAAATGATAAACTACTTTAGAACAGTTATTTTATAGTGCAATAACATTTCATAATTGTACAATTTGTTCTGTATTTTTGATGAACTAAATGCAGCTTTGGTGAGCAGGATTTAGTTCATCAAAAATACAGAACAAATTGTACAATTATGAAATGTTATTGCACTATTTTAAAACATTTAAAAATCCCAACTGTAATGTACATTTTAAAAAGGAACCACCTCAGTTACTGATTTTTTTTTCAATCTTTTTCAGAGTGTGCATAATGAAAGTGTATAGTATCTGCAGAATACAAAACATCTAAAACTCTTACCTTATCAGTGACTACTGAATAAAAATGTAAAAAAAAAAAAAAAAGCAAAAGTTAAAAATAAAAATTTTATTAGAACAACCAGCTTTTTTATTTATTTATTTATTTCTTTTTTGTTTATTTATCTATTTATTTATTTATTTATTTATTTATTTATTTATGTAAAATATCTGTTTTTGTACATTGTAAAGCTAATGTATTTGTTCAAAATCTCAGCCAGTTCTAAGTTATTTTATTCATTAAAATAATATTAACAATAATAATTAATAATTATATTGACAATTGAAATATATCATTCATTTTCCTTCGGCTTAGTACCTTTATTAATCTGGGGTCACCACAGCGGAATGAACCGCCAACTTATCCAGCATATGTTTTACGCAGCAGAAGCCCTTCTAACTGCAACCCAGTACTGGGAAACACCCATACACACTCAGACACACTCATACACTACGCCCAAATTAGCTCATTCAGTTCATCTGTCCCGCATGTCTTTGGACTGTGGGAGAAACCGGAGTACTCGGAGGAAACCCACGTGAACACGGGGAGAACATGCAAACTCCACACAGAAAAACCAACTGGGCTAGCCGGGACTTGAACCAGTGACCTTCTTGCTGTGAGGCAACAGTGCTAACCACTGAACCACCATGTCGCCCAATTGAAATATTTGTAAGAAAAAAAACAGTTAGCAAACAAAAAATATATTTAAAAAAATTGCAGAAAGTGAGCACTGAAATTAAAATTAAAACAAATAATTTATTAAAGAAATATAAACAAAATATTATAAATTAATTATATCTATTTAATAAATTGTGTACTTAAATGTAATATGTCAAATATTTTGTATATTATATTTTGTATGGGTTTATTTGGCAAGACAAAGTGTCTCAAACTCTTTTATCAAAGTAAAACTGTTGAATTACACTCATTCTAGTGTTAAGACAATTTTAAAACCCCCTTTTTTTTTTTGATCCACTTCAAATATTGACTATACTGTACACACAAGCTATAGCAACTGTCAGTATTGAAATACACAACTATTATTATCTGACTTTCGGAGCAACACTTGACAGTGGAAATTCATGCCACTGTGCAACTCCTGCCTAGCTGACCCTACAGCCGTGTGTGAAATGTGACACGACCGCTGGTTTTACCCAGTGTGTGAGTTATGGAGCAGGCAGTTTGGGCAGTGTGGGGCAGAATAGGTAATGTGTGGGTGTAGAGGAGGGTTAACACAGCAGGGTGAGACAGGAGAGAGAGAGAGAGAGACAGGAGCCTTCTTTAGACAGGAGCTCTGGCCGCCGCAGCTGTCTCTACCATTCCTGGCCTGTCGACAGTCCACACATTGGAGAATTAAGAGGGACTAAAGGCTGCCCCACTTTTTCTTCGGCCGCTCACTTAGTTTGCTTTACTCTTCTCCTATCGGACACTTCTGCAGTACTATCACATTTTGACAGCTCTTGGGCCAGAGGCGCCCAATATGGCGGACCAGTACAACACCAACGAGGAGAAGATCCTGAGGGACAGTCACACCAAAGAGATCGACTTGATCAACAGGGACCCCAAGCAAATCAATGAAGATGTTGTGAAGGTATGGCATTAGTAACACTTTATTTTGGCATGGCTTCTCTTGGTTTTTACAGTCAGCTATATTTTTATGATTATCTTATTACTATGAAAAGTAAAATCATGTTTTGTACAGTATTCTTATCTAGAATTGCTGAGAGAAAGTAGTTGATGATAGTAGTAGATAGTAGTTTAATATGTTTTCTGTTAAGTGAAAATGGCCTAATTGGTTGTAGCCAATCGTGTTATAGTATATTTTGATGAACAAGATTACAATCCAATCACATTTCTATATTGATTAACTTGCAGTTAGGGAAGGCGGGGCCATCTGTTGTCAGTCCAGAGAGTCAGGAAATGAAGTTGGACACTAAAGTGATATAAAGTTAGAATAAGAACATGAACTTTACATGGTATGTTAGAAGAAATGGTGCAACTTACTGAAATGTGTCGTGTTACCGCTGAATCAGTGTTTCATATCTAAAAAGGCGTCAATAAAACAGCTTGTAAATTTTAAGTCGCATAACATGTTATATTTAGTACCTCAGGAACACCACTATGAATCCGAAACTTGTTAGTTAGATAAATGATCGCTAATCTAGACATGAGATTTTTGCTGAATATAAGCACTTCATCATGTTTTGTCCTGTGTTTATTTTATATTTTCAAGTACAATCATCATACTACTATAAGTAGCCTATAACTATGTCAATGAGCAGTTGTTACAGTATTCGTACACCATCTGCTTAATATCACAATATTGTTTTATAACAATTTTTAAATTGATGGTTCACAAACAGACATTAAACTGACTGTAAGTAACTTACAAATGTCAAGTATACAAGCCAAAAACCTCAACCTAAAAGTCTACTAATACTCTAATCCCTTACAAATATTAAACATGGTTTTATTATTGTAAAAGTGTAGTAACCATGTGTTTTAGTTGACATATATTTGCAAAATAAAATATTTACAATTTACTTTTCTTTCACCTGGTGGCCAATTTTTAATTAAATGCAATCTAAGCAAATATTTTCACAAAGCTTCCACAGAAAATCATAACTACATTACATTTTTAAATATACAGTTGAAGTCAGAATTATTAGCCCCCCTGTTTTTTTCCCCCCAATTTCTGTTTAACGGAGAGAAGATTTCTTCAACACATTTCTAAACATAATAGTTTTAATAACTCATCTCTAATAACTGATTTATTTTATCTTTGCCATGATGACAGTAAATAATATTTTATTAGATATTTTTCAAGACACTTCTATACAGCTTAAAGTGACATTTAAAGGCTTAACTAGGGTAATTAGGTTAAATAGGCAGGTTAGGGTAATTAAGCAAGTTATTGCATAACGATGGTTTGTTCTGTATACTATTGAAAAAGAATATAGTGTAAAAGAGCTAATCATTTTGACCTTAAAATGTTTCTTAAAAAATTAAATACTGCTTTTATTCTAACCAAAATAAAACAAATAAGACTTTCTCCAGAAGAAAAAATATTATCAGACATACTATAAATAATTTCTTGCTCTGTTAAACATCATTTGGGAAATATTTAAAAAAGAAAAAAAATGGAAAGAGGGATAACAATTCTGACTTCAACTGCTTATATATATATATATGTCAATAATTAAGCCCATTAAGCATATATTATTTGTCAAAAATATGCAATGTACACATAGCTATAAATAGATTTTGAGAAACTGATAAAGCATGCAAACTATCCAGTAACTTCCTAAATGGCGAAGTTGATACGAGTGCACTGGTGATTTGGTGCTTGGAGACCGAGTTGCTTGCGTGTGAGAAGCACAACACTTTATGCTGTAGAGCCAAAAATAGCAGTGAACCTCCTTCATCTGTCAGGACAGGCCATACTATCAGTATTTATAGAAGGAGCTCAAAGGGTGTGTCAGGCATTCAAATCTATTACTTCTTCCCATGCCTTTTAATAATTCACTTGATTAGTATACGAAAATGTTCAATTCATACTGACCACTGTGCTATGTATAATACAAATCATCAATTGGTATTTTTTCACTGCTGACTGTGAGTCGATGATCAATGTTGTGGTTAGAAACACTTGTTGCTATGATGGGATTATGTTTATAGGACAATTAAAGTTCCATTTGTAAGTACACATCAGGGCTACAGGGGATTATATGAGGAATAGTTTTTAAACAACATGACAGCTTAGTACTTGTCACTGTTTATGTATTAGGTTTAGATTTTGAAAGAACTTTTTAATGGGCGATGCAGTGGCGCAGTAGGTAGTGCTGTCACCTCACAGCAAGAAGGTCGCTGGTTCGAGCCTCGGCTGGGTCAGTAGGCGTTTCTGTGTGGAGTTTACATGTTCTCCCTGCGTTCGCGTGGGTTTCCTTCAGGTGGTCCGGTTTCCCCCACAGTGCAAAGACATGTGGTACAGGTGAATTGGGTAGGCTAAATTGTCCGTAGTGTATGAGTGTAAATGAGTGTGTATGGATGTTTCCCAAAGATGGGTTGCAGCTGGAAGGGCATCCGCTGCGTAAAACATGTGCTGGATAAGTTGGCGGTTCATTCCGCTGTGGCGACCCCGGATTAATAAAGGGGCTAAGCCGAAAAGAAAATGAATGAAGAAATTTTTAATGCTCGTTAAGGCTACATTTCACAAAGTCATATTGTGGTATACATAGTTTTTACATTTTAATAGGTTTTGATTGCAAATCATTTTATGTTGATTGCAAATTTTTAAGCATCTATGCTGGCCATATTTGTTTATAAACCATGATACATGTTTTCTGTCAGAACTTCGAAAGAACTTAATTCAGATAAAAGACTTTTTTGTAACATTGTACATTTACTTCTGTTCAGTTTTATTTTCTTTTACTAAAAGAGTGATAATATTAATTTTTTACCACAATTTGCAGAAAACGTTGACTGAAATTTTAACCACTTTAGTTTATTAAGTTTATATTCCAAACATATTGCCAGGTAAATTTATAAGAATAATCATTTCAAAAGAAACAAACAAAAAACTTTATTTCTTAATCTTTGTCACTATCATTCACAGATGTTACCCATCTTCCACCAAAATGTTGTAATTAAATAATTAATTCATTCATTTTCCTTCGGCTTAGTGCCTTATTTAACAGAGGTCACCACAGCGGAATGAACCGCTAACTATTCTGGCATGTTTTATGCAGCATATGCCCTTCCAGCCGCAACCCAGTACTGGAAAACACCCATACACATATATTCACACACTTATACACTACGGCCAATTTAGTTCATCCAATTTACCTATAGCGCATGTCTTTGGACTGTGGAGGACACTGGAGGAAACCCATGCGAACACAGGGAAAACATGCTAACTCCACATAGAAACACCCACTGGCCCAGCCGGGACTCGAACAAGCAACCTTCTTGCAGTGAGGTGACAGTGCAAACCACTGAGCCACCGTGCCGCCCATAATTTAATAATAGTTTTTCAAATTTAGTATAATCTCTTGAAATGTAACCAACTAAACATTAAAAGAGACACTTAGATTTAATATGCTTTCAGTCTACTGTATATAAAATCACAGTTTTGCATTTCATTTGATGCAAAATCCAAAATAAGACACCTTGTCTCTGCCCCATTTGCAGAAGACTGATTTTTTTTTTCAGTGTATTTTAAATAGAGGGTACATAAAGATTTGAAATAACTTACTGAAATAGTTGGTCTTAATGCTCTGGAGTTGTTATGAGATTGAAGCTAAAATAAACAAGGTGCCAGACTGCCTCTACTGATGGGGGATTTTGATATCCAATGTCGCTGTTTAGAGAATTAATCATCATCCATTTTAGGAGCTCAACTAGAAAAGAGCCCATCATTGCCAGATCACTGACATTGACTTCTGCACAAAATAACAAACAGGTTTTGGCAACACTTCTCTGGTTTTTAAGTCTTTATTTCGAATCTTTGGTATAATGACAATTACAGAGGAAAGTATTAATTATTAATAGCTTTCATTACTAATAGCTTAAAAGGGCAAAACAAAAATAAATAAAGCAAACACATTATATGAATTTAAATCAAATAAATATTTAATTATATTATGTATAATTAAAATGGGAGTGGTTAACTAATGAGTTAAAGGGAAAAAAACAGACAACAGATATTATACACTGCCATTTGCAGGAATATGAATGGTTGCACTTGTATATAGAATACCAATAAATAAGTGTAAAATTAAATACTACTATTAATAAAAATGTTCAAGAAAATGGTTAACTTAAAAAACACAAATAAAAATATCTGGTAACACTTTATTTTGATGGTCCATTTGAGTATTAGTAGGCTGTCTGCTTAATATCTCTTAATACTGCTCCTTCAACAGACATTTAACTGACTATAAGAAACTTTGCAAGCACATGTCAACTTACACTAACCCTAACCCCAACCTAACAGTCTACTTATAATCTAATGATAATTAGTTGCAATGTAACGGATTATCGGACCATCAAAATAAAGTGTGACCAGACTTGCATTGGAATATAGAACAACAACATTCATTCATTCATTTTCTTTTCGGCTTAGTCCCTTTATTAATCCGAGGTCGCCACAGTGGAATGAACCGCCAACTTATCCAGCACATGTTTTACGCAGCGGATGCCCTTCCAGCTGCAACCCATCACTGGGAAACACCCATACACACTCATTTACACTCATACACTACGGACAATTTAACCTACCCAATTCACCTGTACTGCATGTTTTTGTACTGTGGGGGAAACCGGTGCACCCGGAGGAAACCCACACGAGCGCAGGGAGAACATGCAAACTCCACACAGAAACGCCAACAGACCCAGCCGAGGCTTGAACCAGCGACCTTCTTGCTGTGAGGCAAAAGCACAACCTACTGCGCCACTGCGTCGCCCTTAGAACAACAACATCATTAATAATAAATGACAAAATATGGTGAATTAATAAGTTAAAAGAATGGAAAACAAACTTCTTAAAAGAGTAATTCATTCAAAAATAAAAAATTATAGCTAATTTATTCACACTCAAGCCATTGTAGAAGATGCATGTGACTGTTTTTCTTTACAAGAACATTAAAGAAGATTTTTAGCTGAATCCATACTACTTGGTGATTCTTATAATGGCAGTCAATGGAAATCAGTTTTTGACATTAAAATAAACACAAACCAGCCCAAATCAATCCCCGTGGGTCCTAGTGATCCACTGCGGTCTTAGAAAGTTAAACATTTGGTCTGTGCAAGAAATTGAACATTATTTACACTATTATTAGCTTAAATCCATAGGCAAACACTTCTAAGCAAACACACAAGTTTAGTGACCATGAGCTTCTGGTCACTTGATGACATGTGCTTCACACAAGTGAGTGGGCTTAAAAAAACCACTTGTAGAAACACTTTTCTCTCTCTCTCAAAACAAAAAGTCCTTCATCTAGCACTTAATTTCGCTGAGCACTAACAGTTCCTTTGTATAATTAGTACTTCATGTGTGTATTGCCTCTTCTTGTTGAATTGCTGAATGCCTCCTCAATTGTAAGTCACTTTGGACAAAACCATCTTCTAAATGTAGTATGCATGAGAACGCACTCAGACGGGATTTTTTTTTGGCAAAATGATTTGTCATTAAATGTAAGCTTAGCTACACTTGGATTAAAGCTAATAATCTTCAAAATAATGTTCGGTTTCTTGCACAGACTGATTTACTTCATAATAATAATAATAACTAGAATTGTACATTTCCTAAAGAAAATGTGAATGGGGTTTGCGTGGCAAATCGATGGGGTAAAATGAATCACTGAACTGGGCAAAAGCAATGGAGTGCTAAGAAATGGACAAATATGTGTTCATGCAGTTGCTAGGGTATTCTAAATGGTTGCTAGGCTGTGGCAACGCCGTTTTAATGAGTGAAAACACAAGCAATTTTATCAGCCTTCATCAAAAGAGGCCAAACCCTGCCTTTCTATGATGTTCCTGTGCTGAAATATGGCTTGTTTATGCTGTAAAATGGTTGTTGGGGGCCCTAAAGTGATTGCTAGGGAGTGTCTACAAATTTCTTATATCACTACTTAATACCGACCTGACAGGCCGAGTAAAATGAGCCCACCCCCAAGCCTCTACGACTCTGTAATCTAGATATTGATGTCAGCCATTTTGTGGCAATGTTAAGCCTATGGGGATTTTAGGATGTAAGCCATTTTGTGCCAATGTCAGCCATTTTGTGCCAATGTTAAGTTTATGGTGTTGCTAGGTGGTTGCTATGGTGTTCTGAGTGGTTGCTAGGTGGTTGCTAGGGTGTTTTGAGTGGTTGCTAGGTGGTTGCTAAGGTGTTGTTAGGCGGTTGCTAGGGTGTCCTGAGTGGTTGCTAAGGTGTTGCTAGGCGGTTGCTAGGTTGTTCTGAGTGGTTGCTAGGTGGTTGGTAAGGTGTTGCTAGGCGGTTGCTAGGGTGTCCCAAGTGGTTGCTAGGTGGTTGCTAAGGTGTTGCTAGGCGGTTGCTAAGGTGTTCTAAGTGGTTGCTAGGTGGTTGCTAAGGTGTTGCTAGGTGGTTGCTAAGGTGTCCTAAGTAGTTGCTAGGCGGTTGCTAGGTTGTTCTGAGTGGTTGCTAGGTGGTTGCTAAGGTGTTGCTAGGTGGTTGCTAGGGTGTCCTAAGTGGTTGCTAGGTGGTTGCTAAGGTGTTGCTAGGCGGTTGCTAGGGTGTTCTGAGTGGTTGCTAGGTGGTTGCTAAGGTGTTGCTAGGTGGTTGCTAGGGTGTCCTAAGTGGTTGCTAAGGCGTTGCTAGGAGGTTGCTAAGGTGTCCTAAGTGGTTGCTAGGTGGTTGCTAAGGTGTTGCTAGGGTGTCCTAAGTGGTTGCTAGGTGGTTGCTAAGGTGTTGCTAGGCGGTTGCTGGGGTATTCTGAGTGGTTGCTAAGGCGTTGCTAGGGTGTCCTGAGTGGTCGCTAGGCACTTACTAAGGCATTACTAGGCGGTTGCTAGGTGGTTGCTAGGCGGTTGCTAGGGTAATTTGGGTGGTTGCTAGGCAGTTGCTAGGGTACCCTAGGTTGTTACTAGGCAAGCCTCACATACATGCTTGGTCATTTGTTTATACCTAGTAAGCATTTCTAGCAAGTTACAGCACTTGGCTAGTCAATATTAGCATGTAGCTAGTCACTGCTAGCATGTGTAGCATATAGGAAGTTCCGTTTGCTAGCATGAGCCAAACGAGCCAATCCCCATGTCTCTACGATGTTCTGATGCTGAGATATAGCTGTTGATAAATGGTTGCTAGGGTACTCTGTTTTGTTGCCATGGGCATGCTTACAGAGTGAAGTTGGGTATGGTTGGTTGCCTAAGTCAAATGAGCCAACCCCCAAGTCAATAGGACACTGCTATGCAAAGATATGCATGTAGGCCAGTTATAATGGCAGTCTATGGGATCAGTTTGGGGGCGTGGCCTAACAGCTACATTATCATAATGAGATGCTCATTGGTTGTCTGAGTCAAATGAGCCAACCCCCAAGTCAATAGGACACTGCTATGCAAAGATATGCATGTAGGCCAGTTATAATGGCAGTCTATGGGATCAGTTTGGGGGCGTGGCCTAACAGCTACATTATCATAATGAGATGCTCATTGGTTGTCTGAGTCAAATGAGGCAACCCCCAAGTCAATAGGACACTGCTATGCAAAGATATGCAAAGCCTATTATAATGGAAGTCTATGGAATCAGTTTGGGGGCGTGGCTTGTGAGATTCATTATCATATTGAGATGCTCATTAGTTGTCTGAGTCAAATGAGCCAACCCCCATGTCAATAGAACACTGCTATGTAAAGATATGCATGTAGGCCAGTTATAATGGCAGTCTATGGGATCAGTTTGGGGGCGTGGCTTGTGAGCGTCATTATCATATTGAGATGCTCATTGGTTGCCCGAGTCAAATGAGCCAACCCCCAAGTCAATAGGACACTGCTATGCAAAGATATGCATGAAGGCCAGTTATAATGGCAGTGTATGGGATCAGTTTGGGGGCGTGGCTTGTGAGCTTCATTATCATATTGAGATGCTGATTGGTTGCCTGAGTCAAATGAGCCCACCCCCATGTCTCTATGACACTCCTATGTAATGTTATTGATGTGGGACATTTATAAAGGAAGTCAATGAGGTCAGTAATGGGACGTCCCAGCCCATGTTAAGTCAATGAGGCAGTTATTAAGGGTCCTTAAAAGGTTTGGGGGGCGTGGCTTGAGAGCTTCATTATCATATTGAGATGCTGGTTGGTTGCCTGAGACAAATAAGCCCACCCCCAAGTCTATATGACACTGCTATGTAATGTGATTGACATGTGACATTTATAATGGGAGTCAATGTAATGAATGGGAGTCAATGGGCCATGTTAAGTCAATGGGACCACTTTGGGACGTCCTAGCACCCCAGGGGTACAACTTATACCCCTTTTCGGGGTATGTTCCCACTTAGGCTGCAACCCCCTACAGATGTGGTGAATCCTATATTTCTATGAAATTCACACTCTGCGCAGTGATTCGTCAAAATTCGGCTCAATGTTAAGTGAATGGGAGATTTGGGATGATTTGGGACCCCCTAGCTCCCCAGGGGTACAACATTTACCCTCTTTCGGGGTATGTACTTATGCGTGCTGTAACCCTTTCGAGATGTGGTGAATCCCATATTTGTACAAAATTCAGTCTTGGCGCTATGACGATTTCCGGGAATAGTTGTTACTGTGCAGGGCTGTGTTCTAGAAAATGAATGGGAGTCAATGGGGCCATGTTAAGTCAATGGGAAACTTTGGGACGTCCTAGAGCCCCAGGGGTGCAACATTTACCCCCTTGTGTGATATGTTCTTACTCAGGCAGCAACCCTCTCGAGATGTCGTGAATCCCATATTTGTAGGAAATTCACTGTTGGGGCTATGATGTGTCAAAGTTTGTTCCCATGTTATGTCAATGGGATTTTGGGAGGGGTTTTTTGGCCCCTGCGGGGCCAAAAAACCCCTGACCCCTTATAAAAGTCATAGCACACCATTCCCGATAAAACCGGACGATTTGACCCCACTTTCAAGGGTCTGGGCCAAAAACTGCGGGACTAGTTACGCGCCGAAATTTTGTACGGAAGAAAAAAAACAATAATCATAAGAAAAGTGAACAGTAAGAATGGACTTTGCCTATGGCAAACCCCATTAATAATAATAATAATTCCAGGCAACCCAGTGGCGCAGTAGGTAGTGCTGTTGCCTCACAGCAAGAACGTCGCTGGGTCGCAGGTTCGAACCTCGTCTGGGCTGGGTCAGTTGGCGTTTCTGTGTGGAGTTTGCATGTTCTCCCTGGGTTCGCGTGGGTTTCCTCCGGGTGCTCCGGTTTCCCCCACAGTCCAAAGACATGCAGTACAGGTGAATTGGGTAAGCTAAATTGTCCATAGTGTATGAGTGTGAATGAGTGTGTGGAAGTTCCCAGAGATGGGTTGCGGCTGGAAGGGCATCCGCTGCATAAAATCGTGCTGGATAAGTTGGTGGTTCATTCCGCTGTGGCGACCCCGCAAGGGACAAAGCCGACAAGAAAATGAATGAATGAATGAATAATAATAATTCCTTACATTTATACAGCACTTTTCTGGACACTCATATCGCTTTATACATTTTTGGAGGGAATCTCTTCATCCACCACCAGTGTGCAGCATCCACCTGAATGACGCCACTGCAGCCATATTGCGCCAGACAACATACCAGCTGATTGGTGGAGAGAAGCCAATTATGATATGGTGATAATTAGGACGCCATGATGGACAGAGGCCTGTGGGCAAATTTGGCCAGGATGCCGGGGTTAAACCCCTAACCTTTTACGAAGGACATCCTGGGATTTTTAATGACCACAGAGAGTCAGGTCCTCAGTTTAATGTCTCATCCGAAAGACAGCGCTCACTGAGCAGTATAGAGTGCCCATCAACATTCTGGGGCATTAGGACCCACACAGAATGCAGGTTGGATGCCCCTTGTCTCACTAACACCACTTAACCACAGTAACCTAGTTTTCCCATGTGGTCTCCCATCCAAGTACTCACTGAGCGCAGCCCTGCTTAGCTTCAGTGGGCAACCATGTGAGAGTTAGCTGCCCGCATAAGACCTCAGTGTATCATCAGAAACAACAGGGATTGATTTGGAGTTGTTTGTAAGCACTTATTTTTAAGCTCAAAAACCAGTAACTAAGGAACACAGTTAAGAAGATTCAGCTAAAATGTCTTTAATGTTCTACTAAAGAAAAAAAAAGGGTAACACTAGTTTAAGAGTAAATGACTAAGGGTAATGACTAGTTTATTAACTAGTTTAGTATTGAATAGTTTCATTCTGAATGATCTTTAAAAAAACACAGACTATTCTTAAATAACTGGTTTGTAAATAATGCAATTCTTAATTAAATGAAAAAATAATCATTAACAAAGTATAAAAACACAATTATTAAGCACATTATACATGTGCTTATAAGTCAAAAATACAGCATTTGTGCATATACAGTTGAAACCAGAAGTTTACATACACTGTATAAAAAAGCACATAACCAAAAAAAGTCAGATGTTAATGTGACTAAACTTTTTCTCTTTTAGGTAAGTTAAGATTATCAAATTTGTTTCTGTTATGCTTAATAGCAGAATAATGAGATATTTTTTTTTTTTTTTTGGAGAAATTTTTATAACTTTTTTTGAAAGTCAAGTTTACATACAATAAGATTATTATGCCTCTGAAAAAGCTCAGATGATGGTGTCAAGGTTTTGGAAGTTTCTGATTGGCAAATTGACAACATTTGAGTTAATTGGAGGCACAATTGTAGAACAGTATTTAAGGAAAACCTCAAACACACTGCTTCCTTGTGTGACAACATGGGAAAATCAACAAGCCAGAATCAACAAAACAGCCAGATTACAATTTACACTGGGAAAAAGACACATTTTTGGAGACATGTCCTGTGGTCTGATGGAACTAAGATTGAACTGTTTGGCCATAATGACCAGTGTTACATTTGGAGGACAAAGGGGAAAGCTTACAAGCCTAGGAACACCATCCCAACTTTGAAGTATGGGGGCGGCAGCATCATGTTGTGAGGCTGTTTTGCTGCAGGAGGAACTGGTCCACTTTACAGCATAGATGGTATCATGAAGAAAGAACATTACGTAGAAATACTGAAGCAACATCTCAAGACATCAGCCAGGAAATTAAAACTTGGCCATAAATGGGTCTTCCAAACAGACCATGACCCTAAGCATACTGCCAAATTAGTTCAAATGTGCTTAAGGACAAAAGAGTGAATGTTTTGGAGTGGCCATCACAAAGCCCTGAGCTCAATCCTATAGAAAATTTGTGGGCAGAGTTGAAAAAGCTTGTACGAGCAAGACAGTCTACAAATCTGACTCAGTTACACCAATTCTGTCAAGAGGAATGGGCCAAAATTCCTTCAAACTATTGTGAGAAGCTTGTGGAAGAATACCCAAAACATTTGACTAAAGTTATAGTTTAAAAGCAAAGCTAAAAAAATACCAAGGAAATGTAAAACTTTTGACTGTCTAGATATTAATAAAACATTCTCAAAAAAAAAATCAAAAATTCTCATTATTCTGGCATTTAGCAAATGTAAATGATTTAGGTAATCCTAACGGACCTAAAATAGTCAACGTTGAGTATGATTTACTATCAGACATTTAAAAAAAAATGGTTATGTTCCATTTTTTAGAGTGTATGTAAACTTCTGGTTTCAACTGTATTTATAAACTGCTTACTAATGTTTATTAATGTAGAGTTAATGTAAAACAAATAATGCTTAATAAATATTTCATTGCCTAGTGTAGTTTTTATGGTGTTCACCCAGGGATAAATTAGTGATCATTTTTTGGATAAACTATTCCTTTAAAAGTCTGTAATGTGGTTTGCCCTTATAAAATTGTATTAACCAGTATCCTTATTTTTTTTCATTCTCCCAATAATGCAAGGTGGATTTCGAGGATGTGATCGCCGAGCCTGATGGCACCCACAGTATGGACGGCGTGTGGAAGGCCAGTTACACCACCTTCACTGTCTCCAAGTACTGGTGCTACCGTGTGCTGTCAGCCGTCTTTGGCATCCCGGTGGCGCTGCTGTGGGGCTTCTGCTTCGCCTGCATCTCCTTCTGTCACATTTGGGCCGTGATGCCTTGCATTAAGAGCTATCTGATCGAGACGCAGTGCCTGAGCCGCATCTACTCTCTCTGCATCCACACCTTCTGCGACCCCCTGTTTGAAGCCCTAGGGAAGATCTTCAGCAGTGTTCGGGTGGCCTTACGCAAAGAGGTTTAGATTGCTGCGACAAAGCAAGGTTTACATGTTCGGTCCTTTCGTTTTACAGTTATCTGTTTTGGGTTAGTGGGTTTCGAGGTGCCTAAAAATGAAAATAAATATTTTCTGTATGTGTATGTGAGGCTTTGGGAGCAATTTAGGATTATGCCACGTGCTTGTTCAGAGAGAACAGTGAAAAAGACCTTTCTGGATGACGACGGAGAGTGAAGCTGATGTGATATCATCTCTCTCGATGTGTGACAGGTTTAAAATGGGGTGCTGTTGAGTGTGGTATTTTTATCATGATCAATGTCAGATGTATTCTGAGCAATTGCTAATTAAACTTTTCAATTTAAACAACAATGCTTTGAATTAGTGTATTTTATTATCAAATATGTGCTGAGGTAGTCAAAAAATGACATTCAAACTTATTTTAAATTAGTTGATGCAACACAATTCTTACTTTTTTATGGGGGGACAAGTTATTGTACACTTAAATTTTTACATTTTTGTAAACCTAAATTGTTTCATGTTCAATCCACTTAAGTTTGTAAAACTGATTAAGCTAACTTAATCGATTTGTGTTGGGACAACATATATTGTAGGAATTGTGTGGAACCCAGCATTTTTTATAGTGTATACACAAATGCTGGGTTCCACACAATCGATTTGTGTTGAGGCAACATGAAAAAATTAAGTTAACTTATTAGTTTTTACAAATTTAGTTTGAACATAAAACAATCAAGTTGTCCCCCAAAAAAACCTCAAGAATTGCGTTGTTTTAGCATATTTTAATAATTTGAACAAACAACAAACATCATTTTTTTTGAGTGTGGGCATAAATATTCATAGTGATAAATATCACATTTGAAATAATGTTTTAGTGATGTTTTAAGGTCATAAGAAATTCTGTACTCATAAATGTGTGACATATAGTTGAATGTGTAACATAAATGTCCATATTGGGTATGATTTTGTATTAAAAACTGCAGACATGAATTTATTAAATATTTTCAGTCTTTCTGAAACTTCCAAATCAATCGATTAAACTAGTCCAAAGTACTATATATTTATATTTACAGCTGCATTTATTACGTTACAAATACAGTAACAGTATTTTGTAACATTTCAATTTAAAATAAATATTTTATACATGTATTTATTGGAAAATATAATTGTAACTACACTTAAAAATATATACTTTTTCTGTTTTTTTTTAAACTACATATTTAAAATGGGTTAAAACAACACAATTTTTTGGCAGATAACTTAACTGTTTTATGTTCAATCCACTTATTTTTGTAAAAATGATTAAGTTAACTTAATTGATTTGAGTTGGAGAAACATGAAAGAATTGTGTGAAACCCTGCATTTTCTACAGTGTATGTAGGCATACTGTATGTGTAAATATTCATAGTGATAAATAATCATCAAGAAATAATGTTAATGTGATATTTTAGGGTCATGAGAAATTCTGTACCCATAGATTTGTGACTAGATATGATACATTGTAAAAAATGCAGGGTTCCACACAATTCATTCATGTTGTCCCAAAACAAATCAATTAGGTTAACTTAACACTTTATGTGGATTGAACATAAAAAAATTAAGTGGTCTCAATGAAATCTCAAGAATTGTGTTGATTCAGCTTATTTTAAATAAGTAGTATGAACAAGCAAAAAAAAATATTTTTTTGAGTGTATTGGGTATGATTTTGTATCATAAAATGCAGTCATGAATTCATTAGTTTTTTTTCAGTCTTTCTGAAACTTCCAAATGAATCCATTAAACTAGTCTAAAGTACTTTATATTTATATTTACAACTGCATTTATTACATTAAAAATACAGTAACGGTATTTTAACATTTCAATTTAAAATAAATATTTTATACATGTATATATTGGAATATATAATTGTAACTACACTCAAAAATGACTTTTTCTGCTTTTTTAAGCTACGTATTTTAAATTAGTTGAAACAACACAATTATTAAGGTTTTTTTGGGGGGGGTCAACTTAATGTTTTTATGTTTAATCCACTTATATTTGTAAAAATGATTAAGTTAACTTAATTGATTTGAGTTGGTGCATATGTGTAAATATTCATAATGATAAATAATCGTCATGAAATAATGTTTTTGTGATATTTTAGGGTCATGGGAATTTCAATATTTGTGACTAGATATGATATTGGATATGATTTTGTATCATAAACTGCAGTCATGAATTCATTAAATCTTTTCAGTGTTTTAGAAACTTCCAAATGAATCAATTAAATTAAACTGAAGTCAAAGTACTATATATTTATATTTAAAACTGCTTTTATTACATAAAAAAACAGTAATAGTATTTTATAACAATTTAATTTAAAATAAATATTTCATACAATTATTTCTTGAAAAATATACACTCAAAAAATAAATTGTTGCTTTTTCAAACTACATATTTAAAATGGGTTGAAACAACACAATGCTTAAGGTTTTTTTGTGTGTGTGTGTGTGTGGGGGGGGGGGGGGGGGGGCAACTTAATTGTTTTATGTTTAGTCCACTTAAATTTGTAAAAATTATTAAGTTAACTTAATTGATTTGAGTTGGGGCAACATAAAGGAATTGTGTTGAACCCAGCATTTTTACAGTGTTCTCTTTATGTCACATGAACTTTCAGAAACCATTAAAATATGCTGGTTTGCTGATCTATTATGATGAATTCTAATTCATGCTCAAGCTCAGTGTTAAAAAAAAGATTTTTTTTTGCTTTATATTTTTGTGTAGCTGTAATACCTTCACATTTCAGTTTTCTTTTATGATTAGGAATAACAGATTTTACCTGAAATAAAACTGCTTATTTTGATAAATAATGTGTCCCCTACAGAAATTTGAAGCAGCACAACTGTTTCTAGCATTCATAATAAGAAATGTTCTTGTGTGTGCGTGCTTGATTGCGTGCGTGCATATGACTAGATTTCAATTCCTCACTTTAGCTGGCTAATTATACTCGTCTTGTCAACACATTTATGCACAGTAAGACATCAACACATACCATTTATTTCAATAAATAAAAGCTACAACTACACATATTGAATGTAAATAAGCAGTGTATTATTCAGAAGGAAAATCAGCAAACTTTACAACTGTCAAAAATAAGAGTTTCAGTTAATAGTGTATTGAATCTTATAAAATAAATATCTTTTGTGATAATACTGCCATTATCATTTTTCTTATCCTCATCTGACAACCCTCAATAACAATTATATAAATGTACTTGTCCTCTTGTAAACCTGTTTTTATATAACGATGAAGCAACAAACATAGACTGAAATCATGTTCCTTAGAGCAATATTAAGCAAAAATATGTAACTGCAATAAACACTTTAATCTCATCCATTACAAACACTGTCTTACAATACAAACAACCAGTCCTTCACTTTTAAAAACCATTTGCTCGTTTGTCATGTTTGATTACCGTGATGCGTTGCAGAAACATTGTGCAAAGAGAATGTGGTCCTGTGGGCTTGACAGTAAAGTTTACACGTAAAATGATAAAGAACAGTGATAACATCAAGAACATATATATGTGCCAAAAATAAAAGTGCTTTTGTTTATAATATAAACAAAAAAAAAAGTTATCTTCTGACAAGTCCATGTTCACTATAAAGAGCGACTGGCCGTGTTTCTCATTAGGTTACGAAAGAAAGAGAAGAAACATTTTGTGTCTCATCAACATCTTGTTTTCATCTGCGTCTTTAAACCACCTCAGCTCAAAACCACATGAGCAGTTTTGTGCAGTGTCCGACAGTGGCTTCCTTATAACCCATAAAATTATATAACATCTTTAGACGGCTACAAATGATGTCAAACTTCATCAGCCGCAATCAGCAGAATGCGCTTGTCAATACTGAAACTTAGAAAAGCTTAGCTTGTAACCACTTGCGGATGAGTAAATCTTCATTATCAATTACTCTTGAACACAAATGAAGACATTTTGAAGATTGTTGGAAATTGTTACCCATTAAAACCCATAGCAGGACAAAATAACTATAGAATTTAATGGCTAGTTTCCAGAGGTGTAAAGTAATAAACTATGGTCACACTTTATTTTTACGGTCCGTTTGTTGAATTTAAGTTACATTGCAACTAATTATCATTAGATTATAAGTAGACCTTGTAGGTTGGGGTTAGGGTTGGGGTTGGGGTTAGGGTTAGTGTTTCTTATAGTCAGTTAAATGTCTGTTGAAGGACTGTTAAATGTCAGTGTCAACAGATATTAAGTAGACAGTCTACTAATACTCAAATGGACCATCAAAATAAAGTGTTACCTAAACTACAAATACTCAAACTACTGTAATGGAGTAATTTTTCTCAGAAATTGTAATTTATTGAGTAGTTTTAAAAATGTGTGCTTTTACGTTCTCTTGAGTAATTTTTAAGTGTGGTAGTTGTACCTTTACTCCACTACTTTCCTTCAACCTGCAGTCACTACTTTATTATTTCCTGTCTATGTGGATTAGAAAAATCAATCCTGTGATTCCTATCAAATCAAATCACATATAGAAAGTAAATTGCATCATACTGAACTACCTTAAGAAATGCAGCAAACTGTTTGGAGACATTAAAAGTGTCCAAAAAGATACTTTACACGCAATTACCAAGAGACTGTTTAGACTGTTTTGTTTTAGACTGCATGTCACTGATGAGAATATGGGAGATGTTGACTGGATGATGACTGAAATGGCCTTAAACAAGCATTAAATGCACTACAGAATGTTACCTTTACACATGCACAAATTACATGTAAACTCATCAACCTTTCCCAGCGTAATACTCACTACTCACTACTCCTGAGTACATTTAAAAGAACTACTTTTTACTCGAGTAATATTTACAAGAGATACTCGACTTGCAACATTTTTGGACAAGTAATAGTACTTTTACTTGAGTATTTTTTTAGTACTTTTTCCACCACTGCTAGTTTCCAACATTCTTCGAAATGTCTTTTTTTTTTGTGTGAGTCTGTGTGTATTCATCAGATTTAAAAAAAAAAACAGGTTAAGAACAAATTAGAATGGGAAAATGTTCATTTTTGGGTGAACCACTCCTTTAATTTGGTGTCAAACAGTTCACACCCTTAAATGTTCAGGTCTCGTGACCATATTTGAATTAAAGCCCTACCTTGTGTTTTAAACCAGCCTGATCTCACAAGGAAAATGAACTATTTTACGTTTTATCAGTTTAGTTCAGTCGTACAAAAATGTACGATTTTTAAAAGAAGGCATGGCACCAAACCTCACCCCTAAACCCAATCATCATTGGGGATGAGCAAATCCTACTAAACTGTTCAAATTGCTGTGAGATAGCATTGTTGAAACTGTAATGAACATCACACAGTGCAAAAAAGCTACAGGTATGCTGCATGTGCATTGTGATGTGTGGTTTGGGTACTTTACAGAGAAGCTGATAAAAGCCATGTCAAGATTTTACATTTTACATATAAACATTCTGTAGGTTAATTCAAAATGAATGGATTAAATTGTGCATCATTTAAACTTTAGTTGTGACTTTGCAGTTTTCTGCATCGTCATATTTGATATCTACTAAAGTCACAATCTAGAAAAGAGTCGCAAATAAAGTGTCTGTACGCTTTTTCCCAGCAGTCCTTAAGAATTTTTCCCATAGGCATAAAAAAAAATTAGTAAAAGTCTTGAACCAAATCCACCAGCTATTAGGAATCTTTAGCTCCGCCATCTCCCATGAAGCAAAGCAAAAAAAAAAAAGTTAATCTTCCTTCACTCTCAAAAGTTTTAATATCTGTAAATTGGCTTATATATACAGTACTTCAGTTATATGATATACAGTTGCAGTATATAGTTACATATTTTGTAACACAATTTTAAAATACTGTTCCTGTAGCTATACCACCAACCATTTTATTGAAGAGTTATACTTAATAATATTAATATTATAATATTTTCTATTTCATTTCTATTTCCCATAGTTTTTCTTCATTCTGTTGTGTTTACAGTGCTTCATGGAATTACATTCTTTTTACTCATTAAAGCCTTGTACCGTTGTCATTTTGTTCAATTATCATATTACTTAAACTTTAAAGTTTACATCTAAAGGTCCGCTTTTAATCAAACAACAACTGAATCCATTGGACATTCTGTAATATCCCTCAGAGCCTTGTTTTCATTCCTGTCAGAAATTTAATATGCTATCCTCACTAAGCTCTGCACAAACGCAACTTTAGTTTAGTGTTCATAGATGTTTGAGCCTTTATCTTAAGCTGTTGTGTGAATATTTTGAGATTCACATCTATATAAGTAAACAAGGTTCCCAATAAAAACACTGACAGTGTGAACACATGTCAATATTTGATCTTTTTTTTTTAATGTTTTTTTTCTAGAACAGGCTTTTTAATGGGAAACATGAATTATTTTAAGGGGAGTAAATGATTATATGAATGAACTATCCCTTTAAGGTTCAGTGGATTTTGCATGTTTATATCACAGCGGGGATATTTACACTTGGAAACTCTAAGACACATTTAAGACCGACAGAAACCCGATCTGGTGGTTTGAGATTTAGCCAAGTGTAAATCCATCTGGCTGTTCAGGCCAAACTTTGCTGCTCCTGAACAGATCTGTCTCAGTGTACGGATGTCTTGTAAGAGAATGTGGCACACAATATTCTCTGTACCACAAATGTCAAAGCTAATTCATCCACGTCGTGCTTTTAGCAGCCATGTTAAATGTGGCAAATTTTGATGCCCAGCACCAAAACACACTCATGTAGCCATGCACAATCAGACAGCAATTCAAACCATAATGATCTGTAAATAATTTACTGTTAACAACTGATATTAAAATGTGTTTCTGTGAATACGACCATGAATAGAGAATGCAAAATACAGGTGAATACATCATCTGAAATGTTTTGAGCTTGTCCACTTTCAACCACTTCCACAGGGAGTCTGTGCAGGGAGTGTAGAAGCTCTGTAGCAGAAAGGATTTACATTTTTTCTTTTTTAAAACGTAAATATGGCTTGAATTCTCTCATACCATTCCTGATTCTAACACAAACTAGGGATGTGTGCATTGAAAATAAATTGATACTCCAAAGCTATTTATTCAACATTGACATTTTCTAAAAATTATTGATATTTTTAAACTATATTAATAGTTTATACATAACTAAATGTTTTTAGTACTGTGTGCAGGATGATCATAAGCCAGTCAGACGATGATATACTGCTCTTTCATGATTGGTCAGACTCACATCTAATGATACAGTATATTGCTATTTCTTGGTTGGTCAGACTCACATCTAATTAGACTTGCTTTTCTGAAATTAGTGATCTTCAGAGCATCGATTAATACTACAAAAATCTAGAAAGTTGAATGCTGAAGATAAAAAGTCATTTTAAATTAAGAAATCAGTGAATGTATGCAAGCAGTTTTTGATGGTGCTATTGTTCCTTATTAAGATTTATGTATACGTTGTTCAAACATTATGAATTATTAGTCAAAATATTTATTTTTTAAATCGAAATAAGTAGTTTTATATAAAGTATAGAAGCAAAAAAAAAAATAAATAATAATAATAATAATAACAGTACTCGTACAGCCTCTTCACCCTTCTGTATTACTCACATAAATGACAGCAGATCAATAAACTCACTACAGTTTGACAAATATTGCAGCTGTTGGACAACATAATGTACTTTTGAGGCTTTTTAGGCGAGAATGTAGTTTATTTATGCACTTTATTTATAAGGATAGTGCCTATTTTAAATAATTTATAATTTTGGAGATACAGTGCCTTGGCATCCATCAGCCTGTCATACTGAGCAGAGCAGGTTGATGTTCTGCCACAAGATGGCGACAGAGACAGCATATTAAGCCCTTAGAGGAGAAAAACAATCAAATTCTTATAAAACAGGTATAAGTGACTTTCTAGGTTCATCTTTCTCTCTTGTACAGTATGTTGTAGTGCTGTATTTATATCGTAGTCTGATAGTGTTCGCTTTGCTTTGGCTTTTCGGGGTTAATTATTGTGATATTCCAATTGCAACAGAGAAATACTAGGAAATGTCTCTAGACGGATGCCATTTCATGCCGTTCAGCCTTATAATCTTAAAATGTGAACAAAATGAATGAATGGAAGTAGCTCCTCATACAAAAGGATTTTGTTACTCTCTTTTGATGATTATGCCGTCGAACTGTTGTATAAATGCAATATCACACTCATAGCAGTGTGATATGGCTGTATTTCGTCACTGGTGAGACACTAAAGTGAACAACTTATGCCTCCCAACAGTGCTGATATACAGCCACATCACACTGCCACTCGTGATATTGCTCATACAGTATATACACTGATCAAAAATGATTTTACAAAATTTCATGGCAACAAATGTATTTATGCTACTTTAGCTTATTTTAATAAGTTAATCAGATTTAAACAAAACAAATTGAAATAATATATATATATATATATATATATATATATATATATATATGTGATATTTAATAATTTGCATTAAATAATTTGTAATAATTTTATTCAAAAACATTATTTCGACATTCACTTTTAAAATAATAAGCATTATTGGCATTGGCATCAGTATCGTTCAAATTTTAAGAAAAAACATCTGTTTTACATTAATATGTGGTAATTGTGTTATCATCCATCCCTAACACAAACCCTCGGTGTTCAGAAAGAAGGAACGAAATCTACTGCTGTCTGTATAATTTTCTGTTGCCTCCAGTTGTGTTTATATACTGTGCATCCGGAAAGTATTCATAGCGCTTCACTTTTTCTACATTTTTGTTTATGTTACAGCCTCATTCAAAAATGGATTAAATTCATTTATTTCCTCAAAATTCTACACACAGTACCCCATAATGACAATGTGAACAAAGACTTTTGAAGTTGTTTCAAATTTATTAAAAATAAAAAAGCTGAAAAATCCCATGTACATAAGTATTCACAGCCTTTGCTCAATACTTTGTTGATGCACCTTTGGCAGCAATTACAGCCTCAAGTCTTTTTGAATATGATGCCACAAGCCTGGAACTGTCTTTGGGAATTTTTGCCCATTCCTCTTTGCAGTACCTCTCAAGCTCCATCAGGTTGGATGGGAAGCGACTGTGTACAGCCATTTTCAGATCTCTCCAGAGATGTTCAATAGGATTTAGGTCTGGGCTCTGGTTGGGCCACTCAAGGACATTCACAGAGTTGTTGTAAAGACACTCCATTGATATTTTGGCGGTGTGCTTTGGGTCATTGTCCTGCTGGAAGATGAACCGTCACCCCAGTCTGAGGTCAAGAGCACTCTGAAGCAGTTTTTTATTCAGGATGTCTCTGTACATTGCTGCATTCATCTTTCCCTCTATCCTGACTAGTCTTCCAATTTCTGCTGCTGAAAAACATCCCCCCAGCATGATGCTGCCACCACCATGCTTCACTGTAGGGATGGTATTAGCCTGGTGATGAGAGGTGCCTGGATTTCTCCAAACGTAACGCCTGGCATTCACTCCAAAGAGTTCAATTTTAGTCTCATGACCAGAGAATTTAGTTTCTTATGGTTTGAGAGTCCTTCAGATGCCTTTTGGCAAATTCCAGGCATGGAGTGGCTTCCATCTGGCCACTCTACCATACAGGCCTGATTGGTGGATTGCTGCACAGATGGTTGTCCTTCTGTAAAGTTCTCCTCTCTTCACAGAAGAACGCTGAAGCTCAGACAGAGTGACCATCGGGTTATTGATCACCTCCCTGACCAAGGCCCTTCTCCCCGATCACTCAGTTTAGATGGCCGGCCAGCTCTAGGAAGAGTCCTGGTGGTTTCAAACATCTTCCACTTACGGATGATGGAGGCCACTGTGCTCATTGGAACTTTCGGAGCAGCAGAAAGTTTTCTGTAACCTTCCCCAGCCTTGTGCCTCGAGACAATCCTGTCTCGGAGGTCTACAGACAATTCCTTTGTCTTCATGCTTGGTTTGTGCTTTGACATGCACTATCAACCCTGGGACCTTATATAGACAGGTGTATGCCTTTACAAATCATGTCCAGTCAACTGAATTTACCACAGGTGAACTCCAATTAAGCTGCTGAAACATCTTAAGAATGATCAGTGGAAACAGAATGTAGCTGAGCTTAATTTAGAGCTTCACGGCAAAGACTGTGAATGTACATGTGATTTTTCAGCTTTTTTATTTTTAAAAAATTTGCAACAATTTAAAAAAAATTTATTTTCACATTGTCATTATGGGGTATTCTGTGTAGAATTTTGAGGAAATAAATTAATTTAATCAATTTTGGAATAAGGTTGTAACATAAAAAAATGTGGAAATAGTGAAGCGCTGTGAATACTTTCCGGATGCACTGTATAATTTGTGCACTTTACTTTGCAATATTAAATTGAAAGTCCATATATACATCCACCCATAGATCCTCCATTCAAAGAAATCAGGAAAATGGTCAAAAGTGGACAAAAAGTACAGGTTAAAATGCCAGATGTAAAATGAAATTTCTCCCTAGCCTAATTGTGATCCAAGTCTAAAATGCATCTTAGTAATGTGTGTAAACATGTTTTAAGTGTAAACATGAACCAGAATTGAACAACATTCCTTCTGTAAAGTCTAGAAAAACAAAACATGAAGCTAAAAAAACAGATTACTGCCACTTGAGGTCCTTGAAGATAAGAAAATGGGTGAAACACAAGTGGAGTAATTAAACTGACATTCTGAATTATTCCCAGATGAAAACACAGCTGAAGCAAACCGATTGTGACATTTAGCTTGCATCGCAGTCTCTTAGCTTTCCTGTGGTGTATATGGGTTTGGGATTCTGTATATCTGGTTTATGTGATGGAGGTTTGGGTGATGCTCCGCTGGCTGCTGGTGCTTTTGATGACGTAGGTGGAGGAGTTACTCTTACGGGAATCTTGCTCTGGATCATAGCGGCACTGAGAGGACTTCAGATAGAGTGTGGAGCAGCAAAACAGATTCTGCTTCAGGTCATGGAAGAGATGGCCAGCAAAAAACATGTAGATCCAGGGGTTGCAGCAGCTGTTCAGACTGGCCAGCAACATGGAGATGATAAAGGGCATCGCTGCGGAGGAGAAGAAAACAGCTTTAAAAACCATGTAAACTGGTTATTGCTTTGGTTCAAAGAAGAGTCATCCCATTTTGGTGTCTGCAAAAGGGATTTTATATACAGTACAGATCATCTGAAAAACAAGTGTCTGCTTGAATGTTTCCAATTACTTTTGTTAAATAAATACAACATAGATCAAAACATAATGTGTGACCTGAAGATCATTATACCATAAATACAGCAAATATAAATATATATATATATATATATATATATATATATATATATATATATATATATATATATATATATATATATATATATATATATATATATATATATATTATAACTAGAAAAGTATAAGTTGCAGAAACTAGAAAAAATTTAATTGCAGTAACTAAAAAAACAATTTGTGGTGACTAGAAAAATTACATTTCGGTAACTAGAAAAAAAAAGCTATGAGAATGTTAAAAATGAAATTGCGGTAACTAGAAAACATAATATGCTATAACTAGAGAAATTAATTTGCGGCAACTAGAAAAAAAAATTGTGGTAATTAGAAAAAATAAGTTTGGGTAACTAGAAAAAAAGCTATGAGAACTAAAAATTAAGTTGCAGTAACTAGACAACATAACATATGGTAACTAAAAAAATTATGTTTCTGTAACTAGAAGGAAAGCTATGAGAGCGATAAAAAATCAAGTTGCGGTAACTAGAAAACTTAATTTGCGGTAACTATAAAAATTAAGTTGCGGTAACTAAAAAAAAGAATTTGTGGTAACTAGAAAAATTAAGTTTCAGTAACTAGAAAAAGAAGCTATGAGAACGCTAAAAATTAAGTTGCAGTAAGTAGACTACATGCGGTAACTAGAAAAATTAAGTTTCTGTAACTAGAAAGAAAGCTATGAGAACTAAAAATTAAGTTGCAGTAACTAGACAACAACATGCGGTAACTAGAAAAATTATGTTTCTGTAACTAGAAGGAAAGCTATGAGAGCGATAAAAAATTAAGTTGCGGTAACTAGAAAACTTAATTTGCGTTAACTAGAAAATTTTAATTGTGGCAACTTGAAAAAAAGAATTTGTGGTAACTAGAAAAATTAAGTTTCAGTAACTAGAAAAAAAGCTATGCGAATGATAAAAATTAAGTTGCATTTACTTGAAAATGTAACATGCGGTAACTAGAAAAATTAAGTTTCAATAACTAGAAAAAAAAGCTATGCAAACGATAAAAATTTAGTTGCTGTAACTAGAAAACTTACTTTGCGGCAACTAGAAAAAAAAGAATTTGTGGTAACTAGAAAAATTAAGTTTCAGTAACTAGAAAAAAAAGCTATGCGAACGATAAAAATGAAGTTGCTGTAACTAGAAAATGTAACATGCGGTAACTACAAAAATTAAGTTGTGGCAACTAGAAAAAAAGAATTTGTGGTAATTAGAAAAAAAAGTTTTGTGGCTAGAAAAAAGCTATGAGAACTATAAAAATGAAGTTGCGGTAACTAGAAAGTGTAACATGCGGTAACAAGAAATAAAGCTATGGGAATAATAAAAATGAAGTTGCAGTAACTAGAAAACTTAATTTGCGGTAACCAGAAAAAAAAGTTGCAGTAACTAGAAAAAAAGAATTTGTGGTAACTACAAAAAATAAGTTTTAGTAACTAGAAAAACGCTATGAGAACGAGAAAAATTATGTTGCGGTAACTAGAAAATGTAACATACAATAACTAGAAAAATTAAGTTGCGACATCCAAAAAAAGAATTTGTGGTAATTACAAAAATGAAGTTTCAGTAACTCGAAAAAATGCTATAAGAACGATAAAAATTAAGTTGCGCTAACTAGAAAATGTAACGTGGTAACCAAGAAAAAGTTATGAGAACAATAAAAATTGCATTAACTAGAAAAAAAGAATTTATAGTAACTAGAAAAATTAAGTTTTGTAACTAGAAAAAGAATAAGCTATGAGAACTATAAAAATGAAGTTGCGTTAAATAGAAAGTTAAATTTGCAGTAACTAGAAAATTAAAGTTGCAGTAACTAGACATAAGACATAAACTTTTAAAAAAAAAAGTTGATTCAACTCAAAATTGTAAGGCAACTTGCTGCAGGGCTTTTTTGAGTTGCCTCAACCCGAGTACTGCACTTGACTCCATTTAAGTTGTGTAAACTCAAAAAAGCTCTGCAGCAAGTTGCCTTACAATTTTAAGTTGAATTAACTTTTTTTTTACAGTGTAAGTATTGTTTGAAGGACGTGTAATTGAAACAATAAAATTATGATGACATGGTTGTCTTAATCAAGAGTACAAACTTTAAACAAATTATTAATTTGGCAAATCTATTGTTTTTTTTTTTTAAAGTAAACCTTACATCAAATAAGGTCAAATTAAAAATTAAGATGAATAATAAAGGCTGTGTCCTATGTCTAATCTCATACTGAGCAATCTCTCAGATCTCATATTAGCACAGATTAGGTCTGAATGAGCAACTGCAGAAGGAAAGATGAAAACATGTCACCGGGAAAACGTTACACACTAATACAACAGTCACTGCAAATGAAGCAATTTATTTTGGTTATGTATCTTGATAAGGGCCTGCGCCACTGTTTTATTTATCTAAAAAGTTCAGAAAAATGTGAAAAGCTTTAGTGTCATTCAGCATTGAGCCCCAAAATCAGACATGCTTTATCATTTCCGACAATCTTGTTTTGCACTGCAAAACTGCATGATATCATGTGACTTCTTTATTATAAAAACAGTGTTAGTGGCCTGTGGAATCTGTCACTGAGCTGTCCTTGCTTTACAAACAGACACATATAGACAGAATAAACAAGAACTTGTTTGCTAGCTCATAACAATGCTGAAAGATCTGCTAATCTAAAAAGCAGGAGATGACTGAAAGAGGTAAACTCATTATGCTCCTATTTACGTTTAAGCAATAAGCTACTCGAGGTCAAAGTTGTTGTGATTTTCATCATGGGAAAGGACTGTTCGCAAGCAAGAGCTGAAGTGAGAAAACCCTTAACTGTGAGAAAGGTTTATTTTGCTTTTTAATAACACCATATACAGTAATTTACAAAACACTGTGATGCATAGGAACTAAATACTTTAGCAGGGATGAGTTAAATTGTTCAAGTAACAATGAAGAAACAAAAGTTTGGTTCATAAACATTTAACTCAAATTTGAGTTGCATTTTCAGAGCGGATCAAAATAGAAAAGAAAGCAGCTCATCCAATCAGAATCGGAAAACTGGAACTGTTATGTGAAATCCTTTTATGAAAAATGTTTTAGCAATAAATCTAAGATAGAAAAAAAGATACTCCATGTTTAACCTGAGAAAAAAAAAACAGAACTTTCAACTCAAATGAATGAATATACTGTATAAAGTGAGTGCGAGGCAAGAGGCAACATCCCGCTCTCCCTCTTGAAGCTAATACGGAAGTAACTGAAACTGCAATTCATTGACTGGCCTTTGGGGGCTGGCTTCAGAAACTGCAGAAATCCACTGGCTGATATGTTAAACTGGCCAGTTTTACAGCTGATAAAAACATGTTTGCAGCCTGGTTCAACCTGTTTTTTTATAACTCATTCATTTCATTTACATTAGGTCTGCATAAGTAAGGGCATGGCCACTTAACGCCACCAAAGCTGATTCCAGCTGATTAGCTGCTGAGCTCTGCACTTACAGTTGAAGTCAGAATTATTAGCTCCCCTGAATTATTAGCTCCCCTGAATTATTAGCCCCCCTGTTTATTTTTTCTCTTAATTTCTGTTTAACAGAGAGAAGATTTTTTTCAAAACATTTCTAAACATAATAGTTTTAATAACTCATTTCTAATAACTGATTTCTTTCATCTTTGCCATGATGACAGTAAATAATATTTTACTAGATATTTTTCAAGACCCTTCTATACAGCTTAAAGTGACATTTAAAGGCTTAACTAGGTTAATTAAGTTAACTAGGCAGGTTAGGGCAATTAAGCAAGTTATTGTATAATTATGGTTTGTTCTGTAGACTATCGAAAAAATATATAGCTTAAAGGGGCTAATAATTGTGACCTAAAAATGGTTTTTAAAAAATTAAAAACTGCTTTTATTCTAGCCGAAATAAAACAAATAAGACTTTTTTTTTCAGAAGATAAAACATTATCAGACATACTTTGAAAATTTCTGGGAAATAATTAAAAGAGAAAAAAAATTCAAAGGGGGGCTAATAATTCTGACTTCAAATGTATATTGTATTTTTGTTTTGTATTATGTGGCTTTACACAGTTTATGTGGCCTTTTGGGATTATTTCTTATATTTAGCAGATAATATGGCATGCTGTGTATACTTAATTGTGCTCACAAACCATTCAAGTGACCTATTTTTCTGAGGTGAGTGAAATTTTTATTCTCAAAAATTCTTAAACAGTCATCTGAAACACTGTCATATAGTGTTATGCCTGAATTTCAGAAATAGCTTTGCATTTACTAACACAGGCAATATTTGAAGTATTTGGAAGTAATTAGCATTTTCCTCCTGTAGAAAAACGTCATAAGAGTGGCTCAATGTATTACAACAGTGTTTTAAAAAAACCAAACAGAATTTATTAATATGTTAATATACAACCACCCACATGTGGTCAGAACACAAATGAGTCGCAGGTAATGAAGTGGTAAGCGTTTCTCCCAAAGAAAAACTCATCTAAGCAAAATGCTATGAGCAAAACTCATCTAAGCAAAATCCCTGGTTGGTGTGATAACCCGCGAACAAAATGGCAACGGTTGGTCATGCCCTCTTGTAGATTCATTTGCGCCCTTCAAAAACCTATGGGTGACGTCATGTACTGTATACTACGTCCATGTTTTTTACAGTCCATGGTGCGAGGACTGAAGCCAAAGGTATTAAATTTAAAATGTTTATTTAAAAGTTAAGATTGCTTATTTATTTATTCTTTTTTTTTTTTTTTTTTACACTTTATTTGTGCGCTAAATTATGTAGTTTATGTCATCTCTTTTTTTTTGCATGTAAGAGGACGACAATGAGTTCCTATTTATTAATTTGCTATAGTGCACGCTGGTAAATGGTAAAAACAATGAGCAAAATAAATTGTTTATTTTTATGATTTATGTATAAGTGAATATGATTTATATATGGTATTTTAATTATTTGTTTTTGATTAAGTTATTTTTGTGTTACATTTTTTCTTACAGTATATTATTGTATATTATTGTGACCCCCTCAGTCAGTTTTTATAATAGTGCGGTCCCATTAATCATTTGTATAAGGACTGAGTTTTGCTTACTACTATGAGCTCTGAGAATTCTGACACTGAGTGAACCTTTTCACTTTTTTCAAAAAAAAAAAAAAATTAATAATAATAATATATGATGCAAATTCTGTGAATCCAAACATGAATAATTTTAACATTAGAATACCGGCATGACTGCAGTGCTTGGCACCTTGAGTAGTCTTTAAATATGATTGTTAGGATGAGAAGAGGAAATGAAAAGCAGGTGATAGTTAACAAACTTCTGATTAATATTTACCTGGCAAGTCGACTGTGTTTTTAAATTAAACATGCCTATTGCAGACTAAAGTATATTGGCTTGTATGATATAAACTCCAGTGATGTCCACATTCTGACAAAAAGGATGATGCATGTGGGTGAAAAAGAAGAATCTGAGACATGTACTACTGTACCACAGACCTTTCCCCAAAAACTGTGGTGCATTTTAAAAAGATCTGTCTGTGTCAGGAATAGAGAAACAGCTAAGTTGTGCTGGTAAGGCTACATAGAAAGAAAAGAATAACCTTGTGGGAAAACTAACATATAAAGGAATGAATACTGGAGATCAACAAAAACACACCATTATGATGCGTTCACACCAGATGCGGACGAAGCATCAAGTTCAGTGATTTACATGTTAAGTCAATGCATCCTGCGGCGCGATTCGCACAAATGAGGTGGTGTGAATGAAGTGACGCAAATTGAGCGTTTTGCGTGTTTGATGTATTTAACGCGTGAATCGCGTGATTCGCTTGAGTTGGAAAATCTAAATTTTAACGGACATTTGCACCACATTAACCAATCAGGAGCTTGCTACGTGATTATGACGTAGGCCTGTTGTTAGTGTCTCAACGACAAATCCTCCTGCTGACACCGGACAACAGTTCATCAAACTGGGCTTAGCTCGGTCAGAAGCATTACTGAAAGCCTCCATCATCCAGGTACAGTTTCTGGAAGAGTTTATGAACTCACAGAGCTGGGCGCACCTCAGAAAGGATCTAGTGAATGAATCTTTAGAGTTTTTCAGCCTTCCTAAAGCACATAATGCGCAGCTACTCTCTCAATGCAATCCACGTTAGTCATTTAGCAACAAAGCTGGAGCGCTCTAGGCTAGTTTTTAGTTTTTAAACACTCATGAGGAAGAGCACTTGTGCGAGTTGGTTTTTTATGTCACAAGATAATGTAAACACAGCTCACTATGAACACTCTTGTGACACACTTCAACTTTTCCTAACTTTATTAGTGATTATTTTTGGTTGGGGGCGGTATTTGTAAGGAATTGGATGCAAGCAGAGTATGGCTGTTTGTAAGCCATACAGCGTCATCTGCTGTTAAGAACTAAGCTCAGAATCGATTTAAGACAGAACGTTGATGATTTTTGAAAATCATTGCAGCATTGAAATATCTAAAATTATTTTTTCGCCTGTATGGAAACAGAAAAAGTGATTTAAAATAAATATGAAAACCACCTAAAAATTACTTTTTTTTTGTGCATTCATGCATTGTAGGTCTTAAAATGAGAATTTATACTGCCCTCCCCTATACTGGCACCTTTGCTATAAGCTATGTGAGTAATGAAGGCTAACAAGGCTTTTACCTGTGAAATATTGCATTTCCAACAAGGCAAAAGAAATACATTTGAAAATTTTACTTAAAATTTATCCGGTAAATTCTAGTATTTCTAATTTTTTGGACATCGACACTTCTGTTCTTTCTGCAAACAAGCAGAGGAGACATTAATACATTTGTTTTTTTTGATTGTCCAATTTTCAAGCAATTTTGGTCACTCCTAAGTTCTCATATATTTGATTCTGCCAATGCTGTGAATTGCTTTAGTCTAAAATATTTTTTTATTATAATAACCCAAAAGATAAACCCCTGGAACACATCATACATTTTTTTTTTATCTTATATGGCAAATTTTTCAAATTTTACAAACCGAAATTCGCAAACATTTACCCATCCTTTGTTCATTTTAGAATTGTTTACCTTTTATATTTTGACTAAAAAACTAAGTTGCTTGAGTTTGTTTTTGGATGAGATAAAAAAAAAAATTCCTGAAAGCCTTTCAAACACTTTGTGGTGATGTTTGTGATGTCGAGTTGTAGTTTTGGAGATTTTCTGACCTCAAGACCAAACTGAATTCTGCAATTCTCCATCAGCTGTGATTCTTGGCGATTTTCCTACCCACTCAAGCCATCCTACTAACAGACAGACACACATCTCTTCCAGACTGATCCATAACACTTACAGATGACTGGAACTTCTTCAATACTGCCTTGACTCTGGAAATGGTCATCTTTAATGTTGTTTCTGTTTACTTAAATCTGCTTTCCATTTTGTGAAGCTCAACAACCCTATGTCTTCAATCATAGCTCTGTTGTTTTTTTTATTTTTATTTCTAGATCTATGTGTGTTTCCTCATATGTAAAGCCCTGTCAAACGCTCTGGTTACTAAAGTAACCCTCGTTCCCCGAGGGGGGGAACGGAAATGCTATGTGGAAACTTCCACTATGGGGATTTCATTCAGAAAGCCAATCATCTGAAAGAGTATGTAAACGGGCCAATGAAATGCCAATGAGTTGGCAGCTTCAGCTTGCGCACCTGATGCTCGTTGCAATTAACTTGCTATATGAGCACAGAGCTAGCAAGCCAAAGCATCATTTTTTTAGCGGAAGAGACTTTCACCTCAACAGCTAAGGGGCAATCATTATGGCGAAGGAACATAGCATTTCCGTTCCCCCCCTCGGGGAACGAGGGTTACTTTAGTAACCAGAGCGTTCCCCTTCGGAAGGGGAACTTCAATGCTATGTGGAAACTTCCACTATGGGGAAATGTTTGGAAAACGCCATAATGATTGAACCTTACCTTCGCCCCCGATGAGAGGTTTGCCAGGCAAAGAGCGTGAGCGCACCTGCGTCACCAGAGGCGCGGTCTTCCAACGTGTTCCCTGGCCCTTACTTATCCCACTTCAACAGAAGATTTACGGATTTAGATATATTTTTCGGGAGCCGCAAATGCGTCTAGAATAATTTCTAGGAATTTAATACGACAGTACGTTGGGAATGCGTGCAGTCCCGATAGGGAGGACGCTGCGGAGGCCACCTGCTACCCAAGTGGGGAGACTGGGGCAAATAGCATATGAACTAACCCTGAGAAGGGGGAGTAAGCATATGAAAATTAGATGGTTAGCGGTGAGGGAAGACACGGGTCCGCCTGTGAGGGGGGACTGCACCGTGGCAGTATAAGCATATGGGATCGCCTAGTGGGGATCGCATATAGCAGGCACCTATACCCAGAACGCGGGCTGACCATCGGGCAGACCAGCAACGTAACGGGCCAGTGCCTGACTCCTCCGCTGAGTCAGGTGCTGGGGGCCTCGGAGGAATATCTGCAGGGTTCGCCAGCGGGGAACTTTTCTGACAGAGCGAAAAAGCGCACGTATCCCTGGGTTAGAGAGAATGGCGCAGCAAGCGTTTTACAACACCTAACCGAATTTCTCATTCACCGCGTGAGAAAATCGGCTCCCCTCAAGATTAATAAATCTTCTAATAGGTGTCGCCCAGCCCGCAGCTCTACAGTGTCTGTTAGAGAGGCGCCGCGTGCTAACGCCCAAAAGGATGCGCGCTTCGAGGAGCGCGCTCTCACTCTTGGGGGACGCGGCTCGCCCTGGCTCAGATGAGCGAGGGAGATGGCATTCAGAGTTCAGTGGGTATGTTCCAACCTCTGTTTGGATACGGCACTTCCCGTCTGCCGATCACCATAACAGATAAAGAGCTGAGTACGGTCCGTGTAATAGCAAGTGCGAAGGACCAAATAAAGGGGCTGGGTCTGCCTCCTCCGTGGGCAGCGCTTGCAGGTTCACTACGTGGCTGAAAGAACGCTGTAGGAACCTAGGGCACCTAGGTGGGCCGGGGTCTCAGGTAAACGTGAGAGTGGGCCGACCCAAAACGTTGGCACATTTCGCTGACCGAAAATGCCTCCAGATACCCGCCCATTTGACCGATGCAACGCGACCAGCAGAGCTGTCTACCTGGACAGAAATCTTAAAGATACTGAGTCGAGTGATCGAGCAGACCTCTCCTAAGAGAGATCTCCAAGTGGGTATGAGAGGGAAACAGGAAAATTAATATTCATGTCTCGCGCCTCTGGGAACTGGATGATGAGACGATACTTCCCAGCGCGCCGCCATCGCCGCATCCTTAGAGCGGGGATGATCGTAACGCCAACCCCTCAGAGCGGAGGGGACAGCCTTAGCTCCAGTCAACTGAAGGAGGATAGCATCACTCTGATCTGGCATGTTCAGGGTTCCTTCTCGGGGAAAAAGGTAACCACACAGCGAATAGACTCCACTTCAGGCGTGGGCATGCCTCGTAGAGGGTGCTCAGCCTGAGTGACAGTGTTAACCACCTAATCGGTAAGTCACCTAAGTCCTCCGCGCTCCATCTATGAACCGTACGTGAAGCATAGATCTGGGCGCGGGTGCCAAACGGTGCCTGTCCCCTGTTCCCAGGGGATGTGCCAGGGAGGGCCATCGCGAGGAGAGAGTTGAAAGCAGGTCCGATTGGGCCAGAGAGGCGCAATACGAGAGCTGTTCCTCGACCTCCCTGACTTTACACAGTATCTGTGCGAGTAGGCTCACTGGAGAAATGCGTATTACGCACGCCCCGAGGCCAGCTGTGTAGCCAGTGGACTTTGCAGGGTTCGCCAAGTGGGGAACTCAAGCGAGAGCGCGAGAATCTCTGAGTTAGAGAGAGAAAGGCGCAGCACCGAACAGCTGGACAGTCGGGGGTGGAGTCTCCATTTTCCCAGGCGAAACTGCCGTGAGAGCGAATGGGCTGCACGGTTGAGCTCGGTGGGGGAAAAAATGGAATGCAGCGATTGCGCCGCGTATGACTCCGGGGGAGCAGACGGCGAGCGAGCTGAGACATGCTGCGAGAGCGGATACCCCCACACGGTTGATATACGCCCCCGCTGCCGTACTGTTCGTCCTGACCAGTACGTGTTGTCGCTCCAGCACCGGTAAAAAACGACGGAGAGCGAGAAACACTGCCAACAGCTCTAGGCGATTGATATGCCAATGCAACTGGGTTTTTTTCAGCTGCATGCCCGCAACACACGGCGCCCCAGCCAGTGCTGGAAGCATCTGTCAAAACGACAATATGTCTGGACGCCTGTCCTAGAGGCACTCAGGCCTGTAGGAACGAGGGGTCGTTCCAGGGGCTGAGGGCGCGGCGACACAGCGCAGTGACAGTCACTCGGTGTGTGTCCGCGTGCCATGCGCGTCTGGGGACTCGATCGTGAAGCCAGTGCCGAAGTGGTCTCATATGGAGTTATCCGAGCACATACAGCGGCTGCGGATGTCATATGCTCCAGGAGCCTCTGAAAGATTTCAGTGGAACCACTATTTTGCTGTCGAACTCTCACAGACAGTTCAGCATTAGCCGAGCGCGCTCTCCGGAGAGGCGCGCTGTCATGGTGACCGAGTCCAGCTCCAACCCGAGAAAAGAGATCCTCTGCACGGGGGCGAGTTTGCTCTTTTCTCGGTTGACCTGAAACCCCAATAGGTGGAGGTGCTGGAGCACCTTGTCTCTGTACATAGTCAATTACTCCCGCGAGAGGGCTAAAACAGCCAGTCGCCGAGATAATTGAGTATGCGGATGCCCGCGAGCCGAAGGGGCGCTAGGGCACCCTCCGCGAGCTTGGTGAAGACCCGCGGATACAGAGAGAGCCCGAAGGGGAGGACTTGTACTGTCAGGCTCGCTCGACGCAGACCGCAGAAAAGTGACGGTGGCGTGGAGTATGGAGACATGAAGTACGCGTCCTTCAGGTCTATGCTGCAGACCAATCCCGAGGACGAACGCACAGGAGGATGCGCTTCTGCATAAGCATTTTGAACGGCAGCTTGTGCAGACAGCGGTTCAAAACGCGCAGATCTAGGACTGGCCGTAACCCACCGCTCTTTTGGGTACGATGAAGTACAGGCTGTAAACCCGCTCTCCATCTCGGCTGGAGGGATCGGTTAGATTGCATCCTTCGCCAGGAGGACAGCAACCTTCTCTCACAAGACAGGGGCGGGCACAGGGCTGACCCTGGTGACGTACACCCCGTGAACTTGGGAGGCCGTTTCGCGAATCGAATCGCGTAGCCGAGTCTGATCGTGCGTATGAGCCACCGCAAAGGGCTGGGCTGCGCTAACCAGGCAGGCAGAGCCCTCGCTAATGACTGCATCGCTACAATCGCTGACGTACCAGCAGTGGGGCAGCGCGGAGTGGGAGTGCTGATCCGGGGAGCGCTGGGGTCCCGCGGAAGAGCTGGAGGTGAGAGATTTACTCACCTTGCACTCAGACTCCGGAGGAGAGGGCTGGAGGTGTGAGAGAAAGGAGACCGTCCTCCCAGACCCCGTGAGCCACTGGCGAAGTGCGCCGATCCTGCGAGCTGGAAGGCTTTTCATCGCGTCCCAGACTGGCAGTATTCGGGCTGTCACATCCAGGGAAGGGAAAGATGCTCTCTCTCTGAGGAGCCCGGCCCCCCACCGGGGAGAGAGCAAGTTCCCTCTTCTCCAGATGGCCGTCTCAAGAGCGCTTCGCGGTCCGTTATCCGGACTTAACGGCGCCCTGGGACGGGGAGCGCTGGTTGCCTGCGAGGTGCTCGGCGCTGCCGCTGGCCGGAGGCGCAGGCGGGGGCGGAGCAGCACTCGAAGACGGGCGCTCTCGGCGACAAGCAGTGGATGTGGATGGTTCGGCGGGAGGGGAGCGGTCTTACATCCCCGCCGAAGGATGCCCATCGTATCCGACTGCACCGCCGTGAATTCCTGGGTGAATTCACCAACGGTGTCGCCGAACGGGCCAGACTGGTATATGGGGGAGTCAAGAAAGTGAACTTTGTCGACTCCGCGCATATTTTTGCCAGGTTTAGCCCAAGGGGGCGCTCCTGGACCACTAACGTGGCCATCGTCTTTCCCGGGGCACACGCAGCGGACTTGAGGTCCGTGGAGCTCAGTCGGGTGCGGTGCGGGGCTTGTAACAAGCCTGGGTCAGAACCACCCTCGTGCAGCTGGGCCAGCGCGCGCGCATGGACCCTGGCGTGCAGGGTGGAAGCAGTCTGGCCCGCGGTTGTGTGGGCTCTGGCTCGGGAGGCAGAAAACCAACACGCCTTGGACGGGAGATGAGGCTAATTCCAGCAGAAGGAGGCACCACGCGGGCCCGTGATGGCACTCTCAATCTGGGGAATCGACTCGTACTCCCTGGCTGCTCCACCATCAAGAGTGGTGAGGTGGAGGCGCACGCAGATCAGGCAGAGAAAGGTGCCCTCAAGACTGTGTGAGCCCACTGTGCACTTCCGGGAAGAGAGGGATGGGAGGCTAGAAGGTATTGCCTTTTAATCCTCCACATACACCCATCTAGTCGGTCCGGCCGCGGGGCTGGGGGATAAACCATCTCCAGACCCACGACCGAAACAGCCCGGGAAAGCACGGTTATCATGTCTGTTTCAAGATCGGCCGCCGCCGCGCTCGCTCCCGATGGGAGGGAACGGAGGGGGGGGGGATCCTTCATCAGACCATGACAGCCCAACCTCCGATGCAGCGGTGGACATCTGAGCCTCGGTGTCATCAAGTGAGAGGGCGGCCATCCGAGGATGGAGCGCTTCTCTCACTCAAAGCTTGGATGGAGCGCATGGAGGAGTGAGAGGTCCACAAGCCCGAGGGCGGCAGATTTACTCCCACTGTAACCCTCAGATCTGCCCGAGTGCCCACCGCGGAGCGGGGGACAACTGGGGTGGGTGGCTCTTTTGCAAGAGCGAGCCGCGATCTTAACTGCGCAACAGACATGCCACCGCAGTGATGGCATGCACTGCCCACGAGCACCGCATTAACATGCTGGACCCCCAGACATGAAACGCAGTGCTCGTGCCCATCATCCGAGGACAGGAAACCACCGCATCCAGAAACGCACAGTCGGAGCGACGTCTTGAAAAAGACGCGCTGCACGACCGTGTTGCTCTTTTAGGAAATTCGCAACAATACATACCGCTCTGGAGGACCGGACCCAAAGGACGCCAGGCAAGGGAGAAACCCAGCTCGACCATCTGCCGCTGCGTGTCACACACTCTGGACCGGGAGATCGCTCTCGTTCACTCTCTGTCTGAAACTCAGCTGGAGGAACCCTCATCGACTCTCTCAGAAGGCTGTTGAAGTCTCTGAAGTGAAAATGATGATGCTTTGGCTTGCTAGCTCTGTGCTCATATAGCAAGTTAATTGCAACGAGCATCAGGTGCGCAAGCTGAAGCTGCCAACTCATTGGCATTTCATTGGCCCGTTTACATACTCTTTCAGATGATTGGCTTTCTGAATGAAATCCCCATAGTGGAAGTTTCCACATAGCATTGAAGTTCCCCTTCCGAAGGGGAACAGTAGATCATTCAACTTTTTTCAACTTTCTCATTATCCAGGTGTACTAAAATATGAGAGATATCAATGAGAATATACATAGAAAATATTTTGGTCAAATAAATTCATTGGGAAGCCAATAATTGTAGCGCTCATGTATTTAACAATAAGATATTTGTTTTGTGAATATTTTGAGCAAAAGGTTAAACAATGTAAACATATTTTCACAGCCTTCTTTGCTTCATATTTTTCAAGGGTGCCGATATTAGCAGTGGAACAGTTTAAATAAGAGCAAGTACTGGGAAAACAAGCTTGGAAAATAAGACATATGGATCACATGTAAGCAAATAAATGATTAACTGAGAGGCAAACAGGTTGACAAGAACCTATTTTTCAGGGTGTATGTATCTGTGTGCGGTCATTCACATTAAATGTTAAGATATAAAGATTTCGCATTTGAGCCTTCTGTCTCTCCAAGAAGTGGAAATTGAATTTAGAAATAAAGGAGTAAGCAACAAACCCAGATGGGGCTTCAGTCAAGTGTATTGCTTTTCTGTTGGCTATTTTCTATTTGTGCTGAGCTCACAGGCCTCAGTTAAACTGGGCAAGCACATCTCTGTACCATCGGCAGGGAGATCAATGGACAGAGAGAGAGAATGAAAAGGTTTTTTTTTTTTAAAAATAGGATGCAGAAAAAAGGGACTCTTTTAATGGTTACATTAAACATTATTTAAAAACAAAAAGTTGAAAGCATTTGCAAATTTATGCAAGTTAGTGATTCAATAAATTGTTTTTTATTGTCCTTTTTCCATTTTTTTTTAAATATTTATTGTACTTTATTATGTTTTTGTAAAAATATGAAGTTTTTTTTAAATAACTTTTTAAAAAGAAGTTCTGTGTTGTGTAACTTTGTTTTTTTAAATTAATTAATAAATTATTCAATAATAATTTCTAAATGTATTTATTATTCAAATGAAAATAAAACAAGTATTTTCTTTTTTCTTTTGCCAAAATAATAATTCATGCTATTGTATTATTATTATTATTATTATTATTATTATTATTATTATTATTATTATTATTATCATTCATTCATTCATTCATTTTCTTTTCGGCTTAGTCCCTTTATTAATCTGGGGTCGCCACAGCGGAATGAATCGCCAACTTATCCAGCATATGTTTTATGCAGCGGATGCCCTTCCAGCTGCAACCCATCACTGGGGAAACATACATACACACTCATTCACACACACATACACTATGGAAAATTTAGTTTACCCAATTCACCTGGAGCACCCAGAGGAAACCCACACCAACACGGGGAGAGCAAACGCCACACAGAAATGCCAACTGACCCAGCCGAGGCTCGAACCAGCGACTTTTTTGCTGTGAGGCGATTGTGCTACCCACTGCCCCATCATGCATTATTATTATTATTATTATTATTATTATTATTATTATTATTATTATTATTATTATCAAGATGAACCTTCATTTGCATGATAGTAATATATTTTTGTCACAGTGGCCAAACTTATTTTTGATTGGTTTTCATGACAATGCTTGAGTTCTCTGTGCGCATTATGAAAAAACCTTTTCTCACATAAAATGCTGAAATTGTTCAAACTTACTACCCTTTTTGTTATGTTAGTGACTATTTTTGCCCCATTGACTTCCATTATAATAACATTTTCCCCTGTTGGCAAAAGTTCATTCATTCATTCATTTTCTTTTTGACTTAGTCCCATTATTAATCAGGGGTCGCCACAGCAGAATGAACTGCCAACTTATCCAGCATGTGTTTTACGCAGCGGATGCCCTTCCAGCCATAAACCAGCACTGCAAAACACCCATACACTCTTGAATTCACACCCACACATACACTACGGCCAATTTAGCTTATTTAATTCACCTATAGCTCTTTGGACTGTGGGGGAAACCGGAGCACCCAGAGGAAACCCATGCAAACACAGGGAGAACATGCAAACTCTACACAGAAATGCCAACTGGCCTAGCAGGGACTCAAACCAGCGAACTTCTTGTTGTGTCGCACCATTGGCAAAAGTAAAAATGTGTCATTCTTACTTTTGATCATCAGTTGGCACCATTAACCCTTTAGATAGGTATGTGCAAACAGTGTCTGTCTTTTATATGGAGTAAAACAGCAGGTCATAATGTGCATGCATAAATACACTTACTGTTTACTATGTTCTGAGAGCTGAGGTGCTTATTTTGATTTGGTTTCTCAGACATACCAAGATAAGTGCGCAAAACTCACTCACACATGCAGACACGCCGACAGGAAACTAAGCTTTCTTTGAGCTGCAACTGATGATCAACAGCAAAAATGAAAAATTTGACCTCTTCCCAACTGGAAAACCACCAACAATAAAGATATATAATAATATGGTGGCATGGCTTTAAAATCAAAAAATGTCATTATAATGGAAGTCTATGGGGCAAAAACAGCCACAAACATAAAGAAAGGATATATTTACCCAGAGTGTATTATTGTGTTTTTGAACTTTTTCCCAAAATATGTGTCAAAACATGATTTGTCACCAAAAATCATTCCATTTGCTCAAACACAGAGGAAGTTGTGGCCAAATTAAGACTCAAAATCACCCCAGAGTAGATGAAAACATCCCCCGAAAAGCAGACAAGGGTTAAGAAAATTTTAAATTTGCACCTAAATAGTCTTTTTGTGGTTAACAGCGTATGTCATCGTTTAATTTAAGTGCACTGACCTACTTTTGCTTAATTCAAAATGTGACAAATTCATGTTATTCCATGTTTTACAGACTGCATCACAAAAACAAACAAACAAACAAACAAACAAACAAACAAACAAACAAACAAACAAACACAGGGTTCAATAAATGTACACTTGCTGAATAAATGAATGAATTTCTTTCTGAAAAATCCTACTGACTCAAAATATTTGATCTCCATTGCATAAAATGAAATTAACTCAAAGCATCTTCTTATTGTAGTCCAACAGGTCAATGACTCTCATTTGTCCAAATGTTTTGACTCCAAAAGTTTGGAAGACTTACTGGAAAGCTGTTTTGCCCTTGCAATTTAAGTAAGTGCCATGGAGAGGAGAACAACACTAGCGGCCAAACCTGCCATGACACTGCCAAACCCAGTCTCAACATAAAGCTCTCATTTAATCTTATTAGATCTGAGCTTTAAGCATTATATCTTCAATGTTTCCAAACACAACACTTCTCTCAGCCAAAAGAAACTGCTCTTTTTTTCCCCACACGTTTATAGAAATGTCATGCATTTTTCTATAGCTGTGATGTCAGCCACTGTTAATGCATAAATCTGCTAAGTTTTGTCTTAATATTTATGTTTTGCCATGATGTGTGCATAATCAGAGTTACTACACTCAAGTCAGTACACTCAAAAATGACCTTTTTTCATTTAAAATTAGTTGAAACAACAAGAGTCTCGAGGTTTTGGGGAACAACTTAATTGTTTTAAGTTCAATCTACTTGCACTGCATCTACATGACAACTAATTTTCATTAGATTATAAGTAGACTGTTAGGTTGGGGCTAGGGTTAGGGTTTGGGTTAGTGTAATTCATTCATTTTCTTTTCGGCTTAATCCCTTTATTAATAAGGGGTCACCACAGTGAAATGAACCACCAACTTATCCAGCATATGTTTTACACAGTTGATGCCCTTCCAGCTGCAACCCAGTTTTGGGAAACATCCATACACACTCACTGCTCTTGGCCATGCTGTCCAATTTAGTTTATTTAATTCCCCTATAGCACATGTCTAGACTGTGAGGGAAACCGGAGCACCCTGAGGAAACCCACGCGCACAAGAGGAGAACATGCAAACTCTACACAGAAATGCCAACTGGCCAGGACTCGAACCAGCGACCTTCTTGCTGTGAGGTGACTACTGAGCCACCATGTCGCCCTAAAAAACCCCAATAATGATTATGTTAACTTAATTGATTTGTGTTGGGACGACCTAAATGAAATGTGTGGAACCCAGCATTTTACAGTGTCTCCCACACTGTAAAAAGTGTTTAGTTAACTTTACTTAAAAAAAGTGAGTAAACCTTAAAATTATTAAGTAAACGAACTATGTGCATACACTGTAAAAAGTGATTAGTTATAAAGTGAGTAAACAAATTGCCTTAAAAGCAACAAGGTACTTTACAAAAATAATGTAAGTAAACCCATTGTTACTTGCAACTGTTAAGTTGACTTTATTTTATAATTATGCAAATTGTGATCACTTTCTTTTTTAATAAAAGTAAACTAATCACTTTTTTCGGCAACCCAGTGGCGCAGTAGGTAGTGCTGTTGCCTCACAGCAAGAACGTCGCTGGGTCGCAGGTTCGAACCTCGGCTGGGCTGGGTCAGTTGGCGTTTCTGTGTGGAGTTTGCATGTTCTCCCTGCGTTTGCGTGGGTTTCCTCCGGGTGCTCCGGTTTCCCCCACAGTCCAAAGACATGCAGTACAGGTGAATTGGGTAAGCTAAATTGTCCATAGTGTATGAGTGTGAATGTGTGTGTGGAAGTTCCCAGAGATGGGTTGCGGCTGGAAGGGCATCCGCTGCGTAAAATCGTGCTGGATAAGTTGGCGGTTCATTCCGCTGTGGCGACCCCGCAAGGGACAAAGCCGACAAGAAAATGAATGAATGAATGAATAATCACTTTTTTCCAATATACCTTTGTTATATTTGTTTTCCCCCCAGCTTTTCTGTATCAAGCAAAATGACATACAGCAAAATAAATCTGCTCTTCCAGACTCCATCATTCATTCATTCATTCATTCATTCATATTCTTGTCGGCTTAGTCACTTTATTAATCCGGGGTCACCACAGCGGAATGAACCGCCAACTTATCCAGCACATCTTTTACGCAGCGGATGCCCTTCCAGCCGCAAACCCATCTCTGGGAAACATCCATACACTCATTCACACTCATACACTACGGACAATTTAGCCTACCCAATTCACCTGTACCGCATGTCTTTGGGCTGTGGGGGAAACCGGAGCACCCAGAGGAAACCCATGTGAACACGTGAACATGCAAACTCCACAAAGAAACGCCAACTGACCCAGCCGAGGTTCAAACCTGCGACCCAGCGACCTTCTTGCTGTGAGGTGACAGCACTACCTACTGCGCCACTGTGTCGCCCCCAGACTCCATCATGTCTTCTAAATTCAATACAGGCTATAATTGTAGATTTTATTTACCTAATAAACCACCAAATAAGTAATACTGTGATAACTACAGTAATTATTTGAAAACAGACGTGTTAAAATAGTCTGAAAAGGGATTAGTTGACTTAAAAAAAAAAGTGAGTACAATTTGCATAATTATAAAAATTAAGTCAGCTTAACAGTTCCAAGTTACAATGGGTTTACTTATATTATTTTAGTAAATTCAACTTGTTGCATTTAAGGCAATTGGTTTACTCGCTTTAAGTAACTAATCACTTTTGCTGCTTGTTCAAACTACTTATTTATAATGAGCTGAATCAACACGATTCTTGAGGGTTTTTATGGGATAACTTAATTGTTTTATGTTCAACCAACTTAAATTTGTAAAAACAATTAAGTTAACTTAATCAATTTGAGTTGAGACAACATAAAGGAATTGTGTGAAACCCAAATAACCTAAGTGAACCTAGTTCTAACAACAGAATCACTTGCAATTTTAAAAGTAAAATCAACTTGTCACTTTTAAGGCAATGGACTAACGTTTTTATTAAGTGATCGCTTTTTACAGTGTACTCTCTTTCTCAGAGGCTGATAATATTTATCCACTGTCAAACCCAAAAAAGTTAAGGTAACTCAAACCATTTGAGGAAACCGATTGCAACAAACCATTTAAGTTCAAAAACTAATCCTCATGAATACTGTGAACTTAATCCATTTGAGTAAGCAAAGCAATTTGAGCACAGTAAAACCCAATAAATGAAGAGAACTCATACCAACTGAGTACCTTAAAATCCAATAGGTTAAAGAACTTAAACCATTTGAGGAAACCGATAGCTACAAACCATTTGAGTTAAAAAAAAAAAACTAATCTATATGAGTACTGCGAACTTACTCCATTTTAGTTGAAGTAGTGAGGTATTTAATTAACTCATTACATTCAACAGAGTTCAAATCTCTTTTCAAATGAGTAGAATTAATTTTCAGTAAATTTTAAAGTTGACTGTTGGGTTTTACAGTGTGTATATTTTCACTCTGAAGTGTATGACGTGTGACCATGGCTTACTCTTGTTATTGCTACAAGACAAACATAGTAAAACTCCTGGCAAGAATCTAGCTCATTGACATTTTCTTTAAAACACACAAGAGAAGAAATGCAGTTCCTGTAATCTTGTAAACTTTTGAGCTTACCAAAAACAAGTCAAATTTGACACTTAGGCCTACTATTTTTAAAAATGCAATATTTCGGTAGGTTTTAGAGCTCCTGAATGTCTCTATTTGTAAATGTCAAGCCATTGATCTAATCATATGTAGTGCAAATAATGTCTTATAGCTTCATTATGCTTTTTTTTTTAATCTGGAGTTGTGTCTGGGGTTTGGGTGGGTGATTTCTCATACTGCAGACGCTCATGATTTAAGCGGTGCTGCTCTGCTGAATATTAATGTTTCCCCGAGGCCGGTCTTTATGGCTCTGCTGTTTATAGTGGACTACATCTGTAGTGATTTAAAAGTGAGATACCCATCGCGGCAATACCAGCTCAGGACTGATAGAATCTTATTCATCTCATCCCACGAATTACAAAAAAATTAAAAGCAGCTTAGCTTTTGAAAGAACACAATATCATGGTCAGGAAGCATTTAACGTAGTGCTGAAAACTCATTAGACTGCTCTTTAAAATGTGTTGGTTATCTGACACGACCAGACTGATAACCACATTTTCACCTTTGGACTTTTTGAACGAGCGTGTTTAAGTGGTAGCTGAAAATGTTTATCAGCTGAAAAAAGATATTAGATGGTGTGAAAACGTTATAGTGCTTGAAAACACCATCCATCTAAGATGACAATAAATTATTTGTTTAAACACAATTTTTTTATTCATTTCTGATGCATGACTACGTAACCTGTTTTTGAGAGTCTTTTTAAGCTAAATTATATCATATTCCTCCACCATCCCTGGGGAAACTTTCAAATTAACTAAACGTCCAGGTTGACCTCAAAATTGATGTCATCAAAAACATGCACTCACATCAAAGCTTACTGTATGCACATTTTTTCTAGACCCCATCATGCTTTGCAAAAATTTGAGAGAAACATCAGTTAAACTGTAAACTGTTTGGTCTGCGAATGCATTTTTACAAACTGGGTACAATCATGTACGTTATTCTACTCATTCTTACACTAATAAATATTTAAAGTAGGTTTAATTGTACAAAAAATACTAATACACTACTTTGCTATATAGTGAATAAGTGAATAAGACTAAAGGCTTGATAACGTTTACAGCAATATTACAGATATTAAGCATTTCGCTGTAGTATTATCATATATTTACACACACACACACACACACACACACACACACACACACACACACACACACACACACACACACATATATATATATATATATATATATATATATATATATATATATATATATATATATACATACACACACACATATATATATATATACATACACACACACACACACACACACACACATATATATACTTAAAGATTTTTTTTAAATTTATAATTACTAAGATTGGAATATCAAATGTTTTGTTGTGACAGAAAGTCAAGGCTATATTATTTCTTAACTCTTCAAAATGAAAACGTTGGTATTGTATTGATTGTAAACATGACTGAAAATTTGCCATAATTTATGCAATCAATCAATGTCAATCAATCAATCAATCAATCAATCAATCAATATTTTAAATCTCTAAAATTTGGAAGAAATGTCATTAGTATTTAATAGAATAAAACAATAACAAATCGTAAATTCAAAGAAATTTTTGGGCACTCTTAATTTTTTCACCCAAATAATATCACGAAGAATTATTACTAAAAATCACTAAGAATATCAGTTCAAAATATGTTCAAAACAAAGCAAAATCACGGTGGAAAACATTTGTAATTTGAACAAAAAATAAAGTAAATAGATGAATAAAACTTTAAATCGATTCCACAAACTACCTTATTTTACAGTTAATAACCACAACACATTTTATTTGAATCCAAATTTGCACGTGCGTAAACGCAAATCAAACCACATAAAAACTCACCTTCCCTCGGGGCTTCAGGATCCCATGCTGACCACATCTGCACGGAGAAAAACGGAGTCCAACACACTATGTAAGCCAGTACGATAACAAAAGTCATTTTAACGGTGGTGATTTTGGCCTTTGAAATGAGTTTGACGCTGCTGACCCGCGCGAGCGCGCTGCCTTTGGATGCTTTGGGTGTGAGAGTGATGCACTGGTCCTTCTTCGTCTTTCTTTTAAAGTTTTGCCATATTTTAAAGCTTATGAGCCCGTAGCAGACACTCAGAATGGCCACTGGTATAATGTATATTGTCAGACTAATCCACGTAATGTAGGCTTTCGCTCCCCAAGGCTGAACAAAATCTCCCCAGCAATCATAGACTCCTGAACCCACCTCCCGTAAGGAGAAGATATAAACCTGCGGGATGCTGAAAAGTAAGCTCAGTGCCCAAGAAACAATCACGTAACAGCGGTCCTTTCTCTTGTGTAAAGAACGAAGAGGTTGACAGATCGCCATGCATCTGTCTATGGACATCAGCACCAGCATGTAGGTGGAGGCGAACATCCCAACAGTCTGAAGATACTTCACCAACCTACACAAGATGTCCGGACCATAAAAGCGAAAAGTGATGTCCCAAATGAGTTGAGGAAGAACCTGGAAGACGGCCACGACCAGGTCTGCAATGCTGAGGTGCTTCATGAAGTAATACATGCGAGACTGGCTGTGCTTGGCTGTGTGGATTGCAATAAGGACACAAAGGTTACCGGCGAGCGCCAAGAACAACACCAAGGCCAACACGGTAACTTCCACTTTGGCCACCTCTTCGTTCCGCTTCAGGGGATTCACCGTCTGGTTGACGCCGTAGGTTTCATTGGTGGCGTTTTCTGGATGACTCATTAAAGGACCAAAAGTCTTGATCCTTGAAGATGTCCTCCATGGTATCCAAAGCGCACGCCCGCGTCTCCAAAAACAAAAAACGCCAGAAACTAGTTTTCCTCGCGCATAATGCAGCCTTTAAACAGGTGATCTCTAAGAACAGGGAAACTCCTTTTGCTGATCTGTTGTGGTGATCCCTCAACTCGTTTCAACCTTTACTGTGAGATATAAGCGGATTTTATTTTAAAAATATGACATTGTGCTTATAGTTTACAGGGAGTAATTATTAACAAGCTTTTTACAACAAAAAAATGTATTAAATATGCAATTAAACAGTAATTTGTATTTCTTTAAACATACTTAAAAAACATAGGCTACTTCTTAAAATATTGTAATAATAATTATATCATAATAGACCAAGTACTTACAGTTATTATCCATTGTTTGGTGTTCTCCAGCTGCTGGCAGAGTATGTGTAAGTGGGAGTCCTGGAGGTGGAGGAGCTGCTTTGCTCTCACTCGGCTCATACTGAATGGATCGCGTCACGATATCACCACTTATACATCTTCTCAATGGTTCTCCCTACCCTGCCTTACCAGTGACTTCCACTAGGGGTCTGTGTGCTCTATTGCAAAGCATTGAGCTCCTCTGGGTCTGACATAGCCTGAATTCGCTGTATGCTTTCTTGCATGTTAACTGCGTTGTAATTAGGCGATATTTCATTTTTATTAACGGGCATTTATGATGAGAATGGAGCCGTTATTAGAGCAATTAAATCAAGTGATTTATATTGGAATATCCGGTCTTATTTTGTATATATATATAAAAAAAAAAACTGAAATATCCTTAAACTACATGCAATAATAAATATGAATAATATTTTTCAGCCTTTTTCTCTCAAGGACATCAACACAAAATATTTGATTTATTCATGTAAAATATCAGTCAGCACTGTTATCTTTGGTAGCTCGCAGCTCATGTTTTGAATATCTACCCTCAAGATGACTTATTAGTATGCCCCAAATGGATCTTATCGCACTCCATCAACTGAATGCCTGAGTCCTGATCTGCGTCAGTGTCTCTCAGTGGACATCACACACCAGGGTCAGGAAAATAACTCAAAGTCAACACACTTCAGGAAGAGGACATGCATAATCAGTTATGGAAACACATAAATTGTTAATGTCAAATGATAACATACCATAAAATAAAAGGATTCCATTAACACAATTTGTTTTTATAGTTTTAGATTTTTTTTTTGTTTATAAAACATTTATTTTTGTTTTTAAAAAGAATTACCACTGACCTCGAAATATGTTACAATAGTTTAAAGTGTAACTTTACTGATTTTCAATCCACTGGTATTGCTACCACATTAATAAGCAGTGTAGCTCTATTATTATTAGGAATTTAGATGTGAAATAAAAACAACTTGTTTTGTTACGATAGTTTTATTTTTATTACGATATTAAGAACATTTGAAAGTCACCTGCATACATCTAATTTTAGTATTAGATAAAGATTTATTTAGTTCTTCAGCAAAAAAAATGCATTTTAAATAAAATTTGATTCAATTAATTTGCATAATCTTACATTGTTTCAGAGCAGCTTTACAAAAACTGCATGTTTCTACATTCAAATTCTAAGTTAATAGAGGTGACTTGGTCAAAGTAATTTCTGTGTTTGAAATGAGTGGTATAATTCAAATCATACAGTTAAGTAAACACAATTAAAGTAATTATTATATGCTGCGATGATGATGACAAGATATAAAATATGATTCAATATCATACAATGCAAATATGTTTTGCATGTTGATGAAGAGTCTGGATCAGCATTTGAAGAGATAGGAAGCGAAACAAAGTACTGTGGACTGGGGTGTTTTTGACAGAGTAAAAGGGGTGTTTACACCACCACTGAGAAATGTAACTTTTTAATTTAAATTTAATAAGTTATATCTTTAAAAAAAAATGCTGGGTTCCACGCAATTGATTTATGTTGGGATAAATTTTTAGTGTTTTGAACATAAAACAATTAATTTGTCCCCCCCCCCCAAAAAAACAAAAAAACTCCAGAATTGTGTTGTTTCTGCTCAATTTAAATAAGTAGTTTCAATAAACAGCAAAGATATTTTTTTGAGTGGACTTTTCATTAAGACCCTTAAAAATCATATCAATGTGTGTAAAATGGTCATCTGATGTCACCTTTAAAGGATATTTAATGTCAGAAAGGATGTGATAAAGAAAAATCGCACATGATAAGATCATCATATCATAGACTGTCACTGTGCAATCCATAAACGGGGCTAAATCACTCACTTTCCTGTCAGTCATAACACGCAAAAGTGGAATGTCCTGAATGTGGCATATACGAGGGGAATAAATCACTCCACGCTACAACAGCCTTCATGTTTTCCAGCCCCACTGGTGCACGGCTATCTCACCATCACTCATTTAGCTGGACTTTGCCTCAGATATCCCACTGGGCAACTGCAAGAAAATGGTTTATTTGACTCAGATAATCTAACATCTTAACTTTCAAACCATGTGCTAGCTACCATGGTCACCAGAATTGGAAAGAAAAAGAGGTGTTGTGCAAAAAGGAAAGATTGTGCATTCTGCTTTGTGATTATGCTCCAAACAAAACGTCTGCCTCCACTGTCTTTGGTATAAACATGCATAAAACTGTTCAGCTGCCTTACATTGCAAGTAGATATAAAGAATCCTTGTCACAGTGGTGAGAAAAATCTTGCTGAGACCACAAAGAGCTGTAAATTACACCTGTCATTGGCATCTCTAGTTAAATTCCAAGATGCTTTCCACTGTACAGTGGCAAAAACCACTGAATGGGCTTCATGTGCCGTCACAAAATTTAAGACAAATTTACTCAAACAGCTCCTGCGGAATGACATACACAGATATCCCAGCTTGACAAAATTCTTCTAACAGGTCCATGTGATGCTCATAGAGGATCCAAGCTAAATACTTGTGCAAATGCAGGTTCCTGGCATGCAGTACAGGCCATAATTGGCATAATAACACCATCCCTATCACAGAAGCATCCTAAAATCTCTTTTGGCCACCAAAGAGGAGCTCGGAATGTGACTGCAGTCACCTTATATAATCAGCGTTTTGAGCTTCAAAAACAGTCTGGCTACTTCTACAGAAAATAGCAGGACCTGGCTGACCCTATAGCAGATGTATTCTTCTTACAGTGCTGTTTATTTACAGCAAAGCTCACTCATTACTCTCAGAGGAGAAAGGGAACAGCTCTGTACTTCTTCACCAAACTTTAATCAACTAGTTTACTTTTCAAAGAACATCCATGGCATGAAAAAGCATCACTTTTGTTTGATTGGTAACGTTCTTAACTCTTTAACTGCCTGCTCTACAAAACGGTTGACCATGTTTTGACTGTTTTAAATAATGACTGTTAAAGTCATTTAAGTGACTGTTTTAAATATTGGTTTTCACTACACAGCATTGTTGCTTTAAAAGAAAATCAAACAAACGTAATCCTATTGCAATACTACACTTGATTTTGGTTTTATTGTAAAAAATAAATAAATAAGAAAGCGTTAAATGAGAATCTGAAATATTTTATTGCATACTTCAAAAAATAAAGATGATTTAGTATTCAAAAATGATTTATTTTGTATATATTTAAGTAAATTGGTCTTACACTTCATATTTTCTGATTTTTCATAGTTTATGTATTAATTCCGGTACTTTTACCATAAACTAACATATCTACCATTTGGTAGAGGTTGATATTTTAGAAATTATGGTATGTGTTGGAAAAAAATGCATTGAGTGTGTAAACTATAACGACATTAGGAGTTCAGAAATGCTATCCAAAAATGTTTTTTCTTGGTCGGGCAGTTAAAGGGTTAAAGCTGTTTTCATATGTAGATTTCTGAAAAACTGTGTCTCATCTATCAGAAATTTGATTTGTATTGGCCCGTTATTCTCGCTGGCACAGCTCCACTGTAATTTGATTTTTGACTTTCATTCCCTTTGGCAAGTGTAACTGGTTAAAACAAAAACAAGGCTAAGAAAGTATCTAGAAATGGTCAGCAGTCCCATTATAAATTAATAAATGAGAAAATTAATAAATTGAAAATGAAATAGGCCAGAGGGTTTGTTTATTTGTCAAATATTTGGTTTTTGTGCTGAACAAAATACAAAGCAGATGAAATGATGAAGTGAGAAAGTGATATACTTTAACTGAATGTACATAACGCACACTTCAGTAAGTGATGGCTACACAAAATTATACAGATATGAACCGCGGACCTAGAAAAAGGTGTAATGACTGTGTTTTTGTTTTTGAAAGAGGTTTCTTTCGTTCAATAAACTGCATACATTTGATGAAAAACAAATACTGATAAAGGACAGACACCCACGTGATTATCGATTAGGTAGCAATGATCCATGAAAGGCCAAACACTCATCAGTAGTAACTTGGTTTCCAGTGGCTTTGCTATACAGTTTACTGTACATACATTCATCAACTACTTATTTAAGGTGCACCTTAATAGTAATTTTGCCATTAAATCCGCCTTAATTCTTCATGCCTTAAATTTAACAAGGTGCAGGAAACATTCCTCAGAGATATTAGTACATATTGACGTGATAGCATCACATAGTTGCTGCAGATTTGTTGGCAGCACATCCATGATGCAAATCTCTTGTTTCCCCATGAAGGCCATTTGAGTCTGGTGAACTCACTGACGTAAACAAAAACCAAAAAAAAAAAAAAACAGATTGAGATTATTTGAGCTTTGTGACATTATGTGTTATCCTCTTGGAAGTGACCTTTTAAAATTAATACACTGTAGTAAAAACAAATGAACATGGTCAGCAACAGTATGGTGTTTAAATTATGCGTTGGTTTTAAAGTATGTGTGAGATCAAAATTTACAATGTTTATTTTGCTAGTTCACTTAAGGTGAATAATTAATGCAAGTTAATCCACTGTATATTTGTTTGTTTTAGTAATCTTCAATGAAAGTCTGATCATTAGTTTCAGCCTTTGGAGTGGAGGTCCTTCTGTTTCTTTTCAGACTGAGGGTATTTATAGCAAATGTGTATTAATACCCTCTCTACCATTAGTTTGCTATGAGGGAATGAAGCGTAAAAGAAAGCTCCACCCCCACTCAAAATTCAGTTTCAGTTGGATGTACATCAACAAACTGAAATAAAAGACTCACAACTTGCAAATCACACAGACTTTAAGGGAATCCAAATCTTTCCCCATACACCAACATGCAGCAACAGTCCGAATGGCAGGATATAAGGTAGGATAGACCCATGTTTTCATCTTGTTTACACCAGTTGTGACCCTATTATCTGAATGTCACCACAGAAATTGAACTCATCTGCCTAAGCAAACTTTTTCCAGGGTTCTATTGTGTAGTTTTGGGTGAAGTTTTTGTTTTAGTTTAAATGTGCTGTGCATTCAGAAATGCTCTTCTGCAGACCTAATTTGTAATAAGTAGTTATTTGAGTTAATGTTAACTTTTTGTTCGCTCAAAACAGTCTGGCAATCTCCTCTGGTCTTTGGCATCAACAAGGCATTTTCACCCACAGGACTAGGGCTTACTGGAGATTTTCAACACAGGCTCATTGGAAATACAGTATTCAGCAGTCTACATTTCAGCAAAACATAAAATACATTGATTCAGGTCTGTTTCTTTGAACGTTTTCAATGATAAACCCACTAGAGGGCATTGTCTACATGTTTGCAAATTGTGAAATACATTACTTAGAGCTGGGGTGCCTAAACTTTTCCGTATAAAGGGACAAAAACCAAATATCATTGAGAGCCGAGGACCAAAGGTAAATGTACCAAACTATTAAAGTTAAACATTAAAGTTGCCGTGGGTAATTTCCTAATTTATTTCATAATAAATAGAAAACATTACTTTAAATTGTATTATCTAATGCAGTATAGGATTTAAAATGATAACTTATAGCAATAAAACATAAACAATCACTTTAATAACTAGGGGTGTCAAAATTAATCGTTTCTTCGGTGCACCGCAATGCAGGCGCGGACAATTCGGTATTGGTTCAGTAATAATCATAACCGGTTATTATGTACTGACGTCATTTATCTCACATGCGCTATGTCGCCGTAGCTTACTATGGCGAGGGAGGCGAGCGCGAGTATATACAACGCTCTAACTACGTAAAAACTCTGAAACTGTGCACAATTTCACTTCGTGCGTGTATGCTGAACTCTGTTTCACTGACACTTACAGCAAAAGCCCCTATTTCACGGCGATTAAGAGAATGAAAGTAAACTCCATTTCTCTCTGTCTCACTGTGGCCCATGAGTGCATCTGTGAAGAGCGCCAGCGTGTAAGAGCCAATCGCAGCCCTTTCTGTTGAGCGCGTGACTAATCAAAGGTGTGTAAGAAAGAACTTGGTAGAAAGCGAGCGGGATATTTATATTTGTTTATTTGCTATAGACCATTTCAATGTGGTCATGTCATTGGCCCATCAACATTTCCTGCTTAACGTTAAACTATTTCCTAACTGTAACAAGAGGCAATTCAATCATAAATTGATTTTAAATCAGCCGTCATAACACTATTTATCAATATGTGGACCTTTTTGGATTCTCAGAAGCAATGGAAATTAAAAATGTAAAACAGGAAATACGTTAGGACCATTGTTTTTGTTTACATCCCTCAAAATGGTCTTGTTTAAAGGTACAGTTTATATATCTGACTTTGTATTAAAGGACAAAATTGTTCTATACATTTTTAATACAAGAATTGCTGTGCTGTGAAGAAAATATAAAACTGTGTAAGGAAAGAATCGTCAATGCACCGTGATGCACCGAAATTACGAACTGAACCGAATCGATGGCATGATAATCGTAACCGAACCAAACCGTGAGACCAGTGTAGGTTCACACCTCTATTAATAACACAGAGGAGTTCAATGCTGAATACACTAGTCAAGCAGAATCTGCTTTTGACTTGATTTGCTCACCAAATTCTCTGCATTGTCGGGTGACAGTATGTATATTTAAACAAAACCTGGTTAATTTAAACCATTTAATTTCAGATAGCTTTTAACAATAAAACAAACAAACAAAGGGTTACGTTAAATTTGAATTGACAAATCTCAAAACCATCTCCATCATACTCCCTTTCTTCTCAGATGGGATCGTGGCTAAATCAAAGGTTACCATGGACCAACGTTGGCCCGCACGCTCTAGCTTGGGCATCTCTGACTTAAAGTGTGTTTTGTTGTAAGTTAAGAAGAAAGCGAGTCTTGTTAGATCACCTAGACCAGCTAACCACTGACCTAAATCCTTCCTTAACCAATAGTGTTATTAAAATCAAATGTAAGAGAAAAGAGCATGACGGTAGTTTAACCTTGATTTTACATTACTTTTATCAGTGGAACCGTGCTTCACCAGACATGAACTGAAAGCAACATTGTGTTCAGCGGTGCTATCAACCACTAAAGGATGCATGGACCTTTTTCTTTTTTGTTCATTAACATAAGGTTGGCTCAAAGTCAACCGTGCAGCCACTGGAAACCAAGTTACTGCTGAGCAGTGTTTGGCCTTTCATGGATCATTGCTGTATATAGTCGATAATCATTTGCAAGTGTTAGAGTGTCTGTTCAGTATCAACATAATCATAAAGGCATACAGAGAATGCAGAGCTCCTAAGTAAATTATTATATTAGTATTATTATTATTTTAGATACATCAATGATGTGACTTTTTACATCGATAGATCTGATTGAGATTCTATAGGGGTGCATTGTTTATCTGATAATAAACTGAATGCAGAGTATTAAATTAAATCAAGTCAGTGAAGGGCAGTCCGACTTTGTATTTACCTTCACACAGACAGATGAGCGAACCCAGCAAGAGATAGAGAGTAAGAGAGAGGAGAAAGACACAAAACAGGGACAAAAGGACACCGCTCGTGTTATCAAAATGCAGCTGCATACAGAGAAAATACAGCACTACCTTTGAAATCAAAGCTAATGTACTGTATGTGTAGGCTAAAGAAGCTGTTTCAATTTTTTTTCTAATGCAAAAATGCATAAAATTGCCTTCAAATTGATTCTACTGTATATTGATTCTTGCATCTTCTGAAGGACAAAAAATATACATACAGTAGTTTTTATAAGTAATACTACAAAAACTCACACATTCAAGGGTATTGTGCTTGATATACTGTAGGAGATTATGGTTGTATCATAGACATAGAGGAAACATTTCCATTTGCAATTAACCAGAAAGATTTCTTTTTGGCAGACTCATATTTGAGCAGATTTGAATTGTAAATGATTCACATATGTCGTAGCGTATTTTGTAGTGTTGATAAAAAAGTAAAGCATGCATTACACACACTGATGATAGCTATGACACTGATAGCACTGAAAATGTGCAGTTTGCACCACACTAAAGACACTAAAGATGATTCAGATGGTATTTGACAAATGTGCCTATTATAAAATGCAAAAGCCTCTTAGGAATTGTATTATTTTTATTGAGGACTTTAAAAATATCCCTATGAGAAAACTAAAATGTACTGTATACATTTGGAATGCATTTTCAAATGTAACATTTTTATAACAGTTATTATAAAAGCAGATTTAATGTTTTAGAATTATATTTAATGTTAATATTATCATAATTAGACCCTTTAGCTCTCTACTTAATTATTTATATTTGATTGGCTACAGAATAAACAGTGCTGCACAATGACTTGCTGTAAAAAAAATATATGATCAATTACTCCTGACAGCATATGCATTTAGGTCATTGTAACTTATTAAACTAACTTAACCATTATCACATTTCTAAGTTATGCAAGCTGTTTTAAGTCATTTTAACATAATATAAGTTCAATTGACAAGGTTAATTTCATTCAGCTTAAATATTTAAGGCAACCAGGATTTTTTTTACAGTGTAGTTATCCTAAATTATCTAGTTAAGCCTTAAACTTTAATCTGAATACTAGTACCTTGCAAAATAATGTGTACAATATTATGTACTGTCATGGCAAAAACAAATTTAGTTCGTATGATTTATTAGAAATTATTCAAATAATTCTGATTAAAAATGTGCTGAAAAAATATAATTAAAAGTGTTATAATTAAAACACACTCCATAATTAAATATTGTACACACTGTACAACCCTAAATCAGAAAAAGCTGGGATATGGAAAACGTAAATAAAAAAGAAAGAAGTGATTTCTAAATTTACTTTGACTTGTATTCCATTGCAGACAATACAACAAACATTATTTAATGTGTTCCTCAGGATTTTTATTTCCTTTTTATTTAAATAAACATGTAGTTCAATTTTGGTTTTTGGATCGCATTTAAATAAAGTTGGAACAGTAAAGCATTTACCACTTGGTAATGTTGCCATTGCTTTTCACAACACTTAAAAGACGTTTAGGGACCAAGTGATGAAGTGTTTCAGGTGTAATTTTGTCCCATTCTTCCTGCAGAAGTACGGGGTATTTGTTGTTGCATTTTGTGCTTCAAAATGCATCACACATTCTCTATTAAAGACAGGTTGGGACTGCAGGCAGGCCAGTCAAGTACCTGTATCCTCTTCCTCTGCAGCCAGGACTTTGCAACGTATGTAGAATGTGGTTTTGCATTGTCTTGTTGAAATATATGGGCGTCCCTTGAAAAGAAGGCAGCATATTGTGCTCCAAAATCTCTATGTACTTATGTAGAAGTGCAAGTTACCTTTGCCAAGGGCACTGACACTTGGACTTGTTGCTGGTAACAGTCTGGATGATCCTTTTCTTCTTTGGTCCAGAGCACACTGCGTCCATTTGTCCCCAAAAAATACTGATTCATCTGACTACAGTACATGTTTCCACTGTGTGATGGTCCATCCCAGATGCCTCGGAGCACAGAGAAGCCGACGATGCTTCTGGACACTGTTAACATAGGGCTTCCTTTTGGCACAGTACAGTTTTCACTGGAATTTGTGAATGAAACTTTGGTTTACCAAATTAGTCCTGCACCCATGTGGGGATATCGCTTATAAATGAATGACGATTCTTGATGCATCGCAGATCACGGTTGTTCAACTTAGGCTTGCACCCTTGTTCTTTACACACTGAAATTCCTCCAGATTCCTTGAATCTTTTAATAATTTTATGCAAATATCCAAATGTATTCCTATCTTTCTTTGAGGAACATTTTAAACGTTTCAATAATTTTCTCAAGTATTTGTTGGCAATGTAATTGCAGAAAATTTGGAAATCACTACTTTCTTTTTTAATTGTGTTTTCCATACTGTCCCAACTTTTTCTGTTTGGAGGTTGTACAAATATTGAGCTTTGTATTATGATAACAGTATATGCACAATAAAGTAAATAAATAAAGTATATTTTACTAATACTAATAATAAAACATTAATGATAGATTTAAATCTAAAGAAATTATTATTAATATTACAAAATATCATTGTTAATATTATGGACTTATCAGAGCTTGAATCCATTGTTTAATTCAATGCCTGTTCTGAATTACAGTAGGTCTCATCATCGTCTGAACTTAAGCTAAGTTTAAGGATTCGTTTTTATTAAGGTTTTATTAATAAAGGATTCATTATTATTAAACAGAATAAGAACTTTTGAATAACCTGTATGCGAAGCTAACACACACACACACACGCACGCACGCACGCACACACACACACACACACACACACACACACACCTAAAAATAATTTAAACTTTACTAATTGTTTCTTATCCTATGGGGCATCTTTTAAAAAAACACTGTAAATGCTAAGAAAAACAGTCATGATAAGCAGATCTAAATCTTGGCATGCGTGAAAAGAGATGCATTCTGGGATTTTGGCAGCACTGTTGTACACTTCAGGGCTGACAGAGAACACAAGTTATTAACATAGACAAGCATGACAAGATATCGCTGGATCAAATAGTTCGATATAAATTCAAGACAGGCTCCCAAACATCAGAAAATGAAAGACATTTGCAAGCCAGTATTGAAATTCCTTTTAAATCAGCAGTAAATAAAGTGAATGCTCTGCTAAGTATTTCTAAAAGCAAGCTTCTACAGAGCTGTATATGGAGTGAGATAGCATCGTTTTTCTAGCATCTCACTTTTCTCAAGGGTTATTTTTCTTTTTTGTTCTGACAGCGCCAAGATAAGATGGAAAATAACACGAAGGTGGTTCATAAATATAAGATGTGAGAGCTTATTCTCAAATCAAAGTGGATATGGTCAGAATTTAGTATTTCTATGAATGAAGACGTCTCATCTATATAGATCTTTGCATCAGACTCTCTGAAAATGCGACTTTGAAATTGCTAAAGCCATTGAATTCTAAATTGCGTTACAAAATGCTTCTTGTATGCGCAGTATCAGGCAGAATAAAACATCTGTGCATTTTTTATGAGACATAAAATATCTCTGCATCACATTTCATTACAGAAACAGAGTGCAATCTGTACAAAGTGAGCACTTATGTGTCATTTTCATACACACTCTGTTATATAATATATGATAAAAAGGAAGCTTAATAATAATAACAACAATAATATAAAATAAATATATAAACAATAATTAAAATGTATATTAGAATAGTATATTTTTAATAATGCTACTCCTACTACTACTACTAATAATAATAAAAATAATAATAAACAATTAAAATGTATATTGGAATTACATATTTTAACTAATATTAATAATTAAAGAACAATGAGCATATATATTTAATAGTATATTTTTAAATAATAAAAATAATAATAATTAAATTGACAAAAATAATATATTTAAAATGATAATAATAATCAATAATTAAGTTTACATTAGAATAGTATTTTTAAAATGATGATGATAATAACAATAATAATAATAATATAAATCCCTAATTAGAAAATAACTGATATTAGAATAGTATATTTTTAAATAACAATAATAAATAATTAAATAATGAAATAATAATTGAGCACTTCATAATAATAATTCAATTCATATTAATAATAAATTATATAATTTGTAATTTATATATATATATATATATATATATATATATATATATATATATATATATATATATAATTAATTACAAATTATATAAATAGCATACAACAATAATAGTAAACAACAATAACAACAATGATAAATACATTTACAGTAATAAATACAAATACATAACAATAAATAAAATGTGTATTAGAAAAGTGTATTTTTATAATAATGAAAAGAATAAACAATTAAGATGTATATTAGAATTGTATATTTTTAAATAATAATAATAAATAAAAATGGGCATATATAATAAATAACAGTATATTTTTAATTAATAATAATAATAATAATCAATAATTAAATCTACATTAGAATAGTTTATTTAAAATAATAATAATATTAATAATATGATATTAATAATAATAATAATAATAATAATATAATAAATTAAATAACAATAATAATAATAATAATAATAATATTAATAAAATTTACATTAAAATAATGTATTTAAAATGTTAATAATAATAGCTATAATAATAATAATAACAGCAATAATAATAATAATAATAACAGCAATAATAATAATAATAATTACATAACAACAAGCATATATATTATTATTTTTTTTTTTTTTCGGATTAAGGCTGATTTATATACTTCTCCGGTGCAGCATACGCGCGATTGCATAATAGTACTTCATACTCTCAGCCCCCAACAGCTTGCTTTGGCCATGGAGAATGGGAAGTTTTGCTCCTTGACAAATGCTAATATGGACTAAGAGCATTTTGAATTGAAAGCACCATTTTTAAATGTATCCAAATAAATGTAGATACAATGTAGGCCAAGATATTCAACCTTAAATATATGACCTTTAAAGACAAAATTTACAGTGTCTATTTTGCTAGCTCACATTATTATTCTTAAGGTGAATAATCTGTGCAGACTTTAAGTAAGGGTTTCCAAAGAGAGAAACCTTAAATCTGTATGGTGATGGTCCCTTTTAGACAATATGTTGACGTTTGAACTATTCTGTGGGAAATTTTGTACAAAAAATCTGCAGATTTATGCGGAATGATTTTGGGAGTATCTTAACTAAAAACTTAATATATGAAAAAAAAATATATATAAATAAAAATTAGCATATATTATAAATAACAGTATATTTTGTAAATAACATTAATCATAATATTAACAATAATAATCAATAATTAAATCTATATTAGAATAGTATATTTAAAATAATAATAATAATAATCAGTAATTAAATTTACATTAGAATTCTATATTTAAAATGGTGATGATGATAATAATAATATAAATCAAACTGATATTAGAATAGTATTTTATTATAATAATAAAAATAACAAATGAGCACTTAAAAAAAAATTAATATTAATAATAATTCCCCTCTTTATATTGTATTGCTTAATGCTTAAAGCTAAACATGCTAAATTACTAAAAGTATTACATATTATATATATATATATATATATATATATATATTATTTATATTGTATTTATATATATATTATATATATATAATATTTCCCAATAGATGTTTAAAAGAGCAAGAAAATTTTTATAGTATGTCTGATAATATTTTTTTCTTCTGGAGAAAGTCTTATTTGTTTTATTTCGGCTAGAATAAAAGCAGTTTTAAATTTTTTAAAAATCATTTTAAGGTCAAAATTATTAGCCCCTTTAAGCTATTTTTGTTTTTGATAGTCTACAAAACAAACCATTGTTATACAATAACTTGCCTAATTACCCTAACCTGCCTAGTTAACCTAATTAACCTAGTTAAGCCTTTAAATGTCACTTTAAGCTGTATAGAAGTGTCTTGAAAAATATCTAGTAAAATATTATTTACTGTCATCATGGCAAAGATAAAATAAACCAGTTATTAGAGATGAGTTATTAAAACTATTGTGTTTAGAAATGTCTTGGGAATATCTTTTCTCCGTTAAACAGAAAATATATATAATGATTACAAATTATATGAATAGAATATAAATAATAATAACAACAACAACAAAGTGAGCATATATTATACTGATACACATTTTGTTATTAATATATAGAAGTTAATTTAAAAGGATGTTTCAGCAACAACAGACTAAATTAAATTCTGAAAAAAGAACAAGAGATTAAGGATGGCATACGTCCACACAAACATTAATATACTTACAAAGTCCAAAGTGTGTAATGAAGTGTATATTGGATGTGCAATGTGGGAATTAACGCACAAACCTCACTCAAAAAAGAGCAAATCCCAGCCGACAACACCTCATTTACTTGAAACTAATTTAATCTTCTTAGTGCACAAAATTAGCTTATTAGTTTGTCAGAGAAAGAGAGAGGCCTTAGATATATATTGATACAGAGGAACCCTGGGATCTCACATTATCTTTATGAAGTTACTTTATACTTTTAACTCTGAACAGCTTCGAAAAGCATATGTTTGCTCAGTGGAAATCTAATTTAGAGAACAACCTATTTCAATATTTAAACATGGAACACTATCTTTTTCTGATTATTTGCTAGGAAGTGTGGTTATTTTTGCTGCTATTATTTGCATATTTATTACTGGTTACTGCTCTACTTACATAAAATTACAAAATAATAATATGTGCAGTGATGGCATTGCGATGGTTTCATTGCTCCATTAAGAGATTTTTATTTACAGTTCAGCAATGCAGAATGGATGGAAACAATCAGAATAATGTCACAGAATTCATTCATGGATTTGTGTGAATAACACAAGGCATCTACAGTATGTATATCTGCACATAGCACAGGCAAACTTTGGTCAGAGTGGTAATAATGCAATTTTGGTGCTTATTGTGATTAAAATCGGCATGTGCCACAGCTTAATCTTATTATGGTTACTATGACTGTGAGCTTTACCGCATTAGTTTGATTGACTGTTGGGCTTATGTGAGGTTAAGTTTAATCTGTATATTCCCAAAGTGCCATTTTAATTGTATTATGCAGGTACATGTACACATACTCATTGATGGCTCAATCGGACTGGAAAAAAATGTCATGTAAACATTTTAGTCGATCTGACAGCAGTTGATCCATATTAAATGTCAATTAAATTGGAATCGCCTATCTGATCGGGCCTTTTTCTCAATATTAAGTGCACGAAGTTCAGTGTTGCCACCTTTCCTTGTAAGTTAAGACTTCGCAAGTTTGATAAGGAAAAAAACTCCAGAGGACACGTTTGGTAAATCTTCAAAGGGAACAGTGTACTTTATAACATCATTCACATCACCCTGGCTACGTTGTTTCACTATATTAATGAAAACATGATATAAGGAACTGCCTGTTTTTATTTTGAAATTAAAAACTTAATAGACACCAAAAATATTGAAGTGTCGTGTAGCTCCATATTTACTGTATATGAGGTTTTGAAAGGTTTTGTATTTTTATTGAGAATATATACACAGTATACACTGTAAAAAATGCTCGGTTCCACATAATTCCTTCATATTGTCCAAACACAAATTGATTAAGTTAACTTTATAACTTCTTTTTATATTTAAGTGGATTAAACATAAAACAACTACGTTGTCCCCAAAAAGCCTTAAGATTTGTGCTGTTTCAACTCAATTTAATAAGTAGTTTGAACAAGCAGCAAAAGTAATGTTTGACACCAGTGATCCATTCTTCGTACATTATTTGATCAGCTGAATTTAATTATTGACAATTTTACCACGATCCAGGATCATTTCGTTCTTCAAAACTCATCTGAGAGTTGTTTGCATACTGTAGCAACAAGTCTGTTAGCTCAAACCTGCTCAGGAGAAGGCCTAAATAATCTAAACAGGATTAGAATGTGTCAATTCAAGCAAAGGTGATGCTGAAAACATGTAGCAGCTGCTGATATTTTCTTACAATAGAAAAACAGACCCAGAAGGTCTAAAAATTGTTGTTTTTTTAGAAAGAAGTGTCATAAATGACTGCCCCACCACTCTAAAATTCTTCTTCCACTTGTGAATCGGAGCAAAACACCATCCCACAAGTCCTCACTTCATACTTTCAGCCCCGGACAGCTTGGTTTGGCCATGGGGAATGGGAGGATTTGCTCCTTGACAAATGCTTGTATGGACAGAGAGCATTTTGAATTGAAAGTACCATTGTTAAATGTATCCAAATAAATGTAGATACACTGTAGGCCAAGATATTCAATCACCTTTAAAGTCAAAATTTACAGTGTTTATTTTGCTAGCTCACATTATAATTCTTAAGGTGAACAATCTGTGCAGACTTTATGTAAGGGTTTCCAAAGAGAGAAACCCTAAATCTGTATTTTGATGGTCCCCTTTAGACAATATGTTGACTTATAGCTTTGCAACTATAGATAACTATACGGTAACTAGCAGTCATTAGAGCAAACTTACTAATGTGCTTTTAAAGGTCCATTTTTATTCGGTGTTTGACGTAATCTCAACTGAAAAATGAAGAGAGGGCGGGACAGAGTAGCTCCTCCCCTTTTTTATACTCTTGTTTTTATCACATCCCTGCTAGCGAGAGTGGTTGAGATCAAGCACATCAATGAAAAGCAAATGAAAAGCATCTTGAAGGGGGTGGGGCATGTCAGATACTAGAGAGCATTTGATTGGTCAAGATTTGATGAGAAACTAAAGTATGAGGTGATCAATTTATCAATTGATCAATTTAGGTGGAAGTGACAAACTGCAAGCTGTGGATGTTTAAAAGTGTCACAATCACCAGCGATCCAGGCTTGTAGATCGCTGGGAACCATTCACTTTCACTCAAATCTGTCACCATATGGACTACAAATCCTGTCATGCACTACACACTCACACCTGTTCCGGTTTTCCGCTGTTTGCTAACACACAGCTGAAGTTGTTCAGAACTGATTACATGAACTTTAAAAGCAGCACACACCAGTGCTAAGTCTTGTTATCTGTGACATAATGATGCGTTTCCTTTGTCTAGCCTAGCCGTGTTTTATTGTTTACATTGTTTGCCGCCTGTTTATGACTACGCCTTTTGGATGATCTGTATGTACCTGTTTGCCCCAGTGTTGACTGTTGCCTTCTTGACCATTCTCATAATAAACCTGCATTTAAATCCGCACTCCGTTGTCAGCGTCCCATCACATGACAATAAGAGTTTTATATTTTATAAACACAAAAATGTTGTCAATGTTTTGGAGCACACTAATAGATATCCTTAAAACTGAATAATGAAACTAACATCTACATTTTTTATTTTAATTTAACAGAACCTCTGAAAATACTACAGATACTGTATACACAAGTTGACATTCTATTAACCTTACACATAGGTAGTTAACAGGTTTATTTCCAACAGAATGTCTAGGAATGCTTATTGATAATTGCTCCAGTCACATTAGTACAAATGCATTAAAACTGAACTAAAACCGGTAACTATATACAGTACTTCTAAATGTATTTAGCTTACTTTCAAAAATTGTATATATTGTATTATGTGTGACAATAAAGAAACATGCTGCTTACTAACTTGTACAACATGATTTAAAACATTTTGGGGGCTGTAAAATGATATATTTCTCAACATCTCACATTTTTCTCTTAGTCATCCGATGCTCTCAGCCTCACCGAATATCCCTCCATTTTCCAGTCCTGATAGCTGCGGTGTTATGGCCAGTCGGCGTGCTCAGGGCGAGATAGCAGCAAATCTGTTAGAAGTGTCCTGAGGATCACACAAAAATAGAAAGAGCCATTTCTGTGTCAGACTGGCATGCAACGTAAGCTGGCTCGGCGAATCAGTCAGAATTGAATCACCTCGGATCACTTACTCGCTCACTGAACCAGAGGTTACCATGACTCCAAATGAGCCGAGGATCTTGATGTGTTCGATTGGAAAAACACTGTTAAAAATGCAAATGCGAAAGTTGAGAGTTATGCTATCATAAGCTGTATTTATAACAAGGTTACACTTATCCCCTTTAGACTTTCTGTTGATTATACTAAGTAAACAAAGGGCTTGTTTTCACCTAACATGCATTTTCAGGGATCCATTTAAGTGGTCAGTCGAAACACATTATCATTTCCATTAGGCATGAACGTGATCAAATGAATCTTTTGAGGCCACTTAGGTTCAATTTTCAACAAATACCTTCTTGGTTATTTGATTACGCTCTAGATGACTTTTGTAAGAGCCCTCAGTGCGACAAAAGTAACACTCTATGAATGATTCCAATTTCTTATGAGTTCGAGAGCTGAAAGGATGTGAACGAATATGAATTTGATCCTAATCCATCTGTTTTGGTGTAACAAACAGTACAGTGGGACTTTTTGGTAACACTTTGGTTTTAAGTCACAATTCATTCTATTACAGTAGCTACCGGCTTATTACCTCCCTATTATTAAGATACTGTTTAATAGTACTTAAAAAGTATGATCTTATTCTACATCCCTAATCTTATACCTGAAACCTAAACACAACTACTACCTTACTAACTATTAATAAACAGCTAATTAGTAATTTATTAACCTAGCAGTGTTAGTTAACTGGTTGTTAATACCATGTATTGGGGCCTAGAACAAAAGTGTTAGCAAATTCTTAAGAAAAAAAATTATTTTAACTATTGTTATTCAGGTAATTATAAGCAAAAACACAAACTACAAACAAAAGTATAAATAGTATGTCTGAAGGGAATCATTAAAATAAAGTGTCACCATACACTACCTGACAAACGTCTTGTCGCCTATTCAAGTTTTAGGAACAACAAGTAATAACTTGACTTCTATTTGATCATTTTGTATCAGAAGTGGCTTATATGAAAGGCAAATGCCTCTAGATTATGCTTATTTTACCAAAATTTTTAATCATTTAATTAGGACAGTAAGGTCTGACTTTGCTTAGACAAAAGTCTTGTCACTTAACAGAAATAATGTACAGTATAGAATATAGAGTCATGGTGCAGAGGAAAAGGAATTAATATTGTGTATGACTGCAATGAGCTTGGACGACTGCATCCATACATCTCTGCAATGACTCAAATAACTTATTAATAAAGTCATCTGGAATGGCAAAGAAAGTGTTCTTGCAGGACTCCTAGAGTTCATCAAGATTCTTTGGATTCATCTTCAATGCCTCCTCCTTCATCTTACCCCAGACATGCTCAATAACGTTCATGTCTGGGGACTGGGTTGGCCAATCCTGGAGCACCTTGATCTTCTTTTCTTTCAAGAACTTTAATGTGGAAGCTGAAGTATGAGAAGGAGCGCTATCCTGCTGAAGAATTTGCCCTCTCCTGTGGTTTGTAATGCACAAATGTCCTGATACCTCAGGCTGTTGATGTTGCCATCCACTCTGCAGATCTCTCGAACACCCCCATACTGAATTTAACCACAAACTGTGATTTTTCCTTCACCAAACTTGACTGATTTCTATGAGAATATTGGGTCCATACAGATTCGAATAGGTCTTCTGCAGTATTTGTGATGATTGGTATGCAGTTCAACAGATAATTTATTGGAAATAACTACCTTCTGTCACTTTTCCAAAAGATCAACTAGAAGTCAAGTTATTATTTGTTGTTCTTACAACTGGGATCGACAAAAAAACTTTTGTCAGGTAGTCTAAATCATAGTGTTAATTATCAAATTGTATCACTTAGATTTATTTTAAGAAACACTAAATAAAACAATAAATTACAATTTCTCAATTGTCTTCAAAATTCTATTTCAAAATGACTTTCCATTTCTTTCTAACTCTGAACTGAAAACTGAACTGTTTGTACATCTGTTTTTTTCCCAGTGCATGTCTCCACTATACTAAACCTCAAATCCTGTAGGAAACAGGGGGATTGTGTGTTTGCCCACTTAAACATGAGAAATGTGTTGTATCCTTGCCTGACCTCATCATCAGTCCTATTTTATGTATGCTCAGCATGATGAGATGTGTGTGGCATCCAGACAAGAGGATTGACATGTTCACACTTGGTATGCACCCACTGACACAATGCTGCTGCATGGCTGACAAAGTCCACAAACACACATGAGAGAGAGAGAGAGAGACTGTGAAAGACAGAAACCACGAGTTAGAGACCAGCAAACAAATAGACCTAGGAAGATGTTGGTGACCTTTTGGGAGAGACCATGTTTGGCTATCGTAGCATTGAAGGCAACACTACCATAATGAGAGTGTGGAAAAGTGAAGGGCAGTTCTTAAAATTCACCTCCATTCACCAGCGAATCTCTTGAGTTTTCCCATCCCTGCTAACTTCTGTATAGACCAGAGAAAAAATGTTCACTGGAGTATCTGGTGCCAGCAGTGATAGCAAAAGACACAGAGAAAAAGCGAAACATGACTTGCATGAATCTGAATTCAGGTGTAACAGTAATTAATCCCAGAGAGTATAGAGAAAATGTCTATAGTGGGGTTATGAACCACTGTGTCACCCTGAGTACCGGACTGATCAAACAATTCTGAAGCATGAAAAAAATAATGTGTTTTGATGTAAATTTAAAACCCTTCTGGCTCTTAAAACTGATTGGTAGAACTGCTTTCTCTTGCATATGATATATTATGGTACAATGTGATATGTAAGGGATAATGTTACTACAGGAGGTAAACAAAAATACTTTTGCTGCTAGTATTAAAGGGCCACAAAACCTCTCTGTCTCAGCAGGGTGTTTTCACACCTCTAGTTTGGAAAAAGTCAGGAAAGTGGGCGTGTCCAGCTCTGTTTAGGTGGGAGTGTCGGGGGAGGAAAAGAGGGAATTCCGTTTGGGCACGCAGACGCAGGGGAGAAAGACAGTGACTGTGTTTACATGGACATCAGTAATCGAATTACTTGCCAAATTATTAATTTGTCGACTTTAATTGCAGTTTGGCACTTTCACTTTTTATTCAGGAACATTTCCTGCATGTCGCCCGTGACAAATGACATTGAAAGCGAGGAACTGCTGGACAGTGGAGTTTTAATGTAATGTTTGATACCGCACAGCAAATGGGAGAAAAAAATCCTCCGCATTTCTCGGTAAGGTGCACTCGGTAGGTAACGTCAGAAAGCCGTGTGTGTATAGACTATCCTGTCACAAAATGCGGCGAAAATTCTACACGATGGTCAATATTTGATTGCTGTGTTTACATGTTTACATTCGGAGAGCAGCATTTACAGCAGATCTTTCAGTCTATAATATTGTACTATAATATTGTAGTGATATTAACATACTGTAAACTTAGTAACTAAATCATTTTAACTGAGGTATGTCTTTAAAAACTGAAAGAGCACTGCTGACGATACGAAGTAACTTTGCCATCTGAATGAACAAACAAAGGGCACTGATCGCACACTTACTAAATCTGTAGCGACAGGACAATGAAACTGGAACTGTGTCTTTTTTTAAAAGGAGACGAGCGGCAAATCCAGATTTCATCATTTCCAGATGCGAAAAGCTCTCAGGTAAAAAATGTTTCTTACAAACGCATTTCTGTCGCGTGCACTGTAATCCACATATGAGTCCAGCAGCGCTCTCACAGCGGGAAAATGCAAACAAAACCTTCGTTGTAGCACATTAATAAACGCAACACTGACGACCCGTGTCTCCAAATTCTTGTCCTTTCACTTGTTTTGGCAACACAACGTGGCGTCTCTCAGTCGTCTGAATACTGTAACAGGTAAAACAGTCTCCGAAGCTATCATGCATATTAATGAAGTTACACGTCATACACAATAGAGTGCGCTGATTGGTTTGAACAAAGTCTTTCTCATGAATTAATGCAGCACCCTCAGAGACGTCATGATGTTCTTGCAGGTACAGACAGCCACTCTTTACGCTGGATTTACACGCAAGTATCTCATGGCCGTGACGCAGCTTCAAAAATTAGTTTCAAACCGGAAGAACGAATTTGCTCAAAATAACGCAAAAACAGCCAATTTTAACTTTGTAGTGAAATATATGTGTTCTAATAGTGTTTATAGCAGGGTGGGACACATATATGACTGTCAACAGCTCAAAAAATGTGTTTTGGTGTTTCGTGACCCTTTAACTAATATAAAAAGAGTTGAAACAACACAATTCTTGAGTTTTTTTGGTAACCACTTTATTGTTTTATGTTCAATCCACTTAAATTTGCAAAAAAAAAAGATTAAGTAGCCCTATATGCATTTCTGGAGATCGCAAATTATGTAGCAAGAGCTACGTATGGCTGCATTTCATCTTTAAAACAAACGCTACAGGGTGGTATGACGCCTTTGCTTTTCTCGCATAGGGGAGAGCGGGGCACAAAGTAACACTTTTTGGTTTTGGTCAAATAATGAACAAAGTAATGGGGTTAGACAAACCATATTTTTTTTTACCAACAACACACAAGCCTCTCCTACAAAAGAGCACTGTAAATATGATCGCCGGACCTATGGTTTCTGTGCAGTATTGCCAAAAGTGCCAGAAGTATAAATGTTACTATTTACCCCACCTGCGTGGGCAAGTTGTAACAGACAGGGGGTTAGTTGTAACACATGCTTAAAAAGGCAGATTTCACACAATCCATTTAATTTCAGTTTACTTTAAATAGTAGCTATATTTCCTCAGTACTTGGCTCATTTCTTTTTTTATTCTACATAGCACAGCATGTTTATTTATTTTTTTGTTTATTGGATAAACACATTTGAATCTATTTGCATTATTATCCATTTATCCATTATTATACAATGCATTTATTTGCATTATTAGCAATAAAATATTTTTTTCTATTAAAACAATATTTTCTATTAAAGAATATTTTAATCTAAAAAGTTCTCAACATTACACTAAAAATTAAAAAAATTATTTTGTTAGTTTAATTAGTGTCCAACAGTGTGTGTCATGTTTTACTTAAAACTGGCTAGCAGTCTCTGTGTGTTTTATACATCTTTCAAAATGGTTTCATCTTTTAGCCTAGAAGACGGTGATCACGACAATATAAGATTTTACGTACATACTTAAATTACTTTTAAAATAAAAAATATCGACTGTAATAAAAATTACTTTTATGCTGCAAAAATGGTTGCTCCTGTGTTTCTCATCCAAATTTCGTCAAAAATTTTCAATAATTGTCAGGACGACTCTTGCCGACACTGTGGTGAAAACCTTGGAAGCATGCCATAGTTAACCCTGAGCAAATACCTTAAAACTCCGTGTTACATTTAACCCCGCGTTACTTTGTGCCCCGCACTCCCCTACCAACTGACTGCTTACTTCCATATGGATGACTTTTCCGCTGTTACCTGTTTGTCTGGTAGCTCGACATGTATGTTGGCAGACTTGAGATGCAGAGCGGAGTTGACCGCGACAACAGTGTTTGACTCCGGTGAAGAACGGTTCCAGAAAGCAGGTAAGACAAAAACAAAAGACAAAAAATAAAATAAACAAGTAAATAACAGGGTGAGAATGTGGTAAAATCTGATAACGTATTAAAAATCAGGGGGCTTTTCTTTTTCTGGATTGCTTTTAAAAACGCTGCGGTTGGGTTAAGGGAAGGTGGTGGGCGGAGGGATCGGTCGGTTGATCAATCAGTTGACAGCGGCCTCTGGTGGATTTACCTGCAAACAGCAATCGCAAATGGCACTCGTGAGTGAAATCTGAGATCTAAAAAAGCGTACAAAGCGGCCTCTGGTGGATTCGCGAAAACAAAACTGCAAAAAAAAAAAACATAGCATCAGTGATTATAAAGAGATCTTGAATATGATGAGCTTGACTATTTTATTTTATATTTTATACTATATATAGTATATATTCTAGTATATGTATTGCAAAATAATGTTACACATTAAATAACTATATATATATCAGACTATTTTTCATCATAAACAACAAATTGCTTATAAGATTGCAAAAGGATGCCTTGACTAGAAAAGTACAGTTTTTCTCTCACTAAATCACATTCTTACAGTTGGCAATCTTACATATTATATATCTTATATATATCTTACATATTATACCTCTTTATAAATATGACATGAAATTCCATTATTCTCTTATATAACGTACCATAATCCCTTTTTATTTACCTCAAAAATGAATTTTACATTACAATTAGGCATACATATATTTTTCCCTCAAGGCAAAAAAAAAAAAAAAAACCCAAGAGGTAACACTGTGTTTCCTCAGCATGAAATCACCTGTAAATGCATGCTGTATGGGTAGTGAGTTTAATAAGAACTCTTACTTTAAACTCAATGAAAGTAGCTCGGAGACAGAAATCTGACTGCTTCTTTGGCTAACCTCACCTGAAGCATTAAGTCAGACTCCGCTCAGATTGTTTTACTCTGAAAAGTAAATAACTGCCGCATTAGACTCTCTGAAACTTCATCCATCACTGAAGCTCCTCAATTCTGTCCCCCTTACTAGAAAATACACCATAGACCAGAGAAAATGTTGAGATTATGCGTGTCTGGTCTCTACAAAGACTGCTGGGCATGAGTGTTTGAGAGGCACAGAGAGAAAAAGATGCAGTAAACAACAACAATAGCAGTGGATTGTCTGAAACTGTCAAGAGCATTTGCCTCACCTCACTTCATGCTGTATGTCTTCAATACCAGCATCATAGCAGAACAAAACAACTGCAAAAAAAGAGAAGTCTGAGTCTATATATGAAACATGAAAGAATGGAACAATATAGATACATGCTACACTAGTTTCCTCCAAAGAGGTGAACAGTACAGCATAAAAATATCTCATATATGTTAATTAAAGTATGATAAAGTTCACTATATTTCCACAGAACTGTTAATGAAGAAATGTTTTTAAAATGTTACATTATGCATATTTAAATATGCAAATAAGCTATTATTCAATTAAACATGCACATCATTGCATACATTTCTAGGATAAAAAAAATTAACCACTGGATGGAGTCAGGTTCAAAATTCCTTTTTTTTATCTACATGAAGACAAAGCCAGAGCTTTCCCCATCCGATCTTTTTCTTTAATCCTTGTATCCTATATATATACAGTATATATACTATATATATATATATATATATATATATATATATATATATATATATATATATATATATATATATATATATATATATATATATATATATATATATATATATCGTCTTATAGAAATATCTGTGTACACACAAGATCCCTGAAACCGACTAAAAACAATGTAGTCTGCATGCCAGAGCAGTACTGTATGTGGAACTATAATTCTGCAACAGAGATACTCAAAAATGGAGAAGACAACATGGGCCAGGTACATTACCTGACAAAAGTCTTGTTGTCGATCCCAGTTGTAAAATCAGTCAAGTTTGGTGAAATCATGGTTTGGGATTACATTCAGTATGAGAGAGATCTGCAGAGTGGATGGCAACATCAACAGCCTGAGGTATCAAGACATTTGTGCTGCCCATTACATTACAAACCACAGGAGAGGGCAAATTCTTCAGCAGGATAGTGCTCCTTCTCATGCCTCCACATCAAAGTTCCTGAAAGAAAAGAAGGTCAAGGTGCTTCAGGATTGGCCAACCCAGTCACCAGATATGAACATTATTGAGCATGTCTGGGGTAAGAATCTAAAGAATCTTAAAAATCTCTGGGAGTCCTGCAAGCTCCTGGTAGTCATACACAATATTAATTCTTTTTCCACTGCACCATGACTTTATATTCTATATTGTACATTATTTCTGTTTAGTGACAAAACTTTTGTCTAAGCAAAGTCAGACCTTACTGTCCTAATTAAATCATTAAAAATCAAGACATCATCATATTTTATTTTGGTAAAATAAGTGTAAAAAAGAGGCCTTTGCCTTTCACATAAGCCCCTTCTGATACCAAACGATACTGAATCAACTAGAAGACAAGACTTTTGTCAGGTAAACGTAGAAGTGTCTGTATAAGGTTGCTAAATGGCCTTGTATCATCATTTACATCATAATTTCATCCTTTATACAGATTGTTTAGTTACACAAATGCATAATTTTCAGATTTATTCTATTATTAAAGGCATTTTACTTTCCCAAAAAAACTGGATCTCTCTGGAAAAAGTGAATATATTATTTTTTTAACAAAGAATCTCTTTTATCACTGTGTAATTCCGAAAATACTGTGAACAACAGCTGCACAATATTAGAAAATCTAACATTGTGATATTTTTTATTCTGCGATATATCTTGCAATATGAGTACAATTTCACCAGATGACTTGAATATCTCCATTTGGAAAATATTTATCATTTTAGATTGGGATGATTCTGTAAGTGAGTGCATCTGCAAAAAATATAATCTACAATCTACAATTATAGATACATTCAATAAAGAAAAAGATACAAATAAAATAAACAGTGTTTTAATGTTTTTGCATGGAGTTCTAACACCATTCAGGTATACAGTAATTGAATAATCAAATGTAAAATAGTACTCCATAGTCTTTGTTGTATAAAGTTTGATAATATCAATCGTTATTAAAGTGAAAAAATCTTAGCCCTGAATGCTTTTAAAATCCTCAAACAGTCCACACTGACCTGAGCTAAACTGATCGGAATTGAACTTAATCTCTGAAAACTGGACTGACACTGTTTCAATTTACTATAATCTTCTATGTGAAGCTGCTTTGACACAATTTATATTGTATAAGCGCTATACAAATAAAGATGAATTGAATTGAATTGAATCAAAGGCCTCTAAAAACACTTGCAAAATGATCAATTATAATTGAGCCTCAACATTGCAGACATGTAATGCGAGTTATTTAACAATATTACTTTTCTAAGTAACAAGTAAAATATTGCATTACTTTTAATATTAATATTTGAGTTACGTTTTTAAAAATGTAACTTGAGTTACTTTTTAGATTAATTAATATGCTTTTAAAAATAGTTTGCTGAATTAAAATTAGAGTAATCATGTTGAGTCACACTCAATGAGAAATTGAGCTCCCCGCGGGAACAGACAAAAACCAAGATGGCAGAGCCTTACATTTCTGAGATGGAAATATTCTTTTTATTTTGAACACATGGAGGAAAAGGGGATTGTCTCAATGGACAGAGATTTTACTGAACTAGTAAGACAAAAATACAAATGTATCAAATACACTGCTTTCAGTTTTTCAGTAATCTGTATATACAGATAACATTATTCTAATTAAAAAATATATTTATTAGTTGTTTTTTTTTTTTTAAAGGTAAATGAAGGTGTAGGTTATACAGTGTGTCCTTAATTGTAGAGATCCTCTATTTAAAAAAAAAAAAAAAAAAAAATTTTCCTGCAGTTCTGAAAGAGATCAAGCCTCAGGCAGGTATGAAAAAGTAACTCAAATGTAACTCAAAAGTAATATAACGCATTACGTTCCATAAAAAGGTACCAAGTAATGTAACTAGCTACTTTTATGGGGAGTAACTCAATATTGTAATGCATTACTTTGAAAAGTAACTTTGCCCAACACTGATGCTCACATTGCAATGTTGATGCTGAAACAATATATTGTGCAGCCCTACTGTAATCAGCCAAAAAACAAACAACAACTTTTTTTGTAGAATAAAATGTTGTATATAGGAGATGACAGTGTAAAATGGAGGGTTCCACACAGTTTCTTGATGTTGTCCCATCACAAATCGATTAAATTAATCATTTTTAGAAATTTTAGTGGACTGAACATAAAACAATGGGGTATTTAATTAAAACAGGGACTTTTAACTTCAGCCAGCCAGCAAGCCTCAGCGATTCCGGTGAGCTCTTTCCATTATAAAATTGCCACATTTAGGGTCTGATTTCTTTAAAAATCAGTGATCTTCACTGCCTGATAGATATATGATATAAAGTGGGTCTTAGACTGGACAAGAAGCACTGCATTAAATTCCCCCATTGTGTCTTTAAAATATGACGGTTATTTTACCTCAGTATTTTCAATGGAGTTTCTGCGCTCGCGTGCTGATCCTGACGGCACTAGCGGTTACACAGTCTTTCATCTTGTTTTACGCTTGAACAACTAAATGAATGCTTGAGTCGATTTACCTGAATGTATTGTAATTACATTACAACATCGATGCTGTAAAACCTCATGAAATTGAAAATAGTCACATTTATGGATTCGTGCAGGAGAAAAACTTGTTTTGGTTTTTAAAAAATATGTATTGTAATTGAAAATCGATAAAGTAGGGTGGCCATATTTCAGTTTTCAAAAAAAGAGGACAGAGTGTATTTTCTCTGTTTTCATAAACTTAGACTGAAAGAACAATTAAAGAACAAGCAAAAAATATATAATAACAAAATAAATATAAAACTCAAAACTGGCAGGTTCATAGATTTTGAAGTAATAAATTTAGCTTGTTTGCTTGTAGTCAGTATAATATCGACTTTTTGTCTGCGATTGACAAATCCATTATAATAGACACGCATGATAACTTGATTGTTGCTTTCACAGAAATCACTTGGTGGCGTCACATCATTATTCAATGACCGATAACGTGAAATGTAAGATGATTGCAAACTGCATATTCCTAGAAGAAGTGACTAATCCGCCTGGTGCAAACTGATAATGACACAGGCATCTGTCAGCAGGCGAACGCTGGCCTTTACATCACTTCCGATTCTAAAACAACCTTTTAAAGAAGATAAAGCGTTTGGAGAATGTAGCCCACACAAAGGAGCTTTAACTTCACTGACAAAATAGGATTTCTCGCACTGCTGGAAAAAGTACAGGCAGTGAATTTAATGACTTCAGACACAACGGGTGTTAAACACGCTGGCTCTACGGACTCATTTAAAGCAAACCTTGGGATTAAGAGGGATGTAATTTTATGAGATCTGTCCCTTGAGAGCCTGATGGGCTCTTATTTTTTCTTCTTCTCCCCATTGTTACAATCGCCATGAGAGCAAAATTTTATATTGTATAAAATCATGCTACTGGCATGAAAATATTCCATCATCTGAGCCAGTAGTGTTGCGTTGCATTGTTTCATTATGTGCATAGAAAAACTTTATGAAACCCAAAATCTTGATTTAAAAAAAGAAAAATACACAAATTATAAAAACATTGGGACATTTTATAAAATGCAATAAGAATCAGTAGTCTGTGATTTGCTTATTCTCTTTAAGTTTAATTAATTTACAAAGAACAGATTTACAGTCTTTAAAATTTCTTCAATCCAGGCTCATTCTGAAAACATACCGCTATATACATTTTTGGGAAGTGCCAAATACGTCCCAGGAGCTACATTTTTTGCCATTTTTGTTTTCACGAATTCACCAGAGGCCGCTGTGTACACTTTTTCAGAATTCAAATTTCTCTCTCGAGTGCCATTCATGCCTGCTGTTCTCGCGAAAATCCATCAGAGGCCGCTGTTGACTGACTGAGTGATGGACTGACCCACCCTTCTCCTTCCCTAAACCCAACCAACAGTGTTTTCAAAAGCACCAATTGACCCGCCCACCCACTTCACTAAATCCAACATACAGTTTTAAAAAGCAATCAGAAAAAGCATGATTTTTACCACGTTTTCAAATTTTACCACATTCTCACCTTGTTATTTACTTGTTTATTTTATTTTTCGGCTTCTGTTTTTGTCTTACTGTTCTGTTCCACTTTCTGGAACCGTTTTTTTTTTGCCTGACTCTAACCCCGTCGTCTTGGTCAACTCCTCTCTGTTTCTCAAGTCCGCCGACGTACATGATGAGCTAACTGGACAAACTGGTAACAGCAGGAAAGCCGTCCATACGAGGTAAGCGGTCAGCTGGTAAGCACGAAAAGAAACAGCGTCATACTGTCCCGTAGCATTCGTTTTAAAAATGAAATGCAACCATACGTTCTTCTGGCTACATAGTTTGCGATCTCCAGAAATGTATATAGGGCTACATTTTCAGAATGAGTCTGTGTTGAATTTCTTCACCCTCCAAAAAAATTGTTTGTTTACTGAAAAATAAAAAATGTAAATACTCTTATTAAATACTCATCCTCATGTCGGTCCAAACCCCTGAGACCTTCGTTCATCTTTGGAACACAAATTAAGGGTGCTTTCACACTAGCACTTTTGGTCCGCACATGGGTTTATTTGACGTCAGAGTTCGGTACGTTTATCTAGTGTTAATGCTGTCTTCTGAACTCGGGTGCGCACCCGTGAACCGTACCCGAGTCCGCCTGAAATATGTGGTCTGGGATGCGGTTCCTGCGAACTTTGGTCCGGTTTACTTCTGATATGAATGCAATCGTACCAAATAACGGAAGTGAATTGCCAACTGTACAACAAACTATCGTTTTCATAATGTTCATTCATTCATGTGTGTGTCTCGTATTGTACCTTGATGACAAGTGGGACTGAGCCAGGGCAAACACAGTGATAATGTCTGCTTGTCTCCTCCAAAAACAGCTTCTGCAGACATTGTGTGATGTTCTGAACGTTTATAATATTTTTGCAGCAGACAGATGCGAGTCGCTTTCTTTATGTCCAAAACCAGCAGATTCAGTAAAAGCAGAACGACTGTTATGTGAAACGTCTTTCTATTTCTGTGCTTTGCTTTCGTGACCGTCAGCTAGCAACAGCTGTAAACAAAACAGCAGCTCGATGATGCAAGCATACCAGGGTTAAGAAGGAAAAAAGAGTGTAAACACAAATGAACAGAGAAGGTGGCATGCGGGGACAACCGAACTTGGGTACGGTCCAGGCAATTGAACCAAGTGTGAAAGCACCCCAAGACATTTGAAATTAAATATAGGAGCTCTCTGGCCTCCATAGACAGCAATGATCACGAAAAGGTCAATGTCTTCCATGTCAGATCATGGTGCACATTTACTAGAACTGGCAATACAATGTATTGTGTGTTGCATTGCTGAAATTAATGGCATTTATTTTTAGAATGTTGACTTTGAATGTCTCAGGACCATTGCTGTCTACGGAGGGCCAGAGAGCTCCCTGATTTCTTCTAAAATTCTTTCATTTGTGATCTGAAGATGAACAAAGATCTAAGGGGGTTGAAACAACAAGAAGGTAAATAATTAATAAGATTATTTTCCTTCTTGTATGCACTAATCCTTAATTTATCATTTATAAACAAATTAAGATTTTGATGGCTGATGCAACACAAAATAAATGTGAAAAGGTTGTAGAATATTTCCAATTTACGCAGTTTTGATATGCAGGTGAACTGGTATCAGTCTTTGCAAACAAAGGTGGGTATACATTAAACAGTATTTAGAGAATATAGTTTATTTGGTCAGTGAAATCATTGTAAATTCTTACTTTGTTCTTTTGTTTGTAACACTTTAGATTGATAGTCCATTAGTTAATGTAAGTTAATGCATTTACTTACATTAATTAATACTGATAATCTTGTAAATCATTTAGTAATCACAGTGAGACATTTATGTATACGTTATCAAAATCCAAAGTTGTGCTTGTTAACATTATAGTTAATGCACAGTGAGTTAATAAGAACTAAGATAATAACAACTTAAATAGTGTTAACAAAAATGTATAAATACTGTAATAAATGCATTACTAATTGTTTGTTCCTGTTAGTAAATATATTACATTAACAAATGGACTATTATTTTAAAGTGTTTTTCTTGTCAATTAAATAAAGATTAAAGAAAAGTATATTTATTTAGATTTTTATTGCATTTTACAGAAGTGGGTTTGTATGATTTGCACACACTGCAATTATACAATTACACTATGTTTGGTCATTTTCAAGGCAGTATATTTCTATATCCTCAAAGCTATATATAAATTCACACTGAGAGTAGAGAGTGAAATTATGGCTTCATAACAGTAAAACATCCCCGAATGAAAATAAACAAGCACTATCAGAACTAAACCTCTGCAGCTCTTAAATCTAAACCGGACCATTAGTCTGGAAAAGCAGAGGCTACAAAAGCACAAATCATCAGGCCTGTGGAATGAGAAACACAGTAAATTACACTGGCTCAAGAAGGGTAAATGGCCACATTGAGGTCCAAAAACAGACAAATGTGGGCTTTTTATGATTTACAAAGAGTTGTTTTTTTGTTCCTGTGGGAGATATTCATGTTATGAACATTTAACTTGTATGATAAACCCTCATATTTATTGATTTAAGATCGGAATCTACAACTGGGGTTATTATTGTCCACTAAAACCATCAAAAGTAATGTTCATTGCTTAATAGTGTAGATAAAACGTAGACAGAACAAGAACATTTCTCATTTTTATTTATTTGAGTGCAATGCACTACAATACATGCTACAATTTAATAAAAAATATGATAAAATTAAAAGAAAATGGTTACCGCTTACAAAAATATCTATTATTGTGAATTAACATGAACTAAAAATGAACGATACATGTACAGCATTTATTAATAATAGTTCAGTATTTGCTAATGCACTATTAAAATCCAAATTCGTGCATGTTAACATAAAAATGCATTAGGCCTATACACCTATTGTAGAACTCAGAGTTTAAGCTCTAATGTGGTTATTTGTACTAATACTGTATCATTCTGTTCTGTCCACAAAAAGGCATTTTAGTCCAGTTCCTGCAGCTTTCTGCCAGTGGGAAGGAAGCTAATAAAAGCTGCCATTAAGGAACTATTAGTCTAAAAATACCTGCCTCGGGTTATAAATTTCACCTCTTCCTGAGGTAACCATTCAACTTCAGCTACCACCTCTTTTCACCTCCTCCCAAAAATGTATTAAAGTATTTACAGTCTCAGTTTTTCACTGAAGCTTTGATCTTTATAAACACAGATGTTTCACTCATTTAATATGGATGTAAAGCTCATTTGCTAAATTTATATTATGCAAGGCAATTCTGCATCTATATAAAATGACAATACATTTTAATTACACGCAATGTTACAATTCCCCCTGTATACTGTATACAGTTGTGCATGCATTAATTAAAACTAAAACATTAATTCAGAAGTTAAATCAGAGTGTCAGAAATAGTCATATAAGTAACAACAATAGGCTAATTCAAAGCAGAGGATTTGTTTAGAAATGAGCCTATGAATCATTGTATTGACACAAATGGTCTGCTTTGGTTTTGTTTGGAGCTATTTTTGTTAGTCAAATATTAAAACTTAATTGTGATTATTGAAATCATAAGATTGAAATTGCACATGTCTAATATATAATTATAAATGATAAAAGTACATTTTTAATTTAAAGTTATTTGTTTATTTTTTTAAATATTATAAGATTGGTTAATATTACTAGTTATTAATAATACAAAGTCCTAATAACACCATATATCATATCCCTTTTTAACTGAAGTATAAAATAAAACATACATACATTTCATAATACACAACAATTATAAAATAATTTTTTCATAAGATAATGACATTGAGTGAATGCTTTAGGCACGTAGTACACCATCAACAAATAGTTTTGTTTGAAATATCTAAATCCCAGCGCCAGCGTATTCAGAAATACAGTAAAAACCGCTAAATGGCACTTGCCTTTGACAGCAAAAGCTACTATGGGAGCCTATCCCGAGAACCAACCAGGAGGCGCGAATTGAATTATATGTTTTCAATGTAGCAGCGCGCTGATACGCCGGGTTTCTCACGAGGAAACGTAAGTATTTTACGTTTTGTCAGTTTAGTGGCTAATTCGTACGAATTCGTACGAGTTCAGTCGTACGAAAATGTACGATTTTAAAAAGGAGGCGTGGCACCTAACCCCACCCCTAACCCCAACCGTCATTGGGTGATGGGCAAATCGTACTAATATGTACGAATTAGATCGTACGAATTCATACGAATTAGCCACTAATCAAAAAGTTACGAATTGCCGTGAGATTGCGTTGGGTTTAAGAGAAGACATATTCCGCTTTCGATTTCGATTTTAAAAGATGAAGTTTGATGAACTGCATGAGCCTGTCCGACTGACTAACATGCATTCATAACGCTTTTTTTGCGCATCGACGCTACTTTGAATGACTCTGATTTACTATACATTAAAGGGCAACTGCAGTTCACGTGCCGTTAAGTTAAGTGCCAAGTTAAGATGTCGTTCTTTTATCCCGCATGGATGCTATGAGGATAAACAAGAGACGAAAAAGAGACCAAGATCTCGAGTATATAGTAAGGATGAATGAAAGACAGCTTCTGAGAGACATCCTCTTTTTTGCACAGTAGGCATACCTTGTGTTTCATTTGCTAAGCTATGTTTTAAAAGATAAATAGAATGATTAAACTATCCATTATTTATATTACTTCAATAAATTATTATTTTTTTTTTAGTAATGGACAATACACAGATATTGATGTTTCGCAATGTTTTTAGGGGAGCGAGGGGAACAAAGTAACGCGGGGTTAAATGTAACACAGAGTTTTAAGGTATTTGCTCAGGGTTAATCATGGCATGCTTCCGAGGTTTTCACCTCAGTGTCGCCAGATTTCTTCCTGCCAATTATTGAAAATTTTCGGCGAAATTTGGATGAGATACACAGGAGAAACCATTTTTGCAGCATAAAACTATTTTTTATTATAGTCGATATTTTTTATTTTGAAAAAATCGGTCAAAGTATGAACGTAAAATGTTATATTGTCGTGATCACCGTCTTCTAGGCTAAAAGAAGAAACTTTGAAATTTTGAAGGATGTATAAAACACACAGAGACTGCTAGTCAGTTTAGAGTAAAACATGACACAGCGGGGCTAGTTGTAACAGGGTGTTGCAATTAAGCCACACACTGTTGAACACCAACTAAACTAACAAAATATTTTTTTGAATTTTGAGTGTAATGTTGAGAACTTTTTAAATAAAAATGTTTTTTAATAGAAAATATTTTTTTTATAGAAAAAAAAATATTTTATTGCTAATAATGCAAATAAATGCATTGTATAATAATGAATACATGGATAATAATGCAAATAAATTCAAATGTGTTTATCCAATAAACAAAAATAAATAAATAAATAAACATACTGTGCTATGTAGAATAAAAAAGAAATGAGCCGATTACTGAGGAAATATAGCTACTATTTGAAGTAAACTGAAATTAAATTAATTGTGTGAAATCTGCCTTTATAAGCATGTGTTACAACTAACCCCCTGTCTGTTACAACTTGCCCCGCAGGTGGGGTAAATAGTAACATTTATACTCCTGGCACTTTTGGCAATACTGCACAGAAACCATAGGTCCGGCGATCGTAATTCCAGTACTCTTTTGTAGGAGAGGCTTGTGTGTTGTTTGTAAAAAATATATGGTTTGTCTAACCCCATTACTTTGTTCATTATTTGACCAAAACCAAAAAGTGCTACTTTGTGCCCCGCTCTCCCCTACACTGCATTATTTGAATCTACTAAGCTTGTTTACATTGTTCTAATTACATTAAATCCAAATCCCAAAATATTAGAAATGACAAGATGGTTAAGATTTATTTAATGTCAGTTTTAATGTTATTAAGTAATGCACTTACGTGACAGATTTCATTAATTAATTTTTCATCTGCTTAGTCCCTGGTTTATCAGGGGTTACCAGTGGAAAGAACCGCCACTTACTTGACAGATATATTTTTAATTTCATGTGGTTTGTGTAATATGTTTTATGTTTGTTAAAATAATCTATAATTGCATTTTTAGCGATTTTCAACTAATTAAAATGTCTTGCACCAATAGGTGGATTTAGAGGGTTTTGCATAAAAAGCACTGATGGATTTAGCTGGTTTTGACGCAAAAGAAAATCTACCTTGTTAAAAACCAAAGAATTGTCCAAAGTGACATTTAAAAAAAAAAAAAAAAAGGTATTTTATTTACTAGCTAATAACCTTATCATTATAAAATGAAACTTCTGAACCTAATCAGAGGAGCCTGATAGAAAATGCTCATTTACAAAAGATGAGGTCTGATGGATTTAGAGGGTTTTGCATCTGAACTCTTCATAAATTAAAATATGATAGAATAGCAATGTTAATAAATACTTTTTAAATATTTTCACTTACTTTTCGAGTGCCTTGGATTTGTGATTTCTTTGAATGTTTTCTACTTTTCTAGAAAATGCTAGAAAAGCATTTACTTGCAGGTAACTGCAGAAATCTTGACACAAGTCCAAACCTTCAATAGGAAAACTATAAACTCTGCTAAATGACTGAAATCATTTACCATTTGAAGCTAAAGTGCATCTTTCATCAACATAAAGCAAGACTTACCAAGATGGGACTTGGTAAGAAGGTCTCCGATGCTGGAATGATGGCTTGGGCAGGCGGTGAATGCAAATGCTGCTTATTAAAGATGTTGAAATGTCGAGCTGATAATGGCGCTGTGGTGACGCAGGACAGCATCATTCAGAGGATTCATTCAGAGCTCGTAAATTGGCTTCCCTCATTCGCTACGACACTAATTACTCAGTTTCATCTTGGGATTCAACAGTCTCAAACTCCCATTGCACCACACACAAGGAGACGGGTAATGATTCTCCATAAAAACTCAAAAGATTACTGTAAATCACGGGGACATTTGGCAGCGCGTTCAGCCGCTGTGGCGTTTGCAGCCGTTTTGTCTCTCAGACAGGTCGAAGGACGCAGGTCGAGGAAGGAGAACAGCTGCATGCTTTATGCATTCACATTGATTTTAATTCAGCTTGTTCCGAGACATCAAGTCCAAGCCTGTGGAGCTCATTTAAATTTATAAGCAGAATAAGAATCTACAGATCCTGAATCGTGGTATTTGCTCCTCACAAGAGAGTGCAGACAACGCTTGATTCGATGAAGCCTTCTTACAACAAAACCTTATGAAATTGTGATGATATTGTACATGCATGCTGGCTTTGGGTTCTTTGAGGTTACTCGTTTTCAGCAAAAGGAGGTAAGTATTGGATATAACTCCAAAGAAATAAATAATCATTGTATAAAATGATTGATTTTATACAATTTAAGGTTGTATGAAAAGACTGAATTGAAATGAATTGAGGTCCAATGATAAAGCAAGCAGTCAGAAAAAAATGGCTGCAAAAGTAGACTGGGCATGCACAGAAGGAATCATCAGTGGAGCCGGAGGCAAAGTCATGGTATCAAACTTTCAACCAAAAGCTTGCACACTAAATCAGCCCCCTAAACTTCTCCTTTCACCAGCCATGATGCCAAGTTCACAATGCACAATTTTAGCCCTGATTTTCACTCGCTGACAGGTTTTGTGAAATCTGACAAATGCCCAAAATCTGAGGCAAATCAACAATTGTTGACACGACTGACAATCATGAAGTGAGAATGATCAAAGGCGTGACATGAGAGAATTGCTGATGCCTGTAAAATATTTGGCATGCTTAATATCTAGCCTTGTCAGCATTCCATAATCATGCTGTCTGAAATTAGTTACTAGTAAAAAAAAAAACACACCGGCGATGACCTGCAGCCAATGAGAGAGCAAGACAAGATACAATAACCAAAACCATATTATGTATTTATTATTATTCATTCATTCATTTTCTTTTCAGCTTAGTCCCTTTATTAATCCGGGGTCGCCACAGCGGAATGAACCGCCAACTTATCCAGCATATGTTTTACCCAGCGGATGCCCTTCCAGCTGAAACCCATCTCTGGGAAACATCCATACACACTCATTAACACTCATACACTACAGACAATTTAGCCCACCCAATTCACCTGTACCGCATGTCTTTGGACTGTGGGGGAAACCGGAGCACCTGGAGGAAACCCACGCGAACGCAGGGAGAACATGCAAACTCCACACAGAAACGCCTACTGACCCAGCCGAGGCTCGAACCAGCGATCTTCTTGCTGTAAGGCGACAGCACTACCTACTGCGCCACTGCATCGCCCTGTATATATTATGAATATTGTAATAAAAAGTAAAAGAATTCCTTTTTTTTTTTTTGGATCAAAGTCTTATTTGTTTACATGGAGAAGGCAGGGTTTATGACTTGCACTCCATCCAGCCACCAAGGGGGTGATCAAATGGCCCACAGCTTCACTTTTCTGCTTTAACAGTACATATTAGCATCTAAAATGGAGCATTTTTGGAATTTGTAGGTACTAATATGTAGCTAAAAGGTATCAGTTTGGGCTCTTTAGGTACAACAGTGCACCTTGGGACTGTGCCATTCCGGTTAAAGATTTTGTAACAAATTTATTTTTGAGTGTATACTACAGACACCTAACTGATTATTATATTTTGATGCTAAAAATGAGTGGCAAGTAAAATTAATTTTACGTCAAATGTAATGTATAATGTAATGTGTATTTTTACAGCGCATTTATCGTATATAGCCATACACCCAAAGTGCTACACAATCATAAGGGGGGTTAGTTTAGTTTATTTGTGTATAAAAATATGTTATGTTGGTGAATTTCCATGAAAACTTTTTGGAAATGTTTTTAGAGAAAAGCAGGAAAAAAGAGTTTACATTGTAAAGTATAACCTGGTTTTGTGTTAGAGTAAAACATCATTGTTGTTCTGTAAAATACTGATGAATGTTCTACCAAATTTCAAATAAAACTGTTGTGATTTGTAGAAAAAAATAACAAAATAAGTTTTTTTTTAGACATAAAAATAAAACATTGATTCATTTTTAGGCAACAGAATGTCAATGTTTAAACTTAATATACATTAAGAAATCAATATTTGTGCAATAAGCATGATTTTCAGGGAGTAAAAGCTCTTAATAACAAAATATTCTTATTTGAAATTTGGAAGAAATGTAATTGTGGAATAAAACAACTATTAATATCTCACTCAAACCCCTAGTTTATGAAGCCAAAAAAACAGAATTTCCAAGTGGTCTCTTCATTTTTTCAACCAGTTGTCCAATGTATTTGTTTCTCTTTTGTTTTTGTTATCAGACTCATGAAAAATTCAAATCAATATTTGCATTTATTGCCTATATATTGATTATTGGGGTCTAAAAATTAAAGGTTATTGTTATCGGTATCAGACGAAATTTCCATAAAAGTGCATACATATAATATTTGTATACATTCTGGATAAAACATCTATTTTCTCATGATTTACTTTTACTTTTTGGCTTAGTCTCTCATTTATCAGAGGTCACCACAGCAGAATGAACTGCCAACTATTCCAGCATATGTTTTACGCAGAGGAAGCATTTCCAGCTGCAACCCAGTACTGAGAAACACCCACACACTCATTCACACACACACACACACACACACACACACACACACACACACACACACACACACACACACACACACACACACACACACACACACACACACACACACACACACACATGACCAATTTAGTTCATCCAATTCACCTATAGCACATGTCTTTGGACTGTGAGGGAAACCAGAGCACCCGGAGGAATCCCATGCCAACACAGGGAGAACATGCAAGCTCCACACAGAAATGCCTACTGGCCCAGCAGGGACTTGAATCATCGCCCTTTTTGCTGTGAGGCGACAGCGCTAACCACTGAGCCACCCTATTTTATCCATAAATACCCCTAATTAATGTCCCCCTAACATGGGGCAAGTTGCTTTACTGTGCAATTATTGGTCTTATTTTAGTCTAGTTTTCAAGTTCAGTAAGAAGTTGCTCAACTTACCCCTCCTCAAAAGCTTATCAACAGAAGTTCCTTGTGAAGTCTGTCAGATTAGAAAGCATAAATGAGAATACAATAGCTGTCTTTGTTTTTGCATCAAAGTATTTTTGCGAACATTCAAAAGTCATTGAGCCATAAGACAGAAAATAATAATTTTGGAAAAAGCTTGATCAAGACACAATTGTCTGTGATTAAATTATCTTGTAATTAAGCTTCTCCAGACAAGCGTGATTAATCTGTAATGCATGATCAAGGCTTCAAGATCAACATCAACATCCAGCAGCATTCTGTATGTGTGTGAATGTCTTATGACATTGAATGCTTTGAAATGTGTGATTCATAAATGAGCCTCAGATTGCATTGATTCTGTTGGATTCAGTATGTGCTGAGAGACTTCTGTGGAAGCTTGTTTCTGAAATAATATAAAAATTGAAAGGTATTTGTGAGTTCATATTTCACAGTTTTCAAATATAAACTCACAAGTTATCATCTTGTTTGTTGTTTTCCCCAATAGAATTGCACATTTGTATTTTGCAATTTCAAGGTATAAAGAAACGTACAACTGCAAATTTATTTCTCACAATGGGCTATATGCACAACTAGTGTTTTCCAGCCAATGATGAACTTCCGGTGAAAGCTTTATGTGACTATTTTTAATTTCATAAGGTTCCTTATACAGCATTAATGTTGTAATGTAATTACAATACATTCCGTTAAATAGACATAAGCATTTATTTAGTTGTTCAAGTGTAAAACAAGATGAAAGACCATTTAAACGCAGGTGCTGTCATTAGCGGGAGGCTAGCGCAGAAATTCCATTGAAAATACTGAGGTAAAATTAATTTCCATATTTTAAAGGGCCATGAAACCCCCCTGTCTCAGCAGGGTGTTTTCACACCTCTAGTTTGGAAAAAGTCAGGAAAGTGGGCGTGTCCACGTGTCCAATACGAACTAACTTTGTCATCTGAATGAACAAAGAACTGATCGCACACTTACCAAATCTGTAGAGACAGGACAGTCACTCTGGAACTGTGTCTTTTTTTAAAAGGAGATGAGCAGCAACTCCGAATTTCATCATTTCCAAATGCGAAAAGCTCTCAGGTAAAAATGTTCCTTACAAACGCATTCTGTCGCGTGTCACGTGCACTGTCCAGCAGCGCTCTCACAGCGGGAAAATGCAAACAAAACCTTTCGTTGCAGCACATTAATAAACACAGCGCACTAATAAATGCAACACTGACGACCCGTGTCTCCAAATTCTTGTTCTTTCACTTGTTTTGGCAACACAGCGTGGCGTCTCTCTGTCATCTGAACACTGTAACAGGTAAAACAGTCTCCGAAGCTATCATGCATATTAATGAAGTTGCACGTCATACACAATAGAGCGCGCTGATTGGTTTGAACAAAGTCTTTCTCATGAATTAATGCCGCACACTCAGAGACATCATGATGTTCTTGCAGGTACAGACAGCCACTCTCCACACTGGATTTACACGCAAGTATCTCATCGCCGTGACGCAGCTTCAAAAATTCGTTTCAAACCGGAAGAACGAATTTGCTCAAAATAACAATTTAGCAAAATAGCAAAAACAACCAATTTTCACTTTTTAGTGCAATATATGTGTCCTAATAGTGTTTATAGCAGTGTGGGACACATATATGACTGTCAACAGCTCAAAAAATGTGTTTTGGGGTTTCGTGACCCTTTAAAGACATGGTGCAGAAAAATATAATTTAATACATTGCTTCTTGTTTGGTCCGATACTTGCTTTATATCGTATCTCAGTCAGGCAGTGAAGATCGCTGTTTTTTTTTTAAAAATCAGATCTTAAATGCGGCAATTTTGTATGGGATGTCAATTAACCGGAAGCCCTGGAGCTGGCTAACTGAAATGAAAAGTCTGTGTGCATATACTCCATTGGAAGATGGAATACAATGCATTATGCGAGGCGAAATCAGAAGATATAAAATCTGAGTTCTGAAAATTCTGACTTTTCTTTCTGACTTTTTTACTCAACATACATGCAGTTACACTAGGTATTGTTGATATGCCAGACATAAATAAATTGCTTCATAATAAATACCGTTTTATAAATTCAAAGTTTCAATAAACTTGTAAACATTTTGACATTTTTTAGAATATTAAGTTTACAATGTACAATTCTGGCTTTATATGTTGTATTCTCACTTGTCCAAATTGCAAGAAAAAATTGTGTATTGTGAGATGTTAACTCAAAATTGCAAGAAACATTCTTCAGGTTAAATAATATTATGGTATCCATAATCCTGGACCAGGCCGTACCCTGAGCAGATACTGTAACGGTCATGGAGGAGTGGAGAGCATGAGACCAATTCCTATAAGACCAAAATGACAGACGAGTCTCTGCATTCAGAATTTTCTTTCCTCGACACTGTCATCACTGGCTTGCTTGGTTTGAGACTTGTGGAGCTGCGCATGAATTTGCTCTTCAGTGTTTGGACTTTCAGCAGTGAAAATTAAACCACACTGAACTAAACTGAACTTGAACTGTGAAAACTGGACTGACACAGTATCAATTTACTAGAACGTCTATGTGTTCTTTTACATAATCTACAATGTAAAAGCGCCATAGAAATGAAGATGAATTGAATTGAATAAATTTGTGTGGGGAAAAGGTCACAAAAGAGTGACCCATAAAAAAACTATCCTTGAGATCTTTCTTTCAGATTTATTAATAGGGTCTTTTAAAGTCTTTGGTAAACAATGTAAAGTGTACACACTCTGACCACAAACATAGTCTAATAAATTACTAGAAAACATACAATTTCAAAAACAAACATAAATGCACTGAAACTGCCGGTAATTCCAAAAGAAAAAAAAATGCAGAAATATTACAGTAAAAATTCATAACTTGGTTTATAATAGGTTTCCTTTAGATCAGGGGTGCTCGGGCCAAACTTGGTCCTGGAGGGCCGGTGTCCTGCATAGTTTAGTTCCAACCCAATCAGACACACATGGGCTAGCTAATCAGTTGCTTACTAGGCTTTCTAGAAACATCCGTGCAGGTGTCTTGACGCAAGTTGGAGCTAAAATCTGCTGGACATTGGCCCTCCAGGACTGAGTTTGGGCACCCCTGCTTTAGATGGATGGATGGATGGATATGATGTGTAGATGTTAATACTTAAAAACATTGGTGTATTAAGATTTTAAATTAATGAAATACAGTTGTTTACCATAAAAATTTGAAATTTATTTAATGGTTTCTACCATATTTTTAACAGTAAAACACTGGCAAGCACAGCTGCAGTTTTTTTTTTTTTTCACCATAAATGTTATGGATTTTTTCTAACGGTGTGTTTTCATTTATGTTTGTTCAAGTATCATTTATGTTTCAGTTGTTTCTTTTTTTATCCTGTGGTGAAAACAGATGTCCATAAGTTTCGAAGACATTTCTAAACAACATACTAGACATACAGTAGACTAGACATCTAAAAACATAGACTAGACATCTAAAGATAACAACCTCTCACAGTAAACACTGTTTTAGCTAAAGAATTAATTTCACTGTACTCAAAAGACATTATCATGCATTAAAATCTGGATAAACTCATTCAGAGGCAATAAACTCTCCACTCTCCAGTGTTAAAGAAGTCATGAATCAGCTCCACTGCAACTGTTCCTTTCTAATATGTGTAGTATAATATTTGTCTAATATTTGTAATAACTAAAATTACAATTTCATAAGTAAAACAGCAGAGTGCTAATCTGAAACAAGTGTAAAAATGAAGAACAAAACTTACAGATCAAAAAACTCTGATAAACGCAACTGCTCGCTGAAACTCCCTTATGGGAAAATAAAAGCATGTCGAGTACAAGAAAGAAAGAGGATCTGAGAAAGCAACCTGTGCTCCTCTCCTCCTGAATTACACAACACTAAAGGTAAACAACCTGGAACACAGTACGATACAGTCACAGAGGTTTATCCAGTACGCCTTGAAGGATTTCTCCGTATGAAAGACGTGTGTTTTTTTTTTCTCTTGCTTTCAATTTGCCCCTGCACGCTTTTCCCCACTCTCCTTCTAAATTAAATCAGGGCTTTTTTTCATGTGTTAAATAGAAGTCGCAGCCCACTGGTCCTGTGGTATTAAGCAGTGTAATGTGTCTGCATTCCCGCACTAGCACTCAGTGTGTTGCGCTACAGAAAATCACATCTAATTTGACCAGGAACTCTGTTGGTTTGCTGGAGCAGTTATTATAGCTGAGGTATTCTGAATATTGTTAATAAAGATGAGGGGTACCTGAGAGACATTCCACAATCACAAACTGCAAGTTCACAGACTACTTGATACCTTCATATGGAGGAAGCCCTGAAAATAAAATAAGCGAATAAACAAATAAACACACAATGGTAATGATACATTTAGTGTATGTATAGTTCAAAGCAAAATTATTAGCCCTCAAGTGAAATTTGTACTCTTTTTGAAACATTTCCCAATTAAAATTTAACAGAGCAAGGATATTTTCACAGTATTTCCTAATATATATATATATATTTTTAATCACTGGAGAAAGTCTTGTTTCAATATTTATGTCAATGTTAGTTTTATATTGGCTACAAAACAAACCACTGTTGTCTAATTAACCTAATTTAACCTAACTTTGTGAAGTTTATTTATAAATTTCGAGAGCATCACCTGCTTATGATTGCTTGCAGCGGCCTCGCATTATTCAATTTATGATTCACCAATCAGACGATTCCTAAGTCACTATAAATACCCTAAGTTCCATTTAACAGCCATCTTCGTTTTGAAGAATCCCCCCTTCCACCCCTACTCCTCCTCCTTTCCTAGATGGGTGGCACGGTGGCCCAGTGGTCAGCACTGTTGCCTCACAGCAAGAACGTTACTGGTTCTAGTCCTTACCAAGCCAGCCGACGTTCGCCCGTATTTCCCGGTTTCCTTCCACCGTCAAAAAACATGCAACTTAAGTTAATTGACTAATCCAAATCGGCACCATACTGTAGACTTGCTCCTAGTAAGTAGTTATCTCTTAAGAGCAATCACTATCTGTTCATTAGCTACTACAGCAGTGGAGTTACTCGAGAGCTACCTGAGCTCAAACTCCCCTCTCGCCTTGCAAACGGGAGGGAGCCCCGGGCTCGAGGATCTTATGAGCTCAGGGCTCTCTCCTGGGACAACATGCCAAACAAGCTTTATAATCAATCATCAGTTAAGTGTGAATTCTTGAAAACCTAATTAATATAATTGCACTTTAAGCTGAATACTAGTGTTTTGCAAAATGCATAGTAAAACATTTTGCACTATCATTACTGCAAAGGCAAAATAAATCTATTTAAAATATTAGAGACTATTGTGTTATTAAAAATTCCCCATTAAAGAGCATTTAGGAAATGTTTTTTTAAATAACTACAAATTCACAAGAGGAATTCTTCACAGTGGAAGTCAAATAATTTTGACTTCAACTGTAAATATAAAACTGTTAAAGATTAAGAAATGTAAAAAAAAATGCAGCAGATCACTCTCGTGAGCATTGTCACTTTCACAAATACAGAGTAAAGGGCTGAAAAAATAAGAAATGAGTGGAGATAACCTGCTTCAGCGGCTCATCAGACTGTGGTGAATCCTCAACAGGACAGTTTGTTTTCAATTCCTCAAGGCCATCTGGAGGCAGCAGAAGAGATTGGGATCAAGCTGGATGTTACAGATTCTGATGTACTCCACATCTTCTCTTCCTTAATGTGACTTGTGGGATGTGGAAAACCTCCCATAGCATCACAAAAGAGATGAACACAACACAAATTAGATGTGATTGTTGGTGCATCAGGGTTATCAGAGCTGGCTTTTCTTCCAGTAGACAAATAAGTGGACTCCACTGTGGAGCAACAGAGCAGATGTATTGCTGCCTACTTGTGGAGTTGTTGTTTGATGTTACTGGTCATTTGAGGAATCAGTGAAGTATTCTTTCTTTTATTTCCCATACAAAAGTGATCATGAACCTGAAGGGAGAGAAGAAAAGATAGTCAACACTACTGGATTTTAAAGCTACAGAACAATTTAACAAAAGATTTTCATATTTTTCTTTTTCTTTTTAAAAAAAAAATAGACAAACAGAAATACAAACAGCAAGATAAAGATATTCTGTCAGTTTCATTCTTGAAACAACAACTAAAACTGCACAAATGTTTCCAACAAAACAGTTTAAAATAAAATATAACTAAAAAACAAATGTTTTTCTTAATAAACCGTTACATATATTATTGAATAGCTGCTGACTGCTTGCAAATGGCTTCAAAAGTGGTAACAAACGTCAAATATAAAAGGACACATGGATAGTTTAAACATCATACATACTATAAAAGCTTCATAAGTGACAACGGCATTCAGACAGGTGAGAATTTCCTCTAAATTATCATTCAGCATGTGTACAGAATCTCACTCCTGAAACTAGATGATTGACATTGCGGTAACTACCTGTCAGGCATCTCGCATGCTGGGTATTTGCTATTTATTCCCAATTTACACCACCAAACCATTGTTATGTTTTGCAGTTTGACCTAAACCATGGACAACCGATGCATGGTGGTTTGGGAACTCTTTCAACGTTGCCATGTCCACTAATTATAGGTGTCTATGAACTTGTTATTGGTTATCTTATAAATCATACGTTTGTTAGAGGTTTGGATCAGGGGTCAGATGTGCTATCATTATTTTGTTAATATTTTCAATATAAAGAATTTGTATTTTATTTGGTTTACTTTAATTGTGCTTATTTGATGTTTTCCACCAAGATCTGGCAATGTAAATGAGACTCTGAATTCATCCCTTAATATGAGGCTATATATATATATATATATATATATATAATTTGTTATATAATTATAAAGATAATCATGTAAACACTATAAATGAGGAGAACTCTTCTCTTCTCCTGAATCCCCGGTCTGAATGCAGACACAGTAGAGCAGTATAGCAGGTCTCTTTCCCTGTCTAATCCAACCATTAGCCCTGCCGGTAATCTGCAGAATTTAAAACATCGGCGAACACAGCAGCACGGATACATAAAAAAAAAATGTATTACTACTTATTTAAAATGAACTGAAACAACACAATTCTTGAGATTTCATTGGGACAACTTTATTTTTTTATGTTCAATCCACATTCATTTGTTAAAAGTGTTAAGTTAACGTAATCAATTTGTGTTGGGACAACATGAATGAATTGTTAGGAACCCTGCATTTTTTACAGTGTATAGGCGATGTGTCTGAATGGTAATGAACTTAACTGATAAAAGACGAAGTCCGCCATTCTCCAATTCTCATACAACTCTCCTAAACATGCAATAAACCCTGTGAATCATGGAAACAAACACATACGACCCTTCATGAACGGCTAAATACTGCTTGCCATTCACGGGTCTCACAGCTTGGCAGGTCTGCCTTGCCTTCCGAAAGCACATGCTCTCATGAATAATTAAGAAGCAGGGTCTTCTCATAGGATAAGAAAACTCAGCTATGAATAATTATGAGAAACCGACACATCATCACTCCATTAGCAGATTCGCGCTACGTCACTGATTTTGATCCCACCCCAAAAATTATTTTAAACCCAGAAGATGAAATTAGCTGACAAAAACTCAAAATTATCCAGTTTTCCCCACAATTCAAGCTGACAGGTGATAACATTGTCTTAACTGATGCTCAACACACACACATGAATCTGTTAAAGTCTCAAAAAAAGTACTCCAGGGTGTCCTGAACCTTTATATAAAACCCTTTCACACATTACAGTAAATCCTGTAAAATTACTGAATGACTTTCACAGTATAGCAACAACATGAAATCATTATACCGGTAAGTCACCATTCACACCTCAGAACAAAAATATTGTTAAACACTGCTGGAAAAAAAAATTATAAATAAAAGCATCACAGAAGTACTAATGGTTTTGTAATTATTTTGTAGGTTATAATGGAAATTTTATTGGTTTATTGTATGCTTCTAATGGTAATTACCTGCCTGGTTGCATATTAAAAGCAATCAATGCTAATGGAATATGTCCTGAAACACAACAGAAACCATTCAAATGAACTGCTTTAAAGGTTACAATTAGATGTTATTATTGGTATTTGTAGAGGAAATCATTACTTCAGTGATGGTTTCTATTGTTTTGTTTATTTTCAGCAGGCAACTCTGTAATGGAGGCGACACAGTGTAGCACTGTCGCCTCACAGCAAAAAGGTCACTGGTTCAAGTCCCGGCTGAGTCAGTCAGCATTACTGTGTAGAGTTTGCAAGCTCTCCCAGTGTTTGCGTGGGTTTGGGTGCTCCGGTTTCCCCCACAGTTCAAAGACATGCGGTTATGGTGAATTGAATAAGCTAAATTGGCCTTAAAATTGAAAGAGCATCTACTGTGTAAAACATGGGTTGGATAAGTTGGCGGTTCATTCCGCTGTGGAGACCCCTGATTAATAAAGGGACTAAGCCAATAAGAAAATGAATGAATGAATTCAGTTCAATTCAATTCACCTTTATTTCTATAGCGCTTTTACAATGTAGATTATGTCAAAGCAGCTTCACATAGAAGATTATAGTAAATTGAAACAGTGTCAGTCCAGTTTTCAGAGTTTAAGTTCAGTTCAGTTTATCTCAGTTCAGTGTGGTCTAATAATCACTACTTTGAGTCCAAACACCAAAGAGCAAATCCATCGATGCGCAACTCTACAGATCCCGAACCATGCAAGCCAGTGGCGACAGCAGCGAGGAAAAAACTTCACCAATTGGCGAAAGTGAAGAATTTAAAAAACCTCGAGAGAAACCAGGCTCAGTTGGCCACGACCATTTCTCCTATGGCCAAACGTCTTATGCAGAGCTGCAGTCTAGGCGCCGGAGGCTGGAAAATGCTGGACCTCAGCGAAGACTCGTCTGTCCCTGGAGCGTCACAGGAATCAGTGTCATGCTCTCCACTCTTCCATGACCACCACAGCAGCTGCTCAGGATACAGCCTGGTCCAGGATTATGAAAACCTTGAGGTCATCTCGTTGCTGGTGAATGAACTCTGTAATGTTAGATAAATAAGAAAACAGGACTGGATTATAAAATTGGGAGAATAGAAGCATATTGTTTTACTCTCTGTCAAATCTTATAATAAAATTTTAAAAACCTATGATTGACAAATTATGGTGGCACGGTGGCTCAGTGATTAACAATGTCACCTCTTAACAAGAAAGTAAGAGCTAATTTATTTTTGTGTGTATTTCTATCCTTGGTAAGGATAAGAAACTACTTTTAAAACAATAAACAACAACCCTAAACTTGATCTGTAGAGCATAAATAACCAGCTTGTATAGAAATAACTGCATGGTTTTCTTCAAGAATCTTGTTCTGTGCAAAATGTAATAAAGAACAAAAAACACCAACAATATTAACACAAAACAAGCAGCAGATCACTCTCGTGAGCATTGTGACTTTCATAAATACAGAGTAAAGGGCCTGATAAAATAAGAAATGAGTGGAGATAACCTGCTTCAGCGGCTCATCAGACTGTGGTGAATCCTCAACAGGACAGTTTGTTTTCAATTCCTCAAGGCCATCTGGAGGCAGCAGAACAGATTGGGATCAAGCTGGATGTTACAGATTCTGATGTACTCCACATCTTCTCTTCCTTAATGTGACTTGTGGGATGTGGAAAACCTCCCATAGCATCACAAAAAGAGATGAACACAACACAAATTAGATGTGATTGTTGGTGCATCAGGGTTATCAGAGCTGGCTTTTCTTCCAGTAGACAAATAAGTGGACTCCACTGTGGAGCAACAGAGCAGATGTATTGCTGCCTACTTGTGGAGTTGTTGTTTGATGTTACTGGTCATTTGAGGAAGTATTTTGTTTCTTTTTTTTTTTTTCAACCAAAAGTGATCATGAACCTGAAGGGAGAGAACAAATGATAATCAACACTACTGGATTTTAAGCTAAAAAACTATTTAACAATATTGTTAAATTTGCAAATTACAAAAAACTTTAATACCTTATTTCATCTGATCAAACCATTTTTCAGAAGCCGTGTTTCAATGAATGAGCGAATCACATCAGTTGGTGGTTCATTCTGAACTTTACGCTCATCTCCAGCTGCTGTTTGCTTCGATTTACGCCATCGTGAGCTAATCAAGAGCTTCAGACGTATAGCCATCTGCTGTCACAGGGCTTCATTGTTACACTTATCAGCGCCATTCAGGTGGACAAATGAAAAGCTAATTCGATGATAGGAGACTCTTCAATAGGAAGTCAGCTGTAAAAACAATGTGGGAGATTTATCAGCGTCTGCTATTGACACTAGACTATAGGAAGACGTCAAGTGCGTAATCTTATTCTGAAAGTAAATAAGCAAAACATGGATGCTGCCTCCTTCTCTAAAAGGTATAGTTCACCCCCCAAAAAAATTATTCTGCTATTATTTGCTAACTATTTATTTGCTTTATTGGTTTCTTTCTTCTATTATACATAAAATAATATATTTTGATTTCCTAAGCATCAGAGTTGGGTGTTTTTTTGGGGGAACGCAGTAATGTAACAAACTACATTTTAAATTTGTGTAATTTGATTACTAAAGTCAACGAATTGCGTTTCTTACGTTACAATTATAATTTTTGGAAGAAAAAATGCTTCTTTTAAATCACGTTTTCTGCTGCAACGTCAGTTAATAAGCATGCACTTTTAAATTGAGCTGAAAATGGAGCTGGAATGATTTTAAATTGAGCTGAAATGGTTGCTGTTGAGAGTTGTTGCTTCTTCAAGTGGAAATACAGACATTACTTTGATTTCACTGAGCGTAAAAAAAAAATATTGCTGTGAAATGCAGTCTATGTTCAGTCCCTAAAGAACTTTCGACTGCTTTTAACTTGATCAACAACTTGTTCAAGCACTTGAAAAGAAAGCATTCTACGATAATACTCGTCACCAAGGAGGACACTGGCGCCCAAAAACACGGCGGCCCAACTCAGCCTAAACAGGCTAAATTGAATTTTTGTGCAGGATAAGGAGTGAAGGTATCTTCTGAATGTGAAGAGAAGTGTAGGGGCTGTTCACATATTGTGTGTTTTGCGAGCACGCATTTCCCAGGCGCACCCAGTTGAAAACCGCGAGTCACATGACAAGAACTGACTGATCAGGGGTGCATTTCGAAAACCATAGTTAGCTAACTAAGGTCACAAGTTCCATTGTTGCAAATGTAGTTCATTGATTTGGTGTTTCTCAAATCTGTCGTTCCAACAAACATTCGCAAACTGCATTGCAATCTCTAACTACACCTCTAGAGCTGTAGTTATAAGCATAGTTCCTGGTTGTGTTCAATTCCCCATTATCCCCCCTATGCCGTATTCCTTTTGAACCTTCCAACATTTAAACTTTGAATGATTTAAAAAAAAAAAGCATTAAAGTGATCTCTCTTAGGTGTAATTTGCTTCTAAAGTATTTTTACAGTTCAGTTTTAGCAATCTTTATATTGACAATTGTGTTCCCTTCGTAGTGCACTTTGAAAACATTTATGCCATTTTGAAAGCTATACAGTAGGTGAATTATTTTTTAAAACCGGAATTTAGGCTATGTTACGTCTCCAAAGCTTGTGAAAACAAAAACTATATACAGTTGAAACCAGAAGTTTACATACACTGTATAAAAAGGCACATAACCATTTAAAAAAGTCAGATGTTAATGTGACTAAACTTTTTCTCTTTTAGGTAAGTTAGGATTATCAAATTTGTTTCTGTTTGATTAATAGCAGAATAACGAGAGAGATATTTTTTGAGAAATTATTATAACTTTTCTTGAAAGTCAAGTTTACATACAATAAGGTTATTATGCCTCTGAAAAAGCTCAGATGATGGTGTCAAGGCTTTGGAAGTTTCTGATTGGCTAATTGACAACATTTGAGTTAATTGGAGGCACAACTGTGGAATAGTATTTAAGGAGAACCTCAAACACACTGCTTACTTGTGTGACAACATGGGAAAATCAACAAGCCAGAATCAACAAAAGAGCCAGATTACAATTTACACTGGGAAAAAGACACATTTTTGAAAACATGTCCTGTGGTCTGATGGAACTAAGATTGAATTGTTTGGCCATATTGACCAGTGTTACATTTGGAGGACAAAGGGGAAAGCTTACAAGCCTAGGAACACCATCCCAACTGTAAAGTATGGGGGCGGCAGCATCATGTTGTGGGGCTGTTTTGCTGCAGGAGGGACTGGTCCACTTCACAGCATAGATGGCATCATGAAGAAAGAACATTATGTAGAAATTCTGAAGCAACATCTCAAGACATCAGCCAGGAAATTAAAACTTGGCCACAAATGGGACTTCCAAACAGACCATGACCCTAAGCATACTGCCAATTTAGTTAAAATGGGCTTTAAGGACAACAGAGTGAATGTTTGGGAGCGGCCATCACAAAGCCCTGATTTCAATCCTATAGAAAATTTGTGGGCAGAGTTGAAAAAGCCTGTGCGAGCAAGACAGTATACAAATCTGACTCAGTTACACCAATTCAGGAGGAATGGGCCAAAATTCCTTCAAACTATTGTGAGAAGCTTGTGGAAGGATACCCAAAATATTTGAACAAAGTTATACAGTTTAAAAGCAAAGCTAAAAAATACCAAGGAAATGTATGTAAACTTTTGACTGTCTAGAAATTAATAAAAAATTCTCAAAAAAAATTTCTCTCATTATTCTGGCATTTAGCGAATGTAAATCATTAAGGTAATTCTAACGCACCTAAAATAGTAAATGTTTAGTATGATTTACCATCAGAATTTTTTTTAAAAAATGGTAATGTTTCTTTTGTTGGAGTGTATGTAAACTTCTGGTTTCAACTGTAAATACCATACAATAATGGTTTTAATTTATAGCAGGTTATTTATTAAGAAATGTATTAGTATTGTATAGCTATGACATGGGCCTGTTGGTTAGAACATTTCTGTGGTTTGAATGTGTCAAATTGTAAAAGTAGACTTTTCAAAAAAATAAAAAACAAATAAATAAATGATATCCTACTAATTATTATTATTATTAAGTAGGATTTTTTTTTTCATTTTCTTAATAAATAGCCTACTGTAAATTACCATATAAACAACCATTGACGATTTATATGATTTATATATGAGATTAGAATACGTGTTAGCTAAGTGATTTTATATGGAATGTTCTCAATAATATTTGTTAAGGAAACAAATATAGGTCCTATACAGTATGTGTCATTTACATATATTTCAATTAAAATGAGTGCATGTTTTTACCAAAACTAATATTGGATTTTTTTTTTAAATGCGAGTGCATGTAAAACAATAATTTGCACAAAAAATTGTTTTTTTTTTTCTAAAGAAGTTGTTACTATGGATGTTTTACATGGTTCAAACGATGGATCTGCGACAGAGATACTACAGTTTTGGGAAACAGTCTTCACGACATCGTTCTTTTTCCAAACGATGCACCGTACTATGATTGTTCAGCCACGAGTTGTTGTTTGGGAAACGCACCCCAGCTTCATAATTTGGAAGATACACATTTAGGTAGACTAATTACCTCAGACAAACATAGAACACCCAAACACTGCAGTACTTTTGCATACTATGGATGTCAGTAATCACAGGAATCCAGTTTTCACTTTTTAAGTCTTTAGAATATGTCAAGCTGCTGTGATCATCCCATTGTAATGTTTTTCTGTGAATATTAAAATATTGAAAGAGCTGCAATTTATTTTGTGATATTTATAGGGATATTGTTATGTATTAAACGTAACTTTAAAGTAAAGTAATTAGTAAACTGATTACATTACTAATTACTTCGTGTAAAAAGTAATCAGATTACAGTTTTACAGTAGCAATTAGTAATTAGTAATCTATTACCTTTTAAAAGTAACTTACCCAGTACTGCTTAGCATATGTTTTCCTACAGTGGAAGTCAATGGTTACATGCTTTCAGCTTTCTTCAGAATATCTTCTTTTGTATTTAACAGAAAATAATAAACTCCTAAAGGTTTGAAATCACTTGAGAGAGAAATTGTGAGCTTTATTTTTGGGTGAACTATCCCTTTAATAATAATGCATGTTAACCTTCAGGTCTTATTTGCTTTCTCATTTTGCAAATCAATAAAATATAAACGATGTTCAGACTTAAACCACATTGATTATAATGGTCATAAAAATCACAATCATAAGCCTCACACTGTATTGTTAATCTTTCTAAAAATACACGTTGGCTATAGGTTTTGTGCAGTGCAGCGTTTACTTCAGTGTGCCCATTATTTGAAAATACCACCCTTGAAAGAAACCGAGTTACAAGAGGGAGACGAGCTCTGTGGGAGTTACATACGCCTGAGAGGCAATGCATCATGGGAGCACACTCACCTTTCCGCCCATGAGATTGCAGTAGGAGAAAATCAGAGCAATCAATCTGGTTCTCTTCTGGTTCAGGCCCTTCACTAAACATGGTCCACTGCATGGCTGGACAATATCTAAAAGCAACAGTGAAGGGGGGAAAAAAGTCATTTCTGTGTTGCTTTTTACTCACCAAAACACAAGCCAGACAATTTGTGTCCAATCATCAGAGCTAAAAAAAGGGAAGCCCAATTTCCTCTGCTAGCTCAATCTATACATGCATTCCACTTTTAAGCCTAGAAAATGAAGGAAGACACAACCCAGAGAAGGCTTCATTTTAGGAATTTCAACATGAAAACTCGGCACTTGATTAAAAATGGTGGACAGGCATTGAGTGAGTGAGACAACCAAGTGACATGCATTCATTGAGAATTAAACAGAAAGCACATGTCGTTATCGAAGATTGTTCTCATCCCTTAAATATTACATTTTAGCTCCTGCCATCAAAAAGAAATTTTAGACAACCTCAAGTAAAGAAAAATGTGTATCAAATGTCCTTAGTGCTGTCAGAATTTTAAATACTGGGTTTTAAGTATGAATAGGGTATAATATTTTTAATGTGATTTTTGTGATGACATTGAATGTATTTGTGTTGCCTGTTTTTCTATGATATGTGTAATGTGAACACTGATGTGGTTGTTCAGCCTAATCTCACGAGGAAACGCACGTATTTTACGTTTTGTCAGTTTAGTGGATAATTCGTATGAGTTCAGTCGTATGAAAATGAACGATTTTAAAAAGGAGGCGTGGCACCCAACCCCCGCCCCTAAACCCAACTGTCATTGAGTGATGGGCAAATCATAATAAATTGTACGAATTAGATCATAAGATTTCATACGAATTAGCCACTAAATCAAAAAGTTATGAATTGCCGTGAGATTGCATTGGGTTGTGTGGTGATAAGCCAAAGATAAATTTCCACTTGTGGACAATAAAGAAAGTAAAGTGAAGTGTAATTGAAGGTTATTTGCTTTATTGTCAACTTCATATTATATTATATGGTCTTAAACTGGTGGTTTATCAATTAGTTAGATCTGAATATAAGGTTGGTGGAAAAAATAAATAAAGAAAATAAGTACACTCAAAAAAAAAGATTACTGCTGCTTGTTCAAATTACCTGTTTAAAATGAGCTGAAACAACACAACTCTTGTCATTTCTTTACTAATTTTTTGTTTTATCTTCAGTCCACTTAAATTTGTAAACCATTAAGTTAACTTAAGCGTTTTGTGTTAGGACAACATGAAGGAATTGTGTTGGTCCAACTGCCTATTTAGGGGATTTGTAGTTCACAGCATGCTTTGTGTGGGAATAAATTAAGAGAGGGAAATGTTGACAATAAAAGTAATCTTAGGTAAAGTTAATAGAAAGACTTGTTAGAGTTTAATCTTCACTTTAGTTTAAAGATTTAGAAGAGTTTCATGTAATGCTTTGAGTTTTGAGATTACTACCTTGGAGAAGCATCTTTGGGTGTTGGTAGCTTAATTAGCAAAAATGCTGCTTGTTGCTTTGCTCAGTGAGCAATAACCGTCCTAAAATTTATGGTGGCCGAGCAAGCTTAATGCGCTGCAATTTAAGAAAACACATGCAATTACAAAAACACCAGCAAATTAGATCTTCATCAGTTTGACAGCACACGTGTTGCAAATTCTTACAACACAAACAACTGGAGAAACGTACTGCATTTTGTCACACCATTTGCAAATATCCACGAAACACAACGGAAATGTTTCAAGGGGACTCAAAAACGTGACGGACCCTGCTGAGATATGGATGTGTTATTATACCATGACTGTGGGTCAGTGAAGTTGTTGGTGGTCTTTGAAAGGTGATTTTTTTTTTTTGTCCTGATTACATGATTCCATTGTCTTTTGTAAATTATTAGCCTAAATAAACTGATGATTAAATGCGAAACGTTGTTTTAATAGTACCTGTATGCAGCATGTTTAATAAATGCAGCACGTTTCTTCAGTTGTTTGTGTTGTTACCAAATGCAGCATGTTTCTTCAGTTGTTTGTGTTTAGAATTTTGCAACACATGTGCTGTCAAACTGATAAAGAGTGTTTCTGAATTTGCTGGTGCTTTTTGTAATTGCATGTGTTTTCTTAAATTGCAGTGTGTTAAGCTCTCTCAGCCACCGTAAAAATGAGTTCTGAGATCAATCTCAATCAGCTGTATATGTAACTCATGAAGTATGCTTAAAATGTCTCTTTTAGTTCATTTAGGATAATTTCAAACAAAACTAGGAGACTTTGAAATGTACGACACATAATAGACATTCAGTTGAAGTCAGAATTATTAGCCCCCCTGAATTATTAGACCGCTTGTTTATTTTTTCCCCAATTTCTGTTTAATGAAGAGCAGATTTTTTCAACACATTTCAAATCATAATAGTTTTAATAACTAATTTCTAATAACTGATTTATTTTATCTTTGCCATGATGACAGTAAATAATATTTTACTAGATATTTTTCAAGACACTTCTATACAGCTTAAAGTGACATTTAAAGGCTTAACTAGGTTAATTAGGTTAACTAGGCAGGTTAGGGTAATTAGGCAAGTTATTGTATAATGATGGTTTGTTCTGTAGACTATCGAGAAAAAATATAGCTTAAAGGGGCTAATCATTTTGTCCCTAAAATGGTGTTTAAAAAATTGCCGAAAAAATTGCCGAAATAATACTTTCTCCAAAAGAAAAAATATTATCAGACATACTGTGAAAAATTTCCTTACTCTGTTAAAAATCTTTTGGAAAATATTTAAAAAAGAAGAAGAAAATTCAAAGGGGGCTAATAATTTTGACTTCAACTGTAGATGATATTATCAAACCTTTGAGTTTAAGTTAAATAAAAATACAAATGTATTTAAATTTTTATTTGATAAAATCATGTTGGACCAACTCAATCGCATTCAATTGTGTAAATAGTTTTTTATTTTTTAAGTTGGTGCCAAACTAATTTATTGGATGGAAATCCTGCCCTCAATTAAAAGGAGTTCATATAATGAGTTTTTTTTTTTTTTTTGAGTGTATACAATATATCTTTGATGCACTGTAAAAAATGCTGGGTTCCAAACAATTCCTCATGTTGTCCCAACACAAATTTATTAGGTTAACTTAATTGTTTTTACAAATTTAAGTGAATTGAACAGAAAATATTTCAGTTGTCCCAAAACTTGTGTTGTTTCAACTCAGTTTAAATAAGTAGTTAACAAATAAATAAGTAGAACAAGCCACAAAAGCCATTGAGTGTAAAGCTAGAAGCTAAATTGTAAAGTTTTTTATCGCAAAATGAGAAGTTGTGTTTCCATTTGCATTCCATTTGCTATTATACTTTGTATAGACAAACAAACTACAACAACAACAACAACAAAAAAAAAACATTCAAAATACTAAATATTTATTTATGGGTTTAACTTTCCTCATTTTGAAAACTATTGCTTAAAATATGATGTTCAGACTCTAGTATATTTGTCCTGAACTGAAGAAGAGACGGGATGTGATCCTTTTTGCAAAGAAACAGCACATAATTGTAAGAGTGTAACAGAAGAGTAGCTTTGGGACTGTTTTATCATAATTACATCTTTTACAGTCTGCTTAGCTGCCTAGTTAAGCCCAAATTATACTCTTTGAGCATACCACAGCATAGCCAGCATGTTAAAAGGAGTTCAGCTGGAGATCCAACAGTTTCAATCCAAAGTTCTAGAAACTCATAATTCGTGCATCGAAAAGGGAAAAAGTCTGAAAGGGATTCCTGGGTGTCTAAGAATTGTTTGCCTTATTCTAATGTAAATGATATCTCATTGTGAATTATGTAAAAAATAAAACATTCACAAAACCCACTATTGTTTTCGATGATGTAATCTGGGTGCTTCGCCTCTGGGACTCTATCCGTTACTATTGTAAATGCAGCACAAATGGGGATACAAAATAATATGACCCACAACATGCAGCTTTTGCTTAATTGCTTAAGTGTTTGTTTTTTTTTTACAAATTTTATATGAGGCATCATTTTCATTATTTTAATCACTGCTGATATTCAGAGTTTGTGGCAAAACCTTCTACAGTGATTGTATATTGTTCTGTCATTAACTGCATATGATAATTCCTACTCAAACTAGAACATTTTACAAACTCAACTCTCATTACAAACTCATGAAAAAAAAAATTGAAATCCTTCTAAATGTGAAAGTAATGTAATGTGTATTTATATAGCGCATTTATCGTGTATAGCCAAACACCCAAAGCGCTTCACAATCATGAGGGGGGTCTCTCCCCACCACCACCAGTGTGCAGCATCCACTTGGATGAGGCGACGGCAGCCACAGGACATCGACGCCAGTGTACTTACCACACACCAGCTATTGGTGGAGTGGAGAGACAGTGATAGAGCCAATTCGGTGGATGGGGATGATCAGGAGGCCATGATGGATAAGGGCTGATGAAGAGAATTTATCCAGGACACTGGGGTTGCACCCCTACTCTTTAGTGCCATGGTATTTTTTAATGACCACAAAGTCAGGACCTCTGTTTAACATCTCTTTCAAAAGATGGCGCTCACCGTCGGCGCAATTCCCTAGTGGTTAGCGCGCCGACATGTGGTGCAGTAGCATATCAGGGCGTCCCGAGTTCGAATTCCAGCTCGAGGACATTTCCCAACCCCTACCCCCTCTCTCTCTCCAACTTCGCTTCCTGTCTCATTACTGTCCTATCTAATAAAGCCAAAAATAAATAAATAAAAAAATTTAAAAAATGGTGCTCGCTGACCGTATAGTGTCCCCTTCACTATACTGGGGCATTAGGGCTCACACAGACTGCAGGTTGAGCGCCCCCTGCTGGATTCACTAACACCATGTCCAACAGCAACCTAGTTTTCCCATGTGGTCTCCCATCCAGGTACTGACCAGGCTCAATCTAAATCTAAACTTGTTTTTATTAAAACAAATATAAATATGCATATAATAATTAATACTGCTAATAATAATAACATTATAGGAATGCAATTTGTCATGAATAAGCTGAAAAAAGCTCCCCCGAGGTGAAGCATGGAGGCAGTGGTTTTTATATTTACAGTATGTAGAAAATAATAATTTTTGTAACATTTTAATACTTACATTTTTTCATAACAATAACAGAGCACATAACTAACGTGCTCTGCACTGGACTTTAGACCAGCTTTTATATGGTCAATTGCGCTGTCTAATTCAGTTCTTCAAAATAGCAACACGCCAACAATGCGCATTAACACACCTCTATTTTAGACCGGAACACCCATAAGTCCACAAAGTACCACAAATGGATTAGCTATTAAAACAATGTGGTGCAAAACGTGAAATATAGCTGGCCTAAAAATAGCAACAAATCGTGCCAAACCTGTCTTGTGTCTTATTGCGCTGTGTGTATGATAGGACCCAAAGTGTACAAACCTTATTTCGATTAGTTCTCGGGAACCCAATATAATGTATTCTCATCACATACGGACTGCTGTCTGCTAAAAAGATAAGCAACAATCTAAATCTGAACATGGTCACAAAAAACTGCCAACTTTGTTGTAAGCTTTGATGACCATTCCTGATTACACAATCTTTAAATAATTAAACAGCACCAGTTCTATTCACAAAAGCTGACAATAAAGCAAAACATTACATGTGAGAATGTCTCTCAGATAATGAGCTCGTTTTATGGACTAATTAGCTGTTCTTCCTTTGTGCTCAATATCACTATTTACATTGATTATATTCTTTTTATCCTCATGATGAGAAAAGAAAACTCTGAATTCTCTGACCTTAATTTTAACCTGTCCCACGTTCATTGTGTGTTTAGAAACTGCTGCTCTAATTTTTTTTTTTTTTTTTACTTTTAAATTTCTTTCTTTTTCTTTTTAAATGCTTCCGGTACTACTTGTTTTGCTATTCATTGCTTCTAAATGATTCAAACAGGATTGAGGGGAGAAATCCAATTTAGTCATAAAGTAATAATATACAGTAACATTGGATATACAGATTTTGTTTATAATCTCACAGGGTTTGATATGAAGTACAGTATCTCCAGTTCTTTTGGTCAACTGTCCATGTATTTGTATGAGAGGATTTCCAAAAGCATTTTAAACTGTACTCTAGGGCTGCACAATATATTGTCTGCAATAGTCACATTTCAGGATATGCAATGTTGAGTTGGGATTATAGTTAATCAACAATTGAGAATACATGAAATTTGTGGAGTCATTGCAAAGTATAACCATAACAGAGTAAAACTTTAGAATTTGCATGCGTTTTAAAGGCATTTCAAGAGAGTTAAAAGCATTCAGCCACACAAATGCAACATTTGTAACTTTAATGAAGAACAGTTTTACTGAATCACCACAATGAAGACTATACAGTGTTATTTTACTGCTCATTATTCAATTTCTGTACCTGAATACTGTTTGACTCTCCAGAAACCATTTCTATTGTAATTAACTTTGCTTGCAATTTGTTTATTATTTTCTATACATGATTCACTCCCTTACAAAATCACCCCGATGAATCTAAATTCAAGATAGTTTTCCCCCCAAATACGGCTATTCAAGCCATCTGGTGAAATTGTATTCATATTGCAATATACTCACCAGCCACTTTAATAGGTACAACCACTCGTTAACGCAAATTTCTAATCAGCCAATCACATGGCAACAACTCAATGCATTTAGGCATGTAGACATGGTCAAGATGATCTGCTGCAGTTCAAACCGAGCATCAGAATGGGGAAGAAAGGTGATTTAAGTGACTTTGAATGTGGCATGGTTGTTGGCACCACACGGACTGGTCTGAGTATTTTAGAAACTGCTGATCTGCTGGGATTTTCACGCACAAACATGGGTTTACAGAGAATGGTCCGAAAAAGAGAAAATATCCAGTGAGTGGCAGTTCTGTGGGCACAAATGTCTTGTTGATTCCAGAGGTCAGAGGAGAATGGTCAGACTGGTTCGAGCTGAAAGAAAGGCAACAGTAGCTCAAATAACAACTCGTTACAACTAAAGTATGCAGAAGAGCATCTCTGAACACACAACACAAGGAACCTTAAGGCGGATGGGCTACAGCAGCAGAAGACTACAACTGGTGGCACTCCTGTCAACTAAAAACATAAACAGAGGCTACAATTGCCACAGGTTCACCAAAATTGGACAATAGAAGATTGGAAAAATGTTGCCTGGTCTGATGAGTCTCGTTTTCTGATGTGACATTCAGATGGTGGGGTCAGAATATGGCATCAACAACATGATAGCATGGATCCGTCCAGCCTTATATCAACGGTTCAGGCTGGTGGTGGTGTAATGGTGTGGGGGATGTTTTCTTGGCACGCTTTGTACCAATTGAGCATTGTGTCAATGCCACAGCTTACCTGAGAATTGTTGCTGACCATGTCCATCCCTTTATGACCATTGTGTACCCATCTTCTGATGGCTATTTTCAGCAGGATAACGCGTCATGTCATAAAGCGTGAATCATCTCAGACTGGTTTCTGGAACATGACAATGAGTTCACTGTACTCAAATGGGCTCCACAGTCACCACCTCTCAATCCAATAGAGCATCCTTGGGATGTGGTGGATTTGCATCATGGATATGCAGCCAATAAATCTGCAGTAACTGCAGGATGCTGTTATGTCAATATAAACTAAAATCTCTGAGGAATATTTCCAGTACCTTGTTGAATCTATGCCATGAAGCATTAAGGCAGTTCTAAAGGCAAACATGGGTCCAACCCAATCACACTAAGAAAGGTCATTTGGCAACACTTAACAGCCACTATTACTGACCACCACAATCAGATTGATACATGGTAAAAAGGGGGGTGCTTTTTACAGTTTTTTTTTTTTTCTTTCAATAAAGTTGAGTTAATTTTGGGGGGAAAAAAATTCAATTCAATTCAATTCATCTTTATTTGTATAGCGCTATACAATGTAGATTTTGTCAAAGCAGCTCCACATGGAAGATTATAGTGAATTGAAACAGTGTCAGTTCAGTTTTCAGAGATTAAGTTCAGTTCAGTTTAGCTCAGTTCAGTGTGGTTTAATAATCACTACTGAGAGTCCAAACACTGAATAGCAAATCCATCCATGCGCAGCTCTACAGATCCTGAACCATGCAAGCCAGTGGCGACAGCGGCGAGGAAAAAACTTCACCAATTGGCGCAAGCGAAGATTTTAAAAAACCTCAAGAGAAACCAGGCTCAGTTGGGCACGACCATTTCTCCTATGGCCAAACGTCTTGTGCAGAGCTGCAGTCTAGGAGCAGGAAGCTGGACCTCAGCGAAGACTCGTCTGTCCTTGGAGCATCACAGGAGTCAGTCATGCTCTCACTCCATGAAGACCACCACAGCAGCTGCTCAGGATACGGCCTGGTCCAGAAAACCTTGGGATCATCTCGTCGCTGGTCTCGGATCGCGTCAGTGGCACTGCATAGTCTGAGGGCCTCGAGATGAGTACCCCCAGGTGGAAATACAGAATAAGGAGAATAATTAGCGTAGCTGCTGTTCATAGTGTATATAAATGAGAACCAAAATCATGTGTGGGGCACATCATGCGTCATACCGCTATGTAATGCACTGAGTGTATGCTTTGCTAAAAAGATAGGTCTTTAATCTAGTTTTGAAGAGCGAGAGTGTGTCTGAGCCTCGGACATTATCAGGAAGGCTATTCCAGAGTTTAGGGGCCATAAATGAGAAGGCTCGACCTCCTTTACTCGACTTTGATATTCTAGGTACTACTAGAAGCCCTGAGTTTTGAGATCGTAAAGAGCGGGTTGGGTTGTAGCGAGACAGGAGGTTGGTTAGATAAACAGGAGCTAGATTATTTAAAGCTTTATGGGTAAGGAGTAATATTTTAAATTCAATACGAAATTTAACAAGCAGCCAGTGTAAGGAGGATTAAATTGGGGTGATATGATCATATTTTCTAGATCTGGTAAGAACTCTGGCAGCTGCATTTTGCACTAGCTGGGGTTTGTTAATAGAGGATGCTGGGCAACCGGCAAACAGAGCATTACAGTAGTCCAGCCTAGAAGTCATAAAAGCATGAACTAGCTTTTCTGCATCTGAGATGGATAGCATACTTCGCAATTTAGCAATATTTCTCAGATGAAAGAAAGCAGTTTTTGTGACATGGGATATATGATTTTTGAAAGTTAAATTGCTGTCTAATATGACACCCAGATCTTTTATAGTAGAGCTAACGCTAACTTTGTATCCCTCTAGTTGCAGGTCCAGTTGTGAGAACTGCTGTGTACAAGATTTGAGGCCAATAAGTAATAATTCTGTTTTGTCTGAGTTTAAGAGAAGAAAATTGTTGGTCATCCAGTCTTTAACATCTTTGATACACTCGGTTAGCTTAGACAGTTCAGACATCTCATTAGGTTTAGTTGAAATGTATAATTAAGTATCGTCTGCATAGCAATGAAAGCGGATCCCGTGTTTTCTAATAATGTCCCTCAGGGGAAGCATGTATATTGTAAACAGCAAGGGGCCTAAAACTGATCCCTGAGGGACCCCGTAGTTTACTGGCCTGACTTGTGAAAGCTGTCCATTAATATTCACAAATTGGTAACGGTCAGCTAAGTATGACCTAAACCATTGAAGAGCCTGTTTTTGGTCAGCAGCTAAGAGTAAATCGTTGGTTATTTTTACTAATGCGGTTTCTGTACTGTGATGAGGCCTGAAACCTGACTGAAACACTTCAAAAATGTTGTTTGTCTGCAGAAAGGAGCATAGTTGGGTAGAAACAACTTTTTCTAGTATTTTAGACATAAACGGAAGATTTGAAATAGGCCTATAATTAGCTAAGTTGCTCGGGTCCAGTTGTGGTTTCTTAATAATAGGTTTAATAACAGCTAGCTTGTAAGGATTTGGAACATGGCCTAAAGATAAAGAAGAGTTGATAACATTAAGGAGAGATTCTCCTATAACAGGTATCAATTCTTTCAGTAATTTTGTTGGAACTGGATCTAACAAGAAAAGTGTACTCTAGCATTAAACAGAACAGTATGGCAAGAGAAAGGCATGCTGTATACCAAATATATAAAATCCAAAATATAGTTGACTAGAAAATGTGCTTGCCTTAATAACGCTTTATAAATAGTTTTTGGCAAAGATCGTTAATGATAACTTATTCTAGATTTGCATAAGGAAGCCACCGTTTCACCTGCTAAACTCACATACCTCTAATTATTTAACATCCATTTTCTCAAAGCATGTAAAAATAAACAAGTTATGTTATTGCAATAAACAGAAACAAAATAAACAACAGAACACACAAGCATGTTAGAGGAAACGCTCTATATTTATACCTGACATTCTGTCCTTCACCCACAATCCATTATTCATGAGGCTCCAAAGAGTCATTCACACAAAAGAAAAAACAGAAGCCCTCTGCTACTCTTCATTCCAATCCATTCCTTCTCAGAGATGTCCGACATTCGCACTGACCGTTTCAAATCCTTTCATTTATTCTCATTATTCAACTCACCATGTGATTGCGGTCCTCACAAGCTAATTAAAAGGGGTTATTGTGTTCCGCCCACACTTGTGACCACTTAAAAATCCATCATTTCAGTAATAGCTTCCATGCACAGGTATCAGAGGAAGCATTTCAGACAATACAGTGCTCCATATGTTGGAGACACAGACAGTTTACACTTGCCTTTTCAGTTTACTTTCACTCTAATATCAATACATTGTTTTTTTTTAAATAAGTGTGTCTCAATCCATGTAAGATATGTATACTGTTATATATTTACGAGGCCAGACCACAACATGTCATCAAGCGTGCTTTACTTCTGTATCAACAACCATCCTCACAACAATACATCACATGACTTATATAGTTGTCAAGAACCAATGAATAGCCAGACCCACACCCAGATCATTACAAACACACATTATCCCAATACATCACATCACCTTCCCCTTTAAGACAATCATTACATAAAACAAACATCACATTAATAGAATTGACATTAATTTGTTTCCACTTAGTCTCTGAAACGTTGTGGTAATTTAATAGTTCGTTTAGATCGACGTAGCCCAACTGGGCTTGCAGCCCCAGATACAGGGAGTTCAGCTGGAAGTCCAAAATCACATTCAACAGCTGGAGATTCTGTTAACCCTGATTGTTGGCTGCTTGACTCAGGCAACTCTTTTTCAGAACTTGGTTTCTCTGAAGAGCTGTACGAACTCAACTGATCAGTTTCTGAGGAAGAATGACGTGGCCTCAACTGATCACCATGCCGTCTATACATGGTGGTTGATAATGGATCACACACCTTATATGATACTGGTCCAGTCTGCTGCACCACCACTCCAGACAACCATTTTGGATCTCCTCCAGCTGTATTACGCAAGAAAACAGATTCATTAACAGCAAAGGACCTTTCCCGTGCCTTCTGATCATGTAAGTGTTTTTGCAAATATTGCTTCCTGCGAACAACTTCATGAATATTTGGTTTCAAGAAATCCAACCTGGTACGGACATGTCTCCTCAAGAAAAGATCAGATGGTGATTGGCCAGTGGTACAATTTGGGGTGGTGCGATAGCGCAATAAAAATAAAGATATTTTATCTTCAATGCACATCTGTTCATTTTTCAGTTTTTTCATGCCCACCTTAAAGGTCTGGACATATCTCTCTGCCAACCCATTAGTGGCTGGATGTCTAGGTGCCCCAGTACAATGCAAAATGCCATTCCTTCTTACAAATGTCTGAAATTCATCTGAAGTAAAAGTAGTTGCATTGTCCGTCACAATCTGTTCTGGTAATCCATATGCCGAAAACAATCGTTTCAGTCTGGTAATTGTAGCTAGAGATGTAATGTGTGACATTCGGAAGACTTCTAACCACTTTGAATAAGCATCCACTACAATCATAAACATATTGTTCAAGAAAGGGCCAGCAAAATCTATGTGCAGACGTTTCCAAGACTCACCAGGAAATTCCCATGGATGAAGAGGAACTTGACTGGGCACTCGTTGTTCTTGTTGACAAATTTCACACTCTTTGCAACATCTTTCCACATCCATATCAATTTTCGGCCACCACACATACTTGCGAGCCAGGGCTTTCATTTTAACAATGCCAGGGTGTCCTGAATGCAGTTCATGCAACACAGATTTCCGAAGTTTAAAAGGTACAATCACCCGTGTCCCCCATAGCACACAACCCTGTTCCATTGATAACTCATCTCTTTTTGTCTGAAACACCTCCAACTCTTCTGCCACTTTACTTGGCCAACCTTCCATTATATACTGGGCAACTTTAGATAGATATTGATCTCTTCTAGTTGCTCTAGCAATCTGTGATGCATTTATAGGGGCCTCATGTAGATGATTAGTTAGCAGGGTATTAATATGTGCTGACATGGCTTCTGTGCCCACATCTGTAATTTCAGGCAATGGGACTCGTGATAATCCATCAGCATTTCCATGCTTCTCTGCCTTGCGGTAACAAATGTGGTAATCATAGGCTGCTAAAATTATTGCCCACCTCTGAATACGGGCAGCAGCCATCATTGGGAAGTGTTTATGTTCCCCAAATAAAGTCACAAGAGGTCTGTGATCAGTCATCAACTTAAATGATCGTCCCCACAGATATTGATGAAACTTTTTTACTCCAAAAATAATGCCCAACGCTTCTTTCTCAATCTGAGAATACTTCTTTTCTGCAGGTGACAAAGTACGTGAAGCATAAGCAATAGGGCGTTCCTCACCATTGGGCATTGTATGCTGCAACACTGCTCCGATTCCATATGCTGAAGCATCACATGCTAGTGTCACAGGTAACTCTGGATCATAGTGTACTAACACTTTATCGCTGGTCAACAGTTCTTTGCACTTCTCAAATGCACTTTGTTCTTTCTTCCCCCAATACCAGACCACTTGCTCTTTTAAAAGTCTATACAATGGTGCCAGCACTGTGCTCTGATTTGGTACAAAACGTCCATAATAATTAACCAAGCCTAAAAAAGCTCGCAATTCTTTTACATTTAAAGGTGCTGGAGCATCCTGGACAGCCTTCACCTTGTCTTTTGTTGGATACACTCCTCCTTCATCCATCACATGACCCAGATATTCAATTTGAGTCTGGCCCCACTCACACTTACATTTTTTTACCCTTAATCCAGAGTCTTGTAACCGCTGGAGCACTTGGCAGAGAATTGATAGATGCTCTTGTTCATCTTTTCCCACAATCAACAAATCATCCAGATATACAACAACTCTCAGGTCTTTCATCAGATTTTCCATAATACGCTGGAAAATAGAAGGGGCTGAACTAATGCCAAAAGCCAGACGATTATAGACATAAAGTCCCTTGTGAGTGTTGATTGCTGTGTATTTCTTTGAGTCATCGTCAAGCAAAACTTGCTGGTATGCCTGAGCTAAATCAATTTTAGAGAATACTTTTCCTCCACTTAAAGTGGCCAAAACTTCTTCAATTCTTGGTAACGGGTACGTTTCGGTGTTGGCAACTTGATTTACAGTGACCTTATAGTCTCCACATAACCGAATTGTTTTATCTTTTTTTACCACAGGAACAACTGGAGCAGCCCATTCACTGTACGTAACTGGAGATATAATATTTGCTTTCTCCAATCGCTCAATTTCCTTTTCCACCTGTTCCTTCATGGCAAAAGGTAGTGGACGACTCTTGAAAAATTTTGGCTGAACATCTGGTTTTACTGAAATTGAAGCTTTAATATCCTTCAAAGTTCCCAGCTCATCCCTGAAGACTTCATTGTATTTCTCAAGCACTTCCTGAATTGATGCAGGCTGTTTCAACTGATACACATGGTGAATTCCTTTCCAATTCAACTTAATTTTATGCATCCAATTCCTACCACACAAATTGGGTCCGTTACCTTCAACCACAAGCAAAGACAATTCATTTGTTTGATGTTCATACTGAACAGTGGCTCTGAATTGTCCCAAAACTTTAATGCTTTCACCTGTATAAGTCTTTAATTTTACTCCAGCTCTTTCCAGTGGCACATTAGCAAATAACTGCTTGTATGTTTGGTGTGAAATTATACTCACAGCAGCTCCCGTATCAATTTCCATCAGTAAATCTTGCTGATTCACAGTAAAATTGACTTTAAACTTCTGTTTTTCCGAATCACTCAACAGGGAAAACATTTCCAATTCTGGCTCTTCGGCGCACATATAAGCCGTCACCTTGCGCTTACTCACGCGCTTACTTTTATTCTGGTAAGACTTCTCTTTTTCTCTGCACGCTTTTTTTATGTGCCCGAATTTTCCACACTGATGGCATTTAGAACTCTTAAAATAGCATTCCTGTGGCTTATGATTGCTACCTTTACATCGATAACATGCATACCTCTGGTGATGCGCGGTTTCCACTTTGTGTACAGCCACTGCATCCTCTGCTTTCCTCAGCTGTTGCGTATCCCGGTCAGCTGTTTCCATACTGAGAGCAATTTCAAATGCTCGTGCAAATGTGAGCGCATCCTCCGAAAGCAATCTTCGTTGGCATGCTTCACTCTGTATTCCGCTAACAAAACGATCACGCAACGCTTCATCCAAACTTGCTCCAAAATCACATTTTGACGCACATTGTTTGAGTTCGGCCACATACTGGGACACAGTTTCATGAGGCTTTTGTATGCAGTGCTGAAATCGGAAGCGTTCAGCTATTATTAGCGGCTTGGGTTCAAAATGTGCTTGTAGAATATCAACAATTTCTCTAAATGTCTTATCCTTCGGCTTTAAAGGTTGAACCAAATTCCGCAATAGCCCGTAAGTGGAAGCACCAACAGCACTTAGCAATGTCGCTACTTGCTTTGTATCATCCACATCATTAGCAATCATGAATAATTCCACTCGCTCAATATATGCTGACCAGGACTCATTTTCTGGTTTATACTCATCTAATCTTCCGATTTGGGCCATCTCCACACAATTATTCTCGTCGCCAGTTTGTTATATATTTACGAGGCCAGACCACAACATGTCATCAAGCGTGCTTTACTTCTGTATCAACAACCATCCTCACAACAATACATCACATGACTTATATAGTTGTCAAGAACCAATGAATAGCCAGACCCACACCCAGATCATTACAAACACACATTATCCCAATACATCACATATACATAGGAATTAAACTGGATGGATAGATATACGGTGTATATCACACGGTATAGATACACACGGTGGCGCAGTGAGGAGCACAATTGCCTCACAGCAAGAAGGTCGCTGGTTCAAGCCCCGGCTGTGTCAGTTGGCATTTCTGTGTGGAGTTTGCATGTTCTCCCCGTGTTCGCCTGGGCTTCCTCCGGGTGCTCCGGTTTCCCCCACAAGTCCAAAGACATGTGGTACAGGTGAATTGGGTAAGCTAAATTGTCTGTAGTCTATGTGTGTGAATGAGTGTGTATGGATGTTTCCCAGTGATGGGTTGCAGCTGGAAGGGCATCCGCTGTGTAAAACATATGCTGGATAAGTTGGCAGTTCATTCCGCTGTGGCGACCCCAGATTAATAAAGGGACTAAGCCGAAAAGAAAATGAATGAATGAATAATTTTTGGACCCTTAAGTTATTTTGTTAGATAAGTTCCAGTTTTGGTGGCACGTCCTCCCTGCGTTCGCGTGGGTTTCCTCCGGGTGCTCCGGTTTCCCCCACAGTCCAAAGACATGCGGTACAGGTGAATTGGGTAGGCTAAATTGTCCGTAGTGTATGAGTGTGAATGAGTGTGTATGGATGTTTTCCAGAGATGGGTTGCGGCTAGAAGGGCATCCGCTGCGTAAAAACCTGCTGGATAAGTTGGCGGTTCATTTCGCTGTGGCGACCCCAGATTAATAAAGGGACTAAGCCGAAAAGAAAATGAATGAATGAATGATTCATTACAAAGTAGTAATTAGAATAAAATAAAATACAAATAAAAACATTTTAAAAAATTCAATTCAATTCAATTCAATAAAAAAAATGCAATAACATTTTCAAATAAAATAATAAAATAAAAATTTTATTAAAATAAAATTTTATTAAAAATCTTCAATTGAGAATCGACACATATTTAGCACACCATACCAATTTAAGCATAACAGTACTTCAGATCCTACCGATACTGTAATGAATGTACAGTTTACCATCTTTCTCCTGAGGCAGGCGAGGGACAGGCTTACGTAATCTGAAGAGACTCTTCTTCTCCACACAGGACAGTGGGCTCGCCTAATGACTCTGACCTTTCTCCATCAGGCCCTGGCGGACAAAACAGCACAACAAATCCAGCAATGTTATCCACTGCACCATAGCGACACCTATTATTAATGAATCACCTTCAGGACAAAACTAATTCAGAAGCGCCTTTGAAAGGGTTGCATCGTCTTCAATGGTTTGATGTGCTCACTCACAGAACACTATGATTTTCTTTGATCAAAAGGTCACATTGGAGTTTTAATTTACATGGTACAATGAATAAAACTTTAAAGTCGGTATGAGATTGAAACACATCCCTGTTGCTTTTGTGTAGGATTAATCAATGCAAGGTGATTTCAAAATAAAATATATTCAAAAGTTTTGCTTTGTAATATTTTTTTTTTTTTTTTAATGAAAGCACTTGCTGTATATTTACTTACTTGGCCTATATTCATATATACAGTGCATCTGGAAAGTATTCATAGGGCTTCACTTTTTTCCAATTTTTTTTATGTTACAGCCTTATTCCATAATAGATTAAATTCATTTATTTCCTTAAAATTCTACACACAATACCCCATAATGACAATGTGAAAACATTTTTTTTTTTAATTGTTGCAAATTTATTAAAATTTAAAAACCTGATAAAATCACATGTACATAAGTATTCACAGCTTTTGCTCAATACTTTGTTGATGCACCTTTGGCAGCAATTACAGCCTCAAGTCTTTTTGAATATGATGCCACAAGCTTGGCATACCTATCTTTGGGAATTTTTGCTCATTCCTCTTTGCAGTATCTCTCAAACTCTATCAGGTTGGATGGGAAGCGACTGTGTACAGCCATTTTCAGATCTCTCCAGAGATGTTCAATAGGATTTAGTTCTGGGCTCTGGCTGTTCCACTCAAGGAAATTCACTGAGTTGTTGTGAAGCCACTCCATTGATATTTTGGCGGTGTGCTTTGGGTCATTGTCCTGCTGGAAGATGAACCGTCACCCCAGTCTGAGGTCAAGAGCACTCTGAAGCAGGTTTTCATTCAGGATGTTCTACATTGCTGCATTCATCTTTCCCTCTATCCTGACTAGTCTTCCAGGTCCTGCTGCTGAAAAACATCCCCACAGCATGATGCTGCCACCACCATGCTTCACTGTAGGGATGGTATTAGCCTGGTGATGTGAACGCTGCCTGGTTTTCTCCAAACGTAACGCCTGGCATTCACTTCAAAAAGTTCAATTTAGTCTCATCAGACCAGAGAATTTGGTTTCTTTTGGTCTGAGAGTGCTTCAGATGCCTTTTGGCTAATTCCAGGCGGGGAGTGGCTTTCATCTGGCCACTCTACCATACAGGCCTGATTGGTGGATTGCTGCACAGATGGTTCTCTTTCTTTTTTTGAACTCCAATTAAGCTGCTGAAACATCTCAAGAATAAACAGTGGAAACAGAATGTACCTGAGCTCAATTTAGAGCTTCACAGCAAAGGCTGTGAATACCGATGTACATGTGATTTTTCAGGTTTTTTGTTTTTAATAAATTTGCAACAATTTCCAAAAATCTTTTTTCACATTGTCATTATGGGGTATTGTGTGTAGATTTTTGAGGAAATAAATAATTTAACCCATTTTGGAATAAGGCTGTTACATAAAAAATGAGGAAAAAGCACTATGAATACTTTCAGTATGCACTGTATATAGGCCACTTTACAATAGGGTTTAATACATGAATTTACAGTACAAAACAGTACAATAATACAAACAATTTAAAACACCTGTTGTCTATAATATATTTTCTGAATCATTACTCCAGACTTCAGTCTCACTCAGAAAACATCCTAATTTGCTGCTTAAGAAAATGTTTATCATTATTATGCATTTTGAAAACGTTTTGTGCAGAAACAATTGTGCATGTTGCTCTACATTGAATTTAATTTCCAAAGAAAAGCACTTATACAAAATAGTTTTATTTTACATTTAAACATTTATCAGACACATTTATCTAAGGCATCGTACTCTGTATCGAAGGTACACATTTTAAAATGTATTGCTTTGTGAAACATTATCAACTTATATTAATAATTTAAGGCAACATTAAAAACCTACTGTGTGTTGTCACGACCTATTAATCATGTAATTTTTACAGTGTATTTTTGTTTGATTTATTTTTGCATTTATTCCCAAACGATGCATATAAGAATCAAGATCAGAAGGATAAATTAATAATAGTAAATTAAAATTAAATGAATTTATTTATAAATTAAATTAATAATAATTAATACATCATTTTAACAATACAATTTTTCTAAATACACTATTACACTGAAATGCATGAAAATAAGCTATTAAGTTATTAATGAATATTAAATAATTATTAAACCATTAATGTCCTATAGAAAAATTAGATTTTTTTAAATGTAAGAATAGACTACCCTGACTCCCCAACATCAATCAATTAAATGTCTGATGAACAAAAATAGCTCGCTGATCGAATATTCTTGCTTTGGCCCAGTTAGGAAGACAAATTAAATGAAGTAAGTAAATATTTACTTAAAAAAATATTAAACAAGGGGTTATTTTCAAATCTAGTTTCATTTAGAATGACTTATAATGACTAAATTAAACAACAATTAAGTTTGGCTTAACTATTATTATTTTTATTTTTATATATCAAGCAATAATTTGCAGAAGTGCTTTTTTGTAGAAAAAAAAGCTGAAACATATATGTAATTAAAATGACATAGAATTATATATTTTTACAATATGTTGCCTTGCCACGGTTTGTATTTCTATATTTCTGATGAAGAGTACTATTCTTTTTTTTTACTATCCATCTCAGATGCAGAAAAGCTAGTTCATGCTTTCATGACTTCTAGGCTGGATTACTGTAATGCTCTGTTCGCTGGTTGCCCAGCATCGTCTATTAATAAACTTCAGTTTTTGCAAAATGCAGCTACCAGAGTTCTTACCAGGTGAAGAAAATATGATCATATCACCCCAATTTTATCCTCCTTACACTGGCTGCAAGTTAAGTTCTGTATTGATTATAAAATATTGCTTCTTATCTATAAAGCTTCAAATAATCTAGCTCCTGTTCATCTAACCAACTTTCTGTCTTGCTACGATCCAACCCGCTCTATAAGATTTAAAAACTCAGGGCTTCTGGTAGTATACCCAGAATAGCAAAGTCTACTAAAGGAGGTTGAGCCTTCTCATTTATGGCTCCTAAACTCTGGAATAGCTTTTCTGTATACATAGACATCACTTATATGTAATAAAATTGCAGGTTAACTGTAATGTATATAATAACTTATATTTGATTGTAACTTTAACTTAATCTGATTGTAATGCAATAATGTGCACCTTTTGTAAAGCTGCTTTGAAACAATTATTGTAAAGAACGCTATACAAATAAACTTGAACTGAATTGATTGTTTAAAATAACATCTTGAACCCTATACCTGTAGGTTATCCTGAGAGAGCAGAAAAGATCTCCAAAACAACTTCAGGTCTACCTCCTTTAACAACCCTGACAATTCCTGAACTGAAAAAAATCCTTTCAGGAATTCCTTTTTAATTTCTTTCAGTAAAAAAAAAAAGATTATGGAAGCAAAATAAATTTCTAAATGCCATTTCACTTCGACTTTAAGCAATGTGATCATGTTCCATGACATCTAAACATTACTAATATCAACACTGAGAATGAGTCTCCATTTAGAACGATTACCTTTGCGAACATAGAGGCTTCTGGCGGCACCAAAGCAAACACATACTGCATGCGTGCAGAAAGACACCAACTGTGTGCAACACATGTGAGTCATGGATTAACTGTTATTCACCACAGATGGTAACCAGGATTGCGAAGTAGAGTGCAACTTAATTACCCTATCTCTTGCTATGATTTCCAAGCGCAGTTTCCATTTCATGCCGTTCTCTGAAAACAGGGACGTTTCTAAAGCAGAGTCTTCTTGGCGGGGTTGCACGGAATTACGAAGAGGTCATGACTGGTTTGTTTGCATCCCTTGGTGGGATTGGATTGGAAGCAGGAGTGAACAGACAGAGATGTTGTTAGTGGAGCAGAGTTGCATTGGGACGTGTTTCCGTGCTCGCAGAGGAATGTCTGGCAGTGTCTTTGCGCAACAAAATGCCCAGCGGTGCTCAGATGCTCGGGTTTTAATGCCCCTGCGGCCGAGATCAATAAGCTTTCTCGTTTGGGGTAAATCTGTGTGGGTGAAGAGGCTGAGGTTTTAGGGGATATAAGCAAAACCCAAAGCCCTGGTTCTGGTCCAGTGGAGCTCTTGGAAATGCACTGCAGCGAGGGTAGAGATGCACCACAGGGATCACAGCAAATTGTTCAGCTTTGTTTTATTATCGATTGGTTGTGTTGCTCATGCTGCTTATATATATATATGTGAGGTTGCACTGGAGAGACTGTACCAGGCCACAGAAATCTATCAGATTTTATATATATATATATATATATATATATATATATATATATATATATATATATATATATATATATATATATATATATATATATAGATATATATATATATATATATGTGAAATATATGTACACTACCTGACAAAAGTCTTGTTGCCTATCCAAGTTTTAGGAACAACAAATAATAACTTGACTTCTAGTTGATCATTTAGCATCAGAAGTGGCTTATATGAAAAGCAAAGGCCTCTAGATTACACTTATTTTACCAAAATTAAACAGGATCATGCCTTGATTTTTAATAATTTAATTAGGACAGTAAGGTCTGACTTTGCTTAAACAAAAGTCTTGTCACTTAACAGAAATAATGTACAGTGTAGAATATAAAGTCATGATGCAGTGGAAAAAGAATGAATATTGTGTATGACTCCCATGAGCTTGGAGGACTGCATCCATACATCTCTGCAATGATTCAAATAACTTATTAATAAAGTCATCTGGAATGGCAAAGAAAGCGTTCTTGCAGGACTCCCAGAGTTCATCAAGATTCTATGGATTCATCTTCAATGCCTCCATCTTATGCCAGACATTAGATTGTAACCTTTAACTTTTTCCTAACACTGATATTGGTTGGGTAATAGGCTACGTGAAGCGTGACTCGGTTATGCTGATTTCACTAGATTTATTTACTGGTTATAGTCTAACCGTGGGTTACAGTAGCTTGCATGTGTGGGCATACAGTAGTTTGATGTCTTTACCTAAAACTTTAAACATGTATTAATTGAAAAAAAAAAAACGGAAAGAAATAAGGAGAATAAAATAGATTTGAAAGCACTCGTTTGGCGCTGGAGCCATGATTCGTCTGCGTTTATGTAAACTGTATCTTTGCATAACCTTCAGAGATAAAATCAGTAATAGCGAAACTGTGCATATTATTATTATTACTATAAAAGGTATATTACTGCCTCAAGTCAGTAACTTAGGCAGTAATGCAAAGTAAAAATAAGTGAATAAATAGCCTAAATGAAAGCAACAAGAGGGACCAAAATCAAGTGTCTAGTGCCCCCCTATGGGATTAAAATGCCCCCTCAGTTATGACATCCTGGGGCCGGGCCTGCTTGGTCCTATCACTTTAAAATAACAAACACTGTACATCTCTCTATTTTTAGGCTAAAACACTGCTTTATATATTTATTTATTTAGACCTATTTGTATGTATGTTTGTACCTACTTTCATTTTAGTTGTCGTTTATTTTGGTGGTCTTTTATTTCTTTTAATTATCTTCATTTCACTTAACACGTTTACAATAATAATCAAGCTGTTAACAAGCTTTTAATGATTAATGAAGCAATTATAGTGTTTTGTCTCATTATTTAATCTTCATTCACAAGTAGCAGGGTATTTACAGCTACTGCATATTTCTGTCCGTTCGCATCCCGTCCCTTTGTGCCACCTGGTGGCATAGTCGCGAACTTCGGTCATACCTAAAAACACGTTCTTATGCGGCGGCGTTACAAGCCACGGCAGTAATGATCACATTAAATTAGCACCTACTGTATGCTCAATAATGTTCATATCTGGTGACAGGGCTGGCCAAACTGAGAGCACCTTGACCTTCTTTGTTTTCAGGAACTTTGATGTGGAGGCTGAAGTATGAGAAGGAGCGCTGTCCTGCAAGATTTTGCCCTTTCCTGTGGTTTGTAATGTAATGAGCAGCACAAATGTCTTGATACCTCAGGCTGTTGATGTTGCCATCCACTCTGCAGATCTCTCGCACACCGCCGTACTGAATGTAACCCCCAAATCATGAGTTTTCCTTCACCAATTTTGACTGATTTCTGTGAGAAATTTTGGGTCCATAAAGGTTCCAATAGGTCTTCTGCAGGATTTGTGATGATTAGGATGCAGTTCAACAGATGATTCATCAGAAAAATCGACCTTCTGCCACTTTTCCAAATGATCAACTAGAAGTCAAGTTATTATTTGTTGCCCTTACAACTGGGATCGACGACAAGACTTTTGACGGGTAGTGTACACTGTAAAACCCAACAGTCGACTTTATCAAATGAAATGTAACTCAAAATTGACTGAAAGTTTATTCTACTCATTTGAAAAGAGTTTTGAACTCAGTGTTGAAGGTAATGAGTTAATTAAATACCTCATAACTTCAACTTAAATGGAGAAAGTTCACAGTACTCATATAGATTAGTTTTTTAACTCAAAAGGTTTGTAGCAATCGGTTTCCTCAAATGGTTTGAGTTGCCTTAACTTATTGAGTTTTACAGTACTCAGTTGGTTTGAGTTCTCTTCATTTATTGGGTTTTACGGTGCTCAAATTGCTTTGTTTACTCAAATGGATTAAGTTCACAGTACTCATTAGAATTAGTTTTTGAACTTAAATGGTTTGTTGCAATCGGTTTCCTCAAATGGTTTGATGTCTTTAACTTTTTGGGTTTTACAGTGTATGACACAAATTCTTCATCTGCATTAATGGGTAAAGAAGAATATCATTGTGAATCAGAACCTATTAAGAAAAATGTTTTGTTGAACTTTAATTGGTTACTAATTAGTAATCCAAATTTCAATTTTTATTAATACTAGTCCATACTAAATGTATAATACACAATTTATTATACTAGTACATTCAAATAGTTAGAAAAATATCCTAATTAATTTGATAAAGAATTTTAATCTTTGTGAACATTAATAAAAATGTACCTGCTCACTGTTAGCGTGTTATCTCAGATACATCAAGTGTTGAAATAGTTAATATAAAATTTATAAATGCAGTAATTTTTCATTGTTAGTTCATTAAGTGATATTAAAAACTGAAACAACATAATCACAAAGACTTCTGCTTTCTATTTATGAATGCTTTCTCTCCATGTAATAAATATTTCAAATATGTAATTTATTTACCAATTGTTTTAATACAGTCCATCTTAACTATTAAAAAAATCAGAAATGTGATTTGTGAAATGTGACCAGAACTAATTTGAAATATTTTTGTCAGAGTCAGACTCCAGCAAAAGAACAGAACATAATACAAAAAATAAATAAACTAAAAGACTGATTATCTAACCAAATAAATAAATAACCTCCAGCATTCCAGCAACCCTGTATATTGTACAAGCTGTTAAATAATAAATAATAAGTATTCAAAACTAAATAAAACACTCAATCAGTTTTAAAGTACTAAATTGGTCTTAATTTACTCACCCTCAGGGCATGTAGGACACTTCTTTAATTCAGATCATTAAACTGTCCTTTTGATTCATAGAATGTCCTAAACAGTGAAGCATTTACTGCACTCTGAGAAACAAAAACAATCAATCAGGCAAAACAAAATGACTACTCAGTCCCTAGAGATACATTGAGATCTTATAAAGCAAAACGACTTATTTGTCCTGATTTGGTCATGACTGTGCTGTCTCTAATTTGTCTTTTTTAATCTACTGAAGAAAAAAGGTCACCTACTGTACATCCTGGCCATAAATTAACAGTAGATTTGATGTTTACAATTTCAAAGACAGCAAAAAAATGACAACTTTTTGTGTGAAAGCTGAACAAGTATCGGTACTCAAATAAAAAAAAACAAATAAACAAACAAAAACATTAGAGGAGGAGTTTCTTGGGTGAAAATGTTTCATTACAGCTTTATTGTAATGCATTACGGCTGCACCATTGGGAAAATAAGTGATAATGTTGTTGAGTATTGCGATAACTAGTTGACTATTTTGAGTATTTTTTTTAAGATATAACCAACTTTGATTGATTGTTACGACTGAAGTTTATTTATTTTTGTTGCGCGTTGTATGTTTTTTTTCTTCTTCTTCTTTGTCCTGCCTTCTTGTGTTGTCTTTTATTATGCCTTAGGCTCCCATGTTAATGTGGTCCAGGTTCTAATTGGCTGCTGGTCGCAGAGAGCTATAAAAATGGAACTTCCAGCAGAGTTTGAGGAGCTCATTTTTGGTGCGACTGTTGCTGAGGGAGGAGAGCTTCTGGATTTCCCTACCCCTCCAGCTGACGATTTTACCATTGTCGAGAACGTCCACACATATTTGAAAAGTTTGAGCTTGTAGGGGTGACCTGCATATTTATTTTATTTACTTTTGACTTTATGTTCAGGGAGGAAGGTAAGCTTCATGTTTTTTTTTTTCTTTAAAGACTTACAGGTTATTTAGTTTATTAACTTTGCAGTATAAAACCTTTGTTTGTTATTTTGGCCAGTGGTCACCCTGAAGATATGCTCATTGAACTGTTACATTTACCTACAATAATTCAATTAATTGCAACTGGGTGCAACTGGGTGTCCAACCGGGTTTGGGTTGTTGACCGAAGGGCATCTTTTTTTGGAAGAAATCTGGAAAAGGAACATAACCATTTTTTTTTTTCAAAATGTCTGATGGTAAATCATACTAAATGTTTACTATTTTAGGTACGTTAGGATTACCTAAATTAGCTAAATAATTTTAGCTAAACCTTTGCTAAATGCCAGAATAATGAGATAATTTTTTTAGAGATATTTTAAATAGATTTCTAGACAGTCAAATGTTTACATACATTTCCTTGGTATTTCTTTAGCTTTGCTTTTAAACTTGCTTTTTTTAAACCTTCCACAAGATTCTCACAATAGTTTGCAGGTATTTTGGCCCATTCCTCCTAACAGAACTGGTGTAACTGAGTCAGAACAAGCTTTTTCAACTCTGCCCACAAATCTTCTATAGGATTTAGTTCAGGCCTTTGTGATGGCCACTCCAAAACCTTCACTCTGTTGTCCTTAAAGCACATTTTAACCAATTTGGCAGTATGCTTAGGGTCATGGTCTGTTTGGAAGACCCATTTGTGGCCAAGTTTTAATTTCCCGGCAGATGTCTTGAGATATTGCTTCAGTATTTCAACAATGTTCTTTCTTCATGATGCCATCTATGCTGTGAAGTGGACCAGTCCCTCCTGCAGCAAAACAGCCCCACAACCTGACGCTGCCGCCCCATACTTTACAGTTGGGATGGTGTTTCTAGGCTTGTAAGTTTTCCCCTTTGTCCTTCAAATGTAACACTGGTCATTATGGCCAAACAGTTCAATCTTAGTTCCATCAGACCACAGGACATGTCTCCAAAAAATATTCTTTCTTTTTTTTTCCCAGTGTAATTTAGCAAATTGTAATCTGGCTGTTTTGTTGATTCTGGCTTGTTGATTTTCCCATGTTGTCACACAAGGAAGCAGTGTGTTTGAGGTTTTCCTTAAATACTGTTCTACAGTTGTGCCTCCAATTAACTCAAATGTTGTCAATTTGCCACTCAGAAACTTCCAAAGCCCTGACACCATCATCTGAGCTTTTTCAGAGGCATAATAACCTTATTGTATGTAAACTTGACTTTCAAGAAAAGTTATAATAATTTCTCAAAAAATATCTCTCTCATTATTCTGCTATTAAGCATAACAGAAACAAATTTGATAATCCTAACTTACCTAAAAGACAAAAAGTTTAGTCACATTAACATCTGTGTATGTAAACTTCTGGTTTCAACTGTAGTTGTTTTCCCCTAGAAATGGGGTGTAATATTGATGAAAAATTATTTATTTTTGTAATGGTCAGAGTTTTTTGGTCACCAGCCACTGTGGCTTGTCATTTTTTAAAGTTACTGGCCATTTAGAATTTTCACTAGCCACAATTTTGTTTTTGAGAAAACATATTTTATACCCTTGAATTTGACTTTGCTATGCTAAAACTACTTGATTTAAAGTCATTTTACTTGACCTAGGTCATATAAAACATCTCTTACCACCGAAATTATGGTGTACATAATGATCATACTAAAATAAACAGGTAATAGATACTTTTTCTGAGCTAATTAAATCTAAAAAACAAACAAACAAAAAAACCTATGTCAAGGTGCATGTAGACTTTAAAACGCCACAAATGACTGAAAACCTCAGTGGCAATTCTGATTCTTGTTGGCTATTGTCTTTTTCCTCTCTCATCTCTCAGCATTAATTATAGTATGTATTTAAGTTCACCTAATAGCCCCCACGTAAGAGGTGGGGATGCAGATAGTAAAGGCCCCAACAACCTACGCATGCAGCAAACAAATGCTTGGCACATAAAATAATAATTTAAATCATTGAACTTCTCTGTGATATGGATATTGCATATACTAATATCGCTATAATCCTTTTTCGATATATTGTGCAGCCCTAATATGAAACAAAATCAGACAAAAACATTAAAACATCAAGAGAACTGTAATAAGTGATAAAATACAATGATTTCAAAATAATTCACAATATTTCTTTACAAATTTTCAAGAAAAAACATAAGCCTGTATGCAATGCTGTATGTGAGTTCTGAATGGAAATCTGTGTGTGAAGGCAGTGTTTGGAGAAGGATTTGTTAGTATGTGTGTGTGTGTGTGTGTTTGCGCACATGCCTCGTGGTTCTTGGCTCTGATGATAAGCCTCCTGCCTGCTTGAGTGCCTTTCCAAGCTAGAGTCGGCTGTTATGACTATGGATGACAAGCACAGGAGCTTTGCAGCCTGAAACAGAGGAGCAGGGAGACACAGATAATAGAGAGTAAAGAGATACCAGACACGTGGGAAAGTGAAAGATGAAGGCAGTCGAAAAAGACAAAGATATGCAATGATGTAAAAGGGAAAGCTGGAAAAATAACATTGTTAAAAATAAATTTAAAAAAAAAACGTATGATTTAGGAGATATGGAAGGAAAACAGGGGAAAAATGAGCAGCAAAGAATGGAGGTCAACACATTAAAATTTGCGGTGTTGTGAGGCTGTGCTAAGATATTGTGTGCAAATCATAATGTTTTTTTATATAAACAAAAAAATTTCATAGATACATACAATGGTGTAAAAAAGGTGTTTGCCCCCTTAATAGTTTTTTTCCCAGATCATCAAACAAATTTAAAATTAAGATAACAATATGATAACAAGTAAACACATCATGCACATTTTAAATAAAGCAAAAAATAAAATAAAAACTATTTGACTATTTTGTAGTGGCAAAGTATATACAGTATACAGTATATACAGGGGAAATAAGAACACGTCACCATTTTTCTCAGAAAACATATTTCTAAAGGCGCTGTTGACTTGAATTTTTCCCCGGATGTTGATAACCAAATAAATCCAGAAATGCAAAGAAAACAAATTTTATTAGTTTACAAATGAAGTCATGTAATAAAATGAAATGACACAGGAAAAAATATTGAACACATAAAGAAAGGGAGGTGTAGAAAAGCAGTGAAGGCCCAGACAGCAGCTGAAATCTCTCAGTAGCTCTTCTGCAACCCTCAGCCTTTCGTCAGTGTAAATTAATATTAGCTTCTTCAGTCAAACATCTACACTAGCAGGATGATGAAGATGAAACCAGGGTGGACATTTCAGCAAGACAATGATCCAAAACACAGCCAAGAAAACTCTCAAATGCAAAATACCTTTTATGTAAAGTATTAATTACATTTCAGAAGTTCAGTACTTCCTTCTTCTGTCATATAGTGTTATTAAACAAATACATTTTTTGTTATATTTTTATGTTTGTATTGTTTGCGTTTTTACTAAAATCTGGTTCAATTCCATGTCAACAGTTTCTTTGGAAATATAATTCCATTCTTAATAATGAAACTATTATTCCCTTTTTTGGTGATGGCTGATTAAAGATGACTCTAATATGTAAAATGAAGTCACATGCATTGCTCAGGTGTGAGTTTTTTCAACACAATCTCACGGCAATTCGTAACTTTGTGATTTAGTGGCTAATTCGTATGAATTCATGCAATCTAATTCGTACAATTTAGTAAAATTTGCTCATCACCCATTGACGGTTAGGTTTATGTATATATATATATATATATATCAATAAAATCCAATAAAAATTAAAACATAAAGTGTCAGTGCTATGCATTAAAAGCCAATTCAAACAGTGATTGTGTGAAGCTCAATAGGAAGGGTATTTCAGAGTTTAGGAGCTGCCAATGCAAAAGAGCGATCACCCCACTGCTTATATCCTGACTGCGGGACTTCAAGTAGAAGTTGGTCAGCAGATCGCAGAGCTCTGCTGGGTTTGAGCATGTGCAAAATTTCACATAAATAAATAGGAGCAAAGCCATTGATGGCATTAAAACAAACATCAAAAGTTTAAAATCAATTCGGAACTTAACAGGGAGCCAGTGGAGGGAATAGAGAACTGGTGTAATATGCTCACTTTTCCAACTGTTAGTTAACATGCGAGCAGCAGCATTTTGCACAAGCTGCAAACGATGAAGACATGACTGATTAACTCCAACATAAAGTGCGTTACAGTAGTCCAAATGCGAACTAACAAAAGCATGGATGGCTTTCTCAAGATCAGCCTTGCTCAGGAAGGGCTTGACTTTAGAGGAAAGGCGAAGCTGAAAAAAGCTTGCTTTAATCACTGAATCAATCTGGTTATCAAATTTTAGACTAGTGTCTAGTCTCACACCCATGTTTTTGACCACATGGCTGAGGTGAGAAAACACCTCAAACTCGCCAATACTTACATTTCCTCATGAGATCAGGCTGGTTTTTTAGACTTCAACAGAGTGTAAAAATCTTGATGTCTTGTCTATTAAATCTGATCTTTATTCTGTATTTTCTATTGGATTCAAGTCAGGTGATTGGCTGGGCCATTCTACAGCTTGATTTTCTTTCTCTTAAAGCATTTGAGAGTTTCCTTGGCTGTGTTTTGGATAATTGTCTTGCTGAAAAGTCCACCCTGGTTTCATCTTTATCATCCTGCTAATGTAGATGTTGGACTGAAGCAGTGAATATTAATTTACACGGAGGAAGGGCAGAGGGTTGCTGAAAAACTACTGAGAGATTTCAGGTGCTGTCCGGTCTTTCACTGCCTTTCTACACCTCCCTTTCTTCACGTGTACTTTTTCCCAGCGTCATTTCATTTTATTACACATAACTTTATTTGTAAACTAATTAGATTTGTTTCCTTTTCATATATAGATTTCTTTGGTTGTTACCAAAATCTGGTGAAAATTTCAAGTCAACAGCACCTTTAGAAATATGTTTCCTGAGAAAAATGTTGATGTGTTGAATACTTTTTTCCCCCACTGTATATACAGTTGAAGTCAGAATTATTAGCCCCTCTTTTAATTTTTTTTCCATTTTTTTAAAAATATTTCCCAAAAGATGTTTAACAGAGCGAAGAAATTTCGACTAGAATAAAAGCAGTTTTTAATTTTTTAAACACCATTTTAAGGACAAAATTATTAGCCCCTTTAAGCTAATTTTTTTTCGATAGTCTACAGAACAATCCATCGTTATACAATAACTTGCCTAATTACCATAACCTGCCCAGTTAACCTAATTAACCCTTTAAATGTCACTTTAAGCTGTATAGAAGTGTCTTGAAAAATATCTAGTAAAATATTATTTACTGTCATCATGGCAAAGATTAAATAAATCAGTTATTAGAAATGAGTTATTAAAACTATTATGCTAAGAATGTGTTGAAAAAATCTGCTCACTGTTAAGCAGAAAACGAGGGGGAAAATAAACAGGGGCTAATAATTCAGGGGCTAATAGTTCTGACTTCAACTGTATGTGTGTGTTTGTACTGCAAAAATTATTGAGTTTCACACAATCGATTTGTGTTGGGAAAACACAATTTTTATTGTGTTATTATTGTTATTATTATTTTACAAGTTTAAGTGGAGTGAACATGAAACAATTAAGTTGTCCCCCCAAAAAAACTCTCAAATGTTGTTTCAGCTCATTTACACTGTATATAAGTCGTCTGAACAAACAGCAAATGAAATTGAGTTTGTGTGTGTGTCTGTGTGTGCATAAAAATATGCCTAAATTAAAAAAAAATCTAATCATACCTGCTAGGATTTTTGGTATACAAGTTTTATTTTAGTCTTTCATAAATAATTTTAAAATAAAATGAATGAATGAATAAATGAAGCAAACATTCCAATGTACAGAAGAAAAACTGAACAACAATCTAGCAATTCTGAATCAGTAAACAGGTCATATTTCGCTTCCTGTCACTTTTTTTTTGCATGCGGTTTTCAATTACTGTATATTGTACACACATCTTTATTTTAACCTATGTTCCTTTCTCTTCTGTCTTGTTTTTTTTTTCCTTAGACCTTGAGGAGATTGAATTATCTTGCCCCTTCAGTGCACATTCAAACAAACAAAAAAATCAATTTAAAAGCGGCTTACGGTGAACACTTGAACAGTGATTACAAAAGACAAGCAAATTCAACACGTCACAGCTGACGTCCCTCAGAACAGGACAGGAAATATAATACTGTACATTATGTAGGCAGAGAATCACTCACAGAAATAATGAAAAAGTACTAGAGGATAGGTTCAATACAAATGCAAGAGGGGAAAAACAGAAGCCTCAAACGGTTAATCAGTCTCAGTTACTGTATTATTCCAATGTGAAAAAAGTCCACTAATTTCATTTAAGAGTAACAAATGATAGCAAACTCAGCTGTCCTGGTTTCCCTAAGCCTGTGCTGTGCAATGCACTGTTTGAAATATAATTTACTGGCATTTATTTAAATGTTATTATAGCCAGTGTTGTGCTCTCTTTGTTCTTATGTATATTGCAAGGGCATATAGAGGTGAAAAAAGGTGATTTAAAGTAAAGTATTTTGCTGTCATCAGTAAGAAAGCAACCCATAAACTTTAATTGCCATTGGACATGCCACAGAAACACTATTTAAGACAAAGCATTTGAGCAGCTTTAAAGGAAAGCTTACTTGCAATCCTGTAATTAAAGTAATTCTTATAGGTGAACACAGCATTTTTAAATCACTATTTACATGCAAATTTATTTAAATATGCAATTTAACTGGTAGCCTAAACGTCCATTATTCTCTGACTTTGCAAGATTGTGAGCTGATCTAAAGTGACTGAAACATTTTGACTGCTTTAACTTTCAGAAATGTTAGTTTTAATCAGCCTTCTTGCCATACATATATATATATTAGGGCTGTCAATTGATTAAAAAAATTAACTAATTAATCACACTTTTTTTTGTGATTAATCATGATTAATCACGAATCAAAAAAAAAAAAATCCAAAATACAGGCATTGCAAATATGGAAATTGGAAAATTACAATAATAATAAAGTATTGAATACAAACAATTCATCACCTTAGAATTATAAGGTTCTATCTGACATTTTTGTCAAAATTGAGTTATTGACATATTCTTATTAAATGACAACTTATTTACATTATGGGATGTTTTTTTATAAGTTGTTTACATTTTAAGACGTTTTATTAAAAAAAACTAAACAAAAAAACTAATGTTACACACATACTGTTTGCTATGCAAAAACATTGAAGCTCAATATCCTTAACTATAAAGTAGAAACAATTTTGCCTAGTCCTCCTTAACATTTAGCCAGTTGCAGTCTATTGACATTATCAGGGGACAACACACACACACACACACACACACACACACACACACACACACACACAGAGAGAGAGAGAGAGAGAGAGAGAGAGAGAGAACGCGCAGCACAGCGCACTCCCTTCAGATCATCAACACGCATAATCGCGTTGATAAAATTTTGCTTAAACTAAGCGTTCTTAAAGTATGGCTGTATTTCTCAAGCAAGGATTCTGACACAGCAAAGCAGACGCTTTACAAAAGTTGCGTGTAGGGGGGAAACACGTCAAACTTAATGAAACATTTGAGGGCGCTTGGAGTCAACTTAGAGAGGAATGGGCTGTCTTTGACAGCTTGCGACATCATCTGCCACTTTCACTGAGTACATTTACATGGATCCATAATATCCTTTATCCATATTTCTTTACACATTAAACACACGCAGCCGGAGCAAGCTGAACTGGCGCCCTCAACCCGAAAGTGAAATAGAAAGTTACCGGTTTGCGGATGAAAGTGAGAACCGGGAGGGAGCAGGTAGGAGTCGAAATGAGATGAACGTGAGGACAGGGGGATTCGCTCACTATTCTGCCACCCAAGGCGGTCGCCTCTATGGAAGCGCTGGCACTGAACACACGTCGGCCACAACAGGAAATAAAAAAAAACCTGCAACTGCGTTAAATGCGTTATTTTTTTTAACGCGTTAAATAGTTCAAATTAATCACGTGCGTTAACGCGCTAATTTTGACAGCTCTAATATATATATATATATATATATAGCTTGCCCAAAACTAGTACAATCACACTGGTGTGATTAGAACATTCAGAGCACGTCATCAACTACTAAAATTCAAATCTGACAGTGTGTGCTGAGGCACAGTAAGGTGGGCAGCACTTGTCATAAATCAAAGTTTATCCATGCTTTCAAACACATTCTTTTTTTAGTTTCAGACATTCAAATACACATAACTACAAGCAAAACTTTACATTTAAGGCTTGTAAAATACACGTGGATGTCTATGGAGAAGACAATAATAATTATTTTCAATATTACTAGTCGATGTTCTTTGTTCACGTAAGATACACACTATTTATTTTACTAGAATATTTTTGTGTTTACTAGAATAGTATGCTGCTTACCTTCATGTATTTCTGAAGAAAATTATGAATAAACAGTGTAAATCCAGCAGCTCGGATCTCTCATTCAGTTGTTGCTAGAAGGGATACAGCTGCGATCTAAAGTTAACGAGAAGTATTTATATTACTTATTAAATTACGCATTAATTGTATTTTATTAGTGTCTACATCAACCCTAAATCAACCAAACCCTCAAGGTAATGTACAAATAGTATTTGTTGTACAATGTCACAAAAATTATGCTATATTGACGTGAGTATCCTCAGCTGTATCCCATCTAGACTTCACCGTGCCGCAGGAGATACAACTGAAGATATGTCAATACAGCATAATTTTTGTTTATTTTTAATTATATTAATTTGTAATTTAAAAAAGTATTTGCATACGGACCACCGGGAAAACTCCCGATCATAGATATATGTGTACTTTATATGAGTATATCTCTGGCTCTGGATTGCCACAGTCCTCCACTGCACCTTGGCCCCGCATTCATTTCAAAGAAGCGCTACCCTGTACTAAAATGGCGGCTCTATTGATGCATTCATTCTAATAGACAACAGCAGGTTAGGTGACATCTAATGTATATATCTATGTACAGAAAAGGGCAAAATGAAACAAAATACAATATATACATAGATCACTGGGCTGGTGGGTCACATGATAAACTAGAAGCATCGCCATGGAAACTTTATAACGCAATGCATTCTAAGTAGCAGTCACACACACAAAAAAAAAAACTCACGCAGGAGGGTCAGCTGGAGTATTTAAAACTCAAGCATGAAAGGGTTAAAAGAGGACCTATTATGCCCCTTTCTACAAGACGTAAAATAAGTCTCTGACGTCCCTAGGGTCTGTATGTAAACTCAGAATAACCCAAAAATAATGTTTTATAACTCTTTGAAACAGATTTTTTTAGGCATTGATCCAATTTGTGCTGTTTTTGTGACTGTCTTTTTAAATTCAAATGAGATTGTGCTCTTTTCAAAAGAGGGCGAAGCTTTATAATCTTCTTTGTGGCTGACAGGTGAAAACTCTAATGACAGATGGCTGCTTCTCACTCAGGGCTGTTTATGCTAATGAGGGAGAGATTATTACTAATGGGCGGAGCTTTCCCCCTCTGATGACACGTACAAAGAGAGAATGTCAATTAAAATGTTTCTGCAGACTGTTTTTATCAAGTGTGATAATAAAAAAAAAAAGAAATTATGACTTTTTATTAATAAAGGCTGGCTATATTCACACACTGTTGTCACACAACTGTGTTTAAACACCTGATAAATGTGATTTTTGCATAGTAGGTCTCCATTAATTTTTTAATGAAGATTACATTATTTCTGGGGAAAAAAGTTCTCTACATTTGATCCCCTCTGTTTGTGTGTGTGTGTGTACATGCATATATACATGCAATTTAGTAGGTGATACATTAGTGAATACAAAATTGTACTTTACTGAATTGTAGCCTCGAGCTATAACTGATTGTTTCATGGATAGTAACATTCAGATGCGCAGATGAGACAAGTGTAATCCATCCCAGAGAATGTTTTGAGTTGTGTACTCATTAAGATAATTGCCTACAGTGGAGTTCTGATACAAGAAAGATGTGACAGGACTTACACGCATAGACTGTTTAAAGTGCATGTACAGGCTTACGACTTTGTTTATCTGCTTGGATGAGTATCAAAAACTTTTGAGCACAGGAAACCCTCACTATTGATTACTCCAGACAGCACGACTAGAAAACAGTTCAAAAAGCGGGAGGTAAGATACATCTCCTAAATCTCTTGCCACATAGGACCGAGTTTTGGGGGGGTTGTCAAGGTTTAACAATGTCGTGACTGCAAACTCTAGCTGCAATATGAATCTTTCCTTATTGACATAAACTAAAACATTTGTGTGTATTAAAAGAGAAGTCAACTATTCGAAAAAGGTCTCCTTAAACTTTCAACTTTACTTTAGTGCGTAATGTTGCCGTTTGAGCACTAAAAATATCTGGAAAGTTATAAAGCACAAAACCACTCCAAAGGGAATTACTCTCTACATCAGTACACACAGTTTCTAAACTCCCCAGAATGCCTCGCTTGCTAGCATATCCCTAATTGAATATTTCCCACCCAAGGGGATGAGGTCTGGAGGAGCTGGATTAATAGTGTTGTCGCCATATCCAAAGATGCTCTCACAATATATATACACAAGCACTTTCTTACACAGCTGATTAAATTCTCATACTGTACATGGTCAACGTTACATGAACTAGTAGTAATACTATTGTCTAGTAGCCCATTATATTTTTAAATGTGGTAAAGAGTAAACATCTGTATTATATTAGGTTTTATACAAATATAGATGTATTTGTTGTTTTGTATGTATACTATATATCATCCTTTCTATTTTATTATATATTGCGATTGTTATTATTTTCATCAATATTGTTATTACTATTTTTTATATTGACTTTTTTCACTTGCTATGCACACTTTGGCAATATGTCATGCCAATAAAGCGAATTGAACTCAAATTAGTGCGTTTTCTGACATAAACTTGTGTGTATTTGACATCTGACAGAAAAGAGCACTTTAATATTCACACAGTGTGCCAACAGACAGGAAGCCTTTGACGAAAGCTCTTTATGTCTGTGAGCTCAGAAGACTACAAATCAGAAATTTAAACTGACAAGGCTTTAAAATGCATCAAGATGTTTTCTTTGTTGTTGCAAAAGGCACGGGATGTAAAGGCACCGCCCTTTTTTGAAAAAGGGTGTGTGGAAAAGTTTCTCATTTGCATTTAAAGAAGCAAAGTCAAATATTTATGTTTTTGCTTCTGTTTAAAAAGGGACATTTATAACATAATATAATATACTGTATGATTTGTGAGATACAGTATATCAGGGTTTACACACTTGGGCCCAATCCCAATTCTATTTTGTACCCCTATCCCTTCCCCTTGGCACTTAAAACAGAGTGTGTAGGGGAAGGGATTCAAAATTTACCCCTAAGAAATGAAGGAGCACTGCAGACGTCACACGTCATCGTGAGCTCTTGCTTCATATGAGATCAGACGATCGCGACTGCTGTAGTTATTCCAGTTGTGTTATTTTTTGGTATTTATCTTCAGAAAATCACTAAAGGCATATATTATGTTATCATAATGATCTAATGTGGCAATAAGATCATAATTATACTGTGCATTTACAAAGTGGCCATATTCATCTGTGTAAACACACCAAAAACAACATTAACATTATAGCAGACACTGTAAAAAGCTCATCAGCCACTAGACTTTTCTGACAGGGTGTTGGAATGTCATCGAGTGTCAGAATGTTGTGGAACTGCTATACAGGAGTTATTAGGGATTATAGATCGTGAAATTTAGCGTTTTTTATTTTAGCATTTTTTTTTTTAAAGCATGACGGTAAAACATGAACGTTGTTATGAATATATTAAAACATATGCTTTTTTTGTTGTAAAAATTCATAATGACAAAAAATACTAATTTGTGGATCTGGATCTGTGGAAATGTGGCTGGTGTATTCTGGGAAATTTTCTTACCCCTGGGTTTCGAGTGTGGTCCTGAAAAATCTCAGTTCGAAGGGGTATCTACCCCTTAGCCTTACGCCTTCAAGCTAAAGAGAATTGGGACATCCCTACCCCTTCACGGGAAAGCGCAAAACGAGGGGTAGGGGTAAAGGGAAGGGCTAAGGGGTAGAATTGGGATTGGGCCTTATTCTGTGGAAATCTGAGACTTTGTCAACATGGCAAAAGTTTAATATTGCTTCTGCTTTTCATCCACATGACCCCATTTGTGTAGGTGCCCTGAAATGAACTTTGTGTATCATAGGTTACAGAATGGGAAATGATCTTAAAGCCACCGGGCACATAGCTGTGTGGATGGGATAAAAGCAACTTTTTTGAAAAGATAATGTCAACCTTACTATGTAACCAGGAGAAAGAACCCTGCGCACTTAACAACTGGCAACAACAATGACGGATTACAAAGCTACTGTATGGTTGTGATGCAGGGGCTGTCAAGTTTATTAGTACCATCACAACAAAAATGATAACACTGTATCAACTAGATGACCAGTGGAGACGCACCACACGTCAGATATTATTAGATGTGTGCATTCGCCATCGTTTACCTGTGTTTATGGCTGTACTCAGCAAAGAATAAAACAATACATGTATGAGTGCAAAAAAACCCCAAAAACAATAGTTGCCTTGTGGACATAATATTCTTATATTTTATATAATATACATATACACTATATATGTAATATATAATATGTACTACAATAATATATTATGTACTTATAATCTTATATTCATCCACTACCTGACAAAAGTCTTGTTATCGATCCCAGTTGTAAGAGCAACAAATAATAACTTGACTTCAAGTTGATCATTTGGAAGTGACAGAAGGTAGTTATTTCCAAAGAATCATCTGTTGAACTGCATCCCAATCATCACAAATACTGCATACCTACTGGAAGACGCATGGACCCAAGATTTACATAGAAATCAGTCAAGTTTGGTGAAGGAAAAATCATGGTTTCTGGTTACATTCCACAGGAGAGGGCAAATTCTTCAGCAGGATAGCGCTCTTTCTCATACTGCAGCCTTGATATCAGCCTTCCTGAAAGCAAAGAAGGCCAAGGATTGACGCCAAGATTGGCCAGCCCAGTCACCAGACATGAACTTTATTGAGCATGTCTGATGACAGAGGAGGCATTGAAGATGAATCCAAACAATCTTGATGAACTCTGGGAGTCCTGCAAGAATGCTTTCTTTGCCATTCCAGATGACTTTATTAATAAGTTATTTGAATCATTGCAGAGATGTACGGATTCAGTGCTCCAAGCTCATGGGAGTCATACACAATATTAATTCTTTTTCCACTGCACCATGACTTTATATTCTACACTGTACATTATTTCTGAAGTCAGACCTTACTGTCCTAATTAAATCATTAAAAATCAAGGCATGATCCTATTTTATTTTGGTAAAATAAGCGTAATCTAGAGGCCTTTGCTTTTCATATAAGCCACTTTTGATACCAAATGATCAACTAGAAGTCAAGTTATTATTTGTTGTTCCTAACGATTGGATTTTGCATGTAAAATTTCATATTAGAATATTTAAAATAATTTACGATTTACCTTTTTTGTTTTAATACGAAATTGACCTATCGGTTTCCTTTCAAGGCAAAAGGATATTTGCAAGTGAAGGGTCCGGCGGTGTTTCCTCCAGCTCCAAAGTAATAAGTCACTCAGGAGCAAAGCCGGCACATTTCAAACCGCATACACTTCTACAGATGAGATGAATGGGGAATCTAACAACAAACAGATTACATAATAAGCTCCTTGCAATATTATGAATGAATTATAATCACCACACAAAGTTGTTTTTTTCTCTCTTTTATTTGAGAAAACTATAATGAAATTATATAAAAACGCTATTGTACATAACATGTTGTCAATAGAATCCAGACATTTAAACCACACGCTCGGCTTCGGTAACTAAAAACATGAACCTGATACTTTTGTTACATAATAAACGGAGGACGTCTCCTCTTGCAGGGTCTTCAAACATCTTCCCTGACAGAGTAGAACTCTCCGTGTAACACTGCTCTGGACGTCTGGGGAGAAGAACTCGCTCAACACGTCTGGGGAAAGAAATGCACATGGTTGAAATGGATCCATTTGGCACTTTAGCAAGGCACAGGTTAAATTGAGCGGAAAAGAGATAACTAAACAAAAGTGAATGTTACAAAACAGCTGACGCATTGATCTCTCTCTCTCTCCTGGACAGATGTTTATTGCATAATCATTACGAAGAATGAAGACTGTAAAAATTCGGGACGTTTTGAGCTGCACGTCACGACACATTACACAAACTGCATCCATTTATTTTTTCTAATAGATAGTCGTAAGAGAAAACAACAGCACAGAGACTAATGATGATTGAATAACTACATTTATTATTGCAGCCGAAGCATGGTGTCCATGAAGATAGCCAGAAAATGAATTAAAGAAAGGAAGGAAGGAAGAAAGGAAGGTGTGAGGGAAAAAATAAAACACAAAAATTGCCAATATACTGAAATGATTTCCTCTCTCACGCTCACTCTCAGCCAATCATTCACTGAGCCGCTTGTTAATTTAAGCAGTTTGTTTTCAATTTGTGTTTAGGTCTGTCTTGGTCTTTCAAGCACCTCTGTAGAAAACACACAAAAGCAAACACACGACTTTATTTCTTTTTAAAAGCAGTCAGACGTGAGACCTTTCCCTAATTTTCTCTGTCTGCCCGAATGCTTTTTTTTGGCACAAGAAAAATACACGATCCTCTTAAGAGAATCATGAGTAAGATGTTTGCAGTTTAACTGTATAAATTAATGAATTTCAAGACATTTTTAACTAAATTAAATTTCATTAAGTTAAAAGAAATAATGTAATGTTTTACATTGGTGTATAAATCAGACTTTATATAATTCAGAAATGTGAATTGAAATGGATAACACTTTATAATAATAACTACACACTGTGAATCATCTATTAAGCATTGGCAAATAGTAAGTTTATTATCTGTTAGGCATTAACTCTACATTAATAGACGTTAGTAAGCAGTTTATAACTGCAGATACAAATGCTGTATTCTTGACTTAATAATTGTTCCTTCATACTTTGTTACTGATTGATTTTTCATATTAAATTAAGTATGGCATTATTTAGAAATCAATGGTATTTAAGAGTAGTTGGGTTTTTTTAAAAACCAGCAACTTCTCTTAAATAACTGGTTTGTAAATAATGCAATAATTTAGTAATGAAAAATAATAATTAAAAGTATGAAAATACAATCATTAAGCACATTATATGTGCTTATAAGTCAAGAATAGAGCACTTGTATCTGCAGTTATAAACTGCTTACTAACATCTGTTAATGTAGAGTTAAAGCTTAACAGATGAGTTCACTATTTGCTAATGCTTAATAAATGATTCATAGTGTGTAGTTATTATAAAGTGTTACCTTGAAATGTATTCAGACATTTATTTTTTCCCCTCACTCTATAAAATCCTTTAAATCTAACAGAAAAGGGAATGAAAAATATGAGCATAAACCAAACTGAAATTCTAGCAGCATTAACTGAACAGAATGCATTATAAAACAAGCCTCAAACTAATTTGAAGCACAACTGTGCTATGCAAATACTCTGTGTTAGGCATACGAACACAGAAGCTAATCAAAGGCATTAGATTAGTCACTGCTAAAAAAAAAATAGTGCTGTTAAATGTTAATGCTTGCTTGAATTCTGTGCACTTGCAAATTTTTCATTAAAAGAAAAACTGAAAAATGTAATTATATTAATTCTGCAGCTACAATGGGAGTTCTGGCATAACTTGCACTTGAGCAGTATGATTGAGCCACATGTTTTGTGGTTTCTCTGTGTACACACAAAGTAATTCGGAGTGACATTTCTCCAAAAACAAAAACTGTACACAAAAACGGTTTATTTTTTTATTAAAATATTGGACAAAAATGTTTTACACCTTATGGGTTTCATTTATGTTTGACATCATCTTTAATAAGTAAAGTGTCCAACTTTGCTATGTCCTATTGTTTTTAACCCTTATTTTCATAAAATAGGCCTTTTAGACTGGATCAAATTGGGCATTTCAAATATATCTTGTCTTTTTCTGGAAATCTTTTCAACAAATATCATTTGTATATAAAAAAAACTCCATTTTTTTTTTATAACTTCAATTGCAACTTTTTAAAACCTTTGTCTGATAATGGGAAAACTGGGATTTGAGCTCACAAGCATTGTTTGTCCTCTTTAGAAAGCCTGAAGAATGTTTGGGGAAAGGATCTAGGCATGTGGAACTGATACTCAGACTTAAGCATATGAACACAGTAGCTAATCAAAGGCATTAGATTAGTCCCTGCTAAAAAAAAAAATGTGTTGTTAAATGTTAATACTTGCTTGAATTCTGTGTACTTGCACATTTTTTATAAAAAAAAAAAATGCTGAAAATTTAAATAAGATAATAAATCTGCAGCTACAATGGGAGTTTTGCATGACGTGCACTTGAGTAGTATGATTACGCCACATGTTTTGTGGTTTCTCTGTGTACACAAAGTAATGTGACATTTCTCTTCTAAGATTTGAGTTCACACGCATTGAACAAATTGTGATAAACAGTATCTTAACTTTTACTAAAGAGTTAACTTTATATAAATGATTTTTATGGCTTTGTTTAACACGTTTGTCCTCTTTAGCCTGAAGAATTTTTGGGAAAAGGATCTAGGCAGTGAAACTGATAATGCAGATTGATAATAGAAATATTGTACTTTAAGTGTACTTCACTGGGGGCTCATGAACTCAATTATAAATTAATTGAATTTATTGTAAAAATATAATTTGTTGTGTTTATTAATATAATTCTTAATTAAAACAACAAAATCCCACAGTATTTAGTCTTTAGTCACAGTATTTATCCTTAAAAAAAGGCCAGTAGAAAGCGTTCATATAACTTTCACGATAGACACTATGCACTGTAGAAATGCAGGGTTACACACAATTCCTTCATGTTCTCCAAACACAAAATTATAAGGATAAATTATTTGTTTTTACAAATTTATTTGGATTGAAAAAAACATTGAAGATGTCCCCCCAAAAACAAAATTTGTGTTTATTCAGCTCATTTTAAATAAAGAGTTTGAACAAACAGCAAAAATCTTTTTTTGGGTGTGCCAAAAATAAAAATCAATTTCAAGCACCTGTTACCCAAGTAATAGCCTTAAAACATTAACTCCAAGATTATTCTTTGATTTATATGTGTGTGAGGTGGCTAGTGAGTGTTAATTCTGTGGTTTACACCACTGACCACCGATGCTGTAGGGCCTTATAGTCTGGAATCTGCTGGTGAAAAAGCCCTTTCACAAACAAAAGCATGGATGAAGTCCAATTTCACAGTGTGGCCACTATTTCTAAGGACTTGCAATTCCACTGCTTTTCAAGGACATGCTTTTATCATTTAGATGGACTAGCCTGCATTCGCTTTCAAGTTAGCATGTACAGTGTCTCAGTTATTGAAAATGAAGTTTCTTTGCCAATTTCTCTTTGTCCTTTCTGGTCAGGTCTCGTCTGTACAAGATCCAATTCTTTCCGCAAGATCCGATCATCGTAGATAATAAATGCCATGATGTTCTTTCTGGTCCTTGTTTTCATACAACAAAAGGAAAGACTTTTTTGAGAGACAGTGAAATTCAAAGTGATGTGAAAGAAAGAAAGAAAGAAAGAAAGAAAGAAAGAAAGAAAGAAAAGAAAGAAAGAAAGAAAGAAAGAGAGAGAGAGAGAGAGAGAGAGAAAAAGAAAGAAAAAAGAAAGAAAGAAAGAAAGAAAGAAAGAAAGAGAGAGAAAAAGAAAGAAAGAAAAAAGAAAGAAACAAAGAAAGAAAGAGAGAGAAAAAGAAAGAAAAAAGAAAGAAAGAAAGAAAGAAAGAAAGGAGAGCCATCACAAAATATTAAAAATATTTTAATATTTAAAAACTTATCAATTAGCATGAATATTAATCAATTATTGCTTGATTTTATCACATTTTTTAAAGGAAAATAATGCGTTGAACACCTAAAATACTTCTTCAAAACAAAAGCTAAAGGTTAAGCTGTGAAGATTCTGCCAAACAATTCCTTGTCCCTCTCATATTTAAATTCCAAACATATTAATATAATAAAGTTATAATGTAGAAGGGTCTCAAACGAAAACCACAGAAATACTTCTCTTTTGAAACGCTTTTCTTTTGTTGACAGCTGATTTATAAATAATATTCATTTCCTGGAAAGATGTTTGGTGCTTGTTGCAATTTCAAATTATTAGCGGCTCAGCACTTGCAGAGATAAGAGTTCATGTGGATTATTTACTGCCAAAATGAGCCACTCAGAAACACTGAAAACATTACAAGCTGGTCAGACCACAACATCACAGCACTGCAGTTTACAGATTGTGATTAGTCAGAAAAAAAGAAAAAAGAAAAAATAGAAATTAGAAAAATGGCGAGTAACGAAGAGTTTTGAATATTTGGCAACACGTTTTGCCACTTGGCAAGTGTTCACTTCAAGCCACACGTACAAGTACATAACTATACTTTCATTTCCAATCAATGGCTGAAAACCTACTCAGTTCATCCAAAACTTAATCAAGCCATGATTAACTCACTCTTAAGCATCCTAGGTGTTAATGACTTTCTTCTACAATAGCAACAGGGGGTATTTCTCTTCAACAGTCTTAAACAAGTGTAATCAACAAATGCAGGCAAATGCAATAGCGCATGCACTAATATGTCCCATGTTATTCACCTTATTCTCCGCGTACAAGTGGGCGCAGCCATTTGAAACGTTTTGGCTCGAGACTTCCGGTCTCATTCACTTCCATTCATTTTTACATATTAAAAACAGCTCGTTTTGCTGCTTGATGTTGCAAACTGATATTTTTATATTATATATTATTATAATATTCTATTTTGTCAGTATTGTCATACAAACACTTGTTATAGAGCAAGTAGTTTGACCGTTTCTGCCGTTCATTATTCCTAGTCTTTTCTCCTATAGGCGACCGAATCGGAAGTTCTAAAACAATCGCAAAAACGAGCACACTTCCGCATTGAAGAATAAGGTCAATACAACATTGGGACATATTACTCTGTCTTATCTGTTTATAATAATTTTTATTCTTTGATGTTTTTATTTATTTGTTTCTTTTATTCTTGTTTTTGTAAAACACTTTGAATTGCCACTGTGTTTGAAATGTGCTATATAAACTTGCTTTGCCTTTGTCTCCCATGAACGCATGTATGACAGATAGCAGAAGTTACACAAAACTGTTTAAAATATGAATATTTTTCTTGCAAAAATTCACTGATTCGCTACAGGAGACTTTTATTCACCCCCCTGGAGCTGTGCGAGGCACTTTTTTATTATGGATGGACGTGCTTTAATGGACTTGTTTTGGACTGTTGAAGAAAAACAGCCACCCGTTGCCATTGTAGAGATGTACATTAAAAAAAACAGGGGATTTTTCTCAAATGACTCTGGATTCAATAGAAAAAAGAAAGTCATATACACATACATCCTTTGCACGTGGGCGAATTTTTATTTATTGGGGGGTGAACTAACCCTTTAAGGATCATCTGCATCTAGCATTATTTGAAAAGCTAATCAATTGTTAGAATCGATACCAAATAACAATTGGTTTTGGTACTAAATCCTAACTACTCAATATACTCCAATACAAAATGAAAGATAAATTGGATTGGAGGCAAAGGTAAGCAGTCATCCAGAGACTACTAACTGAATTCAAACTGTGATAGAGATGACTGTTCAAGCCACCCAGTACTTAATGACAGATGCAGCAAACATCTCACACACACAGGCTTTTTATAAGGGACTAAGATAGGCTGAAGCAGATGTTTTTGGTAGATGCCACAAGGCAACCCCCAGGACAGACTTAATAAAGTCAGAATGCTGAAAATGCAATGATTCCTCTGCAGGTTACGGCTTATGACTCTGGATTACAAGCACGCTATTCGCAACAGCTTTTTCGAACATCCAACGATCCTAATATCTTCCAGATCAGCTCTTAACAAACGGAACTAATTGATTCTCTTCATTTGAAATGGAGGAGCTTTAGGGTGGCTTCACGGTTTGAAAACAGGCCAATGCATGTCACTGTCAAAAGAAACCATGTATGGAGTCTTAATGAGAAAATCCAAACATCTAAGCGATTATTTCATTTATTTATCCACCCCAGTAAAGGGTCAGAAATGGTGAGGATGAATGTTGCATATTCAAAAAGAAATGTTATTTTATGTAAGTGAATTATGTCAAAAAGTAATGGAACAGGGTCACTTTAAACAAGCTTTTTACAGATATAAAGAAGGCCAAGTTTGTAAAAAAAAAAAAAAAGAGTTTGTGAAGATGAAAGAGATGGACGACCTCACAGCCGTTCATATGGAGAGTTTTTTAAATGAAGAAAAAAAAAACCTTTAAAAAAAGTGTGTTTTCTAAGTGGGTTAAACCATGAAAAAAAGTGCAACAATCTGTATCCAATTAAAAATGTATATTATTATTAACACTAATTCTGTAAAACAAAAACAAAAAATTGTCATATTTAAACCAAAACTTAAGTAAAAGACCAAAATCATGCAATTAAAATGAGCAGCCTTTGAGCAGCCATGAAGCATCCTTCAGAAATCATTTTAATATGACTTTAGGAATTTGAGGCCAATTTTTACATAGTATATACTACAAAATGCATTACAAATTTCAGCTTGAAATGCAATTAATCCAATGATCTGCATGTAACCTATATAGATAAAGGTTTGATGGGATACTGTCCGAATTAAGATGTAAATATTAGTACTGTAACAAATTTAGAGTAAAATGGATTTCTTACCCAGTTATTTCATTTCACAGTACTATTAGGTAGGGTTAAAGTGAATTATTTTGTTCACTCCATAATATTAACAACAAACCACCATATTGCACTGCTACGAGTGTGTTATTGCATTTATACAACAGTTTCACGCCATAATTGTGAATATAAAAAAAGAAAATCAAACACGTCTCAAAATCCTTTTGAATGAGGAACTACTTACTTCCTCATTCCATCACATCCGCAGCTGACGTCAGAACAGCAGAAGTTACTAATTGACCAACGTTACTTTAGAGTAATATCTAGTGATTACAAAACAGGTGAAATGCCATCAGTCTACAGTGATTTCCCAGTACTTAACCCCCGAAAAAAGCCAAAGCAACACCAACACTACCAGATTACTGTTGTATTTGCAAGAAGGAAAAACGCTAAACACGTGGGCATTTCTTCTTTCTTTCTGTTTACTGAACAAGTCTGAAGTAACGAAAACAGGAGACTCATTAGAAACAAACAGATGGCCAACAAAAAAGTAACTCAGGGTTATACAAAGAGTGGCCAACACAAAATACATACATTCCTGATATCCGAGTCCCATCTCGCACTCAATACACTACAATTACTATAGTATAAATACAGCACTACAACATACAAAAGAGAGAGATTGGCTTAGAATGATACTTATCGGTTTTATAATCTAATTGATCAGCCACAGTTTGAAATTATGCAGTTTTTCTCCTCTAAGGGCTTATTATGTGGTCTCTGTCGCCCCATCCTGTGGAAGTACAATGTCAACAGTCTTGCCTAGGGAATGCTGACGTGCTGTATCTCCAAAATTATAAATATTTAAAAGTAGGCACTATCCTTATAAATAAACTGCATAGTTGCAATCTAAACAACTACATTCTTGCCTAAAAAAAGCATCAAAAGTACATTATGTTGTCAAACAGCTGCAATATTTGTCAAACTGTAGTGGGTTTATTGATCTGCTGTCACTATGTGAGCGGAGTAAAGCCGCCTTTCCACTGCACATGACAATCAGACACGACTGTCAGAATACACCTTGTGGCAGTCGCACAGAATTTTCAGTTTTGTCATGCACCATGGTAGAGAAGCTGATTCTCGCGGTGTCCGAAATAAAGGAGTGCAGAAGCAAAAGCCGTTATACTATGTGCGTTCACCATGCTTGAATGGATGAACACTAAAAAATTTTAGACACATAAAAATTTTGGAGGGAATGTAGAGGCAACATAAAACTTTATTTTTTTTATTACTCATTTATGAATTAAAATGTTTTTTTTTTTTATATAGACTTTTATCTGATTTAAAACATAATGAAAAAAACAACAACTATTTCTCATCTCGTGTGCACGGACCTCCTTGGACAACACTGGAATACATCACATTCGGTCGGCCGGTCTCATATGGCCTAGTCGCAGTTCAAATATTTAAACGTATCCACAGCTCAAATCGAATCCAAATTTTACACATACGGAGACGACTCCACGCAACTCCCGGACTACTCTCCATTGGAAATAAATGACTTCCGGCATGTCACTTGTTCTTTGTCGTGTGCAGTGGAAAGGCGGCTTATTTCACAGGGGTGAGAAGGCTGTATGAGTGCTGTTATTATGGGAATATCGCATGGCTATCAGCCAATCAGATTCGAGAACCAGACAGAACTGTTATGTATGTGAGTGTATATATATGTATGGATGTATATCTAAATATATATACAGTTGAAGTCAAAATTATTAGCCCCCCTTTGAATTTTTGTTTCTTTTTAAAATATTTCCCAAATGATGTTTAACAGAGCAAGGAAATTTTTCATAGTATGTCTGATAATATCTTTTCTTTTGGAGAAAGTCCTATTTGATTAATTTCAGCTAGAATAAAAGGCTGTTTTTATTAAAAAAAAAAAACATTTTAAGGTCAAAATTATTAACCCCTTTAAGCTATATATATTTTTGATAGTCTACAGAACAAACCATCGTTATACAATAACTTGCCTAATTACCCTAACCTGCCTAGTTAACCTAATTAAGCTGTATAGAAGTGTCTTGAAAAATATCTAGTAAAATATTATGTACAGTCATCATGGCAAAGATAAAATAAATCAGTTATTAGAAATGAGTTATTAAAACTATTATGCTTAGAAATGTGTTGAAAAAATCTTCTCTCCGTTAAACAGAAATCAGGGAAAAAAAATAAACGGGGGCTAATAATTCAGGGCGGCTAAAAATTCTGACTTCAGCTGCATTTAATATTTAGCCTTATTGGTTAGGTGAAAAAAGTTGGAATTTGCTCTATCAAAATTCAAGTTGAGGTATATTTAAAAAGCATATTTCAGAAAAGAAAAAGAATTACAGAGAAACATGTAACACGCTTTTTCTTGTAAAGGTTCAGTTTTATTCCCCCACACTTAAAAGAAAAATTGTATTACACTGAAGCTTTTCCAAAATAATTAAGCCCTGAAAGCTTTTGGCATTAAAAAGTCTTCTGAGTAAGAAGTAAATTCCAAACTTTTCTTTTTTTATTAATCTCTATGCAGAAGCAGCCACCAAATATCATTCAGAATTATAATTTATTTTGCCAATACATTTTTTTTTTTATTAAGGCAATTTTTATTTCTCTTTGTGAGTCACAAAATATTGTATGGCGCAGGATTACTACTGCTGGTTTAAAAACAATACACAATAGATAACAGGTGTCCGGTCCATTCTCTCTCCCCATCAAAGGAGGTCTTGTTTTTTAAAAAGGCTGAAGACCTCAGAGCTATGGAAATTGGCCCAGTTGAACACTGACATGAGAATGCGTGTGGGATTTGGTGCAACTCAAATAAACCAGCTTCCTCTCTTCTTTATGCCTTTGCAAAGAGATTTATTGTACGACAATTAAGCAGGAGCTGAAGGCCTGTAGATAAGCCTTCTAGAGCCATAGAAGGAATATTTTATTCAGAAGAAATATTTGATCCATATGCTTAATGAGGAAAAACACAAACAAATCAGTCCTTCCAGTCCCCTGGTTCATGAATCACACAAAGCGCTCTAGAAACACTGAGCGCTTGCTTATGGCTTCCACAGCAGCCGCTTCAAAAGGAGAACGAATAGTATCGCCTGGGACACAAAGGCAGCCGTATGTCTTGATGAAGGTTTAACCAAACAGAGATGGAGTGGAGGGTTTTTTGTGTTTCATAAACAAAAAGACGAGGCCGCTAAAAGGCCCATCTATGCTGAAAACGCATAAAATCTTTCAACATTCCTGTGTTTGGGAACAGGCTGTAAAAAACAACAACGAGATAACATTTCACTTCTGAGAGAAAACTGAAACAGCTGAGACCTTAATGCGCAAGTCTTTTATCTAAGCTTCAAAAGTTTAAGCAACAGTCTTAAATTCTGATTGAAGGTCCAGAAATGTAAGAAAATGCTACAGGTAATAATTCCTAAATTATGAGGGAGGATCATCGAGTTAAAGAATGATATATATTACAGCCAATTAATAAGCCATTTTGAGAATTCCTTTGTGCATCTATGCCAAAATGTATCTTTAAAACACTAGATATATTACATTTTCTGTTCTTAATAAAATGCAAAACAAAACATGCTGTCTGCATTTAATATTCAGCTAACTATTTAAATCAGCTACACTAAAAAAAGGACTTTTGCTGCTTGTTTAAACTAATTTAAAATGAGTTGAAAACGCAATAAGTTTTTGGAGAGACAACTTAATTGTTTTATGTGCAATACACTTACATTTGTAAGAAATATTAAGTGAACTATTTGTGTTGGGACAACATAAAGGAATTGTATGTAACCCAGCATTTTTTTTACAGTGTACTAGGAAGGACAACCATGTACTCCATGTACATGAAAACAGTCTATCATTAAAAAAATATTTTCTAGTAATGTATTTTTGGATGTTATCGCCTAAATTTCTTTAAACTGAAATGTCTGATTTGGACCCTGGTCTCAGATGCAAAATAATAATTATCATCACCAGTCTAATACATATTTTTTGTACTTGGTAGAAGTATGTGAATTGGGACTGCGCCGTGGACTACCTCAGTAGGATGACAGAGTGGTGAGAGTTCATTTTACCAGCATGATGACAATTTTGTTCTGGAGAAGGCAGGGAAGTTTCGAAAAGAAACTCTGGAAAATGAATCAGCTACTGCTTATGTCAGGCATTTAAAAAGGCTCAAGTTGTTAGCTGTAGATAGAGAGCAGTTCAAAAGTCTGAGACGTTCCTTTTTGAAATGTGGCTGTTTTTAAAGCTGCTGTATTTAAGTTTTTATACTCTTCTAAAGCATAAAAAGATATTAAAATATGCTAAGTGAACATTCTTGTTTATCTGAAAAACAATGCTAAAGTCAGATATTCTGCTTTGAAAATGTGCCTTACGTGCCGGAACGGCTGTCTTTGTTTAGGTCCCTTTAACCCCTCTAATGCCAGTTTAGCCAATTATATTTCAGCACCCTGGGTTGCCTTGGTGTAAAATAGCATATTTCATTCATTCAGTGAGGAAAGCTCTCAAAGTATGCGTCCACGACCAAAATGTAACCTATAGTGGACAGTAGCAGACTCCAAAATGAGACGCAGATTCAGAGTACCACACGAGGTGGTTACTAATTAGCAAAAAATATAAATATTAGGAACATAAACATTAGGTGAGCAGGTTACATTGTCACCCCATGTCCTAACAACACGCAACATGACGGGATTTGCAGGGATAAGCAATTTGGCTGTTTGCACCACACGAAACGCGACAGAAATTTAAATACAGCCATTCAGAAGCACAGAATATACACTCACTGCACTCCAACAAAATGGTACGGTTTATAATCCAATTAATACATATTAAACCTCTTTAAAATTATTAAATGTACGGTAACACTTTATTTTGATGGTCCATTTGAGTATTAGTAGACTGTCTACTTAATATCTGTTGACACTGACATTTAACAGTCCTTCAACAGACATTTAACTGACTATAAGAAACTTTGCAATTACATGTCAACTTACACTAACCCTAACCCCAACCCCAACCTAACAGTCTACTTATAATCTAATGAGAATTAGTTGCAATGTAACCTAAATTCAACAAACGGACCGTCAAAATAAAGTGTGACCAAATGTACATGCTGAATCACTGATATCTGTTGGCTTGCACTTAGTAACAGTTCTAAAGTAAAATTTCAAACATTTTTTTATTTTCAAGATCTAAGGTGAACTATCTGCTGCTGCTTTCAGTATATGGCAATAAATGTCATGTAAAATGGCATTCAAACTAACATTATTAGTATTTCACACTGAATAAAGCACATGAGGTGTACATGAGGTGATCGTTGTCAAACTGTTCAGCTGCAAGAAATAGGAGCCATTTCTTTAGTTTTTTTTAATAATTGTTTTTTTAGGGGTTTTCACCTTTATTGATAGGACAGTGGAGACTGACAGACAGGAAAGTGAGGGAGCAGAGATAGGGGAAGGATCGGCAAAGGACCTCGAGCTGAGAATCGAACTCGGGTCGCCGCGATCACCTGGGTGCTATGTGTCGACACTGTCAGTCACTAGGCTATTGGCGCCGACAATAGGAGCCATTTCTTAAATATAAATTTCTCCTTTTAATATGGAAAATATTCCTTCCATTGCATGCCGTTGCTTTTATTTAGAACTCAACTTTAATCAGCCTTTAGGCTCGATAGTCAGGCAAGTTGATGTCATCAATCTGGCAACATGCGCTTGCGTGTGTTTTGAACCAGGAGTGCAATACCTAATTCAACCCCGGGGTGGTTACAAACTTACATACTGCACCTTTAACCTTACCGCAGCAGAACTATGGAGTAGGACTCTATGAGAATAGATTTCATATAAGACATATGAATGGAATCTAAAGAGATAATATTTGCCAGCTAAATGTCCTCCATTCACTCATTATCTCATTAACACATAACATTAACTCTCCCTCATGTGGTTTTAAATCTTTCTTTCTACTGTTGAACACAAAAGAAATAATTTAAAAATGATGCTTGCTGGGACCAACCACTTCCATTTTAAGAAACTATTAATAAATACCTTTTTTATTATCTTTTTTTAACAGAAGAAAGAAACTATTGGTTTTTGAACAAGTAAAGGCTGTGTAAATTATGACAATTTTAATTTTTGCATGGACTATCCCTTTAACTTGTGTTAAAAGTTGAGCACCTCTGTTCAAAGCTCTGCCAGCATCGCTCACCATAACTGATGTATGCGGTCAGACGGTGGTTTATTGCCAGCACAAAGTTCTGCTAAGCTTTTGTAAATGATGGTTATAAGAAAACTGGATTTAAGGCAAACTACGATTTATTGACTTTCGATTAGGAAACGTGTACGTGGATTAATGCTGATAAGAGATTCTTTAAAACCAAGGGCACCGGCTTTAATCTTTAGAGCCGTAGGAATTTCTGTAAACAGTAGAAGGAACGGATACTTTTTTTTATCTCATCGTGTCAACAGAAATCCCGCCATTCCAGCTTAGCCTTAATATCACATCTGACATAATCCTATCCCACAAACGCAATTTTCCATATAGGACGTTTATAAAAAGTCCTAAGGTGGATCCCCGAGTGGCATTTGTGGGTAATTGGTGGGCATACGATGTCTCAAGACAGAAGTGAAGTGGAAAGAGCAGCTACTGCATGTAACTCTTATCCCCCAGTGAGTGGCTCATAGTGGGGGGCACTACTCCATCAAAGAAGTGCAATCCTCCGCTGAAAGAAGGTCTTACGCACTCCAGATGTGCTGGAACTACAGGGATACAACTCAAGCCAACAACAACTCACTTCACTCTAAGCCTTCATTAGATGACGGCGATTGCAGGGATTTTTGTGGGACAACATTATGTCAAAGAATAGACCGCATGTTTATTGCTGAAAGTAGCAAAAAAATTAACATGGGAACATCGGCAGTGGTTAACTGAAATGAAGTGTCTGTGACTAGAGTCAACGCAGAACATTCAACAACAACAAAAATTGCAGTGCTGTCCAACATTCAGTCTGTAAGATTTGTCAATGCTTGTAAAAGAAGTCACTCATTTTCATATCTATTTGATAAATGTACAGTAAAAACACAAACGTTATCAAATAATTAAGTTTCAAATGCATTTATTCTGTTTTAATACATTTTAAAATGCATGTTATTGCTGTAATGGCAAAGTAAATTTAAAGCAGCCATTATACCAGTCTATTCCACTCCACAAGCCATATAGAAATCACTCTAATATAGGGCGGCAAGATATTGGAATAAACTGGTATTGCAATATTTTAGTTCTTTGCAATATACATTTAATATACAATATGAATATAACTTCATAAGATGAAAGAATGAAAGAATTCATGATTTTACGTTGATTGTGAGGATTTTGTAGGAGAGTCAATCTGCATAAAACGTAGACAAATTGCAAGCATAAAATACTAATAAAACAGAACAAAGAATTAAATGAAATAAACTGTGCCTAAGGGTTTTCTAACAGTATTTATCAAAGTTGGCCTAAAACTATTCAACAACATCCTTTTTTATATCCATCAAATATTGGATATAATATGCAATGATAAATAGGTACAAAAATTATATAAATCAAATGTAAAATAGCACTTTATACAGTAGTAAACATCTGATGCGGATCAAACCTTTTATTAAAGTTGGCCTAAAACTTTTCAACAACATCCTTTCTTCTCCAAGGACAATTTTAAAAAACGTTTTTGATCCGCCTCGCAAAATCTGGTAGTCCGAAGTCTTAGGGATATTGTTTTTCTCAGTCGTGCTACCAAAATCTACCTACAGATAGGCTATCTAGATAGCACGGTGTAGGTAGATTTTGGTAGCCGACTGAAAAAACGATAGGACTTCAGGCTACCAGATTTTGCAAGCCCTGTGCTTCAAACGTTGACTACAATAGTCTTCATTATTGTATTAATTAAATACAGTTAATATTTGTCATATATCTGACTGTATTATAGGACAAAATTGTATTACAAATAATATATAAATATAAATATTTATATTTTAATACAAGAATTGTTGTGCTGTGAAGTAAAATATAATTGTGTATGGAAAGCCTTGTCAATGTACCGTAATACAAATATCGAACTGAACCGAATCGATGGAATGATAATAGTAACCGAACCATGAGACCAGTGTAGGTTCACACTTCTAAAGCAGATCCTGTGCAATTGCACATTCACACATTGCGATATCAATGCTGAAACAATATATTGTTCCGCCCTACTCTTATATAGAGAAATTGCTCTTATAATAACTATAAACATCAGATATATTTTCCATTTTAAAAATATTTTTGTGGAAATGTATTTTTGAACAACAGAAATTTCATGGCTTTTAAATTTGGTGATGTTAAAACTGTCACTGATTAACTTAATGTGGACAATTCATAAAAATATTGGATATAATATGCAATGACGAATCAAGCTTTGGAGGAGAGGATATGGAGAAGCAAGGTTATTAATGGTCTTTAAAACTAAAATGTGAACTTTGAAATACTCATATTTTATCGCACATGTATAAGAATTGGCACACACAAACATGCCAATACCTACAAAAAAAAGTCTGGAGCGAAATCTCAAAACCTACAGGAAGTCATTTTAGTGTATTTTGATGAACTCCGTCGAGGGATTTCATCAGATCAACACCAAAATTGGGTATTGTTGTCTAAAGGTCTTGGTGATGTTAAACTGCGAAGATCTAGAGTTTTCGTTGAAGGGCGTGTCTGTGGCGGCCTCACTTCATATCTTATTGGTAGCCAGTGAAGAAAAGCAAAAACAGCTATAATATACTCTTTGAGTATGCACCAATAAGCTAGCTGCAATCATGCTCATAATTAGCTGCAAAATAAAGCAAAGTTATCAAAATGAAATTGAATGAACGCATGAATAATCTTTTGTGAATACTAAAAACTATTAAAATGGCTTGATTTATTTTAAATGTTGGCAAAGATGAAAAATAGCACATTTTGTGTGATGAAGTGTGAAATGTGTATGTCATTTTGAATGTGAAGTGCTTCTTACTTGAGTAGCTGCTGTCTTGTCTTCAACAGAAGATATCAGAGATGGAGCTGAAATAAAACCAGGGGGGAAAAAATGTAAACTATTAATATGTAAAATTCAGGACAGGCCGTCCTGTCAGTACAAGTGTCTTAACATGTCTATTACAAAACATTGTGGGTAGAGGGAATGCCATTACAAACAGCATAATAAATGACTTGCAGCCTGTCAAGCATATTCATTTAAAACTCACCTGGCGTGGTGTTAAAACATGTTTTTGTATTTATGTAAAAAGCTTTCCAAGGCTTAATGTGTTTATATGTCTTCTCTCTGGTTTGGCAGTCAGCATACACAAGAATGCTCAAGCCGCCTCAAAGGTTTTATTGTATTGTAGATGTTTAAGAAACCAAATAGGGATGATCATTAATCTTTTATAATACCGTTCCCTCTCAAAAAGACACAGACTTCATATTCATTTATTAAAAGGCTGACTTTTTTAGCGTTTATAGAAATTGGCCATATTTGACTATTCTGCATAGCCAACTTGCATTTAAAACTAACAGGATAAATGGAGCACGATTGTTCCTTAGGCTGATTTTCAGCAAGTGCAACCATTATCCTCTTAAGGCCCAAGGTGTTCTTTTACATGCATTTTTTATTTCTCTTTGTTATTTGGACTTATTGGAATCTTATTAGAATAAAAATCTAAGTATCATCTTTTGATATAATGTACTTTTAGAGAAAAATTATGTTCATATAGTATGTGGACTTGTGGTCCAAATTTACATAAAACACTTTTTCCTGAATTTTTTTTTTATGCATATTTAACATGTACATTTTTTTTTAACTTGCTTTGACTATCAGAGAGTAAAAACAACATTTTTTCCCCATTTTGGACAGTTAAAAATAGGGTTTGGGAAATTTCATATGCTGCAAAACAGTTGCAGAATGAAACTGTATATCTGTAACAAAATATAAAACATTCAAAGTATTTTAAATAGCCACTTAAGAGGTAAAATGTGCTGTCCACATACAGTATGTGGACACTCAAGCCCTAAGAGGTTATGTCACATGACATTTGTACCACATAATTGTATGACACCTAAACGCCCCAATCTTTAATAAGGATTGTGGAGGATGACACCATAATCACATAGAAATCACATCATAGAAATTAGTTTGAGTGACAATTTTTGGACCCTGATTTCCAGGGCCATTTGTAATATTCATATAGACTCTAACTTCTTAATTTTATGTATGTTGTCTTGTTTGAAAAACTTAATAATTTGGAAACTGAACAGAGTTTGATATTCCCTCAAAAGACTTTTTTTAAAATATCTTCCAATTCGACATTTTAAAAAGTCCCTATTAAAGCAAAAAACTATTTGTTTTAAATTATCGGAACTGGAAGAAACCATGCTGTCACTCAGTTCTTTTAAAGGCCTTACTTCTAAATTCTATACCTTAGTTTACTTTGATTCCTCAGTTTATGATTCTTTGAATCCACTATGGGAACAGGACCTAAAAGTTTTGCCTAATTCTGACTAAAAAAATGTATATTACTAAAATGGTCTACTTCTCAAATTCCAACTATATTTCCATGTGGATTTCTCAGTTGTCAGTCTTTCTTTCTTTTGAAAAAACTTATGACCTCAACCACAAACAGGACAAATTCAGGAGACTTTGGGAATCTCTCCAATCCTTTCTACACAAACTCTGAATGTTTTATTTTAAGAGAGTTCTGGCTTCTTTTGTATAGTTTATTTTTATTTGTTAAACAGATACATTTGTACATTTTATTTAATTGGCAGTGCTTGAGGTTTGTTTGTTTGTCTGATTGTCTTTGTTGTTTATGTCATTTGAAAATCCTTAATAAAAATAATAATAATTTGGAAACTAAAATGTTCAGCAGTGAGTAATCTAAACACCTCTTTTGGCAAATGCATTCAGAAGCTAATGAGAAATGCATGTGAGTGGCGCCCCAAAGTCTCAGGCTCCAAAAAAAGGAACAAAAACATAATAATAAAAATAAGTAATATGAAATTTGACGCAACATGCACAGATCTAAAGCTAATGCCACAAATTTACACTGTTTTCAAACTTCACTTTAAATTGAGATAGCTGTAGTTTAATTGTACAGTATTTCTGTTTCCCGTACAATTTTACCACAATTATGCTTAAATAATTTAAGTTGTTGTATTGTTGCTTCAAAATAAGTGATCATAAGAATTTTCACATGAATTAGTGGTAAATATTCTAGCTTACAAGGTTTCTCAAAGATCTTATTCAAAACTATTTACTGTTTTTAGGGACCAAGCACCTACGGTGTGTAGGCCCTATTGGAATTGCACCGTTTTTTCTTTTTCTTCTTCTTCTCTAGAATGAATTCTAACTCACAAAACTTTGCACATGCGCCAGAAGTGGTGGAAATTTAGGTTTGTTATAGGTTTCAGAAGTGGGTGTGGCAAAATGGCTTGACAGTGCCACCTATGCACTTTTGACAGAGTGGCCCCTGAGCTACGATTCATGCACATGTATAAAAATTGGCACACACATCAAACATGCCAATACCTACAAAAAATCTCTTGGTGTGAAGTCTCAAACCCAATAGGAAGTCGATTTTAGTGCATTTTAACAAACTCCTCCTAGGGATTTCATCAGATCAACAGCAAAATTAGGCATTGTTATCTACAGGTCTTAGTGATGTAAATTGCAAAGATCTAGAGTTTTTGTCAAAGGGTGCGTCCGTGGCGGCCTCAAACTTTAGGAACTATTAAGAAACTTTCGCCACAAAAGAGGAAGTTGTTATAACTCAGGCATGCATTGTCTGATCTGCCTCATGTTTGATAAGAGTTCAGACCTGAACACATTTACATGCCCATATTCAGTTACAGTCATAGCGCCTCCTGCTGGCAAGAGGAAATTACATGTTTTACAGTATAACAAACTCCTCCTAGAAATTTTATCAGATCGAATCCACGTTCCGTTAGTTTGATCCAAAGGCCTCTGTGATGTTAAAATGTGTTGGTGCGAGGTCCCTTTTATTGCTGCTTGCAGCTTTAATTTGTCTGTTTCTGTGCTTTTTTTTCTCCCTAAAACAAACTAACAAGCCTATATTTCTTTTTAAATGGAAGCATATACAGTTGAAGTCAAATTATTTGCCCTTCTGTCATTTTTTCTTTCTTTTTCAAATATTTCACAAATTATGCTTTAGCAGAGCAAAGTTTTCACAGTATTTTCTATAATATTTTTTCGTCTGGATAAATTCTTAATTGCTTTATTTCGGGTAAATAAAAGCAGTTTTTCTTTTTTTTTTAACCATTTTTAATGGTCAATATTTTTAGCCTTATTAGCCTGCTTAAGCTATTTTTTTTTTTTATCATCTACAGAACAAACCATCAATATACAATGACTAATTAATCCTAGTTAAGCCTTTAAATGTCACTTTAAGCTGAATACTAGTATCTTAAATATCCAGTAAAATATTAGGTGCTGTCATTATGGCAAAGATAAAAGAAATCAGTTATTAGAAATGAGTTATTAAAACTATTATGTTTAGAAATGTGTTAAAAAAATCTTTCAGTTAAACGAAAGATAGACAGGGGGGCTAATAATTCAGGAGGGCTAATAATTATGACTTCAACTGTACATCCACCTTTTTTGCACATCATCGCAGCCCAGTTTGTGCTGAACACAACAAAATGACATGATAGTAAAGTATACAAGAAGAAATAAGCACAAATATCAGAGCATATTTAAACATGCCAAATCATCTCAGACTGCAGAGCGTTAATATTCAAACTGCGACTGACGTCTTGACAAGCTATAAAAACAAATGACACGACGAGTGTCTTGTTGAAGGCGCATGTACTTCTCACATACACCCTGAGCCGCAATACTTTGCCTCTGCAGGCGTGGGCAGAATTGAGAGTCACTAGCGACGATAACTCAAGTCAAGACACAAGGCCCTGTCACCTCCACGCTGCTGCTCTGGGCCCGACTCCGCTTGAGAAATGATTACAGAACTGGTCTGAGCTGATGAAAAGCACAGGGGACACAATAAGCCAGCCAACTGCCATGGAGGAAGTGCGGAAATTGTGAAGCTGGGGGCAGTGATGGAAAGGGGAGAGCCGTGGCATGGGAGGAATTGGTTGCACGGGAGAAAAGTGGGAATGAGAGAAGAAAAAAAAACAACAACTTTATTATAAAAACATAGCAATCATGCCCTCTGGTCATCCCTGACCTTTATTTGAGGATTCAAAAACAATAGAGAGAACTATAGAAGGGGTTTAATAGGCATCAGTTGCTAATGTAGCAGATTGCTGTGATATATTGACTGAGATGAGTGGGTAGGTAAGCATAGAAGACAATGCATGTATAAAGTGCATGCTTAAATGCTTGAAATGAGTTATGGATATGTAACTTGTGTTTACATATGGTTTAATAAAAATAAAAAAAACTCACAATACTAAAGCATAGGTAGTATATGTTCAAACTTTTAATTGGCATTCATATAATAGAGAAGAGAGTATGTACATGTTATCTGACAGGTTAATTACAGCTAAACTTAAAATAGTGCCAAACTGCAATCTAAGACAAAAGATAGACAATTAGAGGGGGCGATTCATGTATGATTCAAACAAATGAGAAAAGAAAAGCAGTGTATTTTTCAGATCTAAGTGAACTACTGAATAGACAAATAGACAAAACTCAATGCAACTTACTCCTTGTTCATTTTACATATACTATTAATATTAGGGCTGCACAATACATTGTTTCAGCATTGATATCGCAAATGTGCTCACAATAGTCAAATCACAGGGATCTGAATGTAGCTGGGATTATAGTTGGCCAGACATTACAGTTAACAACATAATAAAGTAATTCCAAATTTTAACCTTAGAGTGAATGTTTAATATTTGCATGTGTTTTTAAGGCCTGACTGTAAGAATTTGCAGCAAATTTAAGCCGTTCGGGCACAATAACTTAATTGTCTGTAGCTTGAAGATTAATTGTATATTATCTAATTATTTACTTAAATCAATACAGTGTTATTATTATTATTATTATTATCAGAGATGGTAAGTAACAAAGTACAAATACTTCGTTACTGTACTTAAGTAAATTTTTCTGGTATCAGTACTTTACTCCACTACTAATTTTTTTGACAACTCTTTACTTTTACTTATTACATTTTTACACAAATATCTGTACTTTCTACTCCTTACATTTTTTTTAAACCACGGTCGTTATTTTCGTTTTCATGTGTTTGGTGGCGCGATCTTTATTATTTTTTGTCATTGACCAATATGAAGCGTCAGGATGATGATACATGGGCCGCCTTATTAAGCAGTGTTGTTAAGCTATATTACAGGGTTTGATGCTGCTTGGCTACTTTCATAAATTTGGCAACAAACAGTTTACATGAAATTGGAAATGTAAGTTAGTTTATATTAATGTATCAATAGGATGTAAGGTCTAGTTACCTTCCTATCCTCACTCACTATCCTTCAGCTTAGTCCCTGATTTATCAGGGGTCGTCACAGCAGAATGAACCGACAATTATTCCAGCATATGTTTTACACAGCGGATACTCTTCCAGCACCAACCCAGTACTGGGAAACACCCATCCATACACACACACACACACACTTATACACTGCTGCCAATTTATTTACCTATTCTTCACCTACACCACATGTCTTTGGACTGTGGTTGAAATGGCTACTTTTTGCTTTTTAACTTTTGTACATTTTTGAGGCCGTATTTCTTTACTTTTACTTAAGTACAAAAGTCTAGTCAGTACTTCGACTTTTACCAGAGTCGTTTTAAACATGAGTATCTGCACTTCTACTTGAGTAAAGCATGTGTGTACTTTTGCCATCTCTGATGATTATTATTATACAGTGATCATTTCATTTCTGCTTCTGAATACCGTTTGACTCCCCAGAAAATCATAAATCATTGTTCATTTGCGTCTTATCTCTGTTGTATTTAACTTCTTATTTTTTAATTTTTTAATGCAGATACGATCATCCCAATCATCCAAATCGATTTAAAATTATGAAGTTTTGGTATGAAGGCTATAGTTAGATTAAAATGTGGTTGCCGAGCACGCGCCTTGGAAGAAATGCCAAATAAGCTTAGGGTGTAAGTTTGTCATTTCCAATGGAGGTGCATGGGAGCGACGCACATATGGTGTGCAAGCGGCGCACTCGCGACGCACACATTGTCCAGGTACACCAGGTAGTTGAAAAACAACTGAACTTTTCTAAATGCCACAAGAACACCACAATTCATGCAAGCAGAACTAACTAATCTGCTTCACACTTTGTATGGAATATACAGATTTCAGTAATAATGGTAGACTAATTACCTCAGACAAACACAGCGCACCAAAACACTGCAGTGTTTTTTACTTTCCATATTAAACTTGTATCGGAGCTGGAGTGATGGTCTCCTAGTTACGATAGATGCTAGGGGAGTGAGAGTGCAAAGAGCATTGAAAATGGTGAAGGAAACCACACGCTCACGCTTGTCACTTCAGGTCAGAATAACAATACACGTGAAAATGAGTGCCGTGTAGCAGCAGTGAATAAAAAAGGATGTAAGGATGTCGCCAGAGTGGCTTTTTGGTTTCTTTTCTTGTGCATCCCAGCCATTAGCACCCCATCTGAAAGACTTTTTTTAGCATAGGGGTAGTACAGTCACTCAACTTCACAATATGTGTTTGAATAATGATGGTTGGTTCCTTTACTTGGAAGCTCAGATTTGGTTTTGTTTACAGAGTTTGAGGTTTACTGTATCATTATTATTGACACCTTACAGATGTTGATCACCTTTACCATTGCACACACTTATTTATCAAGTTTAAAAGTCTTTTTAACACTTGTGTTTATTTTATTATAAAGAGATGAGATATTCTGTTTCAATAATTTTGTTTTTGACTAATAAAACTATTTGCCTTGTTAATGTAGGTAAATTGAAATAAAGTGATTAAATAAAAATCCTAATATTCCTAAATGTATTATTAAAAAGTATTCAATAATTATTGATAACGAATGATATGAAACATGATACATTGTGATACTGTTTTTGCAATATCGCCTAGCCCTACTCAAAAGTCATGTTTTGAATTAAGCTAATTTTAGTATCACAGCTGGACTATATGTTTTAGTGGAAGCGAAAAGCTAAAAAAGAAAAGCCACCATATTAAACAAAACCACAACAAGCAGCCACACGCACCTGATTCTGCTCTAAATATGATAAATTGGGGTGTGATGCACTCAGTCCTTGTTTAAACTCAAATTTGTTATAGATTCAGGGAACAAGCAGACCCAGAAGAGCGATGATTAATGTTCACCTCATTTAAAGGACAAAAATAAAAGAACAGCAGAGAAATATTGCAGGTTTTGTACTGTTTCTACTGATCAAAACAAATCCTTTTCTATAAAACATTACATTTTCTTTCCTCCATGCATTCATTGCTGCTAATAATGCAAAAATGGGGCCAACAAACATTTACTACATTTTTTAAAGAAAAGTGGTTGCAAACAATTTATATGGGCTGAATTTAAACAGACAAATTAAGCTGAACGTTACTAAATTTAATTTGCTTAAATTTAGCCCATATAAATTGTTTATCAACCAATTCCCTTATTTTTTTTGTAAATCCAATGAATCATGTTTTAAAAAATATATTTAAAACAATTATTAAATTGAAAAACAGAAGCCATTATTATGCACCAGCGGTCTTGGTAATATGAGGAAAAAGTGGCATTTATCTGCTGATTCAAAGCAGACAGACAGCAGTCATGCTACCACTGAAACTTCAAGGAAGGAGAACATCAAAACGTCTTCCTACCTGCAGCGTTTTGATTGGTTCCACGCCTGTGTATCACCTCAATGTCACGGCTCAACAAAAGCACTCAAATGCATCACTTCAGGGTGTATAAACGCCACAAAGCAGATCAAACCATCTTATGAAACTGCGATTGCAGACTTTCTTTAACAGCAATCAAAAATGAAACAATCCAAAACCTTTTAAAAGAGACAAGACTTTTTTGATCCTGATAAAACATTTTCAGAAGACTTCATTTGTGGGAACTCGGTGTGCTTTCATAAACCTAGACACAATTTAAAAAACGGTACAAAACAGGGCCAGAAAATGCACTTTAAGCGTAATTTTTTAAAACATGAGCCCGAAATGTCAGGAAGCAAAGTGCTAATGAAAGTACAGCACCGCATTCGCCATATTCTAATAAGCATATACAAACTAATCCCTTGACAACAAGAAGCATCCATGTGAATAAGCTGGTAGTATCAATTAATTACCCAGAGTAGCAAAGCAGAACAGAACAGCATCCACACCGAGACTCCAGCACTGAGCCTGTAATGGATCTTATCACCTCTGATTTGTGTCCTTACACTAGTGGAGCTGCCAACGTCTGTGATAAGTCGATAATCGATTCATTTAAGGACTATTAGTGTGATTAATTGACTAATTGATTATTATAATCATTAGGATTTGATTAGTTATTTAGGGTTATTATAGTTATTATAGTGTTATTTAGGGTTTAATTATTGTAGTTGGGTTAGGCAGTTTTGAAGGGATGGTTTAAATAAAAAAGGCCACCATTTACTCATTCCCCACCTTCTGTTTGAGTTTCTTTCTTCATTTGAACACAAAGTTTGAGGAAATTGAGCAAATTTGAGGAAAAAAGCAGGTATAGACTGATTTCACGCAGCTGCCATTTTAAATGGCGAAATCGAGGCTGCGTGGGAAGAAACCCGGAAGTATCGCCTGAGTCAAACAGGAATATTGTGTACCTGGCTGTATATCTTATCAGCGAAGAGAAAGCGACAAAAAATTATCATTTCACCGCCTTCCGAGTGACCCGAAGGTCCGTTCTGAATGAATAGTGAAAATAAAAAGGGATATTGGACCTCATTTTCAGCTAAGTTAAGGGAAATGGCCCTAGTTAGCTAACGTTTTCTTTCCCAAACACACATTTTAGATGCCATTTATCAAACTTAAGTTAATGAACTGACTCTTTCACTATATTAGACCTGTCACGATACAAAATTTCAAAGGCTTTTATACCTGGCGCATTCGCTGTTGTGACATTCTTTAAAACAACAGATGGATAAACATAGAAGTAGGAAGTTTCCGAAACTACGTCATATCATTAATATCATTCAAGAATTTTAAACTAATTATTTTTAAAAAATTTGTAAATTATTTTAATAATTATAAAGATTTTCATAACCATTTAAGATTTTTTTTTTTAAATCAAACTTTGATGCATCACTTGCTTTTGTTCATATCTCGGACAGTTCTACCTATTAAAGTTTATTGAAATATTAATGACAACAGAACATGGGTTGTTCTGCAAATAAATGTTTTATTATGGAAAGAATAAAAGCAAAAAAAACCACACTTACTAAAAAATACTGACTTTTTTTATTTAGCCGATTCCACAATTACCACATTACTGTCTGGCTAGTTTGTGTCCTCTACTTATATGCTAAAAAGGCAATAATGGTCCAACATTCCTGACTATTATAACCAATCAAGCCTAGAAAAACAGGCATCAGTATATTGCATCAGTATATTGTAAACCGATAGGTTCAAGTATTATTTTCCAGTTATAAATGAATTAATTTGATACTTCATTTTAGTTTTGTAACTATTAAATTGTTTTAAATTAAAAATTGTAATATATACATCAGCGTAAAACCTATTAATGGTGGAAAAACATATTCTGCAATTGTTTATTAAAACCACCCGGGTCTCCACTTTTGCCATGTCCTCTCTTTTTTGTTTTAACAAACTTATCCCTCAAGTTTTTCTAAACTTTTTAACAAAAACTTTCTTCCACTGCTGTTGAAATTTCTAGCCAAGAATCATTGGTCATCTGGTTATCCCTATGATCAGGCATGGACGGACTGTACATGTCATAAGTCATACCTGTTTCAGACAAAATTTCTTTAAAGTGTTTCATATTCAACTCAGATGAAATGCGGCGCCGCTCGAACTATTCGCTCGAGTCTCAAAAAATTTTGTGTGCACCACCAGCCGAAATCATGTCACGCGAAACATCTGCAAACACAGCGATGGCGTCACAGTCGCCGCATGCACGCAATCGAACTAGCAATTTTGTCAAGTATAAATCAGCCTTAAACCCTTCCCTAAACCCAACCAATAGTGTTTTTAAAAACAAATGACACAAAAGCGCATTGTCTGCAGCCACATTGTTTTACCTTGATTTTACATTGCTTTTATCCTTCTTGTGGAATTGTGCTCACTGGACTTTGAATCCCAAGTACAATACTGTACAAAGTGAGCTACTGAGAAAACTGACCACACCAGCAAAGTTGTCCAGATAGATAAGGCAAATGTATTCGATTACAAATTAGACACTGTTAAGTTGTATTGTGGTTATCTTAGAATGATTGGTGTTCCTTCCGCTATTGGTTTTTAGATATCACAATTTTTGTACAACAAATAAAATTAGAGAGGTATCATTTAAAATTGTTCATCATATGTATCATGTAAAACAGGTAATTGCTAAATTTTGTAAAGCTGTTGATTTAAAATGAGCTTTCTGTAACGATAAAGAAGAGAGTATTGTTCATTTATTTTATGATTGTATTTATACACAATTGTTTTGGTTTGATCTTTTCTTTTTTGTCAAGCAAAGTACGAATATTGCATTGGAATTCAAAGAAAAAGATGTTTTTTATGAGAATACAGTTGACTTCAAAATTTGGTATATTGTTAATTTCCTGATTATATATTAAAAAAAATGTATTCATAAATGTAAATATGCAGTGAAAAAAACTAATTTTACTCACTTTAAAATAGAAATTGGTCATTACCTATGTACGATAAAAGAAACAAAAAATACCAAAGCAAAAAGAACTGTTAATTTTTTTAAAGCCTTAAATTTTTCGCCTTGAATAAATGTAATATTTTTTTCTTTTCTAGTTATATTGTATTTATTTTGATGTCAATATAACGTTGTTATTGCACTTGTATATTCTGTGTTCTAAAATTGCAATAAAAAAAAAATAAATAAAAAGTTGTTTTGTGGTATTTATTTGGTGTTGTGCAAAGAACTGCATGAAAAAAATCCTTTATTTGTTCATAATATGGCCTGCAAATCTCTTTAGTGGGGAAAAAAAAACTAAATTTGCTGATGTCATACTACCCCATAGCATTCATTTTAACTAGAAACTGGGGTCAAATGTATTTTGAAGTATTTATTTGAAGTTTCACAAAAATGTAGGCTGAGGCATGAATTTCCAATGAACCTGTGCTGACTTTAAACTTATTTCGAACTGAACAATACGGTAAATGTACTTTAACATACAGTACTGTAGTTTTGTGTCTCTTTTAAAAAGTATTGGTTCCGGCACCTTGATACTAATGGTTTTAAAAGTTTTAATTTCCCAAATGATGCTCAACGGTTGGATCCGGGTGGGCTGAATTACAGTCTGATCTGGCAAACAATGTTATTGAAGGCCAATACAGCAGATCATGAGATCAAATAGGGATGGGCGATATGGCCTAAAATCCATATTGCGATATACATTGCAGCCTCTTGCGATAACGATATATATTGCGATATGTAAATTATAATAGAACCATTTCAGAACAGGTTACATAGACCCTTAGGAAAGCCAAACTGCTATTTTTTTTAAGAAATAAAGAAACGTTGCATGTCGTTTTGAGAACATTTATTGTGCAAAAGCAAAACTGTAATTAAACAACACAATGTTGCAGATAAATAAACTAAATGTAGTGCCTTTTAGAAGTAGTGCCTTTTCTTTTAAGTCCTTGGTTCCTAAATACCAAGTTGCAATGAACAAAAAAACTGGTGTCTGTTTAGTTAAGGAACTTACACTGTACTGAAAATACTTCCAGTATTAAATTAGTCAAATAAAATTGTGTATTGCAGATACTTTAAATAAAAACATATTTCTAACCTGCAGCCTAAGGTAACACATTTGATTTTAAACATTTTGTTCTCCTAATGAAATTAGAACTGGTGTCTTGATCTGCTCTTTCTCTCTCCCTCTCTGCTGTAGACAGTGTTTGTGCTGCTAAGAGATTGAGACGCACCAGACAAAGTTTGCTTATAAAGTAATGCAAAAATGAATACAATTAATATCGAAAGCGAAAGCAGATTCTCGGACATGTCCGGGGAAAATGTATTGTCACCCCAAATAATGAGCTGGATCAGTCTATTTAGTCTTCGCGCTCTTCTGTATCCAGCGCGTCTCTGTGGGTCTGCATGCAGAGCATGCGAGTCTGTGGCAGAGGGGTCTAAGTTTCTCGCGAACACAGAACCGGGCCGCCCCAATAATATATCGGCCGCCCAGGTAAAATCTGTGTGGGAAGCGCTGTGTGGGAATCTGTGTGACAAGCCTCGATATGCCATGCATGAGGCTCGCAAGTTGTGCGACACGTCGCCATTCGGTGCCATGCGTTGCTTAGTGCTGTTGTTGAGAGCTCAGCATGTGCTACAGTCACAATAGATTTCCAACGTAATAATAAGTTAGTGTGAAGAGCATGTTGTTTTACCGTGGCCGACTGAATTAAGTTATCAATCGAGTTTATTATTTTTTTGTCGCAAATGCGAGCGAAATGGTCGCACTGTCGAGCCCTGTCCATGTTTATTCAAGATGATGCGTTGCAGCCGGCTGCAGCTCGTTGCTCTTAATTTCGCGGGTAGATTGCGTCATCAAACATGCATTATCGCGATAGTGCAATAGAATTAGAATCTCTATCGTAGGCCAATTTTGTATCGTTTATATCGCATATCGTTTATATCGCCCATTACTAAGATCAAATGTTTATTTTAAAGAAAAAAAAAAGTTATATCATTCTTTTCTCATTATCAGTCACCTTGGAAAATGGGTCCACCCACTTCCCAAAGACACAGTGATGAACATCTGTTCCTGAAGACCTTTTTACATATTAATAAAATAAAAACATCAAATTATAGTGCCCTTGAGCCAAGCAAGACTGTTTACACAACACACGCCTTATAATATTAATCTGCATGTCTGATTTTAATAAATGCTGTCTCACCAAATAAAAGAAACGTCATAACCAGTCAAGCAATGAAAGCCACTTTAAAGTGTGAAAACATGATTTATTTTACAATGCCAAAGATTAAGTTGAAGCTCAAGTTCAGTCCCAAACTCTTCACAAAGGTTACATTTTTGTAATTCCCTCAATGACGGTCTTCAATCTTAAGATAAGCGTGGCCTGGCATGAATATTCTTACAAAACCCGGTTAAAAGTTATTAGTGCAACAACTGCATTTCAGTCAACATAACCACCCTAATAATTCAACGACCCTTGCTGGTGAACTTATTCGCAAGTAGTAAACATTTTCACAATCTTACATTATGAAAAGTAACTCCACTCTTGACAACAGTTCTTAGGAGACTTTGACACAGGCAACACAATAAAACACAACACTGCCCTAAAACACCTGTTCAAACAGATGTGAAAAATGACTTAACGGAAAGTGCAGCATCTACTAAGATAAAAAGTGTAAATGCATTTTGAAGGCCACAAAGGACAGTGGTGCAAAAAGCATCTTTGATAAGCATTTAGAACACTGCGCCATTCATGTATACGGGTCAAAGATGAAAAGAGGTTTTCAAGCATCAAAACATTCAACATTCAAAACATCCTCTTTATTTTTTTCTGAGAAATCAACATGTCATTGTGGATTTTTGCCATAATTCTCAGAAGACACAAATTAAAATGTCATTCAGTGTAGCAATATATAACAAAAACTATCAGGCATATTTAGAACATGAATCATTTGATGACATAATAAAAGACCAGCAATTAATGTAGATTTAACACCATAAAGATTTACCTATTTGTCAGAATTACATTATTAACCATTTAAAATATGATAGAATTTAGTATGATCGCTTACTCGTTCATAAATGAATTTTCAAAAGCACAGGTAAGAATAAGTTTTTTTTTTACAGAAATAAATCAGTTAAGCTGAAAGACAATGAACATGATTCAGGGTTCAACGCTAAGGATTTTTTGTACTGGCCACATCAGACCAGTGGTTCAGATTTTTACTTGCCCTTTTCACTGGCCCCACCAAAACAAAAAGGTTAATAGCTATTTCTTAGCCACATATTTTAAATAGTGTGTCAAAAATAACGTCTGTCATTCTAGAATTTAAATATTTAAAAAATGTTGATGTATAATGAGCTAAATTTAAAGTGTTATGCAAACAAAAAGAGCAGTATGGAAAATGTGCAGCTATTTTATTGCTGTTCTAAATTATTTCACAAAAGGTGGGTGACTTGCCCAACTGACGCCAAACTTTGCAAAACATCACTTGATTTTTTTGTCATGTTGTACCCACGTAAATGTCTTCCAAGATGTTATAAGCAGATGTTTTCTTTTATCCTCATAATTTGATGTTGCCATCTCATCCCTGTACTGGTTATTACCAGGTTACGGAAAAAAATAACATGCTCACAACATCCAATCAGATTAGAGGAACTGAAAAGCAATATGGTGTTAATGACGTTACAGAAAAGGTAATAATTCCTTACATTTATATAGCAATTTCCTATACACTCAAAGCGCTTTACAAATTTTTGGGGGAATCTTCTCAACCACCACCAGTGTGCAGCATCCATCTGGATGACGCAACAGCAGACATATTGCGCCAGACAGCACACCACACACCAGATAATTGGTGGAGAGTGATAATGCCAATTATGATATGGGGATGGTTAGGAGGCCATGATAGACAGAGGCCAGTGGGCAGATTTGGCCAGGATGCCGGGGTTAAACCCCTACTCTTTTTCGAAGGACATCCTGGGATTTTTAACAACCACAGAGAGTCGGGACCTCGGTTTAACGTCTCATCCGAAAGACGGCGCTCACTGAGCAGTATACAGGCAGTGCAGAATTATTAGGCAAATTAGTATTTTGACCACATCATCCTCTTTATGCATGTTGTCTTACTCCAAGCTGTATAGGCTCGAAAGCCTACTACCAATTAAGCATATTAGGTGATGTGCATCTCTGTAATGAGAAGGGGTGTGGTCTAATGACATCAACACCCTATATCAGGTGTGCATAATTATTAGGCAACTTCCTTTCCTTTGGCAAAATGGGTCAAAAGAAGGACTTGAAAGGCTCCAAAAAGTCAAAAATAGTGAGATATCTTGCAGAGGGATGCAGCACTCTTAAAATTGCCAAGCTTCTGAAGCGTGATCATCGAACAATCAAGTGTTTCATTCAAAATAGTCAACAGGGTCGCAAGAAGCGTATGGAAAAACCAAGGCGCAAAATAAACTGCCCATGAACTGAGAAAAGTAAAGCGTACAGCTGCCAAGATGTCAAGATGCCACTTGCCACAAGTTTTGCCATATTTCAGAGCTGAAACATCACTGGAGTGCCCAAAAGTACAAGGTGTGCGTTACTCAGAGACATGGCCAAGGTAAGAAAGGCTGAAAAACGACCACCACTGAACAGGACACACAAGCTGAAACGTCAAGACTGGGCCAAGAAATATCTCAAGACTGAATTTTCTAAGGTTTTATGGACTGATGAAATGAGAGTGAGTCTTGATGGGCCCGTGGCTGGATCGGTAAAGGGCAGAGAGCTCCAGTCCGACTCAGACGCCAGCAAGGTGGAGGTGGAGTACTGGTTTGGGCTGGTGTCATCAAAGATGAGCTTGTGGGGCCTTTTCGGGTTGAGGATGAACTCCCAGTCCTACTGCCAGTTTCTGGAAGACACCTTCAAGCAGTGGTCCTTGTTCACTTGATCTGAACCCCATAGAGAACCTGTGGTCCATCATCAAATGTGAGATTTACAAGGAGGGAAAACAGTACACCTCTCTGAACAGTGTCTGGGAGGCTGTGGTTGCTGCTGCACGCAATGTTGATGGTGAACAGATCAAAACACTGACAGAATCCATGGATGGCAGGCTTTTGAGTGTACTTGCAAAGAAAGGTGGCTATATTGGTCACTGATTTGTTTTTGTTTTGTTTTTGAATGTCAGAAATGTATATTTGTGAATGTTTAGATGTTATATTGGTTTCACTAGTGAAAATAAATAACTGAAATGGGTATATATTTGTTTTTTGTTAAGTTGCCTAATAATTATCCACAGTAGTAGTCACCTGCACACACAGATAGCTAAAACTTAGATAGCAAATAGCTAATACTAAAAACAAACTAAAAACTACTTCCAAAAATATTCAGCTTTGATATTAATGTGTTTTTTTGGGTTCATTGAGAACATGGTTGTTGTTCAATAATAAAATTAATCCTCAAAAATACAACTTGCCTAATAATTCTGCACTCCCTGTAGAGTCCCCATCACTATACTGGGGCATTAGGACCCACACAGACCACAGGTTGGGCGCCCCCTGCTGGTCTCACTAACACCACTTCTGGTAGAAACCCAGCTTTCCCATGTGGTCTCCCATCCAGGTACTGACCGGACGCAGCCCTGCTTAGCTTCAGTGGGTGACCATATAAGAGTTGCAGAGAGCTAGCTGCATTTAAAGGCTTAAAAGCACAAACTGTACTTCCTCGATTCTAAGACGGTATTTGCACGCAATTGACAAATAGTCACAGGCAAACCAAACTTTAGTGACAAGGCAGCACTGGCCCAGTTGAGACAGTAACGATCCTTTCGACTTTCCCGAGAATCTCTCACACTGGCCCCAGGCCATCAAGCAGTCCTTATTGTTGAGCCCTGTTATTTTAGTTATTTAACTTCCATCTAATATGATTTATATTTATTTAAATAATTTAATAAGTAATTTAAATTACTTAAAAAAATGTTTTGGTCTAAATATAATTTTTTAGATTCAATAAAAAAAATAAAAAAAAATACATTCGGGAGGAAAAACAGTAAATCTCAAAGAAGTTTAACAAACTTACTATGTTTATAACATCAAAAACACATGTAATTAATGACAATATTCATATTTTTTTATTATATTTATAATGATCATATCATACATATAATTATCACACATTTTATGACAGGAAACAAATACATTCATTCAATCATTCATTGATCATCGGCTTAGTCTATATTTCAGAGGTTGCCACAGCGAAATAAACCGCCAACTAATCCAGCATATGCTTTATACAGCGGATGCCCTTCCAGCCGCAACCCAGTACTGGGAAACACCTATACACTCTAGCATTCACACACACAAACACTCATACAACTACAGCCAATTTATTCAATTCACCTAAAGCGCATGTCTTTGGACTGTGGGGGAAACCGGAGCACCCGGAGGAAACCCACGCGAACACAGGGAGAACATGCAAACTCCACACAGAACTGCTAACAGGTCCAGCCGGGACTTGAACCAGCAACCTTCTTGCTGTGAGGCAACAGTGCTATCCACTGAGCCACCGTGGATTATTTTATTTTTTTTTTGTCCTTGTTTACTGCACTTACTAACGTTTCAGAATCAGAACATGGGGAAAAAAAAAAACATTGACAGCATTTTAAAAAAGCATTTTTAAAGTGCCAGATAGCTGTGCAACAAAAACTTTTTAAAATTTTGAAAATGTGCCACAGCTACACTCCAAAATGCATGGCCACAACAAATGGACTACTGCCACTGATTACATTACACAGCCTTTATAGGACAAGTGTTTCCTTCCAATACTTTATTCTTTCATCTCCTATGCATATAGTGAATTTATGCATAGACGTTTTTGTAATGAATTGCAGTCACATTTCCCTGCTATCTTCACCGTGATCTCAAACAATCTTTTTGTTTCGGTCTTTGCTGTGAAAAATCAATAAAATAGGCTGTTTTTGAAAAGCATAGCTAATGCAATAAACCCCAACAACAGAGCAAAATGACTCTAAATGGATCATAATGAGAAAAGCAACACGGGGCTCTCAATTACCCAAGAATCAACATATCTGAAAGCCTGAGAGATAAAGAAAAACTCTCTGAATTCGGTGACTGACGGGTTCCTTTCTGCCAAAGTTAACATCCCACCTTTTGACCCAACTGGCTCAAGATGATTACAGAGCAAAAGACCTGTCAATATTGCTTTAAAAACTGCAGGAAATTGGCTCCTCTGCTGTGAGAAAGGAAGAGAGCCAATGAAATAATGAAAAAAAACGTACTAGGCGTTCAGAAAGAGAGCGCTGGAAATGATTTGAATATTTCCACACCTGAACGTGTTCTCAATCACAGGACTCCAATAACAGAGATATTTAATACTACAGATGTGGACATTTGCCATATTTGAAGTGGACTAGACAAAGAAAGACAGGGTGGAACTGCCCTCGGGTTAGGATTTGAAAGGCTTTGAGATCGAATGGTATCAATTTCATCACTTAATCCAAGACAAATCAAAGCAAGCCCATGGATTTATTTGATTTTTGCGGCTAAATTAAATGCATACTTGTTATTAAGACTGCATTTAGGTGTATAACTAACTGTTGCAAAGTAGAACAAAAATTAAAGCACCTTGACTACAAGGTAAAAAAAAAAACTAAATTTTTAAAATGAAGCTTCTCTGACAGAACTTGCAGTGAATAATAAATATAGAGTTATGATTAATAACTGTCTATGCTGACAGATCTTCCCCACAAATCTCTCCTCTTAAAAAATTAATTAAGCAAATGAGTGGTTTTAAAGTGCACAATGCTTTGCTTGCAAATACTGTGAGGTTTGAAGGTCACATCAGAGTGAATTTTGCTAATTATTATAATTTTTGAGTTTATTTTAAATAAAACAAGGACTTCTGAAACTGAATGGTGATCTTCACCATAGATAAGATTACATTAAATGTTTTTGCTTTATTAATACAATATTAATAAAGGATTATGTGGAAAAAAAATTTATCAAAATAAATTAAGTGTTTAAAAGTGTTCCGAAATATATTTATGATTGAAAGACATTTGTAGATGAAGTTCAGCAATTTAATATGGCTTCAGGCACCCCTGCTTAAAGGAATAGGTCATTAAAAATTCTGTCATCATTTATTTAAAGGGCCATGAAACCCCCTGTCTCAGCTGGGTGTTTTCACACTATAGTTTGAAAGAAGTCAGGAAAGTGGGTGAATTTTGTTTAGGTGGGAGTGTCGAGTAGCAAAAGAGGGAAGGGTTTGCATGAAAAGGGGAGTTTCAGTACGAGCATGCGCTGATTTTCACAGAGGTGAAAACAAACACAGAGGCAGGGGAGAAAGACAGTGAATAGGTTTACTTGGACATCAGTAATCAAATTATTTGTCAAATTATTGATTTGTCAACTTTAACTGCAGTTTGGCACGTTCACTTTCATTCAGGAATATTTCATGCATGCCCCCATGACAAACAAGATATTGGATGCGAGGAACTGCTGGAAGAGTGTAGTTTTAATGGAATGTTTGATATGGCACACCGTATGGGAGAAAAAAAACCCTCCACATTTCTTGGTAACTTAGATGCACTCGGTAGGTGCAAAGAATAGTATCAGAAAGCCATGTGTGTATAGAATATTCTGTCACAAAATGCGGCTAAAATCCTACACGACGATAATAGTTTGATTAAGGTGTTTACATGTTTATATTCGGAGAGCAACATTTACAGCAAATCTTTCAGCCCATAATATTGTAGTGATATTAATGTACTTTAAACTAAGTAACTAAATAATTTTGACTAAGGTATGTCTTTAAAAACCGAAAGAGTACTGCTAACGATACTAACTAACTTTGCCTCTGAATAAACATAAACAAAAAGCACTGATCGCACACTTCACTTCAATCTGTAGAGACAGGACAATCAACACCAACTGGAACCGCGTCATTTTTTAAAAGGAGAAATACGGATTTCACCATTTCCAGATGCGAAAAGTTCTCGGGTTAAAAAACATTCCTTACAAACATATTTTAGTTGTGTGTTAGCAGACCACTATAATCCACACGTAAGTCCAGCTGCGCTCTCATAGCGGGGAATTGAAAACAAAACCTTCATTGCAGCACATTTACATGCAACACTGACGACCCATGTCTCCGAACAATTCTTCTTCTTCCACTTGTTTTAATTACGATTGGCAACACAACGTGGCGTCTCTCTGCCATCTGAACATTGTAACAGGTAAAAAGGTCTTCGAAGCTATCATGCATATTAATGAAGTTGCACCTCATACATAATATAGCACGCTGATTGATTCAAACCTATATCTTGAATTAATGATGAAAACTCAATGACGTCTCGTTGTACCCGCAGGTACAGACATCCAGTCTCCACACTGGAATTTACACAAGGATCTAATCACCATGACGTTGCTTCTAAATTTCTTTGCAAACCGGAAGAACGAATTTGCTCAAAATAACGCAAAAACAACCAATTTTGACTTGTTTTGTGAAATATATGTGTCCTAATAGTGTTTTTAGCAGTGTGGGACACATACATAACGGTCAACATCTCAAAAAATGTGTTTCGTGGCCCTTTAAAATGTCATTTCACAACTAATTTTTTTTTACCACGTCTCACTGTTATTCTTCATTCAATAGAAGTTGAATATCAACAAAGGCATTTAGTTACTGACTTTCATCAAAAATTCTTGTTTGCCATCGTCTTCCAAAGGAGAGGTAATTTAAGCTTGAACAACACAACATTGTGTATGTGATAGAATATTAAACGTGTGGGTTCGCTATTCCTTCAAGCACCGAATAGCTAAAATGACTCTAAATAGTAGGGTGGAAACGGTTTGCTTTTGAGCAGAAGTACCTGCTGACTGACACTTCACTGATGGCAGGGCTTGATGATCTTGGTGGAAGCTCAATTACACCGTCTTCACACTTCACCTTCAGCGTTGCAGAAACGGGCTGAGAACTGTTTTGAATGCTGTAGTTTACACCTGTTATAAAAAAAAGACAGTTATGTATACACTACATAAGCAGTTATCGATTACTGGAACAATGAACTGTTTTTTAGCCTGTAAAAAAATATTTAAGATTTTAGACGTATCGATACGCAGCCTATATGATGTGTTTTTGGTAAATACAGTGCAACGTTTCGGGAAAAGAAAGTGAGATTAAGGGTATTGTTGTGGTATTGATCATCACCACCCTGCGGAAATCTATTTCTACACATAATCACTTCAGGAGAATTGACAATTTCAAAATCAATTACAAATAAACCGTCTGTCTCGCAGCTTACTGATAAAGGGATAACAAATCCAGACAGCAAAGTCGTACATTTCTACACCTCAAACTGCGTATTGACTCTGAAGTCTACCTATAGAGCCATTAATGGTTTGGTGATAACAGCATGTGGCTGGAGCTTTATCATCAGAGCAGGCAGTCGGGTCTACAGACTCTTGTTTACTTCAAATGTCAAGGTGTCATACAAGTTTCAAACAGTGTTTATGTATGTAAATAAAATGGTTTAGGGAACACTGTCAGAAAATCCACCTTATTTTTCACAAAAGAGGACAAATCTGCACGCATGTGGTACTTTCAGCATTAATCCACAGGAATAGTAGGAGGTAAGAGAACTGTTAAGTTAAGGAGATTGTATCGTTTCAAGACTCTCAATGTCAGTCTATAGGTGATATGCTGCTTGCAACAGGAACGATTTGTGTTTAACTAAAACAAAACACACATTCGCAATTTTACCCTGTAAAATGTGCACTCAGTATGCCATGTAAAGAGTAAATAATAAAAAGCAATTTCATTCTTTTGCACATCCATGTAGTCTTTAGAAATCTTTAAGCCTCGTTAAGATTACACAACTGTTTTCCTGATTATGGCATACTTTTCTAGACGTAGTGTATCGTGGGGATTTGTAAACGACAAATGGGTGTCCAGAATGCGACCTGTTCAGTCATTTAATTTGTGAATACATCCTTCAATAAATCAAATCAATCTGTGTATTTATTTGAATGACATCTAATTTATTAATGCAAACATATTTACAGTTTTGAAGGATATTTAGGGTATTCTGACCTACAGTAGGCGACACAGTGGCGCAGTAGGTAGTGCTGTCACCTCACAGCAAGAAGGTCGCTGGTTCGAGCCTTGGCTGGATCAGTAGGCGTTTCTGTGTGGAGTTTACTTGTTCTCCCTGCTTTTGCGTGGGTTTCCTCTGGGTGCTCCGGTTTCCCCCGCAGTCCAAAGACATGCGGTACAGGTGAATTGGGTAGGCTAAATTGTACGTAGTGTATGAGCGTGAATGAGTGTGTATGAATGTTTCCCAGAGATGGGTTGCAGCTGGAAGGGCATCCACTGCGTAAAACATGTGCTGAATGGGTTGGCGGTTCATTCCGCTGTGGCGACCCCCGATTAATAAAGGGACTAATCCGAAAAGAAAATGAATGAATGAATGACCTACAGTAACCTCTGATTAGCTATATCCGAAGTTACTGAAGGTCAAGCTATACAAATTATACAGCTAATTTTACTTGACTTTTAGGCTATATGCATGGGCTGCTATAAGATTCTGACGGTATGATAACCTTGGATAAAAATATCACGGTTTCACAGTAGTATGATTACTGCTCTAAAATATATTCTTTTTAAATGTCTGGGTAAAAAACTAAAACCTTTTCCCCTTTGATCACAAGATATATTTTAATTTGGGAAACATTTAAAATATGTTGGAACAGTAAACATGTCAGGCTAAATAATTCGGTAACACTTTATAATAACTACACACTATCAATCATTTACTAAGCATTAGCATCTAGTGAATTCTTTATCTGTTAAGCATTAACTCTACATTAATAAGCGTTAGTAAGCAGTTTATAACTGCAGCTACAAATCATCTATTCTTGACTTACAACCACATTTATAATGTGCTTAATAATTGTACTTTCATACTTTGTTAATGATTTACTTTTCATTACTAAATTAAGTTTTGCATTATTAACAAACCAGTTGTATTTAAGAGTAGTCGATGGTTTTTAGGATAATTCAGAATGAGTTAGTAAATGATTAATAAACTATTGAAATCAACGTTTATATATCTTATGATTCAGGTATATATTAATAGTTAATTTGTATGTTAATAAATGCTTTATTAACTCAACTTCATGCAGTTTTGTGACCTAATCTAAAGTGAGGACTGTTTATGCTTTATAAATCCCTTATAAATGACAATTAAAGGCTCAGTATGAACAACAATCATTGCAATCTTATCTAAAAAGTAAAATTACTGTAAAGTTTAAACACTGCTGAATAACAGGAGTGTCAAAATACCACATAAAAATGGATAAAACAACAACAATATAACAAGATGCAATGTTTAAACTGTACAGTAACTTTATTTTAGATAAAGTTGCAAAGAATATTTTTTGGAAATACAGTTTTATTTGTGTATCTTAAAACGAATAGAAATGAATAATGTCGTTTGTGTTCTTTTTCCCTGTTTAGAATTTAACTGAGCCTTTAATTGTCATTTATAAGGGATTTATAAAGCATAAATAGTCCTCACTTTAGATTAGGTCACAAAACTGGATGAAATTGAGTTAATAAAGCATTTATTAACATATAAATTAACCATTACTATATGGCTGAATAATAAGATTTATAAATGCTAATTTTAATAGTTTAATAATCATTTACTAACTCATTCTGAATGATATTAAAAAAACACCAACTATGCTTAAATATCTGGTTTGTAAATATCTGGTTTGTAAATAATGCAATGCTTAATTTAGTAATGAAAAATAAATCATTAACAAAGTATGAAAGTACAAGTATTAAGCACATTATAAATGTAGTTGTAAGTCAAGAATACAGCATTTGTAGCTGCAGTTATAAACTGCTTACTAACATCTGTTAACAGGGCTTGACATTAATTTTTTTGATCACCAGCCACAGTGTCTAGTAGTTTTCCAACGTTACTAGCCACTCTGCATTTTCACTAGCCACAATTTTGTTGTTGGGAAAATATATTTATTTGCATAAATATGACTTTGACATGCTAAAATGACTGCATGTAAATTGTGTGTTTTGTCCACATGCCTCCTCATTCATGTCACGTTTTGTGTGTTGTGTATGAGCAAATGGGTCATGGTTTTATAGTGTTATACTGCAAACAGTTTTTATTTTACATGACTTTTCAGAACTCAAAATTAAGGATTTATCAAATTTATCTCTGACCACACCAAACAATAATTATTTTTAGCCACACATTTTAAATGTGTCAAAACAAGCTGAATATCTGTATACTATACTTTTTATTTAACAAAACATTTCTTAAAAAAAAAAAATTGACTTTTAAAAGTAATTATTGTCCTGTATCAATGCACAGTACTGTCTTCACTAAAAGTCTCTCAGATCAGCAGTTAACTACACATTCAAGGAGTTAATCTCATATTAAAGCAATGTTGTTGTAAAAAAGTAATAATTAAACCCTATTAACAAAAATAACCGTAGGCAAAAGAAAGCAGGTGAAAAACTGTGTGTGATAATGAAAGGATGATCACACGGTTAAGGCCAATTAATAATCTGTTCAAAGCGAAAGCAACCGGTGCTGCTTACAAAAAGACATATTTGGAGCTCTTGAAAGCAGCAAGACTGTGGATCCATTAGCATGACTTTTTGTCTGGTCTATATGAAAGAGAACCGATCACAGTTGAGTTTCCAGCACGGTTGCTTTAAGCAAGAAAACAGGAGCGCGCATGCGTTTTAGTCGCGCACATCACATCAGCTGTTAGTGCGACTGATCATCCTCTCATTCGTTATTCACCTGCTTTCTATTGCTCCCGCCAACGCAATTATTTTTGTCAGTCGTGCTGTTTCTCGATTCTAAGATCACATTTGCACTCATATTGGGTCATCCTTATAGTCGAACACTGCTTTTAAAAAAACCACAATTTAAAATTATTTTCAACCAGCCAAAGTGGCTAGTTAGAGTGTCTGTCTTACCCGCCAAAGCTGAAATCTACCCGCATTTGGCGGGTTGGCGGGTGTTAATGTTAAGCCCTGTCTGTTAATGTAGAGTTAATGATTAACAGATAATGAATTCACTATATGCTAATCATTAATAAATGGTTCATAGTGTGTAGTTATTATAAAGTGTTACCAATAATTCAAATGAATCATTGACTTCTGCTCTCTTCATTAGTTTTAGAAATTGTAGATTTCTCTACAATTTAAAATGGCATCTATGGATATATTTTCTGCTGGAGATACTGTTGTCCTAAAGAAAAAAATTGTACACATACCATAGGAATGGTATAACAGAAAATGTTGCCAGTTTTAAAACCTTGACTTTTCCAAACAGTGGTATACCTTAAAAACGGTTATCGTCTCATGCCTAGTAACAAACACCTATTTTACAAGAGAAGTGTCTTGTGAACACTTACAATGTCTATCACTGCTTTAGACCTGTTGGTTTCAAACTGCTGAACGAATATCTAGTGTTAATTCCCCCAAACCCAATCTGCAATTTCCATCCTGTTCTTTTTCAAAGTCAAATTTAAGCACTTTTTGCAGGTGCATTTTCCAACTTTACCAGCATTCGCAAGTGTGGCAAATTACACACATACAAATTATTTTAATTTCGAAGAGCACACCCCCATACTGAATGTAACCCCAAACCATGAATTTTCCTTCACCAAACTTGACTGATTTTTGTGAGAATCGTGGGTCCATGCAGGCTCCAATAGGTCTTCTGCAGTATTTGTGATTGGGATGCAGTTCAACAGATGATTCATCAGACAAATCTACCTTCTGCCACTTTTCCAAATGATCAACTAGAAGTCAAGTTATTATTTGTTGCTCATACAACTGAGATCGACGACAAAACATTTTATCAGGAAATCTATCTCTGAAGTTAATATTGATGACAGACTAAGTAATTAAATGAATAGCTGTGTATTGATCAGTAAACAAAACAAAACTATTCAGTAATTACACAACATATCCCAGATGTCAGTTTTTCTAATAAATCCATTGCTGATCACTCATTAAATCATCAGTTTGGCAGTTTAACACCTGTTTTGCTTTTGGAAATGTGGGATATATTAGTTAACCTATGATCCTTTATCATGTTTTGTGATTTTATCTAATTTAGGATATTTTCGCCGGAAAACAAATGCTGATCTTAATAAAACTAAATAAAATAAACTAAATACGTTTTTTTACACCTCTTCATTGCTTAATGTGCCATTTATGTTAAAGATTTACTGCTATTATCTGAGATTTCCATAATGTGATCTCTGATGATTTACCTTACATACAGTGATTTACATAAACTTTGTAACATAATACAAGGGTTAATTAATGTTCAATGATGGAGAATCTGGAGCAAAGAAGTCTTAAGTAACATGTTTAAGTAGATCTGCTGAGATACAGACAACACACCTTTAGAGTCTGTCTCCTCTGTTGAATTTCCTTCTTGTTTGACCTGTGCTTTCTTAGTCTCCAGACGACCTCTGACCTGGGCAATTAAACGGGAAAACTCACTACTGTGCTGCTTGCCTAGAAAGAGAAATATAAAGAGAAGTTCAGTGCTTTCAGTTGTGTTTCATCCATAATAAATGAAGTATACTAAACATAATTAATAAATAAACGGTTATTTTATAGCACACCTAATGCCTCAAGAAAAGTCTCAGGAGGTGGAGCACATTATAAGATTTTGATGAAGAATTAATTAGATTTTTTTTTAGCAACAATGTGCACTGATGAGTGATGCTAAGAATGTGCATTCAGAATCCAAATAGGCTCAATTAAAAGTTCATGCTCCCTTGTTTATTATTTAACCTTTAATAATCATTTAAGCAAAACAAAACTGCACTATTCAATACTTGGTCCTGACTGGTTAATTATTACATAATGTCAAAATAAATGAACAAAATAATGGAAAATATGAATGCATCTTGTACTGAGAAATGAAACGTTAATCTTGAGGTTTCTCTTTTAATAGAGGATGGATCCTGCAATGGAAAAAAACAACAGTAACTCTGAAAGCGCTGGC